>CM074138.1:463618-1091812 GCA_037178625.1 Skeletonema tropicum
AAAGTTTGTGGAACTGCGCAAGACAACTGTCCGAGGCGCGACGAGGGAACAAGGAGATGATTATGAGCCTGTGTTATATTCATGGAACGATTATGATCAACAACCTGGGTTGGAGCAATTCTACAGTCAACGTGCTATTGGTGTCCAGACTGTCTTCCAGCTTCAGAGGAAACCCAACACAAAGAAGTTATTATCAGCGTCAAGTATCGAGACGGCTGCCAAATTCGGTACCAACACAATCTCAAAGCCTCCCATCAAGGAGACATTTCAAAAAGTCGGCGATGGTGCGATCTATGTCGCCTTGATGTCAAATGCACAAGTAACTATTACATGGGATGGAGCTGACAGTATCAACGTGAACATTTTTACCTACGACCAATCGTTGGACCATGATGTTTACTTTGTCAATAAGTTCAAGGCTCCATTACCGAGTATGAACCTTATGCTCAAAGACGAGATGCCAAGAGGATACGGAAAAGTGATCAATAGATCTGACAGAGTAAACCGCGCTGAGACTCCTCTTTGTTATGATTACTACAAAATGTGTACCGGCTTATCCAAAGAGGGAGGCTGTGATAGTGGGAAGAATAAGAAATGGATGCGAGTCAACTGTAAATTTTCTTGTGGTGTGTGTGAAAGTGAAAAGAGTGTTGATGATAAAGATGAACTGTAGAAAGGTGGACAAAAGCAATGGGCACGCATGCAGCATGCATATCTTTCGGGACGGGTTATTCGTTTGTGTACGAAGAATAGCGACTACACAAACTTAACCAGATGTAAATATAAGTAGCAAGTTATTGAGTTAGCTTACTCGACACATGCATAACAATGAGCTCTCTCCGTTATGTAGGAGTATGACCTGCATGTACTCTCCTTACCTTTCATTTACGAGTATGACTCAAGCCTCCTGTCTATATCTAAATCTATATTTGGCCCAATCATCACCTTAGCCGCATCTATTCCTTTCTCATCATCATCAACACTTCTGGAGGAATGTCAAAAGGCGACATCACTTTGCCACGAAAGTCTTGAGGTTCAACAACAAATGACGCGAAGTTAGGATATAAACTATAAAATTGTGATGGTGATGACTCATGAGGCCTGGGCTACTTCGGCGATTCTTTTTCTTCGACGATTTCATTACTTCTACTATTACTATCGTCTTTGTCTTGAGTTTCCAACACTTCGTCACCACGACAACAATATGAAAAGATCTGCTGGAACTGCTCTGAAAATTAGTCAGTGCTGACGATGATGTATGGTAGACGAAAAGATGCTGAAGATACCAATAATATGTATGATACCAGGATGGTACCTCTGGCTTATTCAGCCAAAATTTCTGGCACTCTTCTCAAGGGATTCGAGACCCGCACGCGGTTCAATTGTATGCCAGGCAAATTAATCTTCAGGTACTCCTCCAATTATAAAGACTTTCCTGTCGTTTGGTCATTTTATCCGTCAACTTACCACCTTTCGCACGATTCTCCATACCCTTTCGCACGATGTTTACGCCTCGGTGTTTTAACTACAACATCTCTCATCTCCTGTTATGTGTGATGCTTTCAGTCTGTCACATCATTATTTGTGGTAGGTAGGTAGATAGAAGTACCTACATAAGTATGATGTGCATTTTCAAACGAGACCAAGAAACGCACGCTTTATCGTCAACTGAACCGTCGTGAGCAGTTCCTTCATTTCTTCCCTCTCCTCTTCAAACGGAAAAAACTCTTCAAAATACCGTTTAGAGTCTTGTGTGCAGTTTTGATTGTTGGCAAGGTTTTGGCAGTTCGTTGGTGTTGGTGTTTATGAGTAACAGCGTACCGCAATAGGAGTAGAGTGTGAAGTATTAAACAGAGAAACACCTGACCAGGAACCTTGATCTCTTGCTGGCGGCTTGATCGATAGTATACACTTGCAAGATGGACTTTGAACGCTGCCGCAGCGCTCCTACAAAAAGTGCACCTCGACTTGGTGCGGCCCCTCCTCCGTCTCAATTCTTCGACTGTCGATGAGTTCAATTTCGACGATTTCAAGTTTGACTCGGATAACAATCAATGCTTATCCGGAAGCTTTGTAATTAATGATGACTTGAATGATGATAAAACAGTCTGTAGCGAACCTCCAAAACCGGCGGCAGGTGATGAAAAAGCGACCACAACACGATGACACAAAACTTTCTGCGAATTACTCTCCCAAATCAGTGCATGAGTTAATGGACACGATATCAGAAGATGAAGACGATCCCTAAAAACAATTCGCTTGTTGAGTGAGGGGTATTCAGTCGATAATAGGAGGATAAGTGATATGACTGATGTGATAAGCAACATGAAAAATGGGGAAAGCCCGAAGCGTGTCAGCTCTGGTGTTACACGTAATTCGAACTTGGTAACAATGGGAACACTGTCAGAAGATAGTAGTGAAAGCCCTGGACGTGTCAAAAGCCCTCGACGTGTCAACTTGGGTGTTACTAGTCATCCTAACTTGGGTTTTATGGTGTCAGCGGAAAGCCCCAAGCGCGACAATAACACAGAACACGTTGAAAGCCTCAAACGGGTGAATTCTGGTGCAACGCGAAATTCCAGGGGGTCACCTGCTAAGCACTCGGATAAGCACCGCAACGAACAACATCAACCGCGTAATCCACCCCAGCAAAAACAACAAAAGAAACCGCCTCCTCGTCGAAATATGTTTCAACGAATCTTTGCATGTGGAGCTCCAGAAGTAATTGTCGATATGAAAGAAAAAGGAGTAATCACTGTGGAAGAAGTGAAAGGATCGTTTGGAGATCTCGGTTTGACAGTGAAACAAGTGTTCTCGCCTATGAAGAATACCAAGGCAGGTGCAGGAATGGTCAAAAAGAAGGTTAGAGAAAAGATCGCGATGAAGGTTAGAAAGTGGGAAGAGGAAGATGTAGAGGTAGAGTATGAGGAGTATACGGATGATGAAGGTGAATCAGAAGATGATCTCAATGTTACTGTTGAAGATGACGATGATAATGCTACTGACACAGATGGCGATGTTGTGGACTTGGATGAATATACAGACGACAGCTCTTTTGTAGGCACTGACAGTGGATCAGAGTATACAGACGACTTTTCTGAAGCAAGTGAATGCGAGAAAGATACAAGTTGGCAAAGAAATGGTTATCAAAGAAATGGTTATGTGTAAAGATAATATAATTTTATGTATTTTACTACGCAACACATGAATTTCACTTCAAAGTATGTGGGAAGATCTTGAAAAGGAATGAAAATAATATCCACCCACTGAGTGAATAAAAATCTTCATCGATATAATATATTCAATGAAGCATATCTTCTCTTGAACCGTCCCTCTCATAATAAACTCCTACACTGTTGAGTAGTACTTATTGTTTTTCGTCAAGAAAGCCCATCATCACCGCCTTCCTTGAGAGTCATCTCAGCCCCCGGTACTTCGGAGAAGTTTGTTCGCAGCGCGGGCTGGAAGAGTGGTGGGCGGTGACAGGTGAGAGGGACCTTTCGCCATGAAAGGAAAGTCGTTCTGGTCTTGTACCTACCTAAGCCAATTTGTTCGCAAGATCCAATGACATGAAAACAAATCCGGTTTGTAAAAAGGGAAAGGGGGCACTATTTCATAAGAGAACGTGACAAATGTTAGGGGGCTTACCCGTTTTTAACGTCTGAAGCCCCAGATCCGATGGATGTATATAGCATTCTAATGAGGAAAGCTGAAACGGATTTATTCTGAAATTGATCGGAATGCAGCGGTCGTGGTGGGTAAAACCACCTTCAAAAGACTGCTTTTTTCGCGGTATCAAGTGCCGAATAGGCTTGCAACTTACCGCCAGCCAAGACACTCTCTGCATCATTTACATGATGTTGTTTGAATTGTGGCGGTTTGACTTCTGGTGCATTGATAATAATAACTCAGTAGTATCGAGGACGACATGGTGCTGGAAACAATAGACGGCGGCGCCTCAGGTCGACCCTCCATCAACGCAGACACAAGTTGGGAGCCAGATTTCGAGGAGTCAGCAGATTTCACGTCCGATGGCGATGGCATCGTCCCCAACATTGTCACACCATCCGACAGTGCCGTCGAATGCTCATTTGACAGCTGGGCACTCTCTGACAATGAAATGGAGGCGATAAATGAATACAGTAGCAAGGAACCATTATTGTCCGATGTTCCACCGCCGCCGCCGCCGCCTTCTCCCAAAGACACGGATGAGACTGCTCGTACCACCAATGTGAAAACACTCAATACCTCCACTAATTCTTCTGGTAGTGAAGGCAGACGACTGAGCAAGCTGTCCAAAGCCAAACAAAAGTATGACAAACTTGTCAAGTCTCCAAAAGAAAAGGAAGGAAAGAGGTTAGAAGAAAAGAAGGCGAAAGAGGAGGCATTAATTGCTGCTAAAAAACGAAGAGAAAGATTTTCCAAGTGGGTGAATAAACGCAAGTTTTTTACCAAGGCGGAGGAGGTTACTTCGGAGGAGGTTACTTCGGAGGATCCGGAAGGATTTGATCCGTGGATGTCATCTGCGAAATCTTTGGAGGCTCCTCCCAAAGAAGAGATGAGTGAAGAGGTGAGCGAGATGTGGAAAACTATGGGAGATTGGGATAACGATGAGGAAGAGCAGGACGAAGAGGAGCAGGGCAAGAAGATCCAAGGTGTAGAACAGTACGAGGAAATAGGCTTGAAACAAGACGAGGAGCAAGTCGAGGAGCAAGTCGAGGAGGTGCAACACAATGTCTTTCACACTCCATTGAAAAAAGATAGCACTGATGTGAAAAGCCAAGACATTTTCAGACCCAAAGGTGCACCATCGTCATTACCACCGGTACATCCGTCACCCGCCAATAAGGAAGTGAATGATGTTCTAAAGGAATTACAAAGTAATCTGGAAGTGTCCGCAATAACAAGGTCGTCCTCACTCGTAATTGACGATGGTGAAGACGGTGACTTTGAATATGATTTCAATCTTGATTCGACTCCAATTAATGTACGTGATCGAGATTTCCAGTCAAGGATCGATCAAAAGATTGAAGGTGAATCTATTACTGCTGACCCAGACAATGATATTACGTATCAATATGCCGATGATGATGAGCCAGCTGCTGCTGCTGCACCTGCAGGTAAAATGGCCCATTTGTTCAGTTGTGGATCCGTCGATATAGAGTTTGTCAGCCCAAAGCAAGTAATGGTTGACTTGAAAGCTGGAATGAAGAAGAGTGTTAGGAATTTCTTTGGAGTGTGTGACGTAGGCGACGGAGTTGAGGCAGTGGCAGCGAATGTTCAGGAGACAAAACAGACTTGGAAGAAGAATATGAATGAGTCTAGGGATCATACGAAGGATTATGTTGCTTTTGGTGTTGAAAAATGAGATATAGCGCGAATGATGTTGTGGATAGGTTGAGAGGGGCAGTGGTGAAGTGAGCTTATAAGGTCTTCATCGGATGCTGCTACCTTGTGTGCTTGTTGTGACGTCTACTCAAATAATTTATATGTATGTAATTCTCTCTGTTTAGCAAGCGAAGCGTGCAATATCATCAAAGCAGTAATTCAATGCCTACATGACTTGCTTCTCCAACGAATCATGTTTGTCCCAGAGCGAGTCTAAGTCTCAGTCAATGAAAGAGTATGGTCGTCGAAATACATACGCTCAAAGAAAGAAGTCTTTTTCATTCATTCAATCAACTTCTTATCTCACACATACAGGGCTCGCATCTACAGAAATATTCTGAAGGTTCGTTGGGTTAAAGAAGTGATGATAGTGCAGCATGTAGAGGATGTCAATGAGTGAATGATTGAATCAGAGATTGATGAAGAGATAGATAGAGCTGGCCTGAATGAAGTCTTGCTCCTACATACGTACCTCAAAGTACGTAATCATAGATACCACTCTCCCATCAAGCAAGCCATACCCATATATCGAGCCAATTCCATCACCATCAACCAACCATCGCTGAGTAGAGATAAATCAAGCTAACAGTTCGTTGGAGAGATTGAGTTATTGGTGTCTGCCCTATCGCTTGATCTTGAGCGTCATATTCGCGAGTCATTATTATTATGGTAGCATCACTGCTATCAACCTTTAGTTCACTCTCTAGCTTTAGGTCCAAGCATCCATCATCGTCCTGTCATCAGTTCTATGCGTTGTTTGTTATTGTAATGAGCCTCAGTTGTGCAGCAGTAACCAAAGCATTTCTAACAAACCCTACAATCATCATGAAACGATCTCGTCCAGTGGCGGTGGCGTCAGTTGTGAATGATGCCAACAAACGAGTGATGATGGCTGCCAGTAATGACTTGAGCACAAAATCATCACCCAGAACAACTGATCCATCATCATCATCAACAACAACTGGTACTGCTACAGGCAACAATGAATCTGTACCACTCTACCTAGCCGAAGGTCTAATCGCCGTCCACAAACCTCTGACATGGACATGTAATGACGTCGTATCCTACATTCGGAATATACTCACAAGAGATGCGCAGTCTCGTGGCTTTGCAGGAAAGATGAGAAAACGGGGCAAACCACTCATGAAGGTAGGACATGGTGGAACTCTCGACCCATTAGCCTCCGGTGTCTTAGTTCTGGGTATTGGAAAGGGTACCTCCAAATTACAATCGTATTTAGAAGGAGATAAGCAATACACTGCCGCGGTGGAATTGGGATATGAAACTACCACTCTGGATGCCGAGGGGGAAATTGTCAAGACAATGGATTGTGCACACGTAACGAGTATTGAATCTATTCGAGAGAAGGTGGTTCCAAAGTTTACTGGGAAGATTCAACAAGTTCCTCCGTTATATTCAGCTATTCGAGTAGATGGGAAGCGGTTGTATGAAATTGCAAGAAATGGTGATGAAAAGGATGCACAGGATGTGGAGATTCCCATGAGAGATGTGGAAGTCTACAAGATAGAAGTAGGAAACACGCTGAGCGAGAGTGTGATAGAGTCGGGTGTTGTGGATGGCAAGAAGTATAAGGAAGCTGTACAAGAGATGGAAGCTGCTGCTGCAGCCGCTGCTGCTGAAAAGGCAGCTGCAGCTCCACCAGAAGATGCACAAGAGTCAGATGATGAAGAAGCTAGTACCCCAGGCAAGAAGAAGAAGAAAAAACGCAGAGGAGGCAACAAAAAGAAAACTGAAAAGAAGAAATACTTTGATGAATCTTCCGTCCCCACCGTTCAATGTGACTCTACAAAAGGTACAACATCCTTTGAGTTGCCTCTCTTTACACTCAATGTTTCTTGTGGTGGAGGGACGTACATACGATCAATTGTTCGTGATATTGGATATGAAATGGATACGGTTGCAACAATGACTGGCTTGGTCAGGACAAAGCAAGGTCAGTTTTTGTTAGAGGATGCATTGAAAAGAGAAGATTGGAGTGCAGACAAGATTTATGAGGCAATGACAAAGATAGAATAAGCGTTCTTGGTCAAGATCTCTTGTACATATTTAATGCTTCTTATCTAACACATACTTCTACTAAATGTATTATATCTACAAGATGGGATGCATTCTAGTTTGCGTCCTTGTCTAACGTCGATTTCAGCAACTGGACTTTCTCTCTTGTACTGTTGAGTTCCCTTGCCATTCCCTTGACGATGTTCAAGTGTTCGTCGGATATCATTACTGTACTTGCTTCTTTTTGCTTAGCGTTTTCAACTTCTCCAAGAGGTTGATTCTCAGCATTTGGTGCAGATTCAAGCTGCAGTTTCTCTTCTTCAAGCTTTTCGATGCGAGACTGAAGTGTTGATTCTTTTTCTTTCCACTGGAGTTGCTCTTCTTGGTACGTCTCTATTTTCTGACTTAGATTCTCGAGTTGCTCATAAGCCATGAGGAGGTCAGAGTAAAGATCTCCATCTTCTTCGGTGT
Organism: Skeletonema tropicum; assembly: GCA_037178625.1. Taxonomy (NCBI): domain Eukaryota; phylum Bacillariophyta; class Thalassiosirophyceae; order Thalassiosirales; family Thalassiosiraceae; genus Skeletonema; species Skeletonema tropicum. The sequence continues at coordinate 471,494 of CM074138.1, forward strand.
TGTTGGTCATCTCTTTCGCTTTCATCGGTGTCAACTTTGGAGATGACATCACATTTTTGATTACGTCCTTCATATTTTTGATCTCGTTAATCATGTCCAAGTGTTCAGGCATGATAGTGCTCTCCTGACTCCTTACGCCGGATCCTTTTGCTTTTGGGGTGATCGCATCTGCAAAGACTGGCACGCCGCCACTCTGACAAACTGCGATCGTTGTCTCGAGCCGTTGGATATCTAGTAAATACTTTTGATTTAACTTCAACGCACATTCGATGAATCGAGAGATGTACTCCAAATTGAGAGACCAGGAAGTAGGGGATGATATCTCCTCCGAGAAACCGTCGAGTCTACTAGAGTACATGATGGCAACTTCTGTGAGCTTCCGAAGACCTGACAATACTTCATCACACAGGTTTTCTGAGACTGATTTTTGCTGCTTCATAATATCGAATACTGGTTCTAGCTCGGACAATCTCCGGCGTTGGACATCACATTCCTTCTTCAGAAAATCTATCTTGCTTTGGAGCCGTGTTTTTGAGTCTTCAAGCGAAGAGATGTAGCTTAGTGCTTCAGTGTTTTCTTCCAAAAGCATATTGCATTTGGCCTCAAGACCATCGACGATAGATTTGTGCATAGAACTCTGCTGCCCATGATCTTCTTCCATGACAAGCATCTTCTCTTCTAGCTTGGCAATTTCCTTTGACAATTCATCATGACGATCGAAACTCGTAGACAAAATTTCACTTGAATCTTTGGAGTCGTCATCTTGAATGTCATGCTCGAAGTTTTGCAACACGTTCTTCCATCCATCGGCCTCGCTTGTCAGTCCCTGCAGCGATGCCTTCCAACCTTCCACCTGTGCTGTTAGATCGTCAACTTGAAATTGAAGCTCCATTATTCTTCCTTCCTTGGATTCGATATCCTGGTTCTATTTCAACGCAGAGAGAACGGCATAGAGGTGAGAATAAATCGTAGACGATTTGAGCAAATGTAGCTTACCATAGACACGTACCTTGTCAATGATGGTTTGTTTCAGTTCTGTGGCGATATTGTGATACGTCGCCAGCTCTGATTTCGCTTCCTCACACTTTCCTTCCAACTTCACACGTAAATCAACATTTTTACAAAGCTGTGACTCTAGCCTTTCAATTTCGACTGAATTGAGCTCCACTGTTTCTTGTAGCTCGTCGATGGTGCTCTGCTTCTTAAAAAGCTCCTCCTTGAACATTGCTTGATTCTTACCTTCGGCTGAAAGCTTTGTTTCTAACTCCTTTCTTTTGCTTCTTTCAGACACAAGTCTTCTGTCCATTCCAATTACTTTGACCCTCGCTTCCTCTATCTCAGATAGGAATCGGTTGGTTTCAAGGTCTTCTTCCATTTGGTCGTGATGAATCAAACGATCTCTTACTATCTTAGCATCTCTCAGATCGAATTCTAGGCCTTCGATCTGAGACTTGAGTTTCAATATTGACTCTTCTTTCTTCCCGACTAGTCTAATTAGAGTCCCAAGTTGGGAAGAGATGTCTGGCAAATCTGCTGAATCAGTACTCGAATTGACTTTAATAGCATCAGCCTCTCCTTCAATACTGTCAATAAGATGTTTCAGGAGGAGTTGGAAGTGTCGCCATTCGGCTTTGAATGATTCTTTCTCAGCCTCGAAACGTTCGGATGAAGACTTCAATTCAGTTGATAGAGAGGCAATGTTGGATTCGTACCTTCCTCTCTGTGTTTCAAGAGAGTTTTGACAAGCTTGGAGATCACTCTTTAGATTGTTTACCTCATCCAGCAGAAGCTCATTCTTCAGCTTCATGTCATCGAGATCATTCAAAGCTGTTTCGGCATTGGCTGCTCTTTCTTGTTCCATGCGTTCCGCGTTGGCCCTAGTCTGATACAACTCATTCTCTAGAGAATCAATCCTTGATTGGAGGGCAACCTTTTCAGCCTCAAACGTGTCTTGGCGAAGCTGCTTTTGTTTCACCAGAGAGCTAATTTCATGCCGAAGTTTCTCATTTGTCAAGATCATCGCATCTAGTTCTGATGACATGGACACAAGCTTGTCACTCTTAGCTTCTCTCTCTTGTTCCGTGCGATCCGCGTTGGCCCTAATCTGACGCAACTCATCTTGTGCAACAGTCAAATCATGTTGTAGAGAATCAATCCTTGATTGGAGGTCAACCTTTTCAGCCTCAAACGTGTCTTGGCGAAGCTGCTTTAGTTCTACCAGAGAGCTAATTTCATGCCGAAGTTTCTCATTTGTCAAGATCATCGCATCTAGTTCTGTTGACATGGAGACGAGCTTGTCGCTCTTATCTGCCAGGAGAGATTCAATTTCAGATTGAAGAATATCTTTCTCAGAATCATGTAACGACTGCATATGGTGATTTGCATTTTCAAGCCTGCTGATCTCCTCTTGAAGCTCCTCATTTGTTTCGACCATTTCGTCGAGCTGATTCATGACACATTCCAAGTTGTCACTTATACGTTGAGTCTCTCCATTTGCTGCACAAAGATCTTTATTCACTGAATTGAGATGAATTGACAGATATTCAATCTTCTGATCTCTTGATTCAATGGCAAGTTGAAGATTCTCCACTTGCGAGGCGAGATCCTTTGCACGGTCGGTATCTACACTTGCTGCACTAAGACTAGCTTTAGTCGAAGCAAGTTCATCTGACAATTCTTTAATAGTCCGTCCTCTCTCTTCAAGACTTGACTGAAGCTGCTCTACCCGGGAGCTGAGATGCTTGTCCCGGTTGCTTAGTTCGTGGATGTCATTACTCAGCGTTTTAATTTCGTTTTCTTGGGACACCTTCTCTGCAGCCCACTTTGCCGCTGCTGCTTTGAAGGCTTGAGCCGCCTGCTGTAGTGTTTCTTCCGCATTATCGCGAGCTTCATCAATAGCCAAAACAATATCACTTCTCGTTGAAGAAGATTCTACCGATAATTGCTGCACCTGCATGTAAACTTCATGTAGTGACTTTCTGAGCATCATCTCAGTATTACTTGCCTTGCTCAGCTCTTTGACCAATTCATTATTCTCGTCATTCAGAGACAGCCGTTGAGACTCAATGATGGATTGCCTCTTATCAATTTGATCCAAGCTCCAATCTAGTTCTGACGAGAATTTTTCGACCTCTTCTGCTAGACTCTGCTTCTCCGCCGCATGTGAAGACGTTATCTCCTCGATCTGAGCTTTGAATTGTCTGTTAGCAGCGAATAGACTCTCTTCCTTTAGTTTCAAGTCTTGCCGTAATACCTCAATGTTGCGGTCCCTTTCTTTCAGTTTCGTACTCAAAGAGTCGTTCAGGTTGAGTCCTTCCTCTAACTGTAGACGAAGCTCGTCAATTATTTCTCTATCATTCTCCAGCAAGAGTTTGTCATCTTGCTGTGTGGTAATTTGCTTGTCCAATTTCTCCTGGCACAGTCTTAGCTTATCTGAAGTGTCCGACATTTGTTGAATCAGTTCGCTTCTCTCGGCGTCATGTAACTGTTTGAGTTCCTTAACGTTCCAAGCGTAGTTCTTTTCCATTTCAGTTAGAGCAGTCTCATGGGCAACGGTTTTTGCAGTCATATCATTACTGACTTTGAGGAGATCCTCATTTTGCCGTTGTAGCAGATGTTCCAAGTCCTGAATACGATTTGCATCTGATGACTCTTTCTCCCTCGAGACAGCGACATCTTGCGTAAGCCTCTCAACTTTTGTCTCCAAAATGGACTTTTCAGCTTCATTATCAAGAGAAGAAGCTGTTAACTCTTGGATTTTCTTCTCGTACAGACATTTCATCTCAAAGAGCTCCTGTCGACGGTCCTCCTTTTCAGATAAAACATCGTTGCTAAGTTCCTCAATCTCATAATTTTTTTCTCTCAGGAGAGCATTTACATCATTCAATTCTTTTCGGAGACCTTCTTCCGTTTTCTTCGCACTCGATAGTTCCGCCTTAATAATCTCGATTTGGGAACCCAAACGCGCCTCGGCTTCAATAGAAGAAGTCTTCTCAGTCAAAAATTTCTGTTGAGATTCGCTTGCGTCAGCTTCTAAGCGGAATATATGCTCTTTTAGAGTAGTGCGCTCAGCTTCGAACTGTGTTCTGGTATCAATAAGCTTTGATTCTAGCGAGCTCCTTGACATCTTCTCTTGTGACTGCAACAAACGCATTGCCTCGTTTGCACAAGAAAGTTCGTGCTTTAGGCTGCTGACTTCTTCTTCCTTTGAGGCCATAGCTGAAGAGAGTGTCTCAAACCTCGATGTAAGGTCAACACAGAGGGCACGTTCTCTCTCGACGTCAGCTTCCAACTCCTTCACAGCAGTGACGTGCTCCTTTTGAGATGTGGCGCTTGCTTTTACTTCGGCATCCAACTTCAGAACAGAATTGCGTAACTCAGAATCTAGACGCTCCTTTTCCTCGACAAGGTTGGAGATCTCAGACTCTCTAGCAATAAGCTTGGATTTGAGAGACTTTGCTTCATCCTCAACGTGACTCTGTTTTAATTTGGCACCTGATATTGAGTTCTGAGAATTGCGTATATCCATGAGTAGCTGTCTCTCTGTCTTCTCGTGGGTTTCCTTCTCATTCTTGAGTTGAGCTTTGATACGCCCGATATTGGCCTCGAGGGATTTTATCTGCATCACATAACTCTCATTTTGGACGCTGACAGTAGAGATTTCGTTCATAAGTTGGTCTTGGCGGTTCTTGAATGACTCAGACTCTTTCTTGGATTGGTCTTTGAGCTGATTAAAGCGGCTACTGAGATCAGCAAAGTTGCTTTCTAATTCTCCACGCTGAGACGTCAACGATGCAATCTCAAATTCTTTCGCTCTTAATGAGTCAAGTAATTCACTCTGGCGAATCTCAGCCTTTTCCTCTAGCTGCCGCAATTGAGTGAAACGCTCATCTGCAGTGGACTTGAGGGAATCTCTTTCAAACAAAAGCTGCATCTTCTCAGCTTCTGCCGTTTTCATATCGGACTCTAATGAATCAATTTTCGCCACAAGATCCGACTTCTCATCCTCGGACAACAGGACCTTGGCCATTTGAGATTCCAAATCTTCGCTTAGTGATACATTTTCCTTCGTTAACAGTGATATTTCTGTGCGCAATGATTCAATCAGTCCTTCATTTTCCGAGATCATCTTGTTTTGACTTTCAAGCTGGGCATTGAGATTATCAACTTGCTTCTCCAAACAATCACAATCGTAGGAGAGGGTATTCATTTCAGCATCGCTTTCATCTAGTAAGCGTTCCGCAGTTTCCAACTTGGACTTCAAGTCGGCACATAATTCCTTCCATCGAGCTACATCTTGGTTGGCAACATCAAACTTCTCGGATAGCTCCTTCACTTGACGCTCCGATTCGGCATTAGAAGCTTCGATCTGTTGAAGCTGAGTTCCTGCATCAGAAATGGTTTGTTCCAACACTGATATTTCATCCTTCAGATCATCTCTTTCGTGGCGAAGGATGCCAATCTGTGAAGAAAATTCTTCCTTCTGTTCTTCGAGTTGATGAATAACCTCTGCGTGGGCGGTATTCTCTTTGGCGAACGATGATTTCGCTGTTTCGAACTCCATTCCCATCTGGAGTAGCCTCTCCTCAAGTGCATCCTCCCGTTCTCGTGCATCATCCTCTGCCTTTGCTAAGCAATCCGTGAGCTCGTCTACTCTTTGCTTTAGGACAGTGTTGCGCGCTTCCATGTCATCTAAGAGTTCCTGCCTACGAGACAGAGACTTTTCGTAGAAAGACTTCGCCTTATCAAGAGCATCAACCCTTCCCTTCAAATCATTTTTCATGTTCTCCCCAATTTCCAGCTTATTCATCAGGCTGTCTAATTGTTCTTGAAACTTTGTGTTCTCATTAAGAATCACACGCTTTTCATCTTCAATGCGCTGGATCTCATGTTGATGGGCTGTATCGCTTTCAATTGAAGTTGCTTTTGCTGCATCAATCTTCTTAACCAGCTGACACATTTCTTCCTGTAAGGCATATTCTCGCTCCTTTGCATCATCGTGGGCTTTCTCTAAAGTGATGGTAAGTTCGCTGATCTTCGTCTCCATTGACTTTAGCACATCTTTCTGGCGACATTCCATATCACTGACCAATTCTTCACTTTTGATCAGATCGTCTTTCGTAGCATCAAGTTCAGCCATGACCTTTTTCTTGGATCTCTCCTCTGTTTCTATACATTTGCTGAAAGATAAACGCTCGGTCTCCATTTGTTGATGCAGTTTGTGCAGGGTGGTCTCTTTTTCAGCTTTGACGAGTTTCATCTCTTCCATTAGAGACTCATACTTTTGATTGGAAGTCAACACGGCTTCCTCAAATTCAATTCCAGTTTGCTTGAGCTTCTCCTCCAATGAATCTTCGCGTTCCCTTGCGTCATCTTCTGCCTTAGCCAAACAATCTGTGAGCTCGCCCACCCTTTGCTTCAAAAGAGCATTGTTTTTTTCCGTTGATTCAAGCTCAGCCTTTACCTCCGCCTTGGAACTTTCCTCTCTTTCCACACGTTCGTTGAACGATATACGCTCAGCTTCCATCTGTCCACGCATTTCCTGTAGAGCAGCTTCCTTTTCGGCTTCAACACGTCCAAGATCTTTCTCATGAGAAGCATACTTTTGATTGTAGGCTGACTTCGCCTCTTCCAATTCAACTCTCATCTGCTGAAGCTTATCCTCTAGTGCATCTCCACGCTCTCTTGCGTCATCTTCAGAAGTTGCCAAGCAATTTGTGAGCTCGCCTACCCTTTGCTTCAAAAGAGCATTGTGCTTTTCCATATCATCTAACAGTTCCTGTCTACGCGACAGCGATTCTGTATGCTCGACTTTAGTTGCTTCAAGCTTCTGCAGTAATCCCATTTTCAATGCATTTTCTTTACCTAGCTGGTCTTCGAGAGAAGCGCGTTCTTCTTCCGCTTGCTTGCTTAGCAACTTCATTTCACTTTCCTTTGCAGACAGCTGCTTCTTGAAAGCGTCGTATTTGGAATCGGCATCTTCAAGGATATGTTGCTTCTCCTTTTTCAGACGCTGGATTTCGTCCTGGCGCATATCGGAAGCGGACCTCATTTCGTCAAGCTCCATCTTGACTATCTCTAACTTCTTCTCAAGAAAACTCTCACGTTCCTTAGCATCGTGTTCTGCCTTTGCTAAAGATTCAGTGAGCTCGCCGACCCTTTCGTCCAGGAATTCATTTTCAGATGATAACTTTTCTTTCTCCAAAAGTGACACACGATGTGCTTCCAGCTCTTCGGTTACTTTCGCAAGACGTTCCTGCATCTGTTGCTTCTCCTCTCCTTGGCGCATAGCGTGATCATGATGCTGAGCTGAAATTGATCTTGATTCCTCTAACTCCTGCTTCAGTGTCTGAAGTTTCCTCTCAAGGAATCCCACCTGCTCTGAAGCATCCTTTCCTGATCTCTCGAGCGTTTCATTGAGCTCATCAATCATTTCCTGCAGAGAATAGTTTCGCTTCTTAATGCCATTCAACAGAACCTGTCTCCTAGACAGCTCAACATCTTGCTCCTCGACCTTACTATGCAGTTCATTTCTGACTTGGTCATTCTCTACAAGTTGGGCTTTCAGTTGCTCGCACTCCTCAACAAGCTTGCTTTTATTTGCCTTCAATGCAACCCTATCAGCACTGCTCTTCTTCTCGCTGAGACTCAAGTGGTGTTTTAGATTGGTAACTTCTTCAACCATCTTTTCCAGCTCAGCGGCTTTTTCTTTGAGAGATGTTGAAAGTGATTCAAGCTCAGCATGTTTTTCCTCATCCGCGGCATCGCGCTCTGATTTTAGATTGGCCATTTCCTCTACCATCTTTTCCAGCTCAGCGGCCTTTTGCTCAAATTCGGCTTGTTTCTCCTTTTCGGAAACATCACGCTCAGATAGGTTTTGCTGTAAAGTCTGCAACTCCATGACAAGCTTGTCTTTTTCTTCTTGAAGGGATTGGATCAACGTGCTAGATGCTTTGAGTTTTGCCTTCATCTCCTTTTTTGACATGTTCGTCTTCTCAAGTTCGGCACACAGCGCTTTGTTCTTTTGAAGCTCGCTTTGAGTAGCATCTAGCTTCCCAATCAATTCTTGTTTCGACTTCTTCCCCTTGGCTACTCTTTCCTGGAAGAATGTACGCTCTTTCTCAAGCTGCTGCTGAACTTCTTTGACAGCCTGCTCTTTCTCTTCTTTGAGTCGACGAACTTCCTCCTCGTGATCAGCGTTAATTTTTGAAGAAAGCTGGCTTTGGAGTTGTTGCAGCTGATCCTCCAAATCATCTTCTCGCTCTCTTGCTTCGTCTTCGGCAGTTGCCAAAGCACTAATGAGCTCTTGAACTCGCTCTTCAAGAAGACGGACTTCCTTATCCGTGTTTTTTGAACGCACTTGCTCCGCACGCTCTTTCTCAAGCTGCTGCTGAACTTCTTTGACGGCCTGCTCTTTCTCTTCTTTCAGTCGACGAACTTCCCCTTCGTGATGAGCGTTAATTTTTGACGAAAAATGGCTTTGGAGTTGTTGAAGCTGATCTTCGAAATCATCTTCTCGCTCTCTTGATTCGTCTTCGGCAGTTGCCAAAGCGCTGGTGAGCTCTTGAACTCGCTCTTCAAGAAGAAGAACTTCCTTATCCGTGTTTTTTGAACGCACTTGCTCAGCACGCTCTTTCTCAAGCTGCTGCTGAACTTCTTTGACGGCCTGCTCTTTCTCTTCTTTGAGTCGACGAACTTCCTCCTCGTGATCAGCGTTAATTTTTGAAGAAAGCTGGCTTTGGAGTTGTTGAAGCTGATCCTCCAAATCATTTTCTCGCTCTCTTGATTCGTCTTCGGCAGTTGCCAAGGCACTGGTGAGCTCTTGAACTCGCTCTTCAAGAAGACGGACTTCCTTATCCACATCTTTTGAACGTACTTGCTCCACAGGCGGCAAGATATCCTCTTTGGTATTCTCAAACACAATAGCATCTGCGTCTGATTCCGGCACAGTGCTGTTTTTTGAGGAAAGCTGGCTGCGAAGTTGTTGCAACTGATCCTCTAAATCATTTTCTCGCACTCTGGCTTCGTCCTCAGCACTCGCCAAGGCACTGGTGAGCTCTTGAACTCGCTCTTCAAGAAGGCTAACTTCTTCCTTATCCACATCTTTTGAACGCAATTGCTCCACAGGCGGCAAGATATCCTCTTTGGTATTCTCAAACACAATAGCATCTGCGTCTGATTCCGGCACAGTGCTGTTTTTTGAGGAAAGCTGGCTGCGAAGTTGTTGCAACTGATCCTCTAAATCATCTTCTCGCACTCTGGCTTCGTCCTCAGCACTCGCCAAGGCACTGGTGAGCTCTCGAACTCGCTCTTCAAGAAGACTAACTTCTTCCTTATCCACATCTTTTGAACGCAATTGCTCCACAGGCGGCAAGATATCCTCTTTGACACTCTCAGACTCAGTTGTATCTGCGTCTGATTCTGGTACCACCTCCTCATCAGAGAAATACTTTTCACCAAGTTCCAGGCAAACTCCATTCAACTCTTTGAGCACACTCTGTTTTAGCCGCAACGACCGCTCAAACTCTTGCTCGCTGTTATTGCCACCAACAAGTGCCCTGCTGATTTGATTGATGGGTGATTGTTTGGTAGTCTTCACAGCGCTACCTTGATTTTCGTCGCCTGGTGTGAGGTTGCTCTTCTCGACTTGTTTCGGAGAAGCCTTGGGCGTTGCTGACAAAACCTGCTTAACAGCATCACTACGTTCGGACATGACCTTCTTTACATTGGAAGGCGAAAACAGGCCAATCGATGACGACTTGGAACCAGTGTCACTCTTTGGAGTCTGCACCTCATTTTCAGTGATACTCTCCAACTTATTGTCCCCAATCACAACATTATTCCAACGATCATTACCCCTCCCACCACTCTTCCCAACTTCGACCTTGGTCGGTGTCTCAACCCACGAATGCAAATCCCGCTCCATCTCACCAGTACTCAAGGCAGTCGCTACCCGTCTTCCACTACGCAAGTTCCGCATAGTCTTTCGTTGGAATTGACTCTTCCATACTTTTTCAATGGAGCGGAATACAATTGTTTTGTGACTCCCGTCTAGTGTATGTAGAAGGTCGGTAATTACATCAAACTTTCGGGAGAGGACATTGGTCCCATTGATTGAAACGATGAGATCATTGACTTGGATTATTGTTGCTGCTGCTGCTTCTTCGGTATTGGTGGCATTATTACCGTCAATTCCTTCCATTCGAATGCAGGATAAATTCGTATCAAAGTCTGGTAGAATCTGTTTCACACAGCATCCCATTGGTTTACCAAGAGTATACACTACCGGATCAAACTTCAAATGCAATGGTCCGGGAGGGAACTCAATCACGTATTCTGATGGGGCAATTGATTCAGGAACATCCGTGGATGTGGCATTGACGGCAAGAGCTGTACCAGTTGTCGAGTTGGATTGGACAGATAATGTGCTTGGTGATGTAGATGCTGCAGATAATGGAGTATTGGAGGATAACAGTTGTGATGCCGGCGGTGTCATTGGTGGATAAGGTTCCTCCGCAATAGCAGCGCTCTCCGTAGGCGTACCAGGCCTTGGAGAAGAGGCTGCAATCTTGGCATATGTCAATTTCTGTGTCTGAGATGAATCGAATTGTCGTTTTACAACACCCGGTGTGGCCACAGTACTGGGTACAAGTGGTGAATTGAAATCTTGGAATAAATTTACTCTGCCTGGTGTTGTGGGTTGTTTCTTGGAACTTCGTTGCGAGGTATTTTTCCTCCTCTGTGTAGTTGTAATTGTAGCTTCTGGGATGCTCCATTTTACGGATGGTGTCCCCTCACGAATCACTTTAGTCGGTGTTTTTGTATTGTAAGGTGTAGACAACAGACTATTCCCAGCTCTTAAATGATCATTATTGTTGCTGCTGTTATTTCTATTGCTGCGCTTACGCCGACTACTTTGCTGCACTTCACTGATGGCCGTCGTCGATGATGTGGATTGTTTTTTATCGCTCCATTGCAATTGCTTCTTTGCAGATTTCGATTGTGTCTGTTGCCGTTGACGAGGAAAAGGACTATTTGTTGGTAGAGCATTTCCAAATGCTCGCTTTTTGGGCGTTGGCTGTGACATGGTATTGTATTGTATAAAGAGTGTTCAAGAAGTTGATGACGATAAAAATATGAGCGATGACTGCAACTAATAGATAACATATCATATTATCGACAAAGACTGCTCAATTTAGACAGCTCCACTTACCGTCGCACGTATCCGTTGAGTTTCCATATTTAATTGCAATTAGAGTACAAGAGGTGTGTCCAGGTGTTCTTCCCTCGTCAATATTATGATGTCACAGCCAAAGTTGAAGCTTGACAACTAAACGTTTTCGATGGTATGAAAAAAATTGATGAATTGAATTGAAGTTTTACGAGTTTTCAAAACAGTAAAGACGTATTTCGATAATAAATGCAGCGGTCGCAGTACTAATTGAATGTGATGGGCTGCTGGTAGTATGGCAAGGGTAAATGGTAGCATTAGGCGGTGGTAGCGTTGCTCGCCTACTTATGGGAGACTTATGGGCATGGTTCGTGTTGATAGGAATAACGGCACTTTGAATTTTGATTGCAAGAAATGTAGGTGTCTTATTTTTAAGATGTGCATCCAAAAAGTGAAGTTCAAAAGATAAGTGAGAGGGACGAAGCAATTTCTTCGATTTCTCGAGTCAATTGAGGACAGAGCCCATCCTCGGCTGTCCTTTCTCACGATATAATACTACTTTATATTAGAGTGTTCAGGAATCAGATGAGTACAGGTATGAATTTCTTTGCAATACATAAGCAGCAGCGGCACTCATTAGATGAAGCTTGACGCCGCAATATTGTAGGTTTAGATGCTTTAATTGGCCATCACAACTGGAGTGCGATCTGAGAAACAGATGTGGAGGCAGTATATGAGGTATCAATACTGACGACACAGCACACATGTTGGTTAGTCATAATTTCGCCCCTAGAGGGCTAATCAGACGTCCTTTAAAATTTCTGTTATATTATCAAAGGTGAATCCTTGTGTCTTACGAACAGCATACTTAAATAAAGCAAGGTTGATCCTTGCAACGTGGATTCATTTGTGACATCATATCAATGAACGGTAATCGGACGACACATCATTGGCGCAGCAAATTTGTCAGAATTCACAATCTCAATCTCGAGAGACGAAGACTAACGACTCACACCAGCTTCATTCATCCACAAAGAAGTCAGTCAGCTGCATCCATCCATCATTGTGCCCTGTTATATTTTTGTCAGTTGTTAGTTTCTTCCATCTTCCACAAAAGCAGAGGGAACGATGAATGCACTTCGAGCATTGGAGGCCCTGCACTAGTCCCTCGGGCAAGCCATGGAACGATGTGAAAATAACTCTCTCATACGCAGTAGCGGTAGCGGTAGCGGTAGCGGTAACGAAGAACGGCTCTACATAACTGCAGGGGATAATTATTGTGCCATTTTGATCAGGCCCGAGATACAAACTATCTCCTTCTACAAAGAAGCTGCAGAAATGAAAATGATACATTCAAAGCTGTCGAAATCATCTTCGCAGGTCACTCACTGAACTATAGAAGTAGCACTTGGAGATGATTGCCATGAATGAACACATAATGACTGCGTTAAAACTTTTACGAATGGGGGTGTCGATCTGATCACGTCTCATGTAATAGCAGCTAAAAGAATGTGCTTTTGGCTTTCATTTGCTCATGATAAGTAAGACCAAGACTTCTTTTCTCGTACCAACTTCAACTTAAACATCACTCGGTACTCGAAATGTCTACCAAAATCGCTCACAAAAAATCAATCATGCCGACCATCGCAACGTTAATTCAATCATGCCGACCAAAAGCACCGGAGAGCCATTCATTCAATCATACCGACAGACAACATCGTGAGGATCTCTGACAGCCATTCATTCAATCATGGATGGCAAATTGCTGTTGCAAGCCTCATGCCGCTGCTTGCTGTGCTCATAATTTTTCATCGAGCAAACTGTCAACATCATTCGCTACCAAACCACCATGTCGGCCAATTCTCCGCCCTCCGCTGGCCGGCCGCTTGCTATACCGCCTCCCAACAGCGCTCACCCGCAAGCATCGCCACTGCTTTGAAGCAGGCTCCGCCGCGAACGACTGCAACCGACGATCGATGATTACAGGTGAGTGTGAGTTACAACCGATTCATGATCCCCTGTCCGGATTTAATGGCTGATCGAGCAACAACTTCAGCGCCGTGGAAGCCGGCGCTATACAAATTGGCCCAGCACCGTGGAAGCCGGTGCTATACAAATTGGCCCAGCACCGTGGAAGCCGGTGCTATACAAATTGGCCCAGGGCTCAGTCCCAGCACCGAGGCAATGCCGGTGCTATACAAATAAGGCCCATCGCCGAGGTTAGCCGGCGATTAATAAATTGGCCCAGCTTTTCTTTGCGCCTTCGGGTGCACTCGGTTTGGGGTTCCGAGAGAGATAGTAACGGTCGGTTTCCAAGGTTGGTCACGGCGGCCTTCGGAGGTGCTGAGAGGCTTAAACAGAGTGTCCGTCCTCCTCAGGGAAAGATTGGCACAGTTCCTTTAGGGTTTGCTAGACCATAAATCCGTCGCTAAACTACCGTTCAATCTCGTTGAAAAGCATCTCCACCAACATTTTTAAATCTTTGTTGTGTTTGTCTGATGTCTCTTTGTATTTTGTATCTCTAATGAATCTTTGTTTTGCTTCCTATCTCTAAAAACAGTGCTTGGTAATTCATATAGAGGCACTCTCTTTGCATGGCGTATCGCAAGCTGCACAGCTACCGTCCAGAGACGACTCTTGACGAAAGGCCTTACAGCAGGGCAGGAACAAGACGGCAAGTTTAGTTTGATCAATCGAGCAGGGCCTGCTCTCAAGTTGTTGCGTCCATCGCCGTCGCGTGTCTTATGGCACATTATTTGCTGCCTCTCTCTAGAGATAGAGAGACGGGATGATTGGAAATTGACGTGTTTCTGTCTCCGTAGCTCTTAGAATGAAAGTTAGATAATGTGTCTCATGTTTTGTCATAAATAAATAATAAGTCCAATTCCACTGCTAGCTTAATCTTATGCTCGACCCTCTTGTGATCCACTCAACAAGTGTGTCCGTCACGCTCGGTTCCAATACACATCACTCGATCATATCGTCCTCGTCTCTACTTGTTGCTTTCATTGTCCTTCCGCATAAGGTATGCATAGCAAAGAGTATCGAGAGGCAAGAGTGCAGAGCAGCAGTAAGTGCGATAGTATTGAAACTTCCCTCCGACAAAAATGACACACATGACTTCGCCAATGCTCTTCTCGACTGCACACAACAGTGATTATTTGTACCACCAAACGACGATAGACGGAACAAAGAACAAATAATATGATCTCATCATATCATATCACTTAGGAAATTAGGTAAATGTTGCATTATCGCTACCTAGACATCATTGAACCAACAATTGTAGTCTTCATACGCCGAGGGCAGAACCAAACAGCGTCGCAGTCGGAACCACGGGAGAGGGTTGTCTCTCCTACCACAGCTCGTTATAGAGCCCGGGATATATTGACGTGGATGTCAATAAGCCTGTATACAGGCGAGATATACAAATAACATTATTTGCACGAGAGTATAAGCATATACCCATCTCTATCCGCGGTTGTTTTGACCGCGTCGAAGTGCTGCCTGAGCCCGCTGGCGACGTATCAAGAAGGCTTCACGTGCCGCTTTTACTGAAAGACTTTTAGAATAACTTTTACACCGCCTTTCCGTCGCAACCGCGAAAAAACAAGTGATGCGACGGACAGGCGGTGTAAAAGTTATTCTAACAGTCTTCAATGCTCACTATTATCTGGTTTCATCATCAGTGTAGACGAACGCAAACTATGCGTCTCATTCTCTAGAAGGAGGTGTATACTTTAACTCTAGGTTGTACAGGTTGTACTTACATTTTAATCTAAATCTATTTCGTCTTTCTATGATGCATTTTCATAGATTATCGAGATGCTTTTTCATTGGGTAATCTCTTCATGATGTACCAGTACGAAGTCGCTTGAGCACTGCCCGCAGACTTGTTAGTCCATTCGTTGGGAAAGACGTGTAATGCCTGAAGGCCAAGTTACACACACACGAAGTCGCTTGACCTGGGGCAGACAATTGAGTGAATACAGGACACCTTACTGCATGGTGAAGCCCGTTTGCATGGCAGTAGTAACCATGTCAAGTGTACCGTCAAAGTGTGTTCCTTCAACCCCATTGAGCGATCCGAGTAATGCGACTAACTCATTCCCAACCTGATATGAGTAGTCTCCAATACTGCTTGCCAAGTCGCCAATTCTTTCATGAGTAACATCATCTGCCTGCGCAAGCAATTGAGAAGTGGCCTCATTCACTGTACTTGTTGCTTGCAGTGCCCAGTTCCCTGCATCTTTACCACTGAGAAGGTATACGACAGCATTCATCACTTTCATTATCATATCTGTAGTGGCAACTATTAAAATCATCAAGTTGTGAACAATATCTTTCAATGTAAGATTTCCTACATCATTGATCACGTTCGCGACGGTATAGCTTGCATTATCTAACATGGAGTTGACAGATGATCGAACACCTTCCAATACTGACGCAGAGCTCGATCCAGGTGCAGCTAGATCAATGTTGGCATCAACCACTGTAAGGAGAATACCTGCCATGAATTTGACTGCGCCCATGATGCTATTGCCAATATCTGCGAGGGACGCATCACTGGCGTGTTGAATCGCCGATGATACGGCAGCGGGTGGATGGAATGATTGGAATGTCTCACCAGCATTTTGTAATACATTATCAAACGGCATGTGATCAACAGGTACGTTGGCAGGTAAGTTGGCCTTGCCTTGAATATCTCCAAATGAATGAGAGACGGTACCAAACAAGTTCGCCTTTGAGGATGAAAGAAGTTCTTTGATTGATGCATCGATGCTTGACGTAGTGAGGGAATCCAATGCGTCAGTAGGAATTGATGATATCGATGCTTCAACTTCTCCATTGCTAATGGGAGGAATGGAATAGTCAGAAGAAAGCACACTATCAGCAAGGCCATCCATACCCGTAACAGCAGCATCTGCCACAGGATGAAATCCGTCACCTTGAGTTGGAAACCACTGACTAGTCACAGACGCTGGGTAATAATCACCACCTGTGCCTCTCATTCGATCTTCCGGTGGAGGTAGCGAAGCAGCCAAGTCTCTTAGAGGGTTAGCATTTCCATTTCCCTGCGGTTGCCATGATGAATAACTGTCTGTTAAAGAGCTGCCCCCGTTGCTGCCCCCATCGAAACTAAAACCACCGCT
This sequence comes from Skeletonema tropicum, assembly GCA_037178625.1. Taxonomy (NCBI): domain Eukaryota; phylum Bacillariophyta; class Thalassiosirophyceae; order Thalassiosirales; family Thalassiosiraceae; genus Skeletonema; species Skeletonema tropicum. The sequence continues at coordinate 487,817 of CM074138.1, forward strand.
GCTGGGGCCACTTTGATCAACAGTAGTGGCGTACTCTGTGGGGGTATAACGGTCTGTTGGTGCCGTGAACCATCGTTGCTGGTGTGCAGATTCAGCAAACAAATCGGCACTATCATAAGATGATCGTGCAGGAGCGTTGAAGACATTTTGATCAATGGTATTAACGTCATTCAACGATGGCGCCACATTAGCCGTATCAGCACCAGAAACATCTGACAATTGCGTAGGTGCCGCAGGAGCAGACGCTGTAGCATCCGCAAGCAAGTCAGTGTTACCGCTCTCTAAAGTAGTTGCAGTAGAGCTTCCGACGTCTTGATTCACGGTAGCTCCAATCATCGATGGGACTTTAGTGGTTTCTGAATATTGCGCAGGATCTGCAGGGGCAGACGTCTTAGCAGCCGCTAGCAAATCTTCAAAAGTAGGTGGAGAAGAACTTCCAAAGCCTTCGTTCATTGTAGCTCCGTTCATCGAAGGGACTGTAGTGGTCTCTGAATATTGTGCTGCATCTACAGGAGAAGCCGTCTTAGCATCCGCGAGCAAATCTTCAAAAGTAGGTGCATTTCCGACGTCTTGGTTCATTGTAGCTCCGTTCATCGATGAGACGGGAGTGGTTTCTGAATATTGCGCAGCATCTACGGGAGCAGATGTCGTAGCATCCGCGAGCAAACCTGTATCACCACTTTCATAAGATGATACAGGAACATTGCCGACTTCTTCGACACTATCAACAGCTGAGTGAGCATGTTCTACGGGTGTAGGGGTAGCCTCCGCCAACAAATCTGTATTGCCACTTTCATAAGATGTTACAGGAGTATTGCCGATGACTTCTTCCACCTTCACATCGTTCACGGATGGTACAACCGAAGTAGAATCAATGGAAGACGCAGCTTCGACATATTGCGTAGCATCTACAGGAGCAGCAACATCAACTGCTGTGGCTTCATTCAAAGATGGTGCTGCAGTTATCGTATCAGCACCAGCGGAGACATCCGAGTATTGCGCAGGTTCGACAGCAGCTGCTGATGCTGCTGCCGTGCTATCAGATACCAAATCCAAGTTACTAATTGCACCATCAAAAGATGCTACAGGAGCATTACTGTCGGCAAATTCTTGCACTGGATGAACATTGCCAACAACTTCTTCGACACTATCAACAGCTGAGTGAGCATGTTCTACGGGTGTAGGGGTAGCCTCCGCCAACAAATCAGAACTTCCGCTCTCATACGATGTTACAGGAGCATTGTTGACGATTTCCTCCACCTTCACATCGTTCACAGATGGTACAACCGGAGTAGAATCGATGGGAGACGCAGCTTCAACGTATTGTGTAGCATCTACAGGAGTAGCAACTTCCACTGTGGCCTCATTCGATGATGGTGCAGTTATCGTACCAACACCAGCGGCGACATCCGAATATTGCACAGGTTCGACAGCAGCTGATGATGCTGCTGCCGTGCTATCAGATGCCAAATCCAAGTTACTAATTGCACCATCAAAAGATGATTCAGGAGCATTATTTGTAGCGACTTCTTCCACTGCACCTACATCCAATGAAGGAGTCGAAGCAGTAGCAGCTTGGGAATATTGCGTAGTTTCTACAGGTTCAGCAGCAGTTGTTGCCGTGGCTTCTGGCAATACATTTGTGCTTCCACTTTCGAAAGATGACGCAGTATTAGTAGTAGTAGAAGCACTTTCATCTATTGCCGGCACATCATCCAATGATGGCGCAACAGCAGTTGCAGTCGTAGATTCGGCAGTAGCAGCTTCCAGAGGAGTTGTCGGTGGAACTGTGGCCGTTTCAGAAGATCCAACGGGCAAATCATCCAATGATGGCGCAGCAGTAGCAGATTCGGCAGCAGGAGCAGCAGCTTCTAGAGGAGCTGCCGGCGGGACCGTGGCCGTTTCAGGAGAACCGACGGCAGCATCAACCGACGCATCCGAGAGCTGCTGCTCTATTGGTGCAGGAGCAACAGTATCAGAAGATGCTTCCACAGGTGTATTGATGGCACTGCCTTGATCCATTGTGACTGCATCCGACGTAGTAGGTGGCGATGCCGCCGCTGTCAAAGCCGGTTCAGGAACAGCAGCAGCAGCAACCTCCGCAGCAGAAGAATCCACACCCGTAAATTCCACAGGTGCAGCATCCCCACCAACACCAGCAACATCCCCACCATCTTCCATTGGAACAAAATAACTACCAATCAACTCATCCCACTTCTCCACAACCTCATGATTCAACATACCCAACTCCTCATTAAACTCATTCAACTTTGCCACCAACTCTGGATGTCTCTCAATCCAATCTTGAACAGGCATACCATACGTGTTTACCACTCCATCCCATTTTTCTACCAATTCATCATTACGATCCATTTGATTGAGTATGAATTTATTATGGAGTGTGTTAAATTGATAGGCATAACTGTCGATTAGATTGTAAGAGGCTAGACCGGAAGCAATTCCGGTTGTGGTGGCAATGGTGGGTGTTTGGGGATTGGTATATGTAACCCCTAGGAATTTGGTAGCAGTAGTGGTTGATGAGGATAGTAGTTCATCGTTTTGGATGTCAGATGAGTCAGTTGGAGATGATGACGATTCATTGTCTTCTTGTATTGTGGGTGCATAGGATGATGGCTCCTTGACTCTCATTCTTGTGGAGGAAGCAGCTTGACGTAGTCCTGACACACTACCACGATTAGACTTTGATTCTCCATTGTTCACAGCGACAGGAGTTGGCTGCTGCAATCTCGCCATTCGTGCAGTTTGAGCTTGTTCCGCAGTCATTCCCTCCGTAACTGCCGCTGCCATTGCTGCAGTAGTGCTCATACTCTTATTATTGTTGATATCAACATTGTTTCGTTCTTGAAACCGTTTGGTTCGAGCTGCCGCTGCTTCTTCGGCAGTCATTCCTTCTGAAATTAGATTGCTATTATTATAGTTTGGTAATGAAGTGATACTATCCGAAGCAGAAGCTGTAGCAACAACATTAGCTGTTTGCACGGAACCCTCCTCTTTACTACTCGCGAGCATCACTTCTCTACTCAAATTCATCAAAAAGTCTCTTGGACTAATCTCACCACCACCATTTTCATTACTGCCACTACCACTTCCAAATGGCGTCTGTTGTTGTTGCTGTTGTTGTTGAGATAACAACGCTTCAATCGTATCCGACGTAGCAGGGAACAAGTTCGGATTAGACGTGATGGACTGAAGTGAGTTTAAATACGATAATGTTGCTGCCGAGGTGGTGGCTGTTGTTGATGATGATGTAGTCGAAGAGAGTTGCAGCACTGTCGTCAAAGAGGAGTTGGGCGGTCTTATTATTCGTGAAGCTGTAGTGTTGATAGAGGTTCGTCGAGTCCGTTGTATGGTGGGTGCAGTGTGGAAGGACGACACGAATAATGATCTGCTGGTCAATAAGGAGGAAGGCGCCAAGGCGATCGTTATGATGACTATTAGTAGAAGCATTGTTATTGCCGAGCCTTTCAGTCGAAGGAGGATGTACGATATCATACTGGTGGCAGTCGATATGCCTTGAATAGAGTGCGTTTTATGTGCTGTAGTGCGGCTGCGGTTGGTGGTTGGCCTGATAGTACGACGTCATATTATGGAGGAACGCCGTCAAGCTGCTTGGAGCCCGGGTCCAAAGAATTTTCGTCGGTCGCAGACGCTTCGAGAAAGCTTCTTGAGTAATTCACCCCTCAATAGTTGTGGTATTATTATTTTCACGTCAATTAGTCACCTTTGTTAGTCAGTATTTTATGGGGAAATTATATTTAATCAGTTGTGTAGAAGAAGTCAAAGTGGCAGCCTCAGCAAAGCCACGTCATTTCAAAGAGCGAAAAAGCAAAAACCAAGCAATAATTTCATCATGGCGCATTTTGATGCAATAGCAAAAAAGTACGCACTCAATTCATAGCATACACAGCTACACTATTGATACATTACTATAATACAAAGCGATTACTACGATGACGCGCTCATCATCAACCTACATCGCCATCGCTGCCGCCGCCGCCGCCGCCGCCGCTGCATCTTTGCACACATCTCATGCATTTGTTCTTCCATCATCCACCACCATCTCTCCTTCTTCTTCCTGCGTCACACAATCACCTTCAGTCTACTACTCACCAATTACTACAAACACTGTAACATCCTCATCCACCACACTCTTCATGTCATCAACCCCAACCACATCCACCACATCCAACACACTCTCCCTCCAACTACAAAAACCACTAGGTCTAATCCTCGAAGAAGCCGATGACACCAACCCCAGCACCTCCGGCGTTATCGTTACACAAGTCAATGAGGGTGGATCAGCCTACACCTCACCGTCGGCAGACAAATTGATCAATGCCAAAATTGTCAAGGTTATGGAAACTGATGTGTCAAGTATGAGTTTTGATGATGTTATGGATGTGATTATTGGTGCTCCGGAAAGTTTGTGTGTGGAGTTTGCTCTTGCCGATGGTGTTGTGGTAGAAACTACTGTTGAAGGAGAAGAATCATCATCTACTACAGTGGTGGAAGAATATGAAATTGGAACAACAGTCACAATTCAAGTAGAACAACCCGACAATAACAAACCATCCATCACACTCGAAGCCAAAGTCGGAGACAATCTACGCAAGACCCTCCTCGAAAACAAAGATATTGAACTATACCGTGGATTGAAAAAGAAATTGGGTAATTGTGGTGGTGGTGGACAATGTGGATTTTGTGCGGTAGAATTGACAGATGATAGTGAGAGTGGGATGGTTTGGGGTGAGAGGAGTGAGTATGAGGATGGAAGGATTGGGAAGAAGGCGGGGACGGAGAATCAGAGGTTGGCTTGTATGAATACTATTGTTGGACCGGCGACTGTCAAGACTTTGTAGATGAGAGAGGTTCATGAATAGTTTATATAGTAAGAATAGAGCTAGAAATTTTTTGAATGAAGCATTGTATCTCATGCCAAGTCTTGATGGGTTGATGCATCATTACCCATCTTGGATACAGGAATATACGATACAGAGAAGAGATGACAGGCGACGAGTCTAATATTTACCACGAACTCGTTCTATCCTACTGTTGCATTTGCATACTAGCAATAGTAGCATCAATCATCTCTACAAGCTAATCAGACGTACTTTAAAATTTCTGTTATATTATTATTATGACTTTGAATTCAACAAGACTTCTTGCTCACGCAATAGTTCATAAACAGGCAACGACAAGTACTCTCCACGTGAGTGCAATGCCGACAGCTCCTCTGCAAATGCATTGGATGCATGTTCCATCAAAGAATTGGGTATCAAAGCAATAATTTCCGACATGAACGATGAAGCCAATGCCAAGTCTAAAAAGGATGGGGTTGGGGTTGCCACCATTGTTTGCGCTTCCGTCATGTCAATAAATAGTACCTTTCCAGTTTCTTTGTCCATGAGAGTTTGTACATCGGTAGTTGCAACATTTGCAGACAACATGTCGAGGAATGTTTGGATGATTTCTTGGACTGCACGAGGTTGAACGTCGGGGTTGATCTTGTCTACTCTCGAAACAGCATTTTCTACTACTGGTTGAAGAGCAATCATTACTCGTTTGGAGTCTGGTGGGTACACTTCCATACCTAGGCATCGCTCGACGTTGCGTGTATGCTTCACTTCCAACTCTTCTAGTACTTTGCATTCACGGGCCACTGATGAAGCACTTCGAACCCAACTAATCTTCACAGCAACATCATCATAATTCTTTGCATTATTAGGAGCATTCATTGGATGTGTCGCAAAGACTGCACCTCCACCACCAGCTCCCAATAGTACAGGGTTTGTAAGTTTGTATTGTGAAAAGCTTGTGAGTGGATTGGATAGTTCTACTGACCCATTAGAAAGTTGCCACGTCTTTATTATTTGAGTTTCAGCCGACGGTGTTGCAAGTGAATGGATCTCGTTAGGGTTTGTAGCTGCACATGCATTGGAGCAAGTCGAGGCAAGTATTGCAACTGTCAAACAGCTAGTCTCTACAAGACGTGTGAGCGCAGTGCCATGGATGGGTAAGTTCTTCTCAATTGCATTATTTGAAGCAAACCCATCACATTTTGGCAGACGCTCCCAATGAAGAGCCAGAGATACAACAAGAGCGATGACGGCACGCTTTAGACGACGGTATTGTGAACTTGTGTACGTCATCTACTTAACCACAGAGCTACAGCTTCGAGCTTCTACAACGTCATGGCTTCTTTCTCATCACTTTGATTGCGTCTACAGCTGGATAGATAGTACAAAAACGCAGCGGCAGCATGTGGACGATGGCGGAAATTCCTGATAGGCTTCGGCAAACTTTAAAATCCAAGTGGCATGAATTATGACTGAGCAATTACGTGTAGATTACCGTAACAGAATCTTTCAGAGACATAGAACGTCAATATTGCACAGAGCTAAGAAGTGGATGGAGAGGAGCGTTCCAAGACATACCTAATTCCGACGTTGAAAATTCCGCGAGACCATTTCTTCTCGGCCATCAAAATCTCATGAAAATTGAAAGAATCCAACTCAGCGCGTAGGCCTCCCCTATCTTGCTTTATCTTCACATGTTGGTCAATCTTAATGACATACTCTGTTAATTCAAATAAAAGAACAAAGATGGCGTCGTTTAAAGATCTCGTAAGTGCCGCTACTAAAGCTATTGATTAAAGTGGCGTCGACCCTAGAATATGATGACTGTCAAGACACATCACATGTCATCAGCATCAGGTCATCATCGATGAAAATGAACCACATACCTAACTCTCGCTTTCCACTCCTCTAATCAACAGGAATTCACTGGGCTCAAATCCCTCGAAGAACATGACCCCAAACTCCACGATCTCATCGAACAAGAAAAGTTCCGTCAATTCACCGAACTCGAACTCATCGCCTCGGAGAACTTCACCTCCAAGGCAGTGATGGAATGTCTCGGCTCAGCTCTTACCAACAAATACTCCGAGGGTCTCCCCCACGCACGTTACTACGGTGGAAATGAAATTGTCGATCAGGTCGAGGAGTTGTGTCAGACTCGTGCGATTGAGGCGTATGGGCTTGATCCGGAGAAGTGGGGTGTGAATGTCCAGCCGTACAGTGGATCACCTGCTAACTTTGCCGTGTACACTGGATTGTTGAAGCCACATGACCGTATTATGGGATTGGACCTCCCCTCTGGTGGTCACTTGACTCATGGATTTTACACCTACTCCAAGAAGGAGGGGACACGTAAGGCTGTGTCTGCCACCTCGGTCTACTTTGAGTCACTCCCCTACCAAGTCGATCAGGTCACCGGATACATTGACTACGATCAATTGGAACGTGATGCCAGTCTGTTCAAACCAGCCATGATCATCGCTGGTGGATCTGCCTACCCCCGTGACTGGGACTACGAACGCTTCCGCAAAATTGCCGATGCCAATGGTGCCCTCCTCCTCATGGACATGGCACACATTTCTGGATTGGTTGCCACCAAGGAGCAAAAGTCTCCATTTGAATATTGTGATGTTGTGACTACCACTACCCACAAGTCCCTTCGTGGACCCCGTGCCGGTATGATCTTCTTCCGTAAGGATGAGCGTGGATTTGAACACAAGATTAACCAGGCTGTCTTCCCAGCTCTTCAGGGTGGACCACATGAGCATCAAATTGCTGGAGTTGCCACTCAATTGTTGGAGGTTATGACACCCGAGTTCCACATTTATGCCCAGCAGGTGAAGAAGAATGCTGCGGCTCTTGGAGCCAAGCTTGTGAGTTTGGGATACACTCTTGCTACCGGCGGAACGGAGAATCATTTGGTGCTTTGGGATTTGAAACCACAGAAAATTACTGGAAGTAAGTTTGAGAAGGTTTGTGATGCTGTGTCCATCACTTTGAATAAGAATTGTGTTCCTGGAGATCGATCGGCGGTTACTCCCGGAGGTGTGCGTGTTGGTGCTTGTGCCATGACTACCCGTAAGATGGTGGAGGAGGACTTTGAACAAATAGGTCAATTTCTCCATGAGGCTCTTCAAATTGCTTTGAAGGTTCAAGAAGAGAGTGGACCCAAGCTTGTTGACTTTGTCAAGTGCTTGAAGGGAAATGCGGATATTGCTGCCTTGAGGAAGAGTGTGAATGTGTTTGCTGCTGGATTCCCAATGCCTGGATTTGAAACCAAGGATATGAAATACAAGCTTGAGGCTTAAGTGAATGAGTTGCATCATATAGTTGAAAGAAAAAAGAGTATAGAGCTCAATAGCTATTATTATTGAGCTTGATTAATTTTACAAAGAAATATTTTACTTGTTCATGTTGTTGCTTCTTGTGCATGTCTAGCTATTGATAGCTAGACATGCACTTCATTTGAGTAAGAAGTTCGACGTATGTATTTTGATTAGAACAAATGATGAGATTCTAATCATCCACTGACACAATCATTGGATTGACTTGAGCTTTATCGTAAACTGCAGGCAGGCATGCGGTGGAAGTAAAAAAGAGAACAGAGCTACTGGGTAGTGGACTCTAGATACGCCCAAGGTCATAATCGAATCAATACAAGTGTGCACAAATGCTTTTTACATCCTACGTGGCAAACACTTGGTGCTTGCAAGTGACGCTCTTCTCTGGCTAATTACTAGCATATATCACCCAAATCCAATGAAAAGCCTGTAGAAATAGCGGCCGAAACGGAAAGCAAAAAAGCCAGCGATGGCAAAACTTCACAGCTTTCAAAGCAATCATACCTAAAAGTTAAATCTACTTCAAGATCTCACAAAAATTATCTTCCGCTTCATGCCACAAGGATGCTGGTTCGTCCGAGCCGGGGCAGTTCTTCTTCTCCATTGACATTCCTCTTTCAATGAAGGATAGAGAAAACCAAATAAAGAGCAATTGCGAAGACTACAGCCGTGCAAGTAGACGCATGAGACGCACCAGATGGCTGATCAGAGGGCTCTTCTGATAGAGTCGCTGTTGTAGGAGACGTCAAGTCGTCATCCTGAGAGTGGGACGCCTTGGCCTTGGCAAGATTATTTCCGATGCAGCTGTTGCAGTTGAACATGAATTGGGGATCTACAGCCTTCTTTATTGCGTCGAGACGACTGAGCTGTTCTGTTCCGTAGATCGCTTCCTGAGAAGAGATACACTTTTCGTTGCGTTCCTCAAATGTCCATTCTCGAGGACATGGCTTCGTCCAGTCTTCCTTCAGGGGTCCAGCGAGCAAAGGCCCAGCATGATTCGACCCAAAAACAGGAGGAAACTTGGTCTTATCGGAAATGTCAAACATTTTTGGAAACAGATCGCTCCAAAAGTATGCTTCGTCGCCCTCCCACAAATCGAAGAACTTCACCATTGCAGCAGCCTCGCGATGAGCCTTGGAAAGAGAATTGGCTTGATCGGAAAGGCTCGCAGTAGCAAATCCATAGGCAAAGTACGGGGAACTGGACACCATCTTCTCGAGAAGAATCTTTATAGTCTCTTCGCTTTCATCGATCCAGGATTGTGGGACTAGCACGTAAGCATGTGTAGTACCAAGCAGTTCAGGAAGAGGATTATCCGGAACTTTATCAGGAAAACGTGGGTCACTGGACAGCATTAATTCTGGGTAGCTTTTTGGAGCTTCATTGACTAAACATAGTTGAGCTTCAGTCATGTTGTTCAGCTGTAGGAACTTTGTCCAAGCTTCGACAACATCTTCTTCGCCAAAACAAAACAATGCACCAGGATCGTCGGAAGCTCCACATGCGATGCTCTTCTCCTTCGTCACATTCAATAAGTTTGGAGCCATGAGGTAAGTTGCTATAAACTCAGTAAATGTAGGGGCAAAGTCAGAACATTCCTCCATTCCAATGGTAGTTCCTAAACGGAAAAAGTTGAAGGGAAGAATCTCATGAAGCTGCAAAGACACGGATGTTACCACACCCCACGTTCCTCCACCGCCACCGATGACGGCAAACCAGAGGTCATCGAAATCAATATCGAAGTCTTCGGGGCAATCATCCCAGATCCATTTTTCCTCATCTTGTTCATCAGGGTTGCTTCGGCAAACTCCTGAAACAACTGTGGTACGAGGGACAATGAATCCATCTGCACTTGCATCTTCCCATTCCGTAGGGCCAAATTTGACATGATGACCATTTGGTAGCACCATCTCTACTTGCAGCACCTGATCCACGCCCATACCTGATCGATTATTAAAGAAGTTTCACGGGACATGGGAACAATATTATATACATCCACAGAAGCAGAAGATAAAGCGACAGGGTATAACAAATACAGAAGTTTGACACACGTACCATAGCGTCGGCCTCCAGTTGTACCCGCGTTACCACCTTGCCATGTCCAACCCACTGTGTAACATTCGAACAGAAAGACAGATAAATTGTTAGAAAGAAGAAGGAGAACGCCCTCTGCAAATACATCCTCATACTTAGAATGAAAACAACTTACTCGGAGAAACAGTACCAGCTCCGCCACCTACTAAGTGATACTTGTACTCTTCGTGTGCTTTGTTAGCAGCTATTACGGCTCGGTATACCTTGTCTTTTATGTAAATGACGCATACATTGGAGCGTTGCAAAAGGTTAAGTTAGAGAAGGTTGAAAACTATTTTCATTTCCGAGGTACCATAGTGTATGTGAAAACACCTAATGTAATCAAAAAACTTACCAAAGTTCTCGCCTCCACCGACACGAATGAGACTGGACTTGTTCCTTGCCAATGCCAGAAGACAGGCCTGATTACTAAGATCCTTAGCTACCAAGGTGTCCAAAAGGGCTGCATCATTTGCATCTGCATCACAGTCCGTGATTCCATCTGGGGCATAATGAACGTATCGGTTCATATTCAAGAGGAGAGTATTCTTCTTGCTTGATGAACCGGAGTAGCTATGGCCACTGTTCTTGACACTGATTTCGACATTGTTCTTCTTCGCGAATTGGACGGTCACGACAATATCTGATGCAACGGCGGGAAACAAGACCTTTGAAGGGAGGTTGAGACTTGGGTTGGTATCATCAAACACATAGCCTGTCAACTGCTCTGGAAGGAATGGTCCAGGGGTTTCAGGAACATCTTCGGACATCTGATCAACAGTATGACTCAAATGGCCATCATCGCTAGGACGTGGCCAGCTCATTGCCCATCCGAAGGAAGCATGAGCCAAGCACATCCCTGACGGCTGATCAATCAAGGCATGCATTGTTCGATTCGGTTCTGAACCAAACGCAGGGATACATTCCTCTGCGTAATTCTGGAAGGAGGTGTCGACAAGAGATGCCGATGGGCTGAGCTTTGAAGTCAAGTCTTCCCAATCGAGATCATTGCGCCATCCAGCTGAAGTTGTAGGTAGTATCAGATGCAGCGGCTGGCGATCTGTAGTGTTACCCTATCCAATATATTGCCAATTATTGCTTCTCAGCCGCCACGGGGGTAAACTACCATGAAAGGTGCTTAAAATGCTGCTCTCGGTGAGCTGAGTTCGAATCTGTGTTGTATCTAATTTTTTATAAAAATAATTTGTTAGCCCCACTTCTAGCTTGCCTTAAGGGTTAACCCCCCAAAAGGTCCCCTTATCCAGTTTCCTTGGGTCTTTGGTTCCATAGCACAAATTCATCGCACCATGATTCGAAACTACCTCAGATACACCCCGGATTTGAACTCAGCTCACTGAGAGGATTTCAGAACTGTGCTCACCTTCATCATAGCACCAATATTCGCTGAGAAGCAACCTGCTGGATAGGCTAACACTACAGATCGCCGGCTACAAAAGATGAAGATGGATTGCTTGTGCTTGTACTTGTACATCCCAAGGCAGTGAATAGGAAGATACGCCGTGCTGCTGCAGCGACGGCATGGGGAGTCATGTCCATGTCGGTTGAATACGTGAGCAGTTGTCCGTATATAGGTGTGAGCGTTGCTTAGCAGGCTGACTACTTTGAAGATATTATAATTATTGCGAGCAAGTATTTATAACCCACCAATGATACTTATTTTTATGAAGAAGGAAGCAACAGATTTTTTGAATTGAAGTCTCAACTGCCCGCCTCAACGCGCGTATCTTTAGCTGCTTACAATGTTTCCATTGAAGAAGACTCCCAATCCTGATTACTAGGGTGCACCGTGTGCGAGTAAAGAGAGAAGTTCAAGCAGATACATAGGTGCATCAACCTAGAGGAAGTCACAAAATCTTTGGCTCTCCCAAAACTTCACGGCGTAAGTTTGGAGGGCGATTGGCGATCTGTAGTGTTAGCCTATCCAGCAGGTTGCTTCTCAGCGAATATTGGTGCTATGATGAAGGTGAGCACAGTTCTGAAATCCTCTCAGTGAGCTGAGTTCAAATCCGGGTTGTATCTGAGGTAGTTTCGAATCATGGTGCGATGAATTTGTGCTATGGAACCAAAGACCCAAGGAAACTGGATAAGGGGACCTTTTGGGGGGTTAACCCTTAAGGCAAGCTAGAAGTGGGGCTAACAAATTATTTTTATAAAAAATTAGATACAACACAGATTCGAACTCAGCTCACCGAGAGCAGCATTTTAAGCACCTTTCATGGTAGTTTACCCCCGTGGCGGCTGAGAAGCAATAATTGGCAATATATTGGATAGGGTAACACTACAGATCGCCGATTATTAGTATGAACATTCGGCACTATTGTGCACCGTGCACCGGTGCAATTTAGAGAGTACATAGTGTCGAGAAGAGGTAAAGCAGATAGATAGACGCATGCACGCCAGCGAAATGAGTGGCAACCTAGGAAGTCACAGGTATCTGATTTTGAGTTTCGAAAGCCGACCCCATGCCTGCAAGATGCAGGCGATGGGGTCGGCGGCAGATTTGTCTCAATACTCATTAAATGCTGCTTGCTGTTAAAAGCTACTAAAACCTTTCTTCGCATTGTGCCTGGCCAAAGCTATGCGTGGAGCAAGGATCATAGCTGTGCGTGGAGGATTGCCTTATTCGATCAATCTTCTTTCTCATGATTTGATAATGAATTGCACGACAGTGCTAAAACGAATCGCTGTAATTCTGTCTGTGCTGCAATCTTCGCAGTTAGTAAGACTTACTCGGAAGCTGTGAGAGTAAAACTAATAATTGCGTCAGTATCAAATCATCTTCTTCTTGAATCTTTCCATCACTTTCCACTTCCTCTCGATTATCATTCTCATCCTCTGAGCAAGGCGAGCATTCCGTTCCTCTTCCTCTTGAGCTATTCGAGCAATCTCTTCAGCTCTGGCACGTCTTCCTCTCAACGAGGTCCTGCTGACACTTCCTGTCGGGCAAGCTGGATTACGCCTGCCTTCAGTTTCTAATTTATTCCACGCGGCATTGGCATGATCATCAGTTCGATAGACTTCCGTTCCTCCAATGGTTGTATAATATTTTGACATTGCGTTTCGAGCTCCAAAAGCACGGCCAAAATTTTAATGTGTATACTATGTCGTCAAATTCTAGAGGCAAATGATACATTTGATTAAAATTGAAGCAAAACGATTCACACGGCAATCTTCTCCGCTTTGTCGACTGACGGCCATGGACATGGTAACTTTCGATTTGAGTCAAACAATGAACCACGAACGATGAACATCGAAAGTGCGAGTATCGTTGGGTGCGAGTGCGATCATATTATCAATCGAAAATGAAAGACGGAGCGAGAGTTTTGGAAGGTTGCCTCCCCCTAAGTAAATGGAGTCCCGCAATTCGGAAATTACCCCCTTTAAGGATTTCCCGCAATTTCTCAAAACGAATTCGAACGAATGTGAACAACCCTGGATTCTTGAGTATTCGTTTTTGTTCTTGGCGCTTCACGGGTCCCTCCCCGTTCGCGATTATTGCGAGTGCCTTTCGAAAGAATCAGGGAAATGGTGTGGCATTCTAACAGAGAGACCCTTGGAACTAGGGTGCACCGTGTGCGAGTAAAAGAGGAGAGATAAAGCAGTACTCTAGAGGCGCATGCACGTAGCTGAGGCCGAACGATGAGCGGCAACCTCAGGAAGTCACAGGTATCTTGATTTTCGAACGCTGACCCCATGCCTGCGAGAGGCAGGCGATGGGGTCAGCGGCAGATTCTTCTCACTACTCACTAAATATTGAGATATGTAATAAAATCCTTTTTTCTAGCATTGCCTAGCCGTATCATAGCTTATGCGGGCAGCATTACTACTTATTCGATCAAGCCAAACGAAAGGATGCAAAAAGAATCGCTGTAACATTTGTGTGACGATTCGAACTTACTTCAGGGGTAACAAAATGTAACAAAGACTAACCCTAACAAAATTCCTTCCCGCAATAATTAAGGATTTCTACACTTAAGGATTTCGCGCAATTTTACCCAGATCATGCGGTTCGACAGATAGATTTCGATTTCAGCGCTTCATGGGTCCCTCCCCACTCCGCGAATATTGAGATGCCTTTGCAATGCATTTTGGGAATGGTGTGGCATTCTAACCAGAGAGACCCACACTACAGGTCTCGCATCTAAGATAGCATTCAGAAGGTTGATTGGGTCTAAAGAAGTGATGGTAGTGTGGAAGGATGTCAAATGAGTGCGTTTGAAAGTGAAGTGTGGTACCAGTATGTACGATTATGGTACTTTAAGGTATGTAGAGGGAATGTCTTCGTAGAAGTCTCAGCTCCTACATACATCAAAGTACATAATCATAGATACCACCACGCAAATCACTTGTTTCCACCCCTCCATCATCCCAAACAAACATACCATCAACCAACCATCGCTGAGTAGAGATAACCGAGGCCTGTAGTGTGGAGAGACCCTAATGAGAAGATAGGTAGCAGTGTAGGTAAGTAAGGAAATGATCGATGAATAACTACTCTCTATCCTGGGGTCGGAGAAAAAGATTATTGCGTTTAAAAATCATTGGCCACTAAAACAATTCATGCTCATATTGAATATTGACGACGATAGATCGATATGGTGAAATGAGAAGCTGCGGGCCAGCCCCGATTGGACCTCTCAGATCAGCTACGGGGCTGTAGGGTCGCTTCCGCTAGAGCTATGCGACTGAGCAGTGCTAATGTGCTTGTATAGTATCGCCACCGACTTTAATGGGCCACTAGAAGCGGCTCATGCTTATATTGACGGCGATAGATACGATTTGGTAGGATGTGGTGCTGCTGGCCAGCCCACACATGACCTCTCAGATCAGCTATGAGGCTGTAGCGTCGCTTCCACTTGAGCTATGAGACTGAGCAGAGCAAAAATGTTTCGTTCTTATCGCAAGCAAGTATTATTGACCGTGAGAAGCGGCTCATGCTCATATTGACGACAATGGATATGGTATGGTATGGTTTCATGCAAAGCAGCGAGCCAGCCCCGCTTGGACCTCTCAGATCAGCTACGAGGCTGCAAGGTTACCCCGAGTAATTTTCCCCAGTGGGTGTCACTACCATACTGCTTATTCTGGCTAGTCGATGTGCTGCGCGCGTGCCCGTCCTCTTCTCTTCCTTTGCCTTGGATTCGTCTTCCTTTCCATAAGTAACAACTACCGCTTCATTTCAAGGCATTCAACACAGATAGGCCTACATTTACATCCACCTGTTTTTGAACCAGAACTTTCTCAAAGGATCGCTGTCGTCAAAGAGTAAATCACCACAAGAATAACGCTCTAAACTGATGCAAGCTTCTGGCTCGACAGTATCCAAGATCATCGGTAGAATAGAATAGACAAATCGTCGTCGTCGTTTTGAGCAAGAAAGCATCGGACCCGAGATCTGAGGGCGGGGTAATGTATGCCACATTTCCATTGGCGTTGCTGTTCATGATAAACATTGGATTTGCTTTTCTTTGACTGCAGCAGCAACAACAACACTGCGGCGCAGCAACTCGAGCAGTAACATATGTAACAATTCACGGACACATACCATACCCAGATCCCCGACATAATCCCCGACTAACTCCAAATCTATCCAACTTTTGAAACATTTTCCATTTTCACGGACAGGCTGAGGGCGCCCCTCCTGCTGGCTGCTGGGTGGTGGATCATAGCTTGCTCATCTCGACCGAGGCAGGTCTAGAGAGAGAGAGAGAGACTTGTTCTGTCTCGTCTCGCTCAGCTATGCTCAAGATTGATGAGGAAGAGGATTATAATACAGGAATGAGATAGCCGGACATGACGTATTTATTGCCCAAAACATCCATACACTGCCGTGTCCTACAACCCTGTCCCTCCTTGTGTTTGGAACATAACTTCTTCTTGAACATTACATAGCAGTTGGACCAGGGCTGCGTGCCCACGCGAAATGTTTTACTTGAACAAGTTGTTACTTCTTGTGCATGTCTAGTTATGTATATATATCTTTATACGTCGTAAGTATTTGGAAATGGAACAAATATGAAATCAATCAGATCATTCACTGACATAATCATCACTCTACGCTATCGACTTGAGCTTGACCATAAAATGAAGATCAGCATTCGGTGGAATCTCCGGCCCCGCACCTCGTTTGCCATATCCAAGTTTACTAGGGACAAACAACTTGCGCTTCCCTCCCACCTTCATACCTTGAATACCCTGATCCCACCCCTTGATGACTTCTCCGGCACCTAATGTAAATTCAAATGAGTTTGCTGAATCAAATACACTCCCATCATCTAACTTTCCCTCATATTTGACTGTAACTGTATCACCCGATTCTGCAGCGGGACCTGTCCCCTCTTTCATGTCCTCAATTGCAACCTTGGCCTCTTCAGGCACCTCTGGCAATTTGTCACCCTTGACACGAAAGCTTTGCCCAGTTTGAATTAATATTCCTTTACGAACACCATCCTTGAAGGCTTTTTTGGTAGCAGGTTTTGTTTTGTCGACATTAAATTCGGAGGAGAGGTATTTGACGATTGAGGCGCGGGATACTCCGTTGGCGGATGATGCGGGTTGTTGCCGTATGGCGTAGACTATTTTGTCGACGAGTGTTTTGGGTGGTGCCATTCTTATTGTGATACAGATTAGCGTTGGTGGTTGGCTGGGCCGATTGACGCTCTGCCCGCCTGCCCTATTGGTATTGGCTATTGGCTCTTTCTTGGACAAATAATAATGATACTTCTACTACTTAGCAGGTGCGTGGCTGAAAGATTCTTGGATGGGGAGGAAAGATATTTGTGCGGTGGAGAGAAGGTCAAAGATCGATTATGTCTGCCCTTATTATTGTTAGAAATATGTGAACTATGTTTATAAGATAAACAAAAGCGAAGGGCAGACTAAACCCATTTCAACGCAAGATCCAAAAGATAGTGGTAGCAGTCATCCAGATGAAGATCTTGCATAATGTTCCAATTTCCAGCTTGGAAATCCGTCCAGAGCCCAGAGCAGCCATTAAAAAACAAAACTGAGAACTGAAAACCAAAAGCAACATAGCATTCCAATATGATGATCAAGCAACTATCTCTCCTCCTCGCACTCGCCAGTGCCCCCGCTGTCTCGGCTATCGAGCTCACGCCTGACAACTGGGACGCTGAAACCAGTGGAAAGACTGTCTTTATCAAGTTTTATGCGCCATGGGTAAGAGAACTGAGATGATATATGATTAATTGTTGGATGATTCTTGGTCAGATATGCTGCTTTATTGTTTGATTTACTGTTTGCTTTTATTGCTTTGAGTAGTGTGACTAATCCAAATGTCTCTCTTTTTGTTATTCACGATAAAATCTATACACTTGCATCATCTGATACATTTCTATGACCCGTAAACAATACACACAAAATCCACAATATGATAACAGTGCGGACACTGCAAAGCCCTCAAACCAGACTGGGACAAACTAATGGAAGAATTCGCCTCCTCCACCACCCAACTAATTGCCGATGTCGACTGCACGGTCCCCGCCAACGATGCCCTCTGCAATGCCAACGGAGTACAGGGATTCCCCACACTCAAATGGGGTGATCCCGAAGATCTCCAAGATTACAATGGATCACGTTCCCTCGATGCCCTTAAGGAATTTGCCACTGCCAATTTGAAACCAATGTGTTCTGTGAAAAACATTGATTTGTGTGATGATGACAAGAAGACATTGATTCAATCCTACCAGGCAATGAGTGTGGAAGATTTGGAAAATGCCGTGGATGAAAAGATGGCCTTGATTCAAGATGCAGAACAGAATTTTGAAAAGGAGGTGGAGAAGTTGCAGCAAAAGTATGAGAGTTTGCAGAAGGAGACGGATGAGGCTGTGACGGCTGTGAAGGCTTCTGGGTTGTCTTTGATGAATAGTGTTTTGAAGAGTAAGACTGCTGCTGAGACGAAGGATGAGTTGTAAATTTCGTGCCGTTATGGTTTTAGAGGTGTTGATGAGTGTTAAAGATATATATCGTAGAAAACCACCATCGACTCTCTTGCGTTAAATTTCTACGGATAAAATAATAATTACGTGTTGTGAACATTACTTCATCGCATTAGATCGAATTTTATTATGTAATACGTTGGCGATGTGGCTGATCAAGAATTAACTACATCATTCGACCACAAAGTGACTCCAGGACAAGTTAGTTAGTATGATACCTATACTGATATTCCCCGCACATACGCTATTCGAATCTCTGCCCTTTTAATCACTTCCAATGCATCCGAGGGAGTCTTCTCTCCCTGTCGACCATGAATCTTGAACTGAAGCGACTCCTCGTCCATGGTGACAAGTTTGGCCATGTATCCCAGTAATGGGTGAGGATGTCCCGCCACTCCCAATGCCGTAAAGACGTTACGGATGTAATTCAAATCAGCAGCCAAGTGCTCGGCACCCTTCCTCCCAAGACGTGGGATACGCATCGTCCGTTCGAGGAGACGACCGGCCACTGCCAGCCCGACAACGTCAAGCCACTGATTGCAAAATGCGGTACTGGCCGCATCATCGGGATCTTCGTCCTCGTCGTCTTCCTCCTCATTTTGATGATACATTTCGTTATCACCATCGTCATCAAAGAATTGCGTGACTTCCTTTCCTCTCATCAACGACGTGAGTTCAGACTTCTCATCGCCAGTCAAAGATACTCCAGCTGCTGCGACGAATTCTTTCCAAGGTTGTACTGCAACCTCAATGACTCCCGTCATGACTTCATTGGCAAGACCAAGAGCCTCCTTATCTGAAGCAAACGGTTCCAACGCTTGGACCAATGCCAAAATATGCTCGCCAACATGAGTAATAAACGACTGTGGAAGAATACCATACGACTCGTCGTCTCCACTATCCATACCATCTTGCTTCCAAACTGGCAATGCCGAAATACCACGCAAGTTTTGTTCTGGAATGGCATAGCAAACCTCAAACACGAACGATTGGCAACTTCTAGCAAGTCGGGATACCGAGTCTACAGATTTGGGAAATAGTGGAGCACCATCTCCTGCAGAGTTTGTTGTTGTGGCAAGTCTGCGAAGTTCCACGACAGATGCTGGTAACTTCACCCCGGTACCATCATCGATATAATCGGGTGATATATCACAGGCTTCCTTTGCCAAGAAGGAACGTAGCTGAGATGGTTCTAATGCATCTGGAAGTTCCCCGCCACCACCCTTCTCCAAAGTGTCATCCAACATCATACCTGAAAGACTCCTCAGTCTATCTCTCACTGAATTAGCAAATGACTTCAAACTACGCTTGAACGACCCGGCAATACGCAATATTTCCAATGCACAATTGGCATGTTGTTCATCAAACTCGTTTCCTCTACTGTTGGAAACATGACCGGAGAGTGATCCCATGACAATGGCAAGCTCTGAGGCGTGTGTAGCAATTAAGTTATCGACCAATGATAGTGTTGCGGGGGCATTGTATCCGCTTGTGAGCAATTCGAATCGTGAAATGGCGGCTGACAAAAATAATAAAAGCACGTGAAAAGTCAGTGATGATGCATCATCAATACGATATCACTCAACAGAACACACAACAAACTTGCGGAGCAATACTTACAATCAGCCAAGGGAAACATAAACGGAGCCAAATCACCCAATCTATCCGCAGCATCTTGCAATCCTACGACACTCCGAACATCCTTGGCAACCATCGATGCAGCCTTACCCAATGGATCACGTTCCGCTTCTGCCAATTTCCTCTGATATGGTACAAATGGAGATGCAATCATACGGAATGCCATGCGGATTGTCTCCATGACATCATCATTACCATTATCACCATCTGGATCTTTACTCTCTTGCCCGGCACCACTGGTAGTACCACTGCTGCTGCTGCTGCTCTTTCCTTCCCATGGTTCCATTTGATCATATGCCAATGATAAAAATTGAATTGTCGATTCATATGCTGCAGCTATCCCTTCTGTACCACCAAACCCATTCTCCGAACTACCACTGGCACCAACACTAACACCACTTCCAGGCACAGGACAAACATTCCCAAGACGACTTTTGAACGAGGATATAATCGGTTTGAAACATTCCAATAGTACTCTACCTACAATGGACGGTGCCAATTCTGGACCAAAGACTTGTTTGGATTGAGAACGTTCCTTGGAGAGTAATTCAAGTACTGCTTCATAGAATGTTGGTAGGAATTCGATGAATTGTTTGGCATTAATTTGTTGCGTGGAGGAGGCAGAAGGGGTGGTGGTGGTGGATGTTGTTGCTTGTGTTGCTTCTTCCGAAAAGTCAAAGTCTTCTGGCTCTTCTTCTTCTTCCTCATCGTCAGTTTTGTCTGCAGCATCACCATCATCATCCTTGAAGTCTTCGTCTACCTTTTCCTCCTCCTTCCAACCACTACTCTTCACACCACCACCACCACCACTGCTACCACTCCCACCACCAAAACTAAACCACAAGGCAATAACCTCCCCCGGCCTCATCTTCACATACTCCTCCCTCATCACATCCATCTTCCCCAAGGTTGCATACATTCCCACACACTGTTGCAATGGTCCCAATCGTGTTTCCATCTTTTTCAGTGCATGTAACAATTGTGGTTTTAATAATACCTCGAGTTGGGACCGTAATTTGGATATGGCGGCGGTACGTTCGGCTTGTCCCTCCGGCATGCCCTGTAGGGCACGTGCACCCTGTTCGAGTTTGGAGAGGGCGGTGACTGCCTCGATTAGATTATTTGGTTGACCAATTCCAGAAGAAGAAGAAGTGGAAGAGGAGGAGAGTAGTTTGGGTATGGAATTGATGGTTTCATCCCAACTAGAGGCTGCTGCGAGGATTGATCGAGTGGTGGTGAGGTGATTTTTGAGGTTGAGGAGTGAATGTAGTGTGGATAATGGATTTGGATCATCAATAATGGTAGTAGTAGTAGTAGTGTCACCGATTGCATTGATTGTCATGTTGTTGTTGTTGTTGTTACGAGGCGTAGTGTCATCTTTGGAAGGCGTTGATCCAACACCACCACCACCAACATCTGGTCCATGAATATTACCACCACCACTATTATCAAACGCACTAGTAACAACATTGTTGTTATCCTGATGCACAGTAGTAGTAGCCATGATCATCCCCTCCAACAACCCCCGCACATCCAACTCCATCCCCTCCAATCCACTCTTGACACGTGTCACATCGGCCGCACATCGGGGAACGATGGCCGATAGTTCCGCGCCAATTCGACCTATTTCATCGTGGCAGGATTGAGTGGACATTTGGAGTTGGAGGGCGAGTGAGGCCATTTTTTGTTCGATGAGATCTTCCTCTTCGATACTAGTAGTAGTTTGTTCATTGTTGTTGTTGGTGGTGGTGGTGGATGAGAGGGCAAGATTGAGATAGTCGGCTATGGAAAAGTTAGAGGAGGCTAGGAGGGAGGAGAGGCGTTCTTCTTCTTCGTGGGCTGAGTTGAAGGTGATGGTGCTTGTGGCACTGCTACTGTTGGTTCGTCTTGGTAGGGGGCTTTTGGAAGTCATTGTCATTACGGTGTTTTGGATTATTTTGTGTAAGATTAGAAGTGTTGATCATTTAAGAGTGTTTTTTTCTAAGAAACCTGTAGAAATCGCAGAATCTGGAACCGGCACTCAGGTCGCATGGGCACGTACACGCCACTTCGTTATTTGTGTTTTGAATGACGTCTGTCCATCGTTTGTAACAAATAATACTAAATAGCGTACAGACGTCAACCTGTCCCTCGTCACTTGGAAACGACCTAAGGATTTGAAGACTGTCTGTTGTTTCTAACAAACTATGATAAATTAGCAAGCAGACGAAAGATCTCCACCAACTCACCCCGGGATGACCATGAGATTCTTCCTCCGTATACTCTAGAGGAATAATGCTAGCCGGAGGAGGCAGCCTGTCAAGGATATTTGGCAAAAATACTCTGCTTATATGTTGACTACTCGGGATGGTTGAAAAAATGCAGTTACCAATGCACGTCAGGGATATGGGTGTCGTATGAAGAAGAGCCAAAGGGACGCAACAAAATAATGGTCAGTTCGAAGGGTTCTTTGGTCTTTGACGGCGATTAAATACATCAAAATCTTGCCAACCAGGCATCTGCTCTGATGGCACCTCGAGAGGTGATGATTGAGATGCTGGTGAAGTAGTATCTGCAATGTATCATGAAAGAGAGCGGTGCGGTTCCAGACGAATGCACAATTGAAACGATAGATGCACTTATGCATTTCTATCGAGAGGCTACAATTCATGACTGAATCTACAGCTCTGATCTGATGGACTGCAGCTGGATTTAGAAAATCATGGTTGGAAGAATGTTATGTATCAGTAATCCTATTTGTCGCATATGCAATTCGAAAAAGATATTCGAGAAGTACCAATAAGATACAACAAATTAGCGCCCGTGTTTGTTGTGCGTTGTGCAGTAGATGTGCTGAGTTCTAATGGACTTATATTTGAGTTTCAGCAATGGAATGCCAGAGTATGTTCAGAAGAATGTGTACTCTCACTTGGAAACTTGATTGATCTCAGGTAAAGACTAGAATTTGTTAGTGTAGTCGAGTTCAACGAGTAATATCAAATAATATCAAGTGTAGTTAGGTGTTTTGGTTATTTCTTTTACCAGCGAATCATATCGCCGCAGAAATATGAACATAGAAGTAGTAGAACATCATAATTAGAAAGCCTGAGACTCATTGCGAGGGTCATGCGAGTAGGTGAGTGCTGAATCCCCAAAATAACCTACACGAACGGGGACATCCCCTCCCTCCATTACATTGCCATTGAGTTGGATCATAGTATGATCTGGTTGAGTGATTTCAGATGCGTAGAATCTTCCATCTTGATCAAAAAATTCATTTACCAACTCCCTATCCTGGCCAAACATATGAAACAAAGCTAGTTTGAGATCGTCATCGCAGTTGAACCAAAAGAAATGGCGACGATGCGCAACAGCAACGGATGAACCCGATGCACCTCGGATGGTTGTCCCACCAGATGAAAACGCAAGATTGCATGCATCCCAAAACATGCCGATATCATGTTGTCCTGCATTACCCTGAATCGCTTTGTGACAGTCATCAGGGAGGGGAACCAAAGCCTCAAATTTGACAATTCCGTCGTTATCGACGTACCTAACCACAGTTTTGTGAGAGCCAACATACTTGTACACCTCGAAAACACCGTTCGGACCAAGGTAAGCGCGCTCCGGCTCGCCAATAGCTGCATTGGAGAGGGAGCGTTCAGGTGAAGTTTGAAGATTGATTGATAGAATTTTGACAACTTGGATGTCTCCTTGCTTCTGCTGAGTCGTCGTCGACTGAGTAACATCAACGACATGCTTCCCATCAATCAGCGATGACTGTGGCGAGGTGTCCTTGAATGCAAACTCTTGTTTCAACATGGCAGAGACAAACTGAGTCCAATTCATCTCGAATGCACCTTGAGCAAGCGCATCGACAGCAGCAGCAGGAACACTCCTACCACTTCTCGAAATAATGATAAGTTTGGTAACATCGCCTTGGTTGCTCACCATTTTCTTCAACCCGGTAGATCGATCAACATGAACGGCACCAGCGGCACGTAGCAATACAGAGACTTCGTCTCTCGATGGTCCACTCCCCCCAGTCACACCAGGTGCAACATAAACACACTTTCCAGCAAGAATTCCTCCAAACTCAAGGGCGGCATTTGCGTTGTCGAGGGTGCTTCTCACAGAGAACGTATGTTCCGTCTCAGCCTTCTCAATCACGCCTGGATAGAGTGAAATGCGAAACCGATCAGTTGGAATAAACCTGTTGCTTGCTAAGGACTCCTCGATCCAATCATACACAACAATGTTTGCTGGACATACACAAAGCGCGGCAAGGAGTTTGATGCGACGAGGCTTCAGCTCATCCCTACCCACAACTAGATGCGTGATTTTGTGCAAGTTATTGATGCCACTTTCACCGACAATAAAGTCTCCACCACGCTGCAAAATAAACTGTAGAAAAGTTAAAAGAAAAGAGAATCCAGAGGATAAGATGACGCTGGAAAAGAAAAATGAATGAAAGTGTTGTAACGAAGAGAACACACCTTCCTGACTTCCTCTGATGGTTCAATCCCAGAAAAGGCGACAATAATTTCCTTCGTCCACCCCGAATTAGAGGGTTGGTGCCCTCTTGCCTTTGGTGACAAATAAGACGAAACTGAAGAAGCAACATTATGAAGAGAGTGGCGGAAGCGGGAGGGCATTCGTCGCACGGAGTTTGCGTTGGACATATTGCTGGTGTTTGTTGCTTTATCGTCACCTCCTACAACACGCAGATGATCTTTATGCGAGGTAGCAACCCAAAGCATCCTTTATTTCTTAGTGGATCATGCATGATTGAGGCTACACCTACCTCCGCCGGACCTTCCCAGCACAATATATCTCGCCAAAGAAAACATCTTTTTGCAGGCTTCTTCCTACTAGATTGGCGCACCAAAAAACCACCTAATTGGATAGAAACTTACAGGGGTGATATACTATCTTCCTGGGGTGGATTGGCTGGATTACACCACCTATGCCACCGCCACCATCACCTTTTCCTTCGATTTTTTCATTTTCTTTGATTTTTCACGTAGAAAATGGTCGGATTGAACGTAGGAACTCCATACAAAATATCCCTCCAAGGGGGGGCCTTGGAGCTTTGGCCAAAATGATGGATTTTGGAAAGTGAAGGATAGTGGCTGAAATCGAGCAAATATCACGTGGCTATCACTGCTAATAGACTAGAACCCTCGGGGGCGGTCATATTATGTATATTATGCGTGTAGAAGTGTATTGATGTACCCTTTTTTCACGACACCGAGGGCTGGTTGAAGTTGAAAAAAATTATCTCCACCACGACAACACTATGTGAGCGCAACATTCAAAAGCGCAAAGCCCCTGATCGCTTTAGCTAGACGATCTGTCTTCGGTCATGATTTGGAATAACGTATCTACAATCCTAATGACTATGGCGTTTATTTCAATCTCGGGAGAAGTACTGCCCGGGCTGGTGTCGACATCTTTCTCTTGTGGGTGGTTGTTCCCCTAACTTTACATCAAGAGGTTTCCGAAGGGGGAGAGAATAAAATAGACATCGCATCATCAAATGTGTCAATGTGGAACTGGGCAACGCTTAGTCACTCTTCGGTAAACTGGCAAACATTATGATCGAGTCCATCTCAATCTAGGGTCGTCAATATTCATACAGCTTCTTCGTATCGCAAAAAGTCAAATTGAAAAGGTACTAGTGTGCCATTTCTTTTGGTTATGATAAGGTTTTTATTTCGTATTTCAATCTAAATGTG
Source organism: Skeletonema tropicum (assembly GCA_037178625.1). Taxonomy (NCBI): domain Eukaryota; phylum Bacillariophyta; class Thalassiosirophyceae; order Thalassiosirales; family Thalassiosiraceae; genus Skeletonema; species Skeletonema tropicum. The sequence goes on from CM074138.1 coordinate 513,442, forward strand.
AGGGGGAATACTTCTGGCTTGTCTTCTGTTTCAAAAGAAGAAGTGGCAGCATGAAATCTTGACAAGAATGTGTGGGACGGGCCAATTGTTTCACGTAAGAATCGCTCATATACTAGGAGCACGAAGAGGCAAGCCCATCTGCGTGTAGAGACTATAACCTTTTGAATATTGTTGAATTGCAAAGAAGAGAGTTTCCCAATAAAGTTGCCTCATACTTAGGTTGTAGAATGGCGGGTGTTAGAATGGCGGGAGTTGGGCATTCATTGAGTCGCACGCCGCACGAAAGAGCCGTTGGTTGCTTGCTTCATCAAAACCCTCTGGCTATCGGTGGCGATGATCTACAATAAAGGTCGAAGGTGAAAAAGAGGCAATGGAGCGTCCCAGCAACGAACTGTGCATCTGTCAATTCTGACTTGGGATACGACGTAAGAAAATGGATCGTCTAGATAATCCGAGGAGGGGGGAAAGTTATTTGGGTGCAATGGCATCTTTGCCACCGTCGTCGCCATCGTCATCTTCATCATCTGATTGCGAGGATATATCTTTTTCTGATGATTTCAACTATGTGAGGACACCCGCATCATCAAGCACTCGTCTATCCGTTCGCCATGATCCTCCTGCTGCTGTCAAAGTACTGAAGGATGCTAAGAAGAATGCAGAGTTGGCGTCGTCCAAGGATGGTCGAAATGATGATGAAATCGTTGAGGAAATGTTACTAGATTTGAATGATGGTGTAGATGGAGGGGAGGAGGATGGCTCGGGGTCTTCACGTCTTAGCTGGGATCAATCTTTAACAGTTATCAGCTCTTCTGAGACGTACACATCATCAAATACTCATGTAGAGTTGGCGTCGTCCAAGGATAGTCGAAGTGATGATGAAATCGCTGAGGAACAGTTACTAGATTTGAATAGTGTAGATGGAGGGGAAGAGAATGGTTTGGAGTCTTCACGTCCACGTCTTAGCTGGGATCCATCGTTAACAGTTACCTGCTCTTCTGAGACGTACACATCATCAAATACTCATGTAGAGTTGGCGTCGTCCAAGGATAGTCGAAGTGATGATGAAATCGCTGAGGAACAGTTACTAGATTTGAATAGTGTAGATGGAGGGGAGGAGAATGGTTTGGAGTCTTCACGTCGACGTTCACGTCTTAGCTGGGGTCCAACGACAGCATTTAACAGTCTCACATCATCAAATTCTCACGCAGAGATGGCGTCGTCTGAGGAGGATAGTCGAAGTGATGACGTAATCGCCGAGGAACAGTTAGAGGATAGTTTGGAGTCTTCACGTCTAAGCTTCGTAGATTTGGACAATCATTGTCCTGAATCGGATTCAGAATCAGAAGGGGGAGAAGGGCACCCACTTATCTCGAAAATGAAAGATGGCATGGCAGATGCACTGGTAGATTCCCTTATTGCTGTATTGTCTTTCGAAGCTGTTGTTCTTTCTGTTGTTGACTCGAACAAGTATTCATACCGAGTGCAGAGGCTAAAAGGAGGTAACGAGATTTCAATAGAATTGCATCCTGATCAATACGGTGCTGGATGGACAATCACAGGGAAGAAGAGTAGAAGAGGAGGACGGATTTCAAAGTACAAACGTAGTCAAGATCTGGGAAAAGTCCATGCCACTGGAAGGAGGCAAGGCTCTTCTACTGCTGCTAAGAAGTCACGTCCCAAGAAGCGATCGTCTCCTTCTTCAAAAAAGCCACGTCCCAATGGGCGACTGCAATCGATGTCTACACCACACACACCAGCAGTTATGAAACAGAAAAGAACAAAATATAAACATACTCCAAAGGAAGGTTCGAAGAGGCAGAATGATTTGAAGCTTCAATCGAAACATGTAATTCAAAAGATTACAAAAGAATGGTTCGGCCCTGAATGTCCAGCATCAACGAGAGTAAGAAGGGTCGCCAAAGCTTTGGGGCCAGCGAACGGAGTCTCGGACAGTAAGTTTCATCACTTGTTATTCTTTAATGGACACACTTACGCACACGCTCAAATATTTGATGTTTCATTATCACTTTCAATCAGATACACTTAAATCAGTGATGAAGACCATGTCATATGTTACGAAGGAGGCGAAACCATCAGACAGACGCCAAATTCTATCCCTTTTTTCAGGAACAACAGGAATCTCCAGACGAAAGGCTGAGGAAATGCTAGGGTATGAAATTTCTCCTTACGAATGGGAAGAGGCTGGGAAGCACTTTCGTTTTCCGGGGCCTCTTGAGCCAGCATCAGTGGCAAAATCCTCCAGAGAAAAATTCTCAACAGAAGAATTGATGAACCTATTAGGTTACATTGATCAATATCACCTCCAAAGACTAGCATGTGGTAAAAATTCCATCGAGACACCGCATGGTAACATCATTCAGATTGACGCCGTTGAGTCTACCTCTGGTCCTTCAGCTATCGCAAGAAGCTACGCAGACTACGTCAATCCAGCAGGTAAAATTTGTGGCGAGAATCAGTGCACAAGAACGCATCATACTACTAGACACTACTGCCTGCGAAAGCGTGGACACGAAGGATGCTGTAAATTCACTCCAGATAATGCCCTATCGGCTGAGTCTGTACGTAATATCCTGTCGAACGTGACGAAGGGGAAGCAGAAAAGCTACCAGGGATTAGATGATGAGATGGTGTACAAAGGGACAAAAAATGTTATGCGATTGCATCAAATTTACGATCTTCTTTCCATTCCCATTGCTGAGAGCGAGATGGATCGTGAAAAAATGAAGGAAAGAATTGACAGCATAGGAGACTGGCATAAATCTGGCTTTCCGCACCACTTGAGTCGTCATGGGGATCGTTGCTGCCAGTGCATTTCATGTGGTCTTCATTCAACTGAGGAGCCGATCGATTGCCACGAGCGTGGTAGCCACAAAGAGCCTTGCTCTCTATGCGAAGATTCGTTCCAGGTGATATCGGACCTCAAGGCACTTGCTCAAAAGGCACAGGAGAGAGAAGGTCTATCAAGGGCAGAAAAAGAACAAATGGTGGAGCTCGAGGCCGAAATAGACACGTGCCGGCAAAATCTATTCGAGTATCGGGCCCATATTGTTCGGAAGAAGATAGAGGGAGAGTTTACTCGCGAACAAATTCAGTCCCTGACGGCTTCTGATGCTGTCGTTATTTGTGATTTCAAAATGAAGATAAACCCACTCTACTTTAGGGAAGCCCAAAAGGACTGGTATGGTAAGAGAGGGGTTGCGTGTTGTGGTTTCTTGGTGTACACCAAGGGTCCGCAAGAAGGGGAGGTATACGCTGAATACTTCTATTTTTTCTCCGATGATACGTGTCAAGACACAAATATGGTCTTGGCAGCAAAATCATACGTCTATCGTGAGCACCTTCCAACATTATTTCCGGAAGGAACAGCAATTCAAGTTAAATGGGAAACAGATGGAGCTGGGTGCTACAACTCACATCTTTTGAAGGCTTGTCAACCCTTGTGGCACGCCTGGACAAACGGCCGAGTTGATGAAGTTCAAATAAGACACTCCGAAAATGGAGGTGGAAAGACGTGTCTTGATGGAGGTTTTGGGAAACTGGCTGCAAACCAAAAAGACATAGTGGCTCGTGGAGAAATGGATATCACCGATGCCAGCTCGTGTCTCTGTGCATTTTACAAAGATACCAGGCCTTCGAGAAACGCCTCGGCTGCTGTACTTCATGTCCCGAGAGACCATGACCTTAGAATACCAGATGGTTCCGGGGAACCTGCACTCCTCCATTCGCATCGGATTGTACTAGAGCGGGAGAAAAACCAAGTTAGATGCTTCAGGAATAGTGGTTATGGTGAAGGTGTAGTGATTTCTTTATCGACCCATGAGAAAATGGTACCAAGCTCTACGCAAATGCCTCGCTATGAAGTCACGCAGGATACAGGCGCAGACGACAGCAACAGAGAACCTTTGACACACTCCACCGAATCATGTTATGCTAGGAGAGAAAAGAAGACGAGATCGAGTCAAGCTAAAACGCGAGAGAAAGCGGAAAAAGATTTCAGGGATAGAATTGAGAATGCCGCAGAGAAAGGCATTTTTCTTTGTCCTTGCCGACGTGAAGACGATTTAGCCCCTTATACAAAAAAGTTCTGCTCAAGGAATGCGCTGGTGAGGCACATGGAGAATGGACAACATAAATACACTGGTCGTAACATTACGACGAAGTCGGCGATATTGGTGTCTGGTTTAGGAGGCACTCTTGCGGTTGGACAACGTATGAATCGCAACGAGGAGCATTTCTCAGGCGAGCATGTGAGAGATGGAGTTGGCACGGGAACCTCCCATGGAACTGAATGGAGAGATCCCGGGTGTTACTTGAAGCCTGGGAGGAGTAAACCGACTCGGAAATCATTGAGACTGATAACTGAACTGGTCAAGTTATTCAAGCTCGGAGAGAGTGACAGCAGCGAGAGCAAGAGCAGAAATAAGTACACTGCAGAACAGGCTCTAACAACGCTCAGAGATATGAAAAACCCTAGCGGCATGAGGACGTTCAGTTCCACAAGCGTGTTCGGTCCGTTACCAACACTCCAACAAATCAAGAGCTTTTGGAGCTCATACAAAAGGTTGAAAGATGATGGGGAGCTGAAGAATGCCGATGACGAAGCGATGTATGAACTCCTAAGTGATAACATTGACAACGGAGAGGGAGGTCAAGTGAAACTTGTCCGTTTCTTCTTGGATGGTCAATTTGATGACAAACAAGTTGTTAAAGATACCATTGAGTCGATGGGTGGTATTGTTTTGGACACATATTCGAAGAAGACAGGTGAGGCATTCATGTACTTGCGTGTAATATTTTGTACAGATTCCCTTCTGATTTCATTTTCTTTGTGTAAATCAAGAATTCATTGTACAGGGAATCAATCCTCGGAAGCAAAGAAAAGATACAAACGACACTGTTCGATATACCAATTGGGATCAACTTCAACGCTTACAACAAGGGGCAATATTCATGGAGGATCTTGAAGTCAAGCCAATCGATGTAGAATGCTCTCGGAAGTCGACGAAGAGAAAAAGGACTACATCTACATCCTCAAGAAAGAAACGGTCCAAGGAGACAGAGCTGTCAACTCGGCCACTAGATAACAAGAGATTCTTTTTCGATGGTGACTTTGAGGATATTACTGTTACAAAAGAGAAAATCGAGCACTTAGGGGGCAAAGTTCTTCAAAGGTGTACAAAACTTACAGGTGAGCTCACATGCTGTGGCTATGTATTGGCTGTTTTTCTTCCGAACTCACAGCATTTTTATCGTTCAAATCTCTTCAGACTTCATCGTGCGAGGGGAAAACTCGAAGTATGGTGATGACGTGAAGCTGCCATCGCCGCACGCTAGTTTCACAAGCTGGGAAAAAGTGCAACGTCTTCTAGATGGAGATGGGAAAGACTTGAGTGTGGTCCGTAACAACGCACAAGCTGACGCTGCGGATGATCAAGATCCCCCCATCGGCCTTGCTGGAGCTCCGACTGCTGCAAGGCTGAACAGCAGCACCAATGTGAAAGAGGAAAATCCCGCTAGCAGCACTGCTCGGACTCAGTCAGTTCAAGATGTGAACGATGAGGCATCCCTGACTCATTCTGACGTCGCAAGTAGAGTTTCTGGGTCGTCTGCGGATCTCATTCCGGGAGAACAAGAACGTCAAGCACGTGAATCAGCATCGAAATTACTCCGTAAACTCACCCCCGATGAAGCACATATTGTTGAACGTGCTCTATACGGCAAGGGTTTGCCGTCCGAAGCCCTCGCGTCTCAAGGTGCCGACTCAGTCCAACGTGATTCGATGCAAACACTCCAACCAGGCCAATGGCTCAATGATGAAGTAATCAATTACTTTTTGAAGAATTGTCTTCCCAAACGTGATGAAATGCTGTGTGCCAAACAACCGGGACGGAAGCGTAGTCATTTCTTTAATTCATTCTTTGTTCAGACCATGTTTGATGAGAAGAATGATAACTTCGAATTGAGAGGGCGGTACAATTACGAACATGTACGGAACTGGTCTGACAAAGTTCCAGGCAAAGACATCTTCAATTTGAAATACATTTTCTGTCCTATCAATTTAGATAATATGCATTGGACATCGGCATGTATCTTTATGGAAGAGAAGAAGATACGATACTTTGATTCCAAGGGAGGGTCGGGTAGGAGTAAGTTGAAGGGATTGTTACAGTATTTGAAGGATGAGTGGATGGCGAAGAAGGGTGAGGAGATGGATGTGAGTGAGTGGGAGTTGGTGGAGTGTACGGATGATACTCCAAGGCAGCTGAATGGTGAGTCAGAAAATTTGTTATGTTTCGGTCCTCGTTTCAATGATGAGTATAATATCTAACTTTGTTTGCTCTATGTCCATCTCACGACTGGTCTTTATATCAGGTTATGACTGTGGAGTATTTACCTGCATGTTTGGAGACTTTGTCACAAAGGATTGTGAACCTGTCTTCCAGCAAGAGCACATCGATCAGTGCAGAGAGCGCATTGCACTTTCAATTATGAAGAACTGTGCTATTGAGTAAATTGTAATGCATGTAATATATGAATTGTTTATAGTATTGGTAAAACAGCACCTCTTAGTTGAGAAGTTACATGTATAAAATATAGGACTAGAATAGGAGCAGGCACAGTTGAAGACGACGAGTCAACTCTCAGGATAAGAAAACACGTGAAACCCTAAGCAGAGTTGCAAGTTGCAACAAACACTTCCACCACAGCTGACAACATAATATTCCCACAATCCCACAAATAATTCAATCCCTTTATCACGAGGTTTTTGCAGCTGCACTGATACAATACAGGTATCCCCTCCTCCTCCCGCCCCATCCACGCTTCCGATCATTCACTTTCAACATCAATTGTTCAACATGTAAATAACTCGCTACTCTCCACCTGATACTGCTGTTTCGATTTGGAATGGCCCTCTAGCATATTATTATTCCCTCCACCTGTTTCTCCCCGTATTATCATCCCCTCCACCCTCGTGTGGCCTCGCGATGCCGCTGTTTATGCTGCCGTTTCTATCCATTCAAAGCACAAATTCGTCTCTTCATCGTTTGTTCTGCGGGAATTTGCTTCTTCCTGAAACAATCAGCTACGATACCATAGCTAATAAACAACAATAGCCGCATCATCAACACCCTTAGGCAAGAGATGATTGTTTAGTGTTGTGTCCGGTGCAGTACTCCCTCTCTCTATCTAAGAGAGCAAGCGGTTCATGGTGATTGTGGCGTGGGGGTATGATGATGGGGGGTTTATTATCGCCTCGCCGAATTTTAAAAAAAATAGCAATACCCCCAAAATAGGCCCAAAATTCGAGATTGCTATTGTTGGCCAAATCCATTAGTTAAGTTAGTGATTAACAATAGGCGGACCGCCCATTTAATAATCTGCGGTCGCTTTTGCTGTAGGTGGAGTGTGGGGCGAGTAATTGAGAGGCAAAGTCAAGGCCCAGTTCCACTTTTTACCGGATTTTAAGAAAAAAACACTCTTAAGAAACACACAATTTAGGATACATACAACCAGCCCCAGCCAGGTCCTCAAGGTTAACCCTAAGCAGTGGGTATAGTACCCTAGGACTCAGTCCCGCGGATGTTTTGCTTTGACTGTCAGATCGTTACCCCGGGGACAAAACGAGTACCTATTGTAACTAAGATTTTTTCTTGACCAAAAAAAACATCCGAACTTGACCAACGAAAGGCGAACTCCGACATTTTACCAAGATGGAAACGTCATTACATATATGCACGTCAGATCAAGTTTGCCATAGAAGTCCAGTAATTTGTGACTCACACGTCACCGACTTGCGAACTCGTAGCATCAGATAGGAGTGACAAACATAAGGACCAAAGTCCTGTAAATCACGACTAACAATTTGTCGTCGGAGAAGTAATCATGTAAACATTTTACATAATCCAGGTTCGGTATTCGTATGTAGACTGTGGGTCATTCTTTTCCATATTTAAAGTACGAACTTTTACAAATTTTTCAATATCAACGACACTATTGAAGTTAGGTCGAGTGCCATCTTGCAGGTCGAGTGCCATCTTGCACATTTCTTCTTTCCCAACACTCACATGAAAACTAATTGTGTCTGACTATGTCTTCAGCATTCGTTTTACATACTACTCCTACTGGGTAGAAAAGTTCCTCAAGTGTTTGTTGAACCTTGCCAAGACACCATGACAACAACAAAGGAAGGAGGTATTCAGAGTTCAGAGGAGTACACCTCATTCAGGTAAACCTCGCGGAAATCCTTAATCCTGTCCATGAGGTCTAATGAGACGACAACGCACTTCAAAGCATCGTCCTACGCCTATAGGATTGACAAGCAACTGACCATGGAGAAGCCAAAACGTCCACTAAGTTCGTTCAATCTATTCTACCGTTACAAGCGGTTCCTCGTCACAGGTCAAGGTAACATATCCGAAGAAGCAGTCAAAAGAATACTATTTTGTCCAGCTGGGTTAGAAGATGAACTGCTAACACCCTCCAAGTCACATCAAAGTCAACGCAGACCATCCTCCAAAACCAATGAGATACGACGGAATAAAATCCGCACCGCACTCGAGGGTAAAATATTACCTTCCACGGACAAGAAGAAGCGACGTCATCGCAAGGCAGAGAATGGTCCCTCAATCAGCTTCGTTGAAATGGGACGACTGATGACGGAAAGTTGGAAGCATGTCGATCCATTTGCAAGGCAGGTGTTTGATGATCTTGCGGGAGAAGGACGTCAGTTTTACAAGGATGCTTTGGAGGAGTATACTCGGATGGAAGGACCTGCTAGTGATACAGGAGAAGTCTTAAGAGCTGCTCAGTCGAAAAGCATTTCGACTGAAAAAGTCAGTGTGCACAAGGTTTCACGAAGCGTCAAGAAGGACACGATGCTTTCGACGAGGTCGCAAGAATCGAGAAGGGTCTCCCAAGCAAGAAGTAGTAGTAGTAATGTTGGACTGGAAAGTGTGAAATTGCCTAGAACGAATAACACGGCTAGCCAAGCTGGCTCAAATCCTGAATACACATCGAGGGCATTTCAAAATTCGGGCTTTTCTCCCGCTCCCGCTCCCGCTCCTGAATCATCCGGGACGCGGTCTACTGGTAACTATCATCAGTTTCCAACGCAGTCGTTTCAGGTAGAGGACCAGCTGCTCCTTCCACAGCCGAATCATCAACCACAACAGTTGTATCACCAGCAGCAATATCACCAATACCTTCAGCGGCAGCAGCTGCAGCAAGAAGGAAATAATCATGATGCCAATTTGCATCAAATGCATCATGATGCCAATTTGCATCAAATGCATCATGATGCGTACAGTACAAGTATTGATGTCCTTTCTCATCTAGCTTCGCCACGTCGCATCATTTCAAGAAGCGCTGCAACAGGAGGAGGAGGAGGAAGAGATAATGGTCAACATGCTGGGGTAGATCATAATGATTTTTTTGCTGAAAACCCGGCGGATCTAAATTTGCAAAATGAGGATATCAAGACGTTCTTCGATGCAGTAGATCGAAGGAATTAGATGCTCTTGTACGTAATGTTGTGGCAATGGCACCATCAAGAATCGTGAGAAATTGGTCGAACTATTTCATTGATTGAATGGCGGATATCACCAGAATGCTGAGAAATTGATCGACGTTGTTCGGTTGATTGAATTTGAAATGCTGTATATGCATGTTCAGGAACAAAGTACAGGTTACTCTTGGGACTTGGGACATGATAACTATGCATTTAAGATAAAGCATTATCTCTGATCAGTACGGATGCCTTTCTAGTCTTTTGCTTGACAGTATTTAGCATAATAATGATGTCGTTTGCAAGAAACAATTGATGAAACGGACGGGATGCCAGCTCAGCTTCTGCAAATCATTTGTCGTGTCGTCTTCGTCTACTCTCGAACTAAGTGTACACGTTACTTAATGGGCACGAAAGAAGAGGATCGCATAATCTATTTACAGGAACTATCTGACACATACACCCCTGCACTGTAGAGGATGCAAATCAAAGCAGAGTTGTTCGGAGGGAACGAGGAGTAAACCTCATCGCTCAGGTAAACCTCGCGGAAATCCTTAAGTACTCGGAAATCAGATCAGATCGAATAAATTGACTTATCCATTGTCCTGTCCATGAGGTCTAATGAGACGACAACGCACTTCAAAGCATCGTCCTACGCCTATAGGATTGACAAGCAACTGACCATGGAGAAGCCAAAACGTCCACTAAGTTCGTTCAATCTATTCTACCGTTACAAGCGGTTCCTCGTCACAGGTCAAGGTAACATATCCGAAGAAGCAGTCAAAAGAATACTATTTTGTCCAGCTGGGTTAGAAGATGAACTGCTAACACCCTCCAAGTCACATCAAAGTCAACGCAGACCATCCTCCAAAACCAATGAGATACGACGGAATAAAATCCGCACCGCACTCGAGGGTAAAATATTACCTTCCACGGACAAGAAGAAGCGACGTCATCGCAAGGCAGAGAATGGTCCCTCCATCAGCTTCGTTGAAATGGGACGACTGATGACGGAAAGTTGGAAGCACGTCGATCCATTTGCAAGGCAGGTGTTTGATGATCTTGCGGGAGAAGGACGTCAGTTTTACGAGGATGCTTTGGAGGAGTATACGCGGATGGAAGGACCTGCTAGTGGTACAGGAGAAGCCTTAAGAGCTGCTCAGTCGAAAAGCATTTCGGCTGAAAAAGTCAGTGTGCACAAGGTTTCACGAAGCGTCAAGAAGGACACGATGCTGTCGACGAAGTCGCAGGAATCGAGAAGGGTCTCCCAAGCAAGTAGTAGTAATGGTGGACTGGACAGTGTGAAATTGCCTAGAACGTATAACACGGCTAGCCAAGCTGGCTCAAATCCTGAATACACATCGAGGGCATTTCAAAATTCGGGCTTTTCTCCCGCTCCCGCTCCCGAATCATCCGGGACGCGGTCTACTGGTAACTATCATCAGTTTCCAACGCAGTCGTTTCAGGTAGAGGACCAGCTGCTCCTTCCACAGCCGAATCATCAACCACAACAGTTGTATCATCAGCAGCAATATCACCAATACCTTCAGCGGCAGCAGCTGCAGCAAGAAGGAAATAATCATGATGCCAATTTGCATCAAATGCATCATAATGCGTACAGTGCAAGTATTGATGTCCTTTCTCATCTAGCTTCGCCACGTCGCATCATTTCAAGAAGCGCTGCAACAGGAGGAGGAGGAGGAAGAGATAATGGTCAACATGCTGGGGTAGATCATAATGATTTTTATGCTGAAAACCCGGCGGATCTAAATTTGCAAAATGAGGATATCAAGACGTTCTTCGATGCAGTAGATCGAAGGAATTAGATGCTCTTGTACGTAATGTTGTGGCAATGGCACCATCAAGAATCGTGAGAAATTGGTCGAACTATTTCATTGATTGAATTGCGGATATCGCATTATCATTTTTTGCTATCACCAGAATCCTGAGAAATTGATCGACATTGTTCGGTTGATTGAATTTGAAATTTTGTAGGATACATGTTCAGGAACAAAGTACAGGTTACTCTTGGGACATGATAACTATGCACACTACTACAATGGTAAATAAGCCTTAATTAAATGAAGCATTATCTCTGATCATTACGGATGCCTTTCTAGTCTTTTGCTTCACAGTATTTAGCATGTAATAATGATGTCGCTTACAAGAAACAATTGATGAAACGGACGGGATGCCAGCTCAGCTTCTGCAAATCATTTGTCGTGTCGTCGTCGCGTCGTCAATTCTCGAAGTATTGTAGATAAGTGCAGACTAAGTGCACACGTTATTAACCCATCCCCGGCGGGATGGCTGCGGGATGGGTTAAGTGGGCACGAAAGAAAAGGATTGCATAATCTACTATTTACAGGAACTATACACCCCTGCACTGTAGAGGATGCAAATCAAATCAAAGTTGTTCGGAGGGAACGAGATTTATTTCTCATCACCGAACCGTTTGCCCGCCGCGGCTATAGCCTTGCCCAGCCATAAATGCACTAAATGGCAAAAATTTTAATATTCTACTTTATGTGCATATATCGATAGTATAGAGTGTGAGGATTATGGGAATGACACTATCTTTTTCTGGTTCCATATATTCATCGAGATATCAACACCACAAAATCAGGTCGTGCACATCATCATCAAAAAGTGATTTTTTATGTAGGAGTAATGCTTATTCTTCTCTGAAGTCACCTTACCAACAATGTCAGCTTGGTACGCTCCATCTGCTCCATCCCATTCTATTAGTAGGCCTCATGTAGACCTATCAGTAGGCCTCATCAAGCGCCTCTGCTCTTGGCCTTGCTTGCCGGCTTTGATGAATCAAACGAAGCTTCGGCTTTGATTCTGCAGCAAATCGGATACGCGAGCTTTCGACTTTCCTTTCGAAGCTCCAAAAGAGGAGAAAGAGGACAAGTACGTACAGGCGGAATTACTACTAAAAGTACGCAGCGGGCCCACCCTCTCTCTCCTTTGACAGAAAGATGATGACATCAAGGGACAGCATAGCAACGCAACAAAAAATAAACCCCTATTGAGTAGATAGATAGATAGATAGATAGATAGATAGATTATTTTATTCACTACTCCCTAGACACCTGTGTCAGTAGAGAAAGAAGAATTTAAACCTGGAGGGGCTCGGGCTGGTCCCGAAGAAGCCTGTGTGGCCTGCCGGGAACTAACTGGTCGACGGATGTGGAAAGCGAACGCCTTGGCCTTGGTGCAGGCGAGGCCAAACTGTTGAAGGAAGTGGATCTGAGGTAGGGGGGCATTTCATAACTTTCTGAATTTTTTATGCTGCCAAAAAACATCGACCAAGTGATTATATGCATTCCTAAGGGTATTAGAAGTGATTTATAGGAAGAATTATTTTCATAGCACCACCATGGTCGAAGATATCAATAGATACAATTACAAGAAAATCACTCATCTGGTATTGGACATTTACACTTCCTACGTTGGAATTAAATATGCTTATTGTAGGAGGATACCAACCGGTTATGAAAATAATGGCGCCATCCATCATCAGATCTCACAAGACCAAAAATGGCTCTAACCATGGTATCTTTGCCCCTATATCGTCGCTTACCACAGATAATACTCATCTCATGATGTAAACTATATGCGGAACTCATGTACCAGTGTATATGCAATGATATTTGATAAAATTTTGGGCTATTCATTCCTGTTCCTGCACTGTAATCATGTAGAATGAGCTGGCAAGTGGCCACAATATCATGTCATCACCATGAAGATGGAGCATATCATCCCCCTTGAGACGTAATACACCCAAGTCAGCACACAACCTCTTTCTAATGATATATGAGGTGGATTCGCAAAGGCTGGAGTGCCCGTTCTGGTCTTCATAGCAGTGATATATTCCGTGAGCGAAGCATGACATCCGAATCGACTCTCATGAATTTTCGCTCGTATATTCTGCAATAGCATGACGGGATGATTATCAATAACGAATAGAACGGCAACTACTCTCGACGTATATATATAGGCATTGTTTGCGCGGATCTATGTCACACATATTGATTGTCCCTTTTAATATTTGCAAATTTAGGTGTCAAATTTAGCTCTCCAAAATAATCGAATTTTTGTGTTATGGGGCTATGTCTCTTACATCATAGACTACACACCATAAGAAACTGCTTCACATCACTTCATATAACCTATAGAAGGATGTCATGTGGTGGAATGAATTTGAGTTATCCGTAACAATCCCAAAGTACACGGATCTGTCAGCATGCGTTAAGTTCTCATCTGTGCTAGTGGAGAGGGTAGGATTGCGTATATCTCCTCCTATTCTGATAGAACAACAATGTAAAGACATCCTCCTCTATTCATGATATATACAAAGCTGTTTTGGGCATTGAGATCTGATGGTTGTAGTTCGTGCCTGCAAAACGAAAAATGCCGCACGAAAATTGATGGATTTTTATGATTGCGCCCGTAATGTATAAAGAGCTGATGCCATGGTAATCATCAATTTCGTCCATTACCAACTTCACCAGGCACCCACCATAGCCTATACTAACAGTAGGTGCGGCTCATTTGGGTATTATCCGCCCCTCTTCACTAGATTGTCGAATAATGCACGTGTTGAGCAATTTTTTGTGGAATAAATTCGTGAGAGATACTCCAATATCATGTCCGCTCTATGCAATATCATCCACAAACCGCATAACAACCGACGTATATAGCCTAAAGGAGGCGGATGATGTGAAGTTGATTGCTTTGTGCATAACTTGTGTTCCAATAATTGAATTCTCCCCCCGAAATGTTGTGCCGACCGACCGATGTCAACACGTGCCTGGAGTGTTATTTATTGAGTTCTGGGGCGATTCTGAATCCAGAAACGGACAACAACGTTGTAAACAACCAATAGAGGGGATCCGATCAGGTTAATATGGGAGGGGTGACGATTGTATTGGTGTAGAGGACGATCATTCGGGCGGCACAATTTTCATCGTCATGGTGAAGTGTATTTTTCTAAAAATACTGTTCCGTTCGGGGAATTTTCAAAAATCGGCCAACGTGGTCCACCCACACAGTGTATTTGGGGGTGGACTACGGTCCGTCTTTCTTTTCAAAAGCTAGTATAATTCAATACTTTGGCAAAGATAGGCCGGCTGCCTTGTTCCCGAAGAGCATGCCATCGACAAGTTTGTCGAATAAAAAAATGGAGTTTTGGTCTGTCTGTACACCTCGCAAAAAATTTTAAGAACGCTTCGAAACGTCTCCGGCAATCAAAAATACGTTGGAATTAGTACTACATTTTAACCCTTATCTATCCCTTTTTATGAAATGCCCCCCTATCTGAGGGGTGGGTGCTGATAATATATAGGAGTGGCCATAGAATCGCTGGTGGGCTGGTTTGGAAGCAGACCATGAGGAATTGGCAAGGGGAAGGATGCCATGGGGGGCAGAGCTTTGGAGGGAGTCGCGGTACATTTTCGCTGCGTGAGGCTTGCTGGCTGGAAAGGAGAGTGGTTGGATGGGGTCGTCGCCGAATAGGGATATGAACCTACTGTCAGTACTCCTTTTTACCTACTGTTGCCACTCTTCTTCTTGGTCATTCTTGTCTCTCGGGCCAGCATGAAAGAAGTTGACGATCCAATAAAGGTAAGCTTCTACTTTTAGTTATCTTTTGCTTTTGAGGACAATTCGGAATTCAGGAACAGAATAATTATTATTCGTGGACATGATAACTATGCATACTACTACATTATTACTTGAAGAAGTATCTTTATTCACCTTCTGCCAAATCATAGAATAGTCGATGATGCGCTGCTTGAATGCCTCTCTAGCGTATGCAGCTTGCAAGTAGGGTCTTACAAGCAAGGCCTCTTTTACACATGGGAAGTCAGACAATATTCAATCCACGGATTGACCACCGTCGAGCTATGTCAACAGAAAAATCTTGGCTACATTATTTTTCCGTAACTCGTCTTGATGACGATTTCATCCACAGCCCCATTATGTTCACAATGCAATTTGGCTGTCAATGGACCATTTACGTGGCTCTTTGGGTCCTGATCTGCCTTCGACATTCATATCGATTGAAATCATTGTAACTCCTTTCCATGATTTATCTCCACTCGACTTTGAGAAAACTTCGTATTCATGCACAAAGTCGTCCCATGGTATGTTGACGCCGTTGATAATGACAGTTGGCATTTCACCTTATCCTGGGTATCGATCTATTAGGTCTCTCCGCCACCGCCACGGCGATTTCCAATGAATCGGAATTCTGGTCTCCTGTCCGTGTCTGGTCCTACATTTTCTATAGTCAATTGTAAATGTGCTCTACCGGGTTTGTAGATTCTTTTCACTGGCGCTGGAAGCATAGTCTCTATGACTTCCAAATATCGATTGGGATTGGCCGTATCTTTTTTATATGTTCTAATGATGTTGTTTGTGGGCACTGTAGATACGATGAATAGCAGACAACAGACAAGGACCCGTTGATTGCTTGCGTATGGTTAGCAGTCACTGGAGCTCTGATCAACAAACTTGAGTACCATGGGAATCCTCTTGCTCTTGCTTCTCAGGGCCTATTGGCCTTGGTGCTTTTTCATGCTTGAGAGCTCTTCGCGGCTTCGTCACGCCACGGTCGGAATTAGTACTAAAAATGCGGTCCTGCCTCCCCTCACAAGTAAGCACTATAAGTACCTTCCAATCATCAGCAACTTCTTCAACACCAACACCTATCTTGCATCTTGCAACCATTTCTGCCACTTAATGATGATGAAGCAACTGTCAATGCACTCCTTCCTGTTGTTGCCACTATTCTTCTTTGTCATCGGCTCCTTCTTACAACGCGTGTCGTCCTTGTCTTCTTCATCATCATCGCAGCCCCAAACCAAATACATGTATCAACCTGACAAAAATTACAACATGCAAATCACATCACTCCATCGATACGCCGTAAAGGGGTTGTCAGGCGATTCCATTAAATCTGTGGCGCTGCAACAGGGCGACGGTACATTTGAAGATGATCGAAGATTTGCTCTATTGTACGACGATAATGGCGATAGGAACAACTTTGATCAAAACGATCCGCAGTGGTTGCACAAGGATAATTTTCTTTGTGCATTCACTGCTCCGGAACTTCTTGCCACTCTTCGTACGGAATACAAGGTCGAAGCTAATGATGGCAGAAGGGTACTTACTGTATGGAGTCGACACGGTAGCAACAAACAAGCTCCTTTACTGGTTGCTGATTTGGCGTGTCAAGCTGGTCGTGATGAAACATCGAAATTCTTTTCAGATCTATCTGGTAAGAAAGTAGTTTGCGTTTGTGCAAGAAGTGATGTTGCAAAATCATCAACAGGTAAAGACAAACATGACGGTAGTAGTGGAAGAGTCAAATCGCAACTGAGTGGAAAACACACTCATCAGTTTGGAAATACTTCGTCTGGAGTAAAGAATAATAATGGAGATACACGAACAATACACATTGTCAACTCGAATACAGTCAAACAATTCTCAAATGCAATACAGCATGATATTGAGCAAGAACATAAAGAGGGTATAGATGGTCTTGAGAACGAATTTGAATCTAATCAACTAAATCCTACAAGATTTAGGCCCAATGTAGTGGTGGATGGGTTAGAGCCATGGTCGGAGTTTGATTTGATTGGCAAGACCATTGAAGTCGTTTCCAATCAAGACAATGATGCTGAAGGATATGGAACAAAATCGACTCCGCTAAGATTTCGAATCACATCACGGACAGTACGTTGTGCAGGCATCGGAGTGGATCCGTTGCAACCTGAGTGGGGGGTTATTGATGTACCAAAGCTACTAACGAAGCATTTTCCTCAACATGGTCCATATCTTGGAATATATGCCGTGGTGGATGATTGCAGTTGCGGAAGCATTTGCGTAGGAGATACTTTTCGAGTTTTAGATAAATGAGAGTCTAAATGCTATCAATCTAGATGTTTTTGCGTTGCGAATAGCTTGAATCAATAGAAAGGAGCCAGAGGCACCGAGCAGCCCATAGCGATATCATTGGCAGAACAATTAAGAAAGGTCTATCGTCGAGGTTCCATCCAGGAGCACCCCTGGCGTTGATAGCTGCAGCAAGGCACACTGGTGTTTGTTCAGGAATGGATAGTCAGTTGTTACAAATGCTAATTTGAGATGTGGTGTTGTAACAATAAAGTAATTATAATGAAGATCTTACCTATCGTCCAGTAGACCGTCACCCCAAGTGCTGCGGAAAGTGCCACGAAGTTTGATGTCAAAAGGCCAAAGCCAAGAAGTGGAATGTAAAATACGAGATCTCCAAACGCAAAGCCTAAAGAGGATATAAAATTTGTCAGATTTAATGCAAGGTAAGATTACATCATGTGCAGACGGCGACTCAATCTCAATGGTAGCTTACCTTTCCAGAATGCAACACCGACTTCTGTCACAATTTTAGCGGAATCTTGTGTACCCATTCTGACGCCTAGGTCATAGTTAATTGCAGGTAAACCCTGTCAAAGGAATACATCAGAGTGTGAGATATGGAGTGGTAGAAAGGTAACGAGTTGATGCAAATGCAATTTCCTCTTCTTGTTTTGACCAACCTGTCCAATCAAGAGATACACAAATAGAGCCCACCCAGGATATTTTAACGTTGCACGCATTGCTTTATCATAAATGAAGCAGTGATATATGAGCAGGCGGCGTCTGGATAAGTATCGTACCGAAGTATCTCCGATCTCCGATGCGAACACGAACGCGAACACCGCTATCTATCAACCTGTGTTAGCCCCTGATCAAATGATTTTGTCATTTTCAACCACGAGCGAAAGTTGAGAGTGAGTCACCATGGCGGAAAAAAGCCGACCTTCACATCATTTTATGAGGTCGTCATAATAACGTTGTAACAATGAAAACCAGCATCATCTTCTTGTCTCTATGCGTCTCCGTCAGTGGATGGGGACTGCTCCCACCGCCACCTTTTGTAGCTCTCAAGAAGTCGAAGAGCCTCTGCAAAAAGAAGTGTTTGCTCCCACCACCGCCACCACCTCTTGTAGCTAAGAAGCTCATTTGCAAGAAGAAGAAAAAGAAGAACAATCTCAAGAAGAAGCTCATTCTCGGCGGTGCCGCAGCTGCAGGATTAGGATTGGGCGGAGCTGTGGCTGTTGGAGGCGCGGCGGTGGCACTTAACCAACTCAATAATGGTGTAGTGTACGAGCCTGAACCAGGTTCATTGGATGGCCAAGTAGTACTCATTACTGGTGCCTCGTCAGGTCTTGGTTTGGAAAGTGCCAAACGATTAGCAGCAGCAGGTGCGACTGTTGTGCTTACATCCCGTACCAAGTCAAAGGGAGAACAGGCTGTTGAGGATGTAAAGACATATCTTGTAGACAAAGTAGATGATGCCAAATTGTACAGTCTTGAGTTAGATCTTGACGATTTGGATCAAGTGAAGCAGTTTCCTGAATCTTTCAAAGAATTGGGACTGGGTGATATCTCGATTTTGATGAATAACGCTGGAGTGATGGCTATCCCCCAGAAGGAGTTGACCAAAGATGGATTTGAGAGAACTTTCTCTTCATGCCATCTCGGTCATTTTTGTTTAACGGCTGGTATGTTTCCTTATCTCTCGCGTGATGGAGCCAAGGTGATCAATGTTGCATCTTCAGCTGCCTACTTTGCCGCACTTGGCTTGGACATTGACAACCTCAATGGGGAAAGATCGTATTCACCGTGGTCATCTTACGGTCAATCAAAACTGGCCAACATTCTCTTCACAAACGAGCTTCAGAAGAGAGCAGATGCGGCAGGTTTGGACTGGTTGACCACTGTGTCACTGCATCCTGGCGTTGTCGACACTGACCTTTCTCGTTACATCGTCGGAGAAGAAAAGTTTCAAGAGATGAAAAACAGTGATTCATTCAGTATTGAGTCTCTAGCGTCAAGGGCCACTTCTCTGTTCACATTAACACCTGAACAAGGAGCAAACAATCAAGTATTCCTGGCGGCTGGAGCTGATGGCAAACTTGTGAAAGGAGCATATTATGACGATATGAAGGTGAAGGACAAGCCGGGATTCATGAAGGATGAAGATAAGGCAGCATCTCTTTGGGAAATCAGTGAAGAATATGCTGGATTGACTTTTGATCTGACTGGCCTTGATAAAGCAGTTGATGGTGAAGTGGTTGAGGAGGCAATTGAAGAAGCAGTAATTGCAGTATTGGAAGAAAACATTGAAGAGGCAGCTGAAGCAGAAATTGATGATGACGCTTCTGAAGAAAGCGTAAGTGAGGCCACAGAAGAGGAAGATGCAGACGAAGAAACAGATTCCTCTGCAGAAGATGAATCGTATGAAGAGAAAGAAAGCGAGAGTGATGACAGCAGTAAATAAGAGATAATTGTTCAGTAGTATAATGTTGTCTAATTTTGTCTGCACTGTGCAATCTTATCTTGTAACCTACAACGCATTGCCTACGACCGTCGATAAACATCTTTCGTTGTCCATATCAGTCCAACACTGGATAGGATGCATGTGAGCGATAATAGGGACACAATCAAATGAGACAATTGGAAGCATTCAGATCCAAAGCATTTATTGCCTTCAGTTTCGTGGTCATCATAGACAGTCTGTGCAACAAATTTAGACAACAAAAGTGTACCAGCAGCAGATGAAAACCCGTCGAAAAACAAGTAGTTGGCACCAACGTTGAGTGTGCCGAACACTTCTCCCGTTATCAGTACCATCAGAGGCCACACCATTCCGAACGCAATCCCTGAGAGTGTCACGCCTAAAGCAAATCCCTCTTCCGTGGTTGCAATTGCCAAGGAGAAATGAGCTGCAGCACTGATAATTGAAGCAACCACCAAAAAGGCTGGTCTTGCGAGTCCCTTTCCACCAGAGGACAAGTGACCGCAGAACCAGGGTAGATTCCATGACAAGGCAGCCTCTGAAAGTGCACCCGTAACAACTCTAGAAGCTGCTTGAGCTGCACTAAAGAGCGCAAGACTGGCAGGTGTAAGATCAGCATCAAAGCCAAGCGCTTCCGTCATTTGACCAATGTTATTCGTCATGACAGTCCCCCCACCAACTATAATTACGCACGTCCAAGCCATTAGCCAGGCAGACAAAGTTCTCAACATTTCTAGCATTGTATAATTCCTTTCGGATTCAATTTTGTTTTCTATATCTGGACTCTTTCTGTACCGGCGGGTTCTTTCCACAGGAACATCTTCATCCTGTAGAAATGTTTGTTCCAATTCTTCTTCATTGTCTTCATTGTTGTCATCACTGCCGTCATCATCGTCATAACTAAAGTCTTGTGTGCTTCTGTCGTGTATCGTTCCTTCTTCCACCCCTTCTTTTCTAGGTGGTATTACCAGCAGACTTAGCGCAGGACCCCACCATAGCATTAGTAGAAGGAATGCCGCACCCCAGTGATGTTCAGGAGAAGAAGATGATTGTGAGGATAATTTTCTTCTTGCAAAATTCATCAGTGACGTAGTAGCTGATGACATTCCATCATTTGCAAAAAATGAAAAGTCTTCATCCCATTCATTATTTGATGATGCTGCTCTTTCGTTTATTATCAAAGAACCCGGAGCCACACTATTGCCGTCATCACCACCACCACCACCGCCGCCACCATGCCGACCATTATCGATTTTGTCTTCCTCAATCTCAATCAGACTCGTTCCAATCACCCAAACACCCAACAATATCAAACCAGCATATACAACTCGAAAATGAACACTTCGTGTCCCGTCTCTTCTATTTTTGAATGGTGACGCTCTCGATGTTTGTTTTGGTAATAGGCATAGTGCAGGGAGTACTGCTGCCAAGAATGAAAGTGCTGCTGCCATGATGAGGAAATTGAGCGAGTTTAACTCTGGATTTTGAGGAATGTCATCCGATGCAACAAAGTTAGATGATGTCGACGATGATGTACTAGCAGGTAGCATCATCATCTTCATCGATGTCAACAATGCAGCAGCAACAGCAGGTCCACCAGCTGCACCACCACCCCCCGAACTCCCAAACAACGCACTAAACAAACATACATATACACCACTCCCCACACCGACATACCCCTTCGCACACCCCACCGCCTTTCCTTTTGTACCCTTCCCACAACTCTCCACAATCACCTTGAATACACTCCCCGTAACCAATGCACATCCCACAAATATCAATATTCCCAACACACTCAATAAAATCATTACTAAAGTCATATTCTCAATCTTCCATCGTTCCGTCACAATCAACCAATATAACGTCAAATGAAAGGCATTCCCCATCCCACCCAACACAATTGCAAATTTTGCCCCATAGGAATCTACCACCATGCCCGGCATCCAACTTAGTATGCCAGCACAGAAGGCTGCACTGGAGAGTGTATCTAATTGATTTTGGGTGAGGTGTAACGAGGATTTAAGGGCGTTGGAGTAGAAGGAGAAGGCGTAGCTGGTTGCTCCCGTGGTTAGGGCGGCCATGTAGCAGGCCGATAGGAGGGGGAGGTTGGTTTGCTGTTGTTGCTGTTTCGATTGCTGGTGTTGTTGTTGTGTCGATAATTCACCTTGCTCGGAATTGTGATTGGTCAAATTATTATTATTGTCATGTAATAGACTGCCACCACCATCGGAATGTTCGGATGTTAGTGATTCTCTATCATCAATATTCAAAGATGACATCAATTGATGGGGGTGGTGATTACTACTGTGATTACTGTTATTTGCATCATTATGATCACCGTATCCCGATGATGCTACCGATAGTTCATCAAAGTCAAGATTTCTAGATGACTCTAGATTTTGCAAGACCATTCTATTGTTGTTGATGTAATATGCTGTGTTACAAATTCTGCGTGTCAAAGCTGCAGATACATAAAATTATGAGTCTGCCTTATTATAGCCTTAGATGTTGTATGTCCGGCGATGCGATAGGGAGCAAGAGCGACGTTTACAGCAGATAAGTAGTGATGTCGACACCGCACGATCACCCCCGCCACTATGAGCTGTACTCTCTCTAGAGGCAGAGAGCAGCGAGACAAGTTTGGACAGAGACAGAGCTTGCAATACTGTCAACGTGTTGTGCATGGCGTGCGTGATCAATGAAAAAGTTGACGCCGCGGAATGACTATTAGAACGCGCTACGACTCGTGACTAATGTCTGGATGCCCCATACTCGTGATCAATGATAATAGATGCGACATTCTACTGTCACATCTCCCGCGAATTCTTTTCCGATCAGAATCGAGAGAGCAATATCGATCAAAAAAGCATTTTTGCCGCAGCAAAGAACAAATGCATAGCATTGGTGAAGTGACGCACGAACTGACTTATAACCACCCCATTGAAGGTTCAAAGAACAAATGCAAACAGCATTGGTGATAGTGACGCACGAACTTGACTTGCAATCATTCTCTATTAGCATTGGCTCTTTGCAACAGAAGCCATCATTATTTGACCAGTAAAATATATATATCATGTATATAGCTTTGCAAATGATGACACTCAAAACTGGCATCATCATCCTATGCGGGTTCAACAATGCCTCGGCATTCTTGGTGCATCAGAGTTCCATCGCTGCCATTCATCAGGCAAGTACGACGGCAAGTCATTCTGGTCGCCACTTTTATAACAACATCATGAAACCTCTCTACTACAAGCTACCTGATCCAGATGATGATTCAGCTCTTCTGCCGCCTCCGTTCCAAGCAACTGCGACAGTGAAACAGTCGAAGTCCGGTCGCTTCTCTTCGAATGCTGTGAGACCTCTTTACTACAAATCATCTGCAGATGATGATGATGATTCACCTCCTCATTTTTCGTTCGATAACACCAATCCAAATGACGATGCATCAACATCTCCAGCATCCTCGTCATCCTCCTCCACTACAACATCACCAAGACCTCCTCGCCGATCCTTCCTGCACCAACTAGACCGTTTCCTAACATCTCTTCAAGACACATCGAGCCATCTCAAGAAACATACCTTTCTAGCTGGAAACTTTGCTCCAGTCGCAGAGGAGCATGTTCAAGTACCTGTTCAAGTTGTGGAGGGACGTATACCGGATGGATTGGATGGTGCATTTTGTCGGAATGGACCCAATCCAGTGGTTGGCCAGATGAGAAAGAGATATCATTGGGTAAGTCTCTTTTGTGCTGAGGTTGGATTGAGTTGCATGCATTATTGTTTCATTTTGATCATCAACTCTCTCTTACCTTCTTACCTCCTTTCTACTACTACAATCCTCATGTACCTCTCTCTCTCTTTCTAGTTTGATGGTCACGCCATGCTACACACACTCATGATCAAAGAAGGCAAGGCAACCTACACCAATCAATTCATACCCTGTCCTAGATATCAAATTGAACAAGAGCTCGGAGAAGAATACTTTCCCACCATTGGTGAATACAAGGGTCTCGTGGGACTCTTGAAGCTATCCTTTCATCCTCAATTGGTCAAACAGAAGATTGATGACTTGAAGCAAGTTGCTCCGCCCAACACCAATGTCCTCATGTGGAACAGCAAGTTTTATTGCTTGAATGAAGCGGCTTTACCAATGGAATGTCGTATGTATCCCGATGGACGATTGGAGTACTTGGGGTATGAGACTTTCAATGGAGTTCTGGACTACCCTGTTTCGGCTCATCCCGTGATGGATGGAGAAGATGATCTCATCTTTCATTCATATTCTGTTGACGAGCAGCTAATTGAGGAACACGGTACGATGAAAGTAGGAACATACAACTCCAAGCAGCAAATAGTCAGCACCTATCTTGTACCTACTCCATCCAAGAAGCACGTTTCCTTTGCTCATAGTATCATCACTACTGATAACTTTATCTTGGTATGGGATTGCAGCGTTCATTTCCAGACCGATGCCTTGTTCTACGGAGGCAGCTTCTTCAAAAGTACGAAGCACTCTCTGAAATTTGGACTCATACCCAAGGGTTGTGCAACGAGCCGGGATGATGTCATTTGGATCGATTCGAATGAGTCAGGAGCTATCGTTCACCCGTTACATGCGTGGGAAGAGGAAGAAGAGAAGTTTCAGGATGGGAAGCTGGTTTCTTCTCGTACCATCATCAAATTGTGGAGTCCGTTTAGCAAGGATCTTGAGCTCGACTTGAACAAGGCCAATACGTTTCACATGATCGAGTATGCAATTGACGTTCAGGCCAAGTCTGTCTCGCGAGAGGTCATTGATGATACTATCAACTCGGAGTTCTCGGTGATGCCGCAACGAGCAAAGCCTCCATCTTCATTTGTTGCCGCGCCCTCCTTTGCATCTTCGTCAGCTTTGAATGAGAGCAGGCTCGTCAATGAGGAAACTGTTCAAAGTACAACGAAGAAATACAGCACTCTCTCGTATGATGATCGATATGGGTTCACTGCCATACTTGGAGATCAAGGCCATTTCATCGGTTATGCCAAATGGGATTTTGTCCGGCGACGCTTGGATAGCACAGTCTATTATGGCAAAGATGAGATTGGAGGAGAGCCAACAGTCGTTCGCGCTACTGATAATAAGATTTACATCGGCTGCTACACCTACAATGAGCAGGAATCACAAAGCTCCTTCATCATTTACAACGAAGATGGTGAAAAGGTTTGTCGTTTGCAGATGCCTTACAGAGTTCCGTACGGCTTCCATGGGCAGTTCATTTCTGGTGAAGATCTTGAAAAGCATTTTGAGTATCATGAAAGTAGACCCTCCAGCGAGTTGAAAGATATGGAAGAAGAAACGTACCGGCTGCTTGTACAGCAAATGATGACAATGATGACATTTCCTTGAACTCAAGATAGAGAAACAACGATGTGTATAAGGATGTAAATAATGTAATATGTATAGCTCAAATGTGTTCAACAGAATCTCTAGAGTCCAATCAATCACTGCCATCTCTATTATTTAAACATTACTTCGTTTCCTACATTTCGTACATTGAGCTGTCCTTGTTACTGTTGCGACCAGTGCGCTTCTGCCTTGAATAATTAAGCTGCATGCTATTCGACTTGCGTCCGCCGTACTGCTGCATTAGTTCTTTCTGCCGTTTTGCGGAGTATTCTGCC
The DNA here is from genome assembly GCA_037178625.1 of Skeletonema tropicum. Classification (NCBI taxonomy): domain Eukaryota; phylum Bacillariophyta; class Thalassiosirophyceae; order Thalassiosirales; family Thalassiosiraceae; genus Skeletonema; species Skeletonema tropicum. Next base: position 539,025 of record CM074138.1, read on the forward strand.
CTACTGATAGTCGATTGACTTCTCGAGGGTGTCTTTTTTGATGGCGTAGTTTCGCTTTTACTTCTTGTTTGTGTAGAAGATGACTGAAGTGCAGACTTCCTTTTAATCGGTGCTGTAGTAGGAGAATTCGACCTCGAAGTCTGCTGAGTCGATCCCTCTCTCTCTTCTTTCCATGGTGCAAATTCATCTTCTTCATCACGTGCATCTGATGGGTCTTCACTACTTTGACCAGCAGCACCATTAAAGCTTCTTGCACGAGTTTTAGCAGAAACATTGTTCTTTGCAAGGGTGCTAGCATCAAACGTCCTACCTCTCTTGAAATCAACACTGCCTAATTCACTGCTGCCACTGAAGGAAGTCTTGCCACTTCTCACAGAACTAGCCGATGAACTCTTGGACGATTTCCCAAAGAAGGCTTCACTCAATGCTAGGTTGGCATGTTTCAACCACATTTTATTGACGTAAAAGTTGACATTATCCTGTACGTCATCCGGTGATGCACGAAAGTCTCGATGAATAGGAGCATTCATCTCCTTCATAACCCGAGTACCGTTGATAAAGTCTGTAAGAGCAGTGACGTAAAGAAGTCTTCTCTTCGATTCAATCGCATTATGCCCAAGATCTTCCACAAACATTGGTTTCCAACGATACCGTTCCGGAATAGCACTGAGTAAGCGTGGAGCATGCCAAAACGGCACCACGACATCTCGTTTTCCGTGGATAATGATTGTCGGGCATCGAATATTCCTTGCCCGTTTCTCATTGTTGAACATGTCTCCGACCAATCTCATGTCAAGACCATTCATATCAGTGACAACCTTGTAAACACTGAGAAAGGCCGAGTGGAGGATGAGACCACCCACAGATTGACCTTGCATGGCAGTCTTGGCAGCAAGGTAGCACGCAGGACCACCACCCAGTGATCGTCCATACAGAATGATCGACGAGGGTGGAGTCTTTCGCACCTGCGTCAGGTACTCATACGCCGCATCAATATTTCTATACAACATGTTCTCACTTGGCTTTTCACCAATGGGCAAACTCAACCCATAGCCAGTATAGTCAAAGGCCAAAATGTTCACTGAGAGTTTCTTCGCCAATTCCTTCATCCGTTCAAACATCATTCCCAAATCTTCGGCATTGCCATGACAAAAGAGGATGGTCTGCGTAGCGTTACGGCGCCGAATATAAAAGGCTGGTATCTTATACTTAACACCATTGCGCACATTTTTGTATCGTCTATCGGCCGAGTTGTCCTCACTCAAGAAGGAGTTGTCCAAGCTGGCCAGGTCGGCTTCGGGGTCGGATGTGCACCCGATCGATGCACCGCAGGGACCACCTTCGACACCGGGTACTGTGAGAGGGGTTATGACGTCAACATCAAGATAGAAGTAGTTTTCTTCGGCCATTTTGGTTGGCTTGGGTGGACGGAAGACGAGTGATGAGACCTTGGCACCCATCTTGTGTGTTGATTTTGTTCTTTATATTGCAATTGTTCTTTCCTCTATCAGCGTAGCCTGTTAGTCTCTCTTTCATGTAAGTGCTCCAGATGATGTTTCACAGTGCTTGCTATCTCCTATTCACTCCAACGCATCCAACCAACCTCAACGCTGATGGTAAGTAGTTGGTGGACTGGGTCTTTGCTTTGGATGACTTTGGTTTCAGTCTTACTAGCAACAAACGCTAGCGAGCAACACAATGTCCATGGTGGCATGAAATTTTTGAGAATCTGCGTTGGACATGTTTTCTTTGATATGAGTCTTTCTCTGAAAAGTTGGTGACTAGCGATGATGTGACAGAGAAAGTTTTCTCACAAATTTGAAAAGAGAGTTTCTGCGAAAGTCGCAGAAATGTCGCCGATAAGTTGAAAATGTAGAGCGAAGGTCATCGTCGCATCACCACACAAGCACACACACAAAACCCCCGACTAGGTTGCCACAAGAGGCAAGGCAGGGCGGATAAGCAGTTGAATATTGAGGTGTCAGAACTTCTTACGATTATTAGGAGTATCATTCGATATTACCTGGCCCGTTGGTGTCATTGTTATTCAACGCTACATACAGCTGTTTTCACGGATTTTCGGATAGCCGTTCAAGTTTCGAATTCCTACGTATGTTAGGTACAAATGACGTAGTGAGTCTTATAAAAACCCATTGGGCCGATTTCTCCCAACTCACCCCTCAACAAGAGCCACTCCGCGCAAAAAGATGCCAACCATGGCCAAATGCCGGAGCGTACTACGCACAACAAGTTGAATATTTACTCAACCAAAAGGATAAATTAACCTCTCTTGCATGTCTAGATCCAAAATAGCCAATTAGGTTGACTAAAGATTGTAATCATGAACGATGGTAATACACTTTTTGAATACCTTTTCACACGGCTCATCAGTAAAAGTGACACTTATCGCGGCAGGTGGATTTGCGACCAGTCGTTGGTAGAGATATTGCACAGACACTATACGAATGTAGATAAAGACAATACCTTACGGAACAAACTCGTGCAGCGTCTGAACAAGGCAGCCGGACCTTTCAACAGCAGCAATGTACACAAGATATACCACAAAAATTTCACAACATCATGTCCATTCAATTCGTCATTACGCCGGATGGTGCACTATTACTACTTTGGAAAGGGAGAGAAAGTGCCCAACGAACCAATACGCGCAGCAGAGTTATTGTGCACAGAAATAGAACATATACAGAGTTACAGTGCAACTAATAATCGGCAGCGATCTTGCAACAAGCCGGAGCAAGTATCATTTCCCGACGATGGATGCGCTGGTAAGAAGAAGAACAAAAATAATGAGAACAAACGTAAAGAAGCAACAAAATCATCAGCGGCTGCACCAATTACTCCTACTCCACAAAAAAGAACAAGGCGCTCGCAACGACTAGTTGAGCAGCAGCAGAGCCCTCTCGTGCCATTCGTCACCAACGTGGGTAGATTAGAGGATGAGAATAATCAAGTTGACCACAAAAAAGCAACCACTTGAATCGTCACCTGGGATTCTTAAGTTTGCATACGGGAAGAACGGGTACTGGACAGGGAACCACACGATCCTGCAAACGGAAGATATAATAGATTGCGTAAAAGTTATACTCGGAGATGAGTATGAATATGTCTTTCTTTTTGATTCGAGCAGTGGTCATGCAAAGAAGCGTGTTGACGGTCTTGATGCAAAGGAAATGAACAAGAATTGGCACTCGACACCATCGCAAGCTAGGAACACCAAAATTGAACGGCAGGAGGGATTTGTCGGGCCATACTACGATGCATCCAATCCAGCAATGGTGACTATCGGTCAAGAACAAACGATGAACTTCACCAGTGAAGATGTCGGCCCATTTTGGCTGACAGCAGAGGAACGTGAAAGACAACGGCACGACCGAGAGGTTGAAATACCAGAAGACAAGAGGAAAGAGCGACATAAGGTGAAGAAAGAGCTGATATCGGAGCTGATGGACACCGAGTGGGGGAAAAAGGAAGGAGAAATAAGGTTATGGAAGATGACACATGCTGAGCTAGCAAAAATGGCGCAAGCGTCTAGTATCGATATCAAAATAACACCTACCACCAAAATGATATATGGATGGGAGGGCAAGGGTAAGGGACTTCTGCAGATTGCGTATGAACGTGGCTGGATCGATATAGCAACCTTCAGAAAGGGCAGCTACCAAGTGATGAAGTATGATGATGAGGGTAACTTGGTTCCTGAGCTTTCCCTCCGGCATTTGCTTGCAAACTGCACAGATTTTTTGTCTGAACAAAGCCAACTCGAATATGTTTGTGAATCTTTGGGAGTAAGAGCCTTGATTACAACAAAGTATCATGCTGAATACGCTGGTGAGGGTGTCGAATACTCTTGGGGGTTCTCCAAAGCTCTCTACCGAAGACATCCATTAGCTCAAAAGAAAACGACTGCTGATTTCCTTGCATTGGTCGACAAGTGTATTTCAAGAGAGGTTCTCACTGTGGATCTCATTCGTAAGTTCAGTGCCAGGGCAAGAGGTTACATGGAGACATATAAGATGTTGGAGATTGAGGCAAAGAATACCAAGGAGACAGAAGGTAATTCAAGTGAGGATGCACCCATTCCGCACAAGAGAATTGAAACGCTGAAGAAGGTTTTGAAATGTCATCGTGCTGCTATTGACTTTGACAAATCTTTCATTATGAAAACTGTCTACGCAAAAGACTTTGATTTCAAGAATGATTTGCTCAAGAAGGAAGAGAAGCTCAACTTTAGTCTCAGAGTAAAACGAGAGAATACGAAGGTGGAAGCGACGGCAAAGAAGAAATAAACATAGGACAATGTTCATTTATGTCTCTTGGTGGAATATGGCATACGAGGCATTAATTACCATGGTCCGGTTGTTGTTCGCAATTGAGAAAGACGGAGGTAGAGTAGCTCCCCAGTTAAGGGGCTTTCAGTACGTTTGTACGTAGGAATAAAAATTCTGCGATTATCCGCCAAGATTTGCTAACAGCTGTACTTATTAGTAGCCGTGATAAGTCATCCATTGTTTAAATTTCATAGACCTATCAAACAGTATACATAGATAGATACACAACGGTTGTCGGTTAAACCATGTCGAGTCTCCCTTCACCCATGCTATTACGTGCACCTCCATCAACACCCATCCGGACAGTCACTAATGACACGTTGTCTTCATGGCCCTCCTCCATCGATGATGAATTGGCCAAGGCAACAAACGAAAGCCTATCAATGGGCACATCCATAGTCAAGGACATGAATAACGTTTCATTTGTGTTGCCACCCCGTAATAAACTTCACCTTGACCTCTACATCAATACTGCTGTAGCCTCTCCAGAAGCATCAGCCGTCACTACTACCAAGTCTCCACAGTGTCATGTAGAATCCATGCAACTAAGTGGAGAAAATACAGTCAATGGCAGCGGTGAAGGTGTAGGTGTACCGGGCTTTCCTGACTTTCCAGACTTTTGGAATGGTCATCATCATCAACAACAACAACAACCTAGCACGCCCAGGGCATCCAATAAAAAATCAAATCAACAAACCAACAAATTCAGCAGCTGTAGGAATAAAGGCAAGGAGAAACGATGTCATCGTCGGATGATACGTCGGACTGCAGTCAATATTCCTTTTGGATCATCATCACCATTGAAGAAAGCAGTACTGTCTCAAAGTCCATCAAGGGACATGAAAAAATCCTCACGTGAGGAACGAAAGCTAAGGCGTATTGCCAAGGTTGTTCAATTGAAAGAACGTCGACGTAGGAAGAGGGATATGGGGGACATTTGTCGGGGTGTGGCTGCTATCAAGTGGTGATGATTGCATTGCATATAATATTTCATTTTGATATGGAGTAGAGAACATTTGGGTAGATAGAGGCATACAGCGATGTTTCTGGAACATCCAAAACTGGCCTGATAGAGACTTTGGGCAACATTTCAACATTATAGAGTAATCAAGCATTATATATGTAGCTAATAAATATGAACTTTTTACACACACAACAAATTAAGACTTTCCATCTTTTTCTATCCAGAGTGTAATTCCATTTCCGGCACATCTCTCTGTCTCTCTCTCAGCTGCGCTGACTCCCACCCTCTCTCAAAGGTCACAACTCCATCCGATCACAACAATGCGAAAGCATCAACAACTCATCACACTCAAAACAAACCGTCTTTTCATACAGCCCATCATAATTGACTTTACAACAAAAGGAACAAAAGTTGTGTTGACATTCCTCACATTGTTTGATGCACGAGGGGTTGTTGTTGCAGGTTGGTCTATCGCAGTATCGACATGGTGGGAGGTGTAGATTGTTGGTATTGTTGCTTGAAGTGGTGGTAATGGTGGTTTGTTGAGAGGATGCTTTTTTATAAGACGAGGATGGTTGTGGTGGTAGTTTGCTGGAGGATGACGGTTTCTTGGTCACTTGAAAGTACGATGCAATGGAGCGACTTGCACAACCACCACCACCGATGCTGTTGCTGCTACCACCGCTCTTTGAACCACTTTGTTTGGTGTCACTATCACCTTGACCTCCACAAACATGACAGCATACAACTCCGCTAGTCGATGATGATGATGATGCATCGTGTCTTCTCAGCACAGAGGAGTTGCCACTCTCCATCAATTTTTTCATCAATGAATTTGAAGATGATTTGGTAGATTGAGAAGGAGGAGCCGGAGTGTCGTAAGACATTTGTTCGTCATCCTGACATTCTTCAAGGGGAATAACCACATCCTGAAACTCTTCGTCATTGTTTGTTCCCCCTTGATCCATTATCTTGACTCGTTTCATTGGTGGCTGATGATAGTAATAATCAGAGTGATGGTGATCTGCATTGTTAGGAATGGATGATGCAAAAGTAGCAATGGAACTTGTTGTAGAAATCAATGAAGTTTGCGATAACGGCAACTGTTGTTGTTGTTGATGATGTTGCTCTTTTGTATACGTCTCGGATAATAGCTCTTCACTGGGCGCACATTCTATGAGAGGTTCAAGCCGTGCAGTCATTGGTGAAGGCGATGATGAAATGATGCCGCCGACGTTGGCGCTAGATGTTCTATGATCAATAAATGGTGATACCATTGCTGTAGAATTCCCTGCTGATGATGATGAGGCATCGCTGTCAATATTACTATCATAGTTCACGTGGCCCTGAAAAAAATGTCCTTTGACGAGAGCAGGTGACGATGCTTGAAATAACTGATCTGATGGTCTAGCTCGTTTTCGTTGCAGCGTTACTGCAGCTGCTGTTGCTGCTTTGTGATCATCGGCACTGGTGCAGCTTCGTGGTGGAGTTGCGGTGAGCATTGTTGGGTATGATGTGATTCTAATTTGAATGTGTTACATGTGATTTGAACGAAATATAGATGCTGTCGAATGCTCATGCGTCCCCGTCACCTCTCTCTGGCCGAAGACTAATAAATAGAAAATGCAACTTTAGTCTCAAGGGGTGCTGTAAGCTGTAACTGTATGGAAAGGCATGGGTTCTCTTGCTATGCAGGTTGGCAGTGGCCTACATACCATGGCATGGTGCATGTTGTGTGTATGTATGTTGTGTTGTGAAGGAAGCAAAAAAATTTGAACACTTTGAAGACAGAAAGCAATGATGCTAAATTCCTCCGAATGAGAATCGATGAAACTAAATAATAGAAGGACAATTGCAAAAACAAATAAAGATCCAAGATCCTATCTTGTATGATGACCATGACCATGATTTCGAATCTGATGGCTATGATCCGCCAGCAATCCTGGCAAGATATTCTACTAACCGCATTATTGGCTTCGTCTATCTTGTATTACTTTGTCTTCAAAAATAGCGGCGATGTGTTCAGCAAGAACCAAAACGAGATACAAGTAGTAGCATCCGAAGAGGAGCGGAGAAGACGCAGAGATCATCTTGCAAGAATTGCCGAAGAGCGGGCCGCCAAGCGTATTGCTGCAGCCACTGCTGCTGATGATGATGATGTTGATGCAGTAGCAGCATCAAATCAGGACAAGAAGTGTGTCAAAGAAGAGGGGAGCAATGTTGCAGCAAAGGTCACTAACTCAAGAAAACAACATGTCGCGTCCACAGAAACTCGAGCGAAGGCAAAGGCAACTACATTACGAAAAAAAGAACCATCTACAAAGACTATGGCAAGCAAGCAGATAGAAAAGAAATCACCTACCCAAAACAATCAGCAAAATTTGGTTTCTAGTGGAAATGTATTTGCATCAAATAATCAAGGTTCGAAAAAGGTTGAGGTGGACCCTCAGAAAGGGAAAGATGAATCTCCAAAGAATAAAGAGAATGTTTCAAAAGTAGAAAATAGCGATCTTGATAACTCAAAAGAAGTCAACAGTTCCAGTGTACGGCAGGTTGGTAAAAATGAAGTGACTGATGAGACAAATATGAACGTGGATGTATCAAATAATGAGAAGAAAGAAGCTTCTCCTTCTACAACGCTCAACACCGAAGCCGTGCAAGAGAATGATCAAGAATCAATTACAATTTACCTCCTCAAGTCGTCATCTCCTCGCATCGAAATAACAATCTCAAAGAATGCTACACCAACAAAATTACGTCAGGTTGTTTCAGACTCCACTGATATTCCACTGACTGGCTTGCGGCTAATATTCCGTGGGAGGATGATTGTAGAAAAGAGTACAGGGAGCGTGGTAGATGAGTTTGGGATTGAAGAAGGTAGCGCTTTGCATGTGGTTGGAAAGCCTAATACATCTGCATCTGTATCTTCTCCCACGGCATTAGCATCGCAGCAGCAGCAGCAGCAGCAGCAGCAGCAACAACAACAACAACCACAGACATCAACATCGCAGCAAGAGATGATTAGACTCATTCATCAAGGACTTCAGAGCAATCCAGACAACTTCTTTCACCACGCTGCAGCATCAGGATATTATGAGCTCATAGAAGCAGCTATCCGTGATGGATCGTTCAACTCGCATCTCAATCGATCAGATGAGAACGATTGGACACCTCTCCATGAAGCCATACGTGGAGATCATCATCGTGTAGTGACACTATTACTCGATCAGGGAGAATTGGACATGCATGCAATTACAAATCAAGGCGGTGGGTTTTCTCCACTGTCTTTATCGATTCATTATCATGGTTTTGATCATCCATTGACGCGTATGATTCGTGATCGTGGAGGTCGTGAGGTTTGGCCAGCAGAAGAGGCAGAGGAAAGTTGAAAGCTCGTCATCGTGAAATGATGAAAGCTGCTAGATGGGGAAGACGCGCACATTAACGGGGAAAAAGCTGATTAGCTTAGACAGGAGAGAGATCCTTGCGCTGAATTTCCTTGCTTGATGTTAAACGAGAGAGTTGTACCATAAATACATAAGTAATACCTATCGAAATGCTTCTGTTTCTGTTCTGGCTGGATGATGAGGATAACCTCTCGCTCTCGCCATTTGCATTTCACCGTCTGATGACCCAATCAAACCCAGAATAACTTCACTGTCAATGTTAACCCTTTCAACTTTGTCTTCCACATGACTAAATTCCATAAACAATCTTCCTAAAAGAAAGTGAAACTTATCATCTTCAAATGACGAAAGCAATCAAGAAGACGCATGTTCATGTGAACCACGATACAAGTAAGTAGTATATACGATATAAGTACTTCTACTGACATATGCACCGCAAGACATAAAGAGAGATGTTGTCCTGGGTTTGGATTTCTCCTCCTTACCACTCCTTATCACTGTAAACCTGAGAAACTTGTCCATCGAAATTGATCGAAATGCTCCTGACTCATCTAGCGACAGCAACTAGGGAGGGCAATGACCACCTCCAATGCCGTTCAGCTTGTCGACTAAGTTTGGTTCTTTCGATCAGGTTCGTGTGACTAAAAAGCTTATTTTAGTACGAGCCGGCGAAGCTAATCACGGTTCTAAAAATTTAGAGGGCGGAGGGCGCTTCGCAGAACATTCTTCTACGCAAAATGCTACCTCTATCTCTCAGGTTAGGGGGCACGCCCTACCCATTCAATGGTTCGCAACAACAAAATGTCTCATCTGCGGTTACTCTTGAACGGCAGTAGCTGGTCGTGGTATTTCATATTTTACACTCCCAATCATCTGCTTGGTACCCTTTTTACTTGAACTTCTACTTATTCTTGCTCGCGGAACCGGCGGAACGCGACGTTTCCTTCCTTCTGCATTACGTTCCCGTGTTACTCTTCAAGATGTGCTGAAAGCTGAGTGCATGGCTACTAAGTACTTTTATCTGCTACTTCTATGATGTGATCACTAGGCTCAATCACTATCACTGATCATCGGTATTTTTCTTACGGTTTATATCATACTAAAAAAGAGCTCGCGGCCATTATCTCTTCTACCGGATAGATCATGTCGAGCTCCACTCCATTCACCAGCAGCAGTGACGACGACGGCGGCGGCGGCGAAGAGCCCATTCAGCTCATTCACTCAAAACGCGGTACAAACATTTACCGCCACGGAAATGTTGGCTACAAGGTCCTCATGTGTCCCGAGGAAGACGTCCATCGACCACCAGAAAAGACGGCGGCGGCGGCTGCGACAGTAGTGTCGGAAGAACAGATATTGAAATTCGTACGTGAGCAGACGATATCACGCTATTTACCCCATGGATGTAATAAACGGCGTGTTGTGGATGTCAAGGGATTTAAGGGGAATCCTTCCTTGTATTTCGAGTGGGTGGAAGGCGATTCATTGAAGCAGTGGATGAATGAGCAGCAAGTACTGGGATATGCGAGTGGAGGTGGTGTAGCGGGAACACAAGACCTCATGGCTCAACGGCTAAAGGTGGCAATGTCAATCACCAAGTCACTAGATGAATTCCATTTTGGTGGGGTGGCCTACAATTTTCTGACATTGGACCATATTCTTTTGCAATGGATGGGGAACGATAACGATGGACAATTTTGTATTGCCTCTCTGATTAATTTATCAAGAGCGGTAGTTTTTGCGGAAGTTTCAGAACAGGACGCTAAAGAGGCCATCCGGAAGGATTTGAGTGACCTGGGACTTATTTTTTGTGCCTTGTTTAGTGGGGACAGCGATGCATCGTTGGATGTAGAGCGTCGTTTATCAGATGATATATTACTAGACCTCGATGAGGCGAATACTGATCGCCAGCCTCCAGCCACGAAGCGGGGGAGGCAACGGACGCTTGGAGACGGGCTACCCACCTACTTGTCGTCAATGATATATGCTATGATGGGTGATGAGAATGCTGATGCTTCTGAGCTATATGATAATGTATCAGACGTGTTGAAAGATTTGCAGGTGGTTGCTAAGAATCCTAGACTTTGCTTAGTACCAAATGTGAAGGCAGAAGTAAGGGAATCTTTGGTACTGCCAAAGACATTTTATGGGAGATGTAATGAAGTGAATTTGCTATCTAGGTCGCTGCAAACAGTTGCAATATTGGGTAAGCCCAGCATTGCAGTCATTTCTGGTCGGGGTGGAGCAGGGTAAGTGCAAAGGCAAGGCAAAGGAGGTACTCATGCTGATCTCACTTGCCCTTCTATCGACTCTCCTAATCAAATATTCTTCTCTTGCACTACAAAGTAAAACTGCCCTCATAAATCAGATCAAGAGGCCATTAGAAGATATCAGTGGTCGCCTCATACAAGTAAAATTTAACCTCAACACCCAGCCAGATACTGTACTGTTCTCTGCGCTGGATTCTTTCATTGATGGCATAAGTGATGACGAAGAAGGGATGGAGTTGAAACAGCGGATAAAGGAAAGCTTGGGTTCCGAAATTTCGTGAGTATATTCGTGCATGATCGCGTTTCATGTTCTTTTGCTGTTGATTAATTCTCAACGTTCATTTTTATCTTCGCACAGAGTCGTTGCAAATTCAATACCCAGTGTAGCGAAGATGATCGACAACGACAAGATCTCATCCAAGAGTGACCTTCGTGCTGAGGCCCATCAACAGGAGCAAATGAAATGTGCACTGTGTAAACTCATAGGGTCAATCGCTACTAGAAAGAACCCTATTATTTTGTTCTTCGATGGTAAGATTATGTGTTTATCCATGACTCAAATTCATCTCACATAAAGAAATCTTACGTCAACTTGGTCCTCTCTTAGATTTGCACTGGGCAGACAAAAGTCTAGACGTTATTCAACGTATCTTCGTGTCCCCTGATATAAGACATTGCTTCTTCTTGGCATGCTATCGTGACAATGACCTCGCACTAGCAAAGTCAGTACAAGCAATGCTTGATGGGATTCAATCTCAGGAGGACATATCCGTGATAAAGTTGCCACTAGGGGGGTTGGAAATAGATTTTACACATGAACTTATTTCGGAATCACTTTGTTCGCCACCAAATTTGAAGTCGGTGAAACAACTAGCAAATGTTGTTCATCACAAGACAGGTGGCCTTATTTTTTACATGAAAAGCTTCTTGTATGAGCTATTCGACGAAGGTTTGCTTTGCTTGAATCTCAACCAAAGATGGCACTTTAATCTCGATCGAATCATGCAGAAAGATATCTCAGGTGATGTTGTTGAACACTTGAAACATAGGATGGCTAGATTGGCTAAGTCTCGGCATCTGCTGGGCTTACGAATGGCATCATGTCTTGGCTCTTCATATAGTGTAAAAACTTTTCAAAGAGCAACTGATTTGAAAGGCGTCAATTTCGATGGCTTCGTTCAGTTTGTTCAAAGCAATGGGTTTATACTATGCATAAACCAAACCACGATGTATTGGGTGCACGATAGTGTTCAGCAAGCGGCATATAAAACGATATCACCATCCAAGATTAACTCCTTTCATCTTCTTATCGCTGGCCGACTCCTGGTCAGAACTCCTCAGGATGATTTAGACGAATGTGTCTTTGAGATCCTTCATCACATGAATAAGGGTATCAATCTCATCAAAACACCCGAGCAAAGGTGCGATGGTGCGCAGCTGAACCTACGCGCAGGTCAAAAAGCCATGTCCTCTCGTTCTTTCCATTCTGCGGCAAATTATTTTGTTTGTGGAATAAAGATCCTGAGCGACGAATCCTGGGGTAAGAACTATGATCTAACGCTTGATCTCCACCGCATGGCTGGAAAAGCTTTGTTGGCCATCGGTGACGAACGTATTGAGACGGTCGTTGCAAATATATTGGCCAATGCAACATGCTTTGAAGATGAAGTACTTGCCCACTTATTTCAAATGAGGTACCTTACCTCCTTGGGAAAGTCAGACGAAGTTATTCGCTTAGGTAAAGATTTGCTTCAAAAATTAGACGATCCGCTGCCAACCGAAGTTAATAAGAATGTCATCATACAGGAATTCATTAGGACCAAGGCGAAGCTCAAAACATTTACTGAAGAAGATTTATTGGCTCTTCCTCGAATGACCGACAAAAAGAAGTTGACTGCAATGCTGATTTTGAGTTATGCTGTGGATGCAGCAATACTTTGCCAACCGTATCTCATTCCTTTACTTTCTTTTCGATCAATGAACTTGACTCTCGATCACGGCGTCTCTTCTTTGTCGGCATCGTGCTTTGCGACATACGGCTGTTGGCTAGTAAACAATCTAATCTCAGATTTTGAAGAAGGATTTAGAATGGGCCAGGTTGCAACAAAGCTGATGAATCGCGGAGGAGATGAGTACATGAATGCCCAAGTATTTGTATCTGTTTATGGTCTAATAAACGTGTGGCGTCAGCCATTTCAAGCGTGTCTCGATATGTTGCTAGAGGGATATGAAGTGGGCATGCGACAAGGAGACATAGACAATGCCTTCAACTGCCTAGCCATGTATGGGCAAATGACAATATGCTGTGGGTCTTCGCTTCATGAGTTGGTGGAGTGTTCCAGGCTCTATTGCAAGAATGCCATCAAATTCAAAAAACATGTATGCACATAGTCTTGTGTAAGTATACACATCATTTCGAAGTATGGTATTTTTTGCGCCGGGCATTCACTCATCCAACTATTTGCATGCATTGTTTATCACATCATAGGGGGCAACTCCAGTTGGCATTATCTTTGATCGGATCTTCTGAAGACGCCTATCAGACATTTTTCAAGATTACCAAGAAAGAATCTGAGCATGGTTGCATACAAAAATCCATTGAAAGCGACAGAGGAGGCTACATAAACCATTTCAGACTTATACCCTTCCGCCACAAACTCTTTTTCGTTCTTATGGATGGACCTGATGAGGAGATTAGAACGTGGTATGAGTTGGGGCAAAAGGTTGATGAGACGTCAACGCAGGCGATTTTTCCTCGGAAAATTTACGGCTTTTTCATTGACGGTATGATTGGCTTCTCTTTTGCCAGGAAATACAAAGATGAGAAGGAAGTATGGGAAAAGATTGGAAACAGCATGATATCAAAGTTTCAAAAGTGGGCAGAAAGCTCAGAATGGAATTTCACGAACAAACTCTATTTGTTGCTAGCCGAAAGGTATTTTTTACAAAACGACCAAGAAAGCGCTTTCGAGTATTATGATAAAGCGATCAAAGCTGCATGTGATCATCGATTTTTACACGAAGAAGGTTTAGCAAATGTAGCTGCAGCCAAGTGTTGCCTACATAATGGCAAAAAGAAAGAAGCACTGATACATTACGCCAATGCTAAAGATTGTTACCAGCGTTGGGGTGCCACTGCTCTTGTGAATATGATTGATAATAGGTGTAGTAACCTGTAAAATATCCAAAACAATTTTAAAATAACGACTAATGACATGCCACATCATCATCATCTCCGACAATATAATGTGACTACGCTACTTGAGATGGAGTACGTATGAATGGTGCAAATTACAAATTAATCGGCTTGCGTGAAGCATCACATCCACTGCAAAATGAGCACTTTGTTGCGACAAAAGCACAGCCTCAAAAGAAACAAACAATTCATTCATAATGCTTGAAATGTATCTGTGACGCTTCTAGTGAACCAAAATACTCTGGTACAATAGCAAAGTACGTACAACAGCATAGAAGCATGGAAACATACACATCAGCACACTGGACTTCTCAAATCAGCTACGAGGCTGTAGCATCGCTTCTATCTACACGTTCTATCCGTCTGAGCAGTGCCAATGTACCATAACACTATCGCCACGGAAAATAATGAAGCACTAGAAGCGACTCATGCGCATCTCGACGACGATAGATACGATATTGGTAGAATGTGGTGCTGCTGGCCAGCCCACACTGGACCTCTCATATCAGCTACGAGACTGTAGCATCGCTTCTACGGACGCTAGTCTTACGAGCGGTACAAATGAGCTTGTCTAGTATCACCGCCGACTAGAATGGGCCACTAGAAGCGACACATGCGCATGATGACGACGATAGATACGGTATTGGTAGAATGTGGTGGTGGCCAGCCCACACTGGACCTCTCATATCAGCTACGAGACTGTAGCATCGCTTCTACACGCTCTATCCGTCCGAGCAGTGCTAATTCGCTTGTGTAGTATCGTCACTGAGTATGATGGGCCACTAGAAGCGGCTCATGTGCATGATGACGACGATAGATAAACATTTTACAGCCGCTACTAATGACACTGATAAGGTGAAAGTGGTACTGAAACTGAAATCCAAAACATAAGTCCGCTCAAGCAGTCAACATGTGATTGCATACTATTACCCTTGTGTGTAATGGCCCACTGGTAGCGGCTGAATCGCGTATTGACGGCGAAATGTAAGTTATGATAGATTATGTGCTTCTGGCCAGCCCACACTGGACCACTCATATCAGCTAAGAGACTCTGGCATCGCTTCGACGCACACCAGCCGTCTGAGCAGTTGGAGTGATCTTGTATAGTATCGCCGTCGAGTATAATGGGCCACTAGAAGTGACTCATGACCGTATTGAGGACGAAAGATACGATTTGGTAAATTAGGTGCTGCTGGCCAGCCCACACTGGACCTGGACCTCTCATTTCAGCTACGAGATTGTGTCATCGCTTCTACGCACGCCAGTCGTCTGAGCAGTTGGAATGAGCTTGTCTAGTATCGCCTCCGAGTATAATGGGCCACTAGAAGTGACTCATGACCGTATTGAGGACGATAGATTCGATTTGGTGAAAGTTTTTGATGTTGACCAGCCCACCCTCTATCTCTCTCATATCAGCTAAGAGACTCTGGCATCGCTTCTACGCACGCCAGTCGTCTGAGCAGTTGGAATGATTATGTCTAGTATCACCGCCGACTAGAATGGGCCACCAGAAGCGGCTCATGCCCATACTGACGGCGATAGATACGATATTGGTAGAATGTGGTGCTGTTGACCAGCCCACACTGGACCTCTCATATCAGCTAGGAGACTGTGGCGTCGCTTCTACGCACGCCAGTCGTCTGAGCAGTTGTGACAAGCTTGTATAGTATCGCCACCGAGTATAATGGGCCACTAGAAGCGGCTGAATCGCGTATTAATTACGATGTATATGATTTGATAGACTGTGGCATCGCTTTAATCTGCACAATCCTATTTCTCTCGGAGAAGCACCTGCGTTGATGGATGATTAAATTTGTATGGATTGATTTGGGTTAATTTATAATGTCTTTCACTTCTAATAACATTCTGACTTGAACTCAAACACAGTGTGATGACAACTCTCAAATCATAAGTGGAAGTCTCAAAATCAAGCTTCTCTTCGATTTTTCAAATAGCTTTACCTTCGCTAGAAGCGGCCCACCCTTTCATGTCATATGATCTGAATGTAGTAATGATCCTCTTTTCGTGACTTAAACATGTTTTTTGATAGCAGAGTCGTATGTTATTACTGCTCACTCGTATGATTCATTAGAAGTTATTCTTTTGAGGTACGCTTGGTAGCACATCACTTCGTATCAATCATTCAGAAGAAACATGCCGCTTCTAGTGACGCTTGCTGTTTTTGTATCGAATTTCATTGGTTCTCAATTTCACTTCAAGGTGAGCTACTCTTTTCATTCAGTACTGTTTCATTATGTTCTCATATCATTCTAAATCAATTTCATGCATCCATTTCTCATGTGACCTTCTTCACCGCAATATGTGCATACTTTCAATGTCTTTCCGTCAACATCATTCTTTGGCATTAGTTGATCCAAAGTATACGCTCGCAAGATTCTCTCTTCGAAACAAATTCCAGACCAAGGGCCAAATTCTGAATTCAATTCAATATCCCTTGGAACATGGAAGTGATTACGGATGAATCTGTAGGCGTTCTTTTGCCCAGTTGTGAGATTTACCTCTCCACGATGTTGGTAGTCAACAGTACCGTGTATATGATCAGGATGATAGTCGTCTTTCTTTGACTGTGTATTGCTGTCATCTGAGTGATAATACATGTCTTCTACATGTGCAGAACTTGTGTCTGCTTTACTAACACGAGGAGACACTAATTTACGCTTTGCAGAAGATGGCTTCTTTCCGTCGTTCTCTTGTTTGTCTTTTGCGAAGAATTTCTCAATACCAGTCTCTGGTGTGATGATTGACGTAGTCGCAGATGCTGCTGCAGCAGATCCAGCTGCAGAGGCGATGTTAGAAGGATGCGCTGCGTCATCCTGCCTCGATGCTGTGGACTTCTGCTTTTTGGTTGGGTTCTTTATGGTCTTCTTTTTGTATGGATTGACAATTTCTTTCGGCTTAGTTCCGAGATCAAGACGACGCTTCGCACCACTTGCGTCGGTGTCTCCTTTAGAGTCAACCATGGCGTTCTTTATGGTAAGTGTTACTGCTTGAGTCAAAGGCAAGTGCTGACTATTTACTACTTGGAATGAATGAGATCACTAAAAATGAGATGAGAGCGATGATGAAGAAAGCATCGCCGATAAGATTTTGGCGCCAAGTAAGAAAGCCCGCCAAAAAAGTGACATAAAGAAATCATAAGCGGGGTTCCAGACGCTCACCCACCCCGTACGTAGAACTCTGGTACAAAATCCACGTGAAAAAAAATCGACGAAACGTGACGCGCCTCCTTCCCGCCAATTGTTTATTAGTGAAATGCTCTAGCTTTGGGTCCGAGCGGCCAAAATCGAGATTGAAAGAGTTGATGTACAGGCTTTATAGGTACTACCATCCTTTTGTCGACCGTAATGGGGGTTCTGTACATATGTTGGTTGGCCGATAATTCCAACTCTCTGCTGAGAAATGCATGTGAGAGTACACTAGCTTTTTGCTAGACAAATTTGGCCGGCCATCAGCCATCATGACTAGCATGAAGCTAGAGGGTACCTTCAAATGCATAGCTCGACGAAAATATACGCTTTCATCACCTACCCAGCGCAGTATACACTCACATCATAGTCACCTAAAGGATAGTATCTCGGGAATAGCATTTAAACCACTTCCCTGAAACTTAATTTTGGCCGCTCGGACCCAAAGCTAGAGCATTTTACTAATAAAAAATTGGCGGGAAGAGGGCGCGTCACGTTTCGTCAAGGTTTTGAATTCCTACAAATTTGGTTGAATTCCTACGGTGAGCAGTTTCTACGTGAATTTTGTACCAGTGGAACCTCTCTTATGGCATTACTCCTATAATGCAGCACGCAGCGGCGAGAGGCAGCGGCATCCGACACGTCCTATGTAGCTGTACAGAGGATGAAGAATGCACCAAGAGCACTGCAACTGTGGTTGTTTACATCTGCGGTAATGCTTACATATTCATTTGCTTCCTACTTGTGCATCGCTCCTAAAACGTATACCAATCAAATTATGTTCTCAACACGAAAAAGCCATCATGCAGCGACTCGCTCAAAGACTCAGTTGAAAAGAAAGTATGCTGCTGCGGTGGCTGGTGCAGACTATGGCACCAAGCAGCTGCTATCAGCGTCACGGCAAGCTTTCATCGACTGGGCAGCAGAAAACGCTGTTCCGATTGAAAAGCTAACACGAGACGACTACAGAGATACCACTGTGTACAATGCCGCCTTCTTAAAGTCTCTAAAAGGTGCTATACAATCATCGTCTGCAACTGTTGTCATGCTTAGCGAAGGTTTTCATAATTGCAAAGAAATGATGACATTACATGCTGCAATCATTGATTATCTTATAACCGAGTTAAGATTTAGAGTGGTCGCTTCCGAAACAGGGCTGCCTGAATCCAGAGTTATATCAGATTATCTTCAGGATGAGCCTCGAGTACTCACTTGTGACGAAGAAGATGAAATCTGGGCTGGACTCAACAAAATGTACAGTGCATGGTCTGAGGGGAAGGATCTTATCGATCTGTTGATAATTTGTAATGCTAAATTGATGAGCGGATATGGACATGATAATTTTGTCGACTACTGTGGATTAGACATTGGAGGGTTTTACTCTGACTGGACGCATCCTATATCAATGATACAAAGATACATGAAGCAGCAATTTCCGCAGTTTGAGAGAGATTGGTCGCAACAAATGAATCCATTGCTACACGCATTAGGAACTACACAGGCGCGCTACAATTATCAACACAAATTGACAAGTGCGGAAAAGAATAAGCTAGCGCTGTTGCTGGACGAGTTGGTAGACATGATGACTTCGAAAAGAGATGACTTTGATGGAGATCGCGACTTTGAATGGACAAGACAGAGTGCAATATCGGTAAGTGTATTTCAAATATGTATAGTTCTAGTGAAAGTGGCGTACACTTCTTGTCTAATGGCTGTCTCGATGCCTATCAAATACTTTCACAATAGATGCAACTTGCTGAAAACTACTATCGAAACTATGAACACATGTCATCTGACGATATCACAAAGAAATATGCTGGCCTAAATGGAAGAGAAATAGCAATGGCCAATAACCTCATCTGGAGATTGAACCTTGATTGCTCAAGTAGAAGAGAGCAGACGAAAATGATTGTTATAATCCACGTCATACATACCAAAACAGCAACTCAGTACCAAGACGAAATATGGGGTCATTTCGTGCCCATGGGTCAAATGGTGAAACAACTCCTTGACGCAGAAAGTGCTCAAGAAGGCAACAAACAAGCCATGTTCAATATCGGAATGGTATACGGAGGAGGTACATTCTGGGACAAATGGCAGCGACCAAATGAACGGGTAGTTGCCACAATACCACCTCCAAAGGATGATGGGCTCGAGGCAACAATGAAAGAAATATCCGAAGAGACAGGCATGAAAAACTTCTTCATACATTGGGAACTTGCCCCAAGCGATGCATATGTTTATCTAAATAGTGTGACAACGATCCGTGAAAATGACTACTTCATACGCGCTTTTCCTTTGGAGTGGAATGGGTGCATATATCTTGATCACGTGACTCATGCCACTGCTGATAATGCGTATCGGATGAATAATTAGACTAACAATAGGGTGAGACTTAGTAATCTAAGAAAGATATGTGTGTACTTACTTGTTTCAAGCCTTTGCAAGCTAGCTTTATCCCAGCTAAGGCTGAACTTTCTTGATGCTGAATGCTTGTCTCCTAGAGATTTAGGAACTTGCTAGTACGCTGCATCTACTGGCTCCGACGCGTATAGGAGATATGTTTCGAAGCATATCGGCATAGCTGCGGCCGGAAGACTTGGTTAGAGCCTGAGCCTGTAGAAGAGAAGCGTCAATACAATGTAATCAGATGTTCGTCGGCATGTATCCTGACTTCGGTGCCTCAGGAGCATGCTTTGAACAATGTTATCTATCGATGCTTATCCGACACTACCAAATTCTTCTCGTTGGTACGCGCCGCATCTTGTGTTCTACTCCTTGTGAAGACTTTGAGCTATAGATATTTGACACTTTGTTGGCATATAGTCTTCTTCTTTTTGTGTTGCCGCCGGTCTGCGCCTTGGCGGAACTTTCTGACAAGTTTCCACTACTTGGCCAACGAGCAAAATGAACTACAGCTTCACTTAGGCGCTGCAGTAGCTTTCCAAAAAGTGGAAGATAGTTTGTTGTCGAAAAAGTGAGTTCATTGCCTCCGGATTTGTTAGGGAAGTTCTGCGGGTGGGACGGCCAGGGATCTGTGATTCAACGCGGAGTGACGCGCAGCTTGACACCAGGTCCCAATAAAACGCTAATAGAACAAACTAAACTCATTCGTTATATTTTTCTACAGTACTTCTTACCTACACCTCCCACCTCTTTTTATCGAGCAGCTTCGTATCCTTTTATTAGATACTATTCCTACGTAGAATCGAGTCCCGTTTTGGCAATGCCCAAAGCAAGTGGCCGTTTCCCTTGCCATCGCGGCTTGGTGCTTTTTTGGGCGCGCTGTACTTTTGTTTGTTGCCGAGATGAAACCTCCATGAGATCTTTTTGCCGCCTGGGCTCTTCAGTTTTTGCATAAAATTCTTCACTTTTCATTTGAACCACCGAATAAACAACACCCCCTACCCAACCATGAGTGATAGCGACGACGTTGATTCCCTCGGCTCTGAAGAAGTCGTGGTCAAGAATAAGCGTAAGAAGAGAAAGAAGAACAAGGACCCTAACCGCCCAAAGCGTAACATGTCCGCCTTCTTCCTCTACTCGAACGCGAACCGTGCTAGGGTCAAGGCTGATAACCCCGATGCCAAGTTTGGAGATATTGTAAGTCACCAGTTGTCGAGTGTTTCGTTATCTGCGGTATTCAGGAAGCTGTTGGGGCGTCACCGTGTGCTTTTCCGTGCTGAGTATGGCGCGGTTGGCGATGATGGTGCACTGTCCATCTAATGTGACCGAAGCGGGTTTTGGGGACCCCCAACGGCATGTCTGTGGCTCGCCTATTGCCCGAGCTGGCTGTCGGACATGCCTTGGCCTCTTGCCGCGTTTCCAATGGCTCTCTGTGCCCCCTGTGGGCAGCGGGCTGCCGCCGTTACATCATATCTTGACATGTGTCATGTGATGTTTGATGGTAACGTTTCCACACTACAATACCGCCATTACGTGCTGCAATCAATCCTGCCATACCTTACCACACCCACTCACAACCACTTTGTTCTTCTTCCCATCCCACAACAATCCAAACAGGCCAAGCTCCTCTCTGCCGAGTTCAAAGAGATTGACGCCGACGAAAAGGCTGAATGGGACGCCAAGGCTGAGGCCGACAAGCAGCGTTACCTCGCCGCGATGGAAGACTATGTCCCTCCAAGCGACGATGAATCAGATTCCGACTCTGATGATGGTGGCAAGAAGAAGAAAAAGAAGAAGAAGAAGAAGGACCCCAACGCACCCAAGCGTAATCAGAGTGCCTTCTTTTTGTATTCTAATGCCACTCGTGCCGATATTAAGGCTGCACAACCCGATTTGGCGTTTGGAGAAATTGCCAAGGTGATCTCTGTTAACTTCAAGGCACTGCCTTCCGAAGAGCGTGCTTACTGGGATGAGAAGGCTGCCGCCGACAAAGAGAGGTACCAGAGGGAGATGGCTGCCTACAGGGGTGAAGCCTAACAAGGCAGGCTCTTTTTATCGGGATACAGTCATTATATTTTTGGGGACTACGTTTATCATATTTGTCATTTTCACTAGTTATAGTTATAACAGCATAGGGAGACGCTTTGTTTTACAGTTCAGTCTACTTAAGATGCAAAAAAGAAGATATATTTGCATCAATTCGACTGTTGCTTACCTCCATCCCAGTCACAGACCTTGTTGAAATTAGCAAATGTAATTCTTCTCATTGCTGAGGCTCAAACCAATCTAGACAAAATGCTGGTGGAGTATCTACAATTACTGTCACAGCTATCTAACAGCTGCTCTCAACCGCACGCCTCTTTTCAATGGAAGTGTATGTGATGCTTCCTGAACATTTAGTTTGATCCCGCGGCATTCTAACTAGGTACCACACCACCATGAAATGAATATCCTCTGCCTGTCGGAGCATCTTTTCAACATGCACATACGCTTTTGGAGATTGTTAGATAGAAGATAAGCTCGTGACAGCCGGAGGAATATATCTGGAAAGAATAGTGTAATGCCATGCCCAACCCAACCCATTCAACACAATGGAAAAGAAGGTTATATATATGAAACAGAAATTTTAAAGTACGTCTGGTGGGCCCTCAAGAGGTGACATTATCTACGCTAAGTGATAACGAACATGTGCTGCAGTAGCTATTATTTCCCAGATCGCACCCCAAGCCTGCTATCTTCACTGCAAATGCAAATGCATGATCCAAATAGAACTGGCGCAAGAGTGGACACTTTCCTACCTCTGATCAGGCAAGACCCAGCGCAGCAGCGTTTAGCCCGTGCTAGCTTCAGCAAGTATGCCTTGCCCAAGATAAAGCCCAGCCAAAAGAAAGCAGCAGAATTCCTTTCATCAATGCCATCCGACGAATGACCTACAAGACTAACTTCAAATGTGATGTATTGCGATGAGAAATTCCCTTTTATTGATAATGCACATCATCTCTTTACCTACTTAGTACCACACAAGATTGCTCTCTCGTCCCTCTGTCATTGTTTTATTGTTTGCCGTGTGGCTCAAATCAGATGAGATGAGACAAATTGAACCTCATACCATACTGTCCAAAAAGGAAGCAAGATTGAAAACATGTAAAGAAAAGTTGCTAATCTGTTTGGAGAGAGCGGGTATTACTCATGCCTAGCCTATAGCTGCTCCTCGTTCACTTTCATTGCACAAATAACGAAGACAAAGCTTTGAGCTTGAGCAGCACTTCTCTCACCCTCGGTGAACTAGACGAACAAATGTAGCAGCAACAGTGAAACTTGTTGAGATCGTGCGGTCAAGAGTGACTCTGATGTTGTTGCTTTGCTGCTTGAGTATTCCCATGACATTGCTGTTAATGGTTGGTGGCTGGTCGACATAAAAGCAAAGACTCAGCTTGCTCACGTCACCTCACCACAAGTAAGTACTTATATTGAGGCCTTTCATCCTTGGAATTTAAATTCGGAATCCTTCCTTTCCTATTCATGCCCATCAAAAATGTCTGCACGTTCCACAAAGGCCTATCAAGACAACAGACAAAAAGGGAAATTTGCAAACCTTCGAGTTCAAGCAAAACGATAAACTCGCAGGTGTTTTCGGATTAATTTGAAAAGGTTTTTTGGTATTGAATGCGAATTCCGATTCTTCCATACCGTTTGTGAAACGAAGTGGGATATCGCAGTACGAGTAAATGCAAATGTATTTCCTTCACTTCATGGTTAATGAGGAACAAACATGCTCATGTTTCATCATGCCAGAGGCCTCAGCAAGGCCTTGGTAGAAGATACATAGGAAGAGACAAACGGCATAAGGAATGGCCTTCGTACAATACTTCGGATTTGGTCGGAAGAGTAGCAAACTTCACGAGCTCCACACACTCACGACTACATGGGTACTACACATCATCTACAATCTTCACAGCTGTTTTTAAAGATAAGTAGAAGTCCACGAAATAATGAATTACACGAAGAAGATGAAAAAAAGCGTCCGCTTCGCTCCAACATGCCAGGTAATCGTTGTCATTGATAAAACCAAAGGCATCGAAGGTAAGCTTTGGTATTCCAGTGGGGACTTCGACCAATTCAAGCTCTACTCGGCACTCCAAAGCGAGGCGATCAGGAAGAGCGTATGCGACTGCTCTTTCAATGGCGAGTTTGCTGACACCCTTGGACTCGAGAAACTTGTCTTCGGCAAAATCTACGTAGCCAAACGTAAAGCGTTGAAGTGGGCTGTTCTTGAGGAACAGACGTGGCAGAAACTGTCCAGAGAGATGCGGCGGAGGAGAGGGCTTCCTTCTGAAGTGGATGGCCACGACAGTTTGTCACTAGCTTATGTTGCAGCGAAGAACTCAAGTTGGGCAAAAGAACGCGCGTATATAGCTGGTCTTACACTGCAGAGCAACCTCTGTGCAGGCAGTATCAGTGAGGCGAGGACAAGCAGCTCGAACTGGATAAATGGCAGAAGCAGAAAAGATACAACACGGCGGTGAAGAAGAAGTACCACGTGACGACTGAGATGGAGAGAAAGGCTGTATGTGAATCAATTTGATGTAGTCCAAATAACTGAAAGAAAGCAATTCTATACAATCCAAGGTCAAAGTAGCACAAGCTTCTGATTAAGCATGTAATAGTTTTTACTTTTACTCCTACCAGATCTCTCTAGAAATGAAGAGCAGATAGAAACGCAGCAGTGCTACAAGAAGGAAGATTATAGATATTCCGACCAAGCTCTGCTATTCACCTTTCTCTAATACTGACACTGGCGTCTCTACACTTCTAGAGAGAGAGAGAGAGAGTAGTAAGTAAAATAATAATCCATCTATCTTGACGATAAGGCCTTAGCTAGCAAACATATTTCTGTTCTGGTAGCGTATCAATGAAAAACAGCAGCTTATCCGCATTTTGTTTCGTAGCGTTATCAAACCCTGATGTGCTACCACCCTGCGTCAACGAACTCGAGGGAAAATGAGGTATCAACTGAAGAGGATTGCGAGGAAAGGATCGTCCAGATGATTTGTGTAGACCACGCCACAGAGCGTCGCTGTCGATTCTCAACATAGCCTTGATAGTCTCAACAGTAGCACCGCCGATATGTTCATCTGAAAGCATTGGGAATATCATACTCCCACAAGAAGGAATGAGACAAGCCAATTCTCTTCCACAACTACTTTCAAAGGTATTTTTCAGGCAAAGGAGAATAGACAAAAGCAAAGTGTGGCGCTTCGCATCATGAGAGTGTCTATCATCTTCAAGAAGATAGTTCCCTCTCTCATCTGACTCCAATAATCTTGCAAGGATCGGGTACACATCATTTTTGAACCTATCAGAAAAGAAGCTGTCTGAAAGGATACAGAGCTGAGAGATAATTTCGAGGCACTTTGATATCAATGCCTCCAAACTAATTTGCGATAAAGTCTTATCTTGATCTTTTGCCATTGCATGTCGTATTGGTGGGTATTGTCTAGATTTCCTCCTCGAAGAGACATGCGCAGATGACGCTGCTCTTAGTCGTCTAATGATGGTAGGCCACAATTCCGCTATTGCCGGGAGAAGTGGATTGCTTGCAGATTCACCATGTTGAGAAGTTCTAAAAACGCCTATTTTCCAAAGACAACGAAAACCAGCCAAAATCGTCTCGCATCCCATCACTTGTATCTTGAGATTTTCCGAGCAAATGAGATAACCACATCTTGCCAAAACTGCATTCACTGTGTGAATTTCTTTCGCGTGCTTGATGCTTTCATTATCTGTAATGTGTTTATCGTTGTGATTCGACTTACTGCTTTCGTCTTCTTCGATATTTGACTCGTTGATAGTAACAAGACCGTCGTCGCAATATTCAGAACAGCCGCTGGGGCCCAACTGTAGCTCGTCATCTAGGCGTCGTATCCAGTCGTTTGCCTCGAGATCGTGTAATTCCAAGGCCTCAAGCGAAGCGATATCGCCTGTTTGTTCAATAATAGTTTCATCCACAAAGGTTATGATTGAACGGAATACACATATCGTGTCGAGATAGTTCTGCTGAGACATAGGCACATCATATTGCCTGTCGTAATAATTCAAAAGACAAGTCAACATATGGTCAACCATAGAAAGGTGAGACGCCATAGCACCAGTTGCAATACTTTCTCGTCGAAGAGCGGATCGTAGCACGGTATCTATCACACCCATCATGGATCGTGGCATAGTCGACCGCTCCTTTGCATGCCTTCGAACTCGTATTGACACCGCATCTATCAAGTAATCAAAATTGGTCGCGATGAAGGTATACATATCACTACATGCTACTAACTTCGAAATCATCCCAAGAGAGGCAACAGCAAAGTTTTGGACGTAGGAATGGTTCCCAATACCGGATGCTCTCTCAAGTAGCGGTAGGAGAATGATTGGTAGGTGATGTTTGAAATCCTCGTCAAGAACTCGTGCAAACTGACAAACGAAACCCATTAGCGCACAGAGAAGAATTGCGTTTGCGTTCGTCAATGTGATAGAGGAGGTTTCACACACACTGCTACCTCCAGTGTTGTCAAACATTGCAACCTGAAAACCATTTGGATTTGTGTGTGTTTTATTACCACTCCCCTGGTAATCCAGCGTGGTTGGCAAGGTCCACAGTGGATCACTGACGATTACAGGGAAAACAGAACCTGCCAACGATGATAGTACATGTGCAGTTCTTTTTGCAGTTTTCGAAGCTCTGTAGTTGTTCCCTTGCTCATCCATCCTCAATAGGCCCTCTAAAAGTTCAGTACAATACACGCAAGAACCAGACAAAGCCAGTTGGGTGTTACTGCCAGCAGAAGTGTTACGCAGTTGACACCTTCGCGAGCAAGACTCAAATATTTCAGCAATACAAGCATCAATTATAAAGGCGCATCGTTTTGTTCCAAATGTTCGAGCAAACAGCCTGACAGTTTGCCTTGCAGCATTGATTGTCTCATCTTGTAAATAAAGGAAACGCAGTCTGTTATGTTCTTCAATAACCCCAACTTCGTTACCATCCGCAGAAAATGCTTCTACCACTGGCCTGCAAGTCATGGATTCAGTATCTGGAGAAAATATGACTACAACAGATTTCGTTAGGAATAATAAGAAAAAAGAAGTAATCCATTCCCAGTGAATTTCAACTTACCCGAAAAGGCATCTTTGATTACCTTTGCTGCATCCGCACATGAAAGAGCCGACCCGATGTCGCTTTTACCCCTCCCCAAGAAACGATGCTTTGTCTGCTCAGCCCCGGTGTTTCTCTCCTCCCCCCTAAACGAGATGAGGAGATATCCATCAATGATACGTAAATAATGTCGAACTTCGACATCCCTCCCGCTCTTGGAAAGTATTTGCAACATTTCCACCAACTCTAATATTGTCGTGACAGCATTCTTGCTTAGCCGCCTCTTCCATTCCATTGCTCCAAGTTGCATCTTGTATTCATTCAAAACCTGGAATGAAAATTTGGATAATTTATCATCCTTTTCATCCGTCAAGGCAGTCAAGCAATATTCCAACGCCTTCTTACCAAGTGTGATCGAGGTGGATTCTGTCCACGTCGATCGTGTCTCCACCAGTATTATACGACACAGGAACAATCCTCTCTGCCTTACCAACTGCGATCGATTGGTAGATACAAGGCATAACAGTACCGAGAGCGGCCCTGGCAACCGGGCATTCACTTCATTGCCGAATTCTAAATCTTGCTCACTCAATAATTGTTCCGAAGACATGGCGGTCTTATCATTCGTCAAATTTTGATTATTGTCTGTAGGCAGCTTGGACTTTTGAACAGCCGCCAAGAGCGTTTCCGTCACTGAAAGGCTTGATTCATTCTCACTTTCATTATTCAAATTCCTATTTTCATTTGAACAAGTCCTCCTCCTCATCGATTGCATCAACAAAAGCGACAAGGTCAAAATTGCCTCCGCCGCAACCTTATGAGTCGATGCGGATGATGAATACCTTAGTTTGGATAATGCACATCGATACAATCCTGCAAAGCATCCGGGCAAAATTGCCTTCCACAGAGTATCTATTGGGATACTTGTCATGAGAACTTGGAGAGTTTTCAATGCTTCTAATTCAAGCGTTCGGTCGACTTTCTTGTTGCTGTTGTTGTTGTTGCTGTTGTTGTTACTGCCATTGTTTGATTCTTGCATAACACGTTCTTTAGGAAGCAATGCCAAGCAAGATTGCACGAGACGTGCTACCAATGCTCCACCCATGGCATCCCCAATATTCGAAGCCATTGGAGAATGCAAGTGTTGTAGTTGATCATGTACATTATTATTGGATGACATCAGTGAATCCAAATCAAATATTATATTCCATGGCGACGACGAGTTTGTTAGAAACGCCTGCATGCAACGTAACAATGCCACTGCACATTGTTCTCCCCGATCCAATGCAGTTTCATTCATGATGTTGATAGATGATTTGCCGTCTCCATTATTATTATTTGCAATGTCTAGAGATGATACTGACATGGCACAGGACACCAATCCTGGCAAAACTAACGAATTCACATCGTAATTGTCGTCATTTTCACTTGATTCTTCATCTACACAGCTGTCCGAAGAGTCGACGCAATTTTGTATACATTTCCAAACCGCTATTGTACATGAAGCTGCCTCCTCCATACAGGAATACGAGGCGCTTTGTAGAATAAAGTGGATTCGTCGATCATCACTATCAGTTGAGTTGTGGTGCAATTGTTGTTGTTGAGGTTGGTATTGTCGTAACACACTGAACAAAGGTACAGCTATCCCATTCAATTGATTCTGTACTCTTGACTGCCAATAGTTTTTGGCATCATCATTATTGTCCACTCCATCCGTATGCTGGCTACTACTGCTATTCGTTACTTCGTCTTTTTTGTCATTGACATTGTCAATAATTTCATTCAGCACAGTGTGGAGTGTTTGTAGAAGTTGCTTCACTTGATTGCGACGCTCCAGCTCCAATCCTAGTTCACTGCTGCTGCTACTATTACTTGGTGTTGCCGATAAGGCGACATTATTGTTGTCATTATTTTGTTGTTGTGGCAGCAGCCGAGTATCTTTTTGTTGTCTGAGATCATCTAATTTGATCAACCGTCTAACAATTGGATCGATTGTCTTGTCGAATAAAATGGACGCCAATGCTTTTTGCCGATGGTTCCAGTGGTGATGATGATTGGCCTCCATTATGCTCGCAGCTATCTTGTAACCTTCGTCTATAGTTCTGCGTAATTGTTTTGCCAGCACTATTGTACTGATGATGCATCAGATGCAAAATCATCCAGCCTACACCGACCGATATGATCGATAGCGGACCTTTTAATATTAATTCCTACGTCAAATGTGTGTAAAGCTGAAGCTGACTTTCTCTTCTCTTTCTCTGCGTTGATTCCCACGCTTGAGCATAACTCATCCCAAATTCTTCCTGAATCGCCGCAAAAGCTTCTTGAAACGTCTCACACTTGCCATTGGCACGTTGCTTTTCGATGAAATCTGTCGCAATCGGTATCATCTGCGTACATTCCCACGCTTGAGCATAACTCATCCCAAATTCTTCCTGAATCGCCGCAAAAGCCAAGTCAAACGTCTCGCATTTGCCCTCCTTTCGTCGATCTTTGATGAAATCTGTTGCAATCGGTATCATAAATTTCAATTCCCACGCTCGGGCATGATTCTCGGAAAACTCCTCCTTGATCGCTGCAATTGCCTCTTTGTTCTTCATACACTTGCCCTGCTTTCGTTGCTCTATCACAAATGCAGTCGCATCCTTTGCAAGCTTCACCCACACTCGAACATAATTTTTACCAAATTCATGCTCAATCGCTGCAAGAGTTTCTTCATCCGAATTGCACTTGCCGAGGAACTCGCGTTGATCTTTCACAAAAGCTATTACAGCAGGTGCCATCTGTGTCGCTTCCCAACGTTTTCGATAATTCTTGCCAAGGATAAACTCCAGCAAGGCCAAAGCTTCTTTATATGAGTCGCAAAAACCTTCTTCTCTTAGTTGCAATACCAGATCTGCTGCTTCTTCTAGCATTTCAGCAGACTTTCGACCACCCTTTCGACATGATTCCCTGATGGTGTTCAACAATGCTTCTTTTTCGTCATTAGTCATATCTATTCTGCCAGCGAAGCGCTGGGCAATTTTAGATCCATCCTCAAGTGCAGGGACGTGGAAGTCAGCAACCACCGCAGCAACAGCTGAGTATGCCCGAAGGAGTTGCTCGCTGATCTTTTCGAGAGCTTCGTCAGGATATTGTAATATATTCGCCAATCTTCTCGCTGCAATCTGCTCACCATGCGGGAGTCGCCCTAAATTATCAACCACCTCATTTTTGAATTCACTGCAACGATCAAACCAACTTTTATGAGTCTCTGCTGAAGCACATACAACAGTTAGAGTTGCATTTGAATTACCATTCACGAGCTGATAAAACTTGATATGCATGGCATGAAAGATGAAGGTAACCAATTTCAAATCACTCGTAGTCACTCCGTGCTTGGTGGCAAAGCTCCGAAATTCCTGGGCGAATGTCTTTTTGTTCTTTGGTGCGAGAAGGAGCATATCAACAAACTTTATACGAGCGCCAATTGCGTTGAACATTTCGTTTGTCCAGTCACCTCCTCCTGCTTCTTTATGGAGTGAACGCGGCAGCACTAATAGAAATTGAAGAATGCACACATTCCCTCTCCAAATTAGATTGCGTAATCCTTCACATACCATTCCAACACAGCTGTCAGGTGCGTAGTGCTTTAGAATCAATAACGCTGTATCCAGCGACAAACAGTCTCCAAAGTTGATCCGGCCTTCATACTCAGCACCAGATATATCCATGAATGCAGAGTACAATTGTTCTTTCAATGAAATAAATTGCTGTTTCAATTCATCTGCTCCAACGATGTCATTGCCGAGGAGATTCAAAAGATTGACTATCACTTTCTGAATAGCGTTGTTGTCATCACTCTTCAACAAATTAATCGCAGCTTCTAACAAAGATTTGCTTGCACCACACTTTTCAAGAAAGACTATTGCTGGATGATTACTTTCATTTTTGGTGCGTCTCCTCTTTGTGCGTCGTGGAGTAGAATCATTGTTCGTGCCCGCTCTCTTTCGAATCGTGTTTGCTAGAGAGCCTGCCGCAGCTGCTGCTACTACTGCAATACCGGATGTTGATGCAGCTGCTGCTGCATTGCCACCGGATGATGATGCTTGAACACATTGGATGCAATTGCTGAAAATGAATAATAAACAGAGCTGCTGGATGATGAACTTTATCCAATCAAGTGTTGAAGAAGATGAGGACTTCTTGGCTGTAATATGAATATCGTTTTGTTTACTCGTGCGTTGACGGAAATGTTTGGCTTTTTTCTTCGTGCTTTTGTATTTTCTGTTGGATACAGCCCATCTAGACGTTGACGAGGATGATTTATCATCACACGATGCCTTGGACTGATCCGCGCCGTCATTTTTTTCCGGGCTCCTCAGTGACGGAGGATGTTCATTGCTTGCGGAATGATGACAGGCAGCAGGGCAGGGCCCGTCATCGCCACGGGCCCCACCATAAGCGGTGGGGCCCGTAACAACACCAAGGGCGCTGCTCAAATAATGAAGGAGTGGTGTGATGAAGTTCATGGTGATCAACGTCAAAACTTCGACAATGTTGGTGATGAGCCGAGCAAATTTGGCTAGGAATGGAATTTTTTATCGGAAGATATTACCAATTCCTACGTAGATTTCTCATCGGAAATAGCGCGGAACTGATTGAAAAGCAAGCAAGTGAATCCATCGGGGATGCCTCAAGCTGATGCTGCGCCTTGTATGGTGCTCAGAGCTCGATAGTACAGCAGATAGTCGAGCCATAGCTTCTTCGTCTACCTCATCTTCAATGGACAGAGTTGTCTAATTGTCTAATTGATCGTTCGTTTCAGGCGCAACACGAAGTAGCTGTGGAGGGTTGGATACATGACAGTTGTGGTGGTTGGAAAAATAGGAAGTGATGTGAGTGAGGATGGAGGAAGACTACTCCAGTATTGATTCACCGAGAAAATGTGATATAGGTACTACACTGACAGCAACAACAAAGTCATTGCATAACAGAGAGGTATACAGTTTGGGGCATGCAAGTGCAAAGGAAAGTAGCGCATCCTTGTAAAACTTATCCAGTCAAGTCGATGTTGGTCCAGTCACTGATTCTTGAAGTTGTGGGACAGTTGCTTTGTGAGACTATGTATCTGGAGAGAGAAGACTCCTCTCGGTTGAAAGTCTC
The DNA here is from genome assembly GCA_037178625.1 of Skeletonema tropicum. NCBI lineage: Eukaryota > Bacillariophyta > Thalassiosirophyceae > Thalassiosirales > Thalassiosiraceae > Skeletonema > Skeletonema tropicum. Next base: position 571,112 of record CM074138.1, read on the forward strand.
TTTTTGTTTTAGTTCTGTACTAGTTCCTTCTTTAGTGTGACATATTGGTAAAACGTACATCTAAATACATAATGAGAGAGAGCAGAGGTAGTTAGTAGTGCAAGTACCTAGGCTTTTGATTCTAGTGCGCCAGTGCGGCCGCGCACTAAATTCTTGTCTTCCCCAGCAGACCTATTTCCTCCCATTTCGCTCTTCCTTCCTTCTCTTACCCTCCTTTTTCATCTTAGCTGGCTGTAGACAGCGTTGTCCCAAGCTCTGCTATCAGTACTCCAGAAACCTTTCAAACAAGAGGCCACTGCTGTAATAACAATGATCGTCGCTGCTGCAATCATATGCTCACTATGTCTTTGCTGCCGCAGCGTAGCAGCACTTTCATCATCATCACCAGAACTATCACGAAGAGCTGCTCTACACACATCTTACACAGCTGCAGCTGCAGCTACCACTCCAATCCTACACCAGCTACTACTATCACCAGACAATGCAAACGCCGCAACCACATCAGGACTGGCCAATAAACTATCCAAACGCGATCCATCCATGCTCAAGAACTCAGTATTTAACATACCTCCAGGTCCACAATTCTATCCTGAGTTCATGCATGGAGATTGGTCCGTCACAATGAAATATCGAGGATTTATCTTTCCTTCCACATCCATACCAAAGGAAAAACTAGTTGCCAACGTTGCCATTCCCGGTTTTCAAAAATTATCCATTGCCACTGTTGGAGATGTCGGAAGAGAAGTGACAAATTATCAAATGTCCATTGACAAATCGACGAAGCTGGAAGATCGAAAGTTGTCATTCTCCACTTCCATCAATGGACACTTGGGATATGAGGCAGTCCGTGAAGTAATCTATGATCCAAAAGACAATCCGAACCGAATATCAATTGATTTCATACCCAATCGTACACGGAATGCGAATCGCATTGAACTTTTTTGTAATGGACGTGAGTCGGAATTGGTTTCAGCAGAGGAATCGGCTTCTGGACAAACTGTCTTTTTGTGTGCCGAGTACATTCGACAAGTTACCTTTGGATTATCACAAGAGTTTGGTGTAGCGAGGCAAGTTGTGGGGAACTATGGACACTTTTGGACTTGGAGGAGTCCTCGGCAGGATAATGCATCAATATCATCATCGGGGACAATTACTGGGAATTTACTTACTGCAGCTTATTTGGATCCACAGGATCCAATGTTCTTTGAGGAACCAAGTAAGCCTGTGGTTGTGTACTCACATGATTTGGTAGCAACAAGGCGATAGTTGTGTAGAATTAACGTTACCATAGTATCGAAACAGACACATCCTTACATGCCTAAACAGTTACAATCGAAATTTATCTAGCGTTACGTGCGCCTACGTTTTGTCTGACAACCCGCTCTAAACTAAACGTGTATAAATAATGTAGATTTTAATTTGGCTTTTTTGTTAGGTACAAAAGTATATATTATTAAGAGCTGTCATACGATATTGGTGTTGAAAAGCGCTGGAAGCTGTTATCAACAATGGGATCAAGCAGGTAAGTTGAAACTTCACCCATATTCTTCAGCTGTATAACTTCCTTCTTCAACCAATTCTCTTCGGCATCTCCAACCAAGTCATGGAATTCTCTCGTGGTGCGTATCATGGAAGGCAACGATGTCTGTTCCATCCTAGCCGCCATATTGACAGCTGTGCCGCACGCCATGAATTTTGGCATTTTCTGTCCCAGCACGCCGCAAGTGACATCTCCACAGTGAATACCCACTCGAATCTCCAATGTCTCAAAGTCGGCTGCATTTTGTCCAACCCATGCGTCATGCATGCCGTTCCGTCCGATGGGACTTGGGATGCTAACACTTCTAGCTTCACACACCATATCCTTGGCAATGGCTAGTGCCCGAATGGCAGCATCTTGAACTCTGTCATTCTCTTCCTCTTCACCGTCGTCGTCCTCTAATAGATTGGTTGCACAGATGTAGGCATCACCGATAGTTTCTAGTTTCATGACCCCATGCAAGTCACAGAGTTCATCAAAGCGATTAAACAGATTCTGTAGCATGTCCATTACCTTCATAGGTTCAATATCCATTGATATTCTAGAAAACCCAACAATGTCCGTGAATACAATACAGACATTCCTAGCATTTTCAGCATACAAGGCTCTTGTGGGTGACAAGTCAATCCCAGTCGTTTGAACTATCACACCGACATCGTCATTACTACTATCATCATCATCTCGATTCATCTTGCGCAGTAGTTGAACCTTGCTATGCACACCATTATTTACAGCACCACCTGGCATCTTCCGACCTGGCTTTTTGTTCTCCTTGGCTTCGGACCAATCCGCATTGGCCACGTACCATGCATTGCTCCCAACTTTTGGTCCATCATCTAAATTCGATCCTTCACTCCCCTGCGATGCCAAGGATGTTTCCGATTTTCTTCGAGAATCTTCACTCCAATAACATTCAATCTTTTCTAGCACCTTTGCCGGCACGAATGCTTTTAGTATTTGGCGTGACATTCGATTGGATTCCTCGGTAGCCTTCCTTAGACGCTTGGAGTAAAGGTTGGAACCGAGTATACACGCAATATCGGATATGAGGACACGGGACTGTTTTGAAAATCCATCCTCTTCTTTTCGTGGTATTAGCATTGCACCTGCACATTTCTTACCGTTGACCAGAATAGGAACTGTCAATGTTGACTTGTACCCAGCATTATACAATGCCTTGTGTGTGTCAAATGGACTATCCTTGGTTCTTGGCGCATAATGCTCCCGTAACGTCCGACATGCAACTCCACAAGCTGTCCCATCCAATGGTCGTTGGAAATCCGAATCCATAACTTCCAATTCAATGGATGATGGTGATAATTCAACCCCATTTTTATGTTCCATGTTATTGTTTGTGGTCACCAATACTCGCTTGAGGTGAAAGTGATCAGAGCCAGTCACCATTCCAAACGCAATTCGGTCCAGATCGAACATAATCTTGAGCAATCGACACACCTCCTCAATACATTCCGCCTCATCACGTGCTTCTATTAACCGACTTGCCAGCGCCGATATGGCACGTGTCCGCCGTAACAGCCGTAAACTGTCTGGTAAATTATTGATCCCTTTTAATATGGATTCACCGAATTCTTCTTCCCCCTTGAATTGTATTTCTGTTTCGCTAATGTAGCTTTCTTCTCTGGTGACCTCTCTATTTTTTTTGTTACTCGTGGGTTTATAATGGTTGCTGCGGCTGGTAGCAAATGTTTCTAGGCTGCGACTACCTTGCGACTGTGTAGGTGAGAGTGGTCTGACACCCCCTGATGCTGAGCTATCATCATAAGTGTCTATATCACTATATTCTCTAGTTAAACTGCTGCACAAACGTCGTGGAGAAGATGATCTACTATTATTGCCCACTTCTGGCGACAGGAGGATGGATCGACGTTCACGTGGTGGAAAAGATAATCTCTTTTGCATCTTTTCCAGTGGTGCCACTTCATCACCATTATCACTTCTATTACTGTTGCTACTACTGCAGTCACTGCTGGGGCTGCGAAGCGGAGATGACACTGACTTTCCATGCTCCTTATTGTCAAGCGAAGGTCTCTTAATTATGTAGGCAGTGGAGACAATTCCCACGGCCAATGAAATTAATGCCGTGGCAACAAGTGAGGTGATCGAGTTAGGCGGCGGCGAACTCATGATAGAGGTGTAGATGGATGCAATATGATGAAATTATATCGTGTTTTGTTTGTCGTATGACCTGCCCTTCTTCTTCAGTGGCAGAATTATGAGTGCATTTATGGGTAAAGGATGAGGGAGAGGATAACAGATGACCGCAATGCTTTGCTTGGGTAAAATTTGCTGACGGTGCAATTATGGGCGCGATCAACGGTAAATAAATGGCGAGACCAGGTACAATTTCTGCCAACCTAACCCTCCAACTGTAAATGAGACATTGTAAATGAAGCCGTTCCTTGAGATGCAATGATGCTTCCGCTTGTTCCGGCCTGACCTGGAACCTGGAAGACCCGTCGAGTACCGCTTTCCTTGCACCGAGACCTTCAGTAAGTTGCACTCGCAGTAGTGTCGTTGGTATCACAGCAATTACACTAAAGGCCTCATCTCATCAAGTGTCTCCCTCCACAGCCTGTGAGCGTTTCTGAGCGTTTGCTCCACAACTCCTACGTTCCCTTTTATGTGCCCTGTACATAGGTTCCCTTATCCACCAGCGAAGCAAGCGGAAGTTAGACAGATTTGATACATACTTAGGAGTACTTATATCTACAAAGGACATGTGAATAAACATGTCAGCTAGGCTCAGCTAGCTAGAGTATGACTTTTGCTGAATGAGGGGGGATAACCATAAAACGAAGAGTTGATTATCCAGGGGGATGTTGAACGTAGACAGATTATTTTAGTTGCTACTATCCAAGTAAGGTTTTGGGTATTCGGCACTGCCGGATTTGCCGTTTTTCGGTGGCCATATTCGGCACTCCGGGCACTCGTCGGCACTCAGCTGTTTTCCTTATATCTTGGTCAATATTGGGTATTTTTTCATAATTAAAAAAATTTACATACTCTACTCTAATAGATCTATCCAAAACTGCAATAAAAAGGATGATTTTGAGAATATCTCTAGAAGAAAATATTTTTCGTCTCACCATTTCCAAATGGGAATGGCTATCAAATGGGACCGTATCCAACTGGGAATGACTATCAAATGGGACTTTTTACACCCCACTGCCGAATGACTGCCGAATCTCGGATTTTGACTGCCGAATACCCAAAACCTTATATCCAAGAGGATGTTAGATAGATAGATTATTTTGTTGCTATCCAAGAGGATGTTCCTATGATACTTATAATATGATGATTCCACGTACTTATGTGTGCCCTCCATTCGCACTTACTCATTCCCAAAGCTCCAAATCTCAACCTTCCTACATTGCGAGAAGACACAATCATCTTCATAAACGTGATCAGGGGCTCTTCCAACATCTTTCTGACTTCGGAAAGTTGGGCAGCAAGGTAACGATACTAGAGTTGTAGGAATATTGCCATATCTTGCCATAATACACGGTACGCTTTCGTCGTTATGTAAACGTGCATGAGAGTGAACACACAAAAGCAGTAAGTGATCATACTCTGCTTGCTTTGCAGATTCATCCTCGTGCACATCCTCTTGTTGGCTCTTCATAAACTCTTCCAAAGTTCCTTTAAACCCAATCAAACCACGTACACCTTTCGGTTGGATACCATGCCAATCGTCTTGTAGAGCAGGATCGATGGAAACACATTCCCACTGCTTTAAATAGCATGCCAATACTGCAGTGCGAGGTGTCGATCCGTCCCCTATACAAAGGCACTTGACTCTATTTTTTCCATTCTTCTTTTTACTATTTGACTGCAGCATCCCATACTGCCCAGCAGCTTGGATGGCTGCCATTGACTCTGACACATCCTTGGCCGAGGTGAATACTTTCCTCGAAACTATATCCGGGAAACAATTTAAAGAAAATAATTTGTCGACATAATCGCAATATCCATGGTTGTTGGGTCGTCGGACGATTCCTGAATCACTCTTGCGTCCCTGCTTGGCATTTTGTTTGGGTGGTTGTTTGCATCGTTTGGCGGTTTGATTCTTCCTACATTGACGACACATGTCTATGTCTTGGTCTTTGGCAAATTTCTTTTTGGGAAAGAGGTGGACTGCCAATGACTGGTGGCATTCATTGCATATTCTTTGCTGCTGCTGCTGCTGCTGATTTGATGTGGATGTGATGGCCGTAGATGGTTGTTGAGATGGTGCTACTGGTTGACAGAGGAGTATGTCGTTTGGTTTTTGCTTTTTGTGCTGCTGCTGAGGTGGTGATGATACGGGCTTATCTTTGTTCATCTTTGAATCACTGTTTACTTCAATTGCGCTGCTGTATTAGGCATCGACAGTGCGGCTATAAGTATGGGCGGGTGGTTGGTTGTTGATAAGTATGCGGTGAGGGAGAAGAGAAAGAGAAAGCTAGGAAGATGAAAAGCGAGGTTTCTACGTAGATAGGAATTAGTATTCGATATTGTGCGCGCGGTTATTGGCACTTTGCGTATAAAATTCTTTTGTGATGAGTTCGATGTCGTCACGAAGATGTCGAATGTTCTTCCATCTTCGACCGCTATCCGTCCGTTCAATAGGCAAAGTGTCAATAATCCATCCATCAACACATATTTGCGACTTGCGACGCCTACGACGTGTTGATGTTATATTCTTTTCATCTCCGTTCATAAAGTGAATTAATCTCTGAGCGCCCACCCCTCTTTCAATCCCACCAGATCACGTACTTTAAAATTTCTGTTATAATTGCCTCCACTCTAGAGACGTCTTGCCCATAATCCATCGTAACTTCTTCTATCATCATCATGGCTGCTCTTCACCTATCCACCATCCTGCTAGCAATAGTACTTGCCGTAGCCTACGCCGATCCCGTCCTCAAAGCTGCTCATGATATCCTTGACTCCACCTCGCCCAAAGTAGTGGTGAGCTCAACCTATCCATCCGTGGAACTTAATTCCAAATTTCAGCAATGGAAGGACAAGTTCTCTCGAGAGTACACATCCATCAAGGAAGAAGCGTTGCGGAAACTTATCTGGCTCGATAATCACCTACGTATTGAAATGCATAATGATCAGTTGCCTACACCAAGTTATGCATTGGGCCACAATGATTTTAGTGACATCAGTAATGATGAATTCAAGCAAAGGTTCTTCTTGGGAGAGTATAGTCCTGGCATCATTGATGCGATGGGTCGGTCGGATGATGCATCCTCCATCTTTGCACCCATTTCTCAACAGCGCAAGTTGCGTGGATTCGAAGATTATGTTGATGCTGAAGAAGAGGATGAAGATGAAGATGATACTGAACCAGTGAGTGATGTGCCAGAATCAAAGAACTGGAACGATGAGGGAGCAGTCTCACCTGTCAAGAATCAGTGGTTTTGTGGCGCATGCTGGGCATTTAGTGCTGTTGGTGCCATTGAGGGAGCACGTGCTATCGCAACCGGGAATCTTACTGCACTTAGCGTTCAGCAATTGGTTGACTGTGATAAAACCGATTTGGGTTGCGGAGGTGGATTGATGAATAATGCGTTTCAGTATGACGAAGATAGCAATGGTCTTTGCTCTTATGAGGACTATCCCTACGTGATGCATCGGCATTGGTTTTCTGGATGTTCAAACGATTGTGCTCCTGTATCAAACTCGAAAGTTTCCAAGTTCGTCAATGTGACAGAAACAGAGGAGGACTTGAAGGCCGCCATTGCTACTCAGCCTGTATCTGTTGCGGTGTCGGCAGGCACGACTGATTGGCAATTTTACAAGAGCGGAGTCTTTAGTGGTGGTTGTAATGATGACATTGATCATGGTGTGTTGGCTGTGGGCTACGGACATTATGATCCTGAAGATGATCCCAATGCCTGGACTAATGCAACTGCAGTGGACTATTTTCTTGTAAAGAACTCTTGGGGTACCTACTGGGGCGAAGGGTAAGTGTACAATATTATCCAAACTTTGTCTCGTGTTATGTCGCATATTTAGTTCATTCAATCTCTTGTTATACATCGTCCGTAGGGGATTCATCAAGCTTGGACGTGGAGTTGGCAATGAAGAGGATGGTGGTTCTTCTTGTGTATTGAAGTTTGCATCCAGACCTATCATGAAAAAAGATGATTAGCGAGCAAACCGCATATAATCGAAGTGGAAAGACGGGAGTAATTTATGTAATGTACAGATGCTAAAGTTATGAAGTTAAGTTAGTAGTGACAAAGTCATATTTGATACCTTTGCTGCATTCTATTGGCGTAGTGTTGCAGCATAGAGTTTGTCGCTAAGGAATGAGGTGCGTCCTGAGTTTGATTCGGACCATTATGATCAGCCCGGTACATTTGATCGAGTGACGCTTTTGTGTTCATCATTCTCTCTCTCGACGCTGACGTATCTTTTGTCCCAGCAAATGGATCGCAATCATAAAGCCATGCCTTGACCAAAGCACGATGTTCCGCAAGAGCAATGAACTGACCAATCGCAAAGGAATTGCACGAACCCGAAATGACGATCGTACAAGGACGATTTCCGCGTTGCTGGTGTAACATCCCACTATCGCCGGTGGCGAGGTTGCTACTACTGCGCTGAGATTGCATAGAATCATTGCGGAGGATTGAAGGTATGCGAACAAAGGAAGCTGGTGAGCCTGGACTTTGAACCCCACCTCCTCGCGACGACGATGGTGCACAATCACCAAAGGCAAATGTATCAGCAGTGGCGAACATGGAGCAAATCCTTTCGTTATTGCCCACCACCATTTTGTCGACATTGGTAATATCGTGATTCGCTTGCGATATTGACGGATCTAATGTGGTGACAAACTCAGCAGACCATAGACTTGACGCATTAACCAAGTTGTCATGTACATTTGCACTGTCGACGATTGGGGACGGGATTCCCACTGCTGCAAAAGACTGCTGTGGCTTGCTATTACTCAAGCTATTCAAAACTTGGTCTTCCAGCGTTGCGACAAATCTCGTGTAGGACCTCAAAGAATCCTTATCCGGAGACACGAGCCGACCGTCGCAATTCAGTAACGCATCATTCCAAAGATCTACCAATGACAGCATTAACGGAAGGTTGTGTCTTGGACAAGTATCAACAAAATGTTGATCGAGGTCATGTGCACCAGATAGTAACGTATGGACGATGTTCCACCCAAAGATAAATGAAAGTGGCAACAACCCAGCTGCTGAAAATGTCGAAAAAGCCTCACAACTGGAATGCCTTGGAACAACGAAGGTATTGTCACGAGTATAAGAACCAAAGAAAGTTTTGGGTGACGCTGTCACGAGAAACATATTTGGACACTCTCTCTTGGGGTCCGAATTTGTTCCAGAGAAGATCCATTCTCTTACAATTCGATCCAATCCCATATCGACGGATGCTTCATCAAATGCTAGAGTCACGACAATCGTTGTCGCGGGAGAAAGATCACCAAGTATTTCATTCAACTCACGTGTATTGGACGAAGTCAGCACTTTCAATCTGCGTCGATTGATTAATCTAGATGACTTGGTTGGAGACATGAAACTACTCACAACATTATTCGTCTTTTTGAATGGAGTTTTCTCCATCATGGATTGAAATGTAGATGCCATGGATTCCACATTCTTGACAACATCAGTTGCGGTGTGTGCCACTGTAGCTGTCCCGATATCTTTCAATGCCTCGTAAATAAATTCTAATGCAGATGGAACAACAGCTCTATCGCCTGGAGATACCACCAATACATCTATAAATTGCTTGCCAGATGGGCCATTGACACGTAGTTTACCCTGACGAAATGCTTCTGTCACAGTTTCTATCCGATCCCATTGACTATGTATCTCATCAAGTACATTAATTTGTCCATCTACTTCTCCATTACTATTGTTGCTGTTGGTCACCGCAGCATCATACGGATTGTACATGATCAGACCTCTAGGTGCTCGAAGTGATAAATGCATACTCCCCGACTCATTATCTTCATCTTCATCCATTGATGTGCGGCTTTTCAATTTTTCTACACCATTTGCAAATGAAACGTTTGTGTATATATCTTCACCGCCGCCACCACCACTACCGCTCATTTGTCTATAATTGCTTCCACCCAACCCAGTTGCAGCATGCGAAGAAGCATGATTGTGATTATTCCTCCATTTCCACCCAGGCGCCATCCTCCCCCAAGCCAAATCACGAATCTTCTCACTAACCCTCCTCGCCGCCTGAAATCGCAATAGGTGATGAATGGTCTCCAAAGTCATGCGTTGTCGTGAATAATCGGCCAGCAATACATTTTCGTGGTTGTTCGAGTTGTGCACGGATATCATGGAGTTGACTCGATCCTCGTCGGTGCATAGATTGGTGAGTTTGAGGGGCTGGATGTCCACGTTGGCGTGGTGTTGGAGAAGGGAAAAGGCTTGGCTGGGCGAGATTGACATGGTGACAGTGTTTATTGTTTATTTCTCTACCATTTCCGTCCAGCGAGTTATTTATTGGGCGATTGGCGCGATCGAATGCAGATTGAGGTCGTCGGTCCGGAGTCCGGAGGCGGCGGATAGGTAGGGTGGAGACAATGGGATTTAGCGATATTAGCGAGAAGATACCACAGACCAGTTAGCCTTCTCTTTTGATTTCTTCTGACAGGCCTTCCTTATCCTTCTTGCTTGCATGCCGGCTTGCCATAAGGCAGAACACTGAGCATGAAGAGTATAGACAAAGCACAAAGCTACTGAAGACAAAGCGCATAAGCAATAGAATGACATCGGCGCATAATGCTACCGAGAGAGTCAACCTAGAGTCAACTACTTCTAGTGAAATCAGATTTGAAGATGTCGAGAAAGCAGACAAATCAGCATGTGCTTTTGACGACCGATACATCAAGGAAAAGTGTAATGCAAAGAACGACAAAAGAAAGGAGAAGAAAGAAGCACGTGATATAGGGGTAGAAGAAGTACACGAAATCGATAGGCGAGCACTCAAGTCTCAGATGATTGAATTTGCAGTAGCCGCGCTTCTTCTGTTCATTGCGAGTATTTTGATTGGTCTTCTTTTCGCTTTATGGCCTCGCAAAACACCATAGGTTTATTTATGCTGTATACCATTCCGCCTTTTCCCAGAGTCATCATTGTGATAGTCGGCTGTTACCCTTTACTTATTGAAGGAGGTTCCAGAATATATTCAGTCTGATTGCAGATATGCGTTCGTCGGAAAGTCTCTAGACGGTTATGTTCGTGAAACATTGCGAGTCTAGCGATTGATATGATATTAATGGACACTTGAAGTCCTCTTACCGTTCTGCACGTCTGAAGGCGACTGGCTTGACATCAATAGACACTTAGGGTCCACTTCCCTTTCCCTTTCTGTTCGCCCGTTGATGACCTCGCCTTTTCATTTGTGTAAATAAATAATTACATCGCTTCATATAGCCGATAATTTTGTATCAACACCGTTTGGTTGTGAAATATCCCGAACCAGAACGTGATCTTGTCGTCCTCAAAGCGCATATATTGATTCCATCCAGAAACTCAAATCGTCCTCGCGGCTTATGACAGTCGTCTACTACTCTTCAAAAGATCAAAGAGACCAGTCACGAGGGATCATTCAATATGGGTTATCAAAGAACATAATTGGATATCTTGTTCTCCTCTCTTCGCTGAGAGATTCATTCTGTACTTTATCACGAAGCACACTAATATTCTTTCACCTGCTGAGCACAGCACCATACAGGTGAAATATTTCTTCCAAAAATCTCACTATAGAACTCTATTTCGGTACAAACGATCTCTCCCTATTGAATTGCCACATCGCTGCAGATTTCCCGAGCTCCTTCAATGTCTTGATTTCGCTAGGCTGTAGTTCACCATCAAAACTTGAACAAAAGTTGACCCTCGAGTTGTAAAATGGTCGATGATTTTTCGACTGAGGTGGTTCCTCTTGGCCATTCAGGCGGCTAAACGAACGTGCAAGAGGGTGCAAAATATCAATATTGAATGATGATCCGTCGGTCACGTCTAACTTCGAGAGCATCTCTTGTGAAGTGAAGCATGAGCCTAGTGACAGGAGTCGTTCTTGGTCTCTCGCAAATTTCCAAACATACGTTGAGTCAGTGTGTACTTTGATGTCATAAAATACCTGCATATTATTGCGTTTCTTCGTCAAGAAAGCCTCCAGAACTCTCAACGCACTAGCACATGAAAATAAATCACACCTATTGCGAGAAGGATTCACAAGAGGAAATACAGTGAGCAGCTTGTCTCCGCTGCTTTCTCTTCCAAGAGGAACCCGGATCCCAAAACATTTGTTTGCAGCATTCGACATCTCAAATAACAGCCGAGTTTCATCAGTACCCTCAGATGCTATTTGAATAGCGAACCCTCCAGTGGTGCTTTGGCCACGGGTAGCCTCGACACTGTCACTAGGATAGATGGCTCCAGAGCAGTACATGGATACAGAAATAGTCTTTGCTGTGTCTGCATTTGGTGTGCTAAGCGTTTGTGACTTTACCACACGAGGATACATCAACGAAGAAAAGTAATATCCATCCAAGGGCAATCCATTTTTGCAAGCTTTCACTATGTTTGCCTTTTTCAAGCCCATTCCCTTCGCCGACGAAGCAGCGTCAGGGTATATTTTCGACAGTGACGAATCAAATGTTGCAGTGCTCGACACCAAAATGGGATCTCCCATTTCTAAAGTTGGATACTGAAACAGCTTCTTTCTTCCCTTTTTGGACGGGAGCAGGTATTCTGCCACATCCCTGCCTGCAGCATCACATTTTTCAATCCTTTCAGTAATAACGGCATTGGAAGTATCAAAGAGGGCTGGATTTTGACGCAGTATATCAGCAGCAACTCCTTTCGATTCTTTCATCGTTGCCAACGGCAAGGCTTCAGCAATCAAGTCAATTTTCTTCATAAGCGAAGTCTCCAATCCTTGCCGCAACAATCGAGGAGCCTTCAGCACGAATTCTCCGAGATCTCTTGGTTCATCCAACGATAATGCCATTGCCAAATATTTCAGAGCTGGTTCAATCTTTCCCTTTTGACTAATGAATAATGTCGGAGGCGACACAGCTACCATCATTCCCACTTCGTATGGATGAAGTGCACATAGCTTCATAAGTGATGCTACTTTGGGACGCAAGGTATCCGCAAGAGATAAACCCATGATGGCAGGTGAAGTGTGGATTATCCTCCCGATGTATTCGTATGGAATGCCTAGTTCCTCACTGAAAAAGTCTAACTTTGGTCGCAGTGATGAATCAACACCATATTGCAGAAGGGAAGGTTGCTTCAACACTGCTTCCCTTATTTCTTTCATCGACATACCGGCTAGAAGAAAATGAATGTTGTAGCATCAATGGTGAGTAGGATCAGGCACAAAGACATACAGAGTGGCAAGCTGTAACCAATCCTTACCTTCATTCTGAAAGAAATCTAGCCGTCGATCAAATGCCGACGGCTTTCCTCCATCCTTTTCAGACGTGCCCATCCCAATAATTGATGGCATGCGCAAAATCAACTGTCTCAGCTCTGAATTTCGGAGACCTAAACTTCTCTGCAGCTTGTCCAATGTTGGTAAGATGTTGGAAGCAGCATCATACGTACTAAGCCGTGTATGCGTCTTGATCATCTTGTACACATCACTTGGACGAATCTGTAATCGTTGACGCAAATAATCCAGCGAATGACGTTTCAAACTACTCCGGACCGGTCCTCGTTGTAATATTTCCCATCCTGGATCGAGATTATTCGTCGTCCAAAGTGGAAATGCCGACAGGAGTAATCTCAGTTTCTTCCACGATATACCGAGATGGCCGTAGAGGTATCCTAGTGTCAATGTGTCCGAGAAATCCGCCCCTTCGAGGAATTGACCCAGCTGCATCTTTACCTCATCGCATAGCTGAGGTGACAACATTTGTTGCTGTAGTTGAGTATACATATATCCCACACTTGGCTTCCTCGAGTCTTCATAATACAACGCCATCAATTCCGGCATGAGCCGCATAGCCTTGGTCGCCTGCTCCAACGTTAGACCAACTCCATACCCTTCCCATGCCAACCGTGGCCAATCTACCTTCTCTCCACCCACTCCCGTATCCGCCACCAGTGTCACTGACGGAAGGATCGGTGGAGGAAGCGGTGCTAGCAAAAATCGAATGAATGTCTCCAACTCGAGGGTATCATAGAGACATAATTGGGGAAAGTTGCTCAAGACGAATGACACGTCGGAGGAGCTCATGGCAAGACCAATACTACTAGTATTGCTACCACCACCACCACCATTGTCGCGTCGTGCACAACTTAGTAAATGAACTACTCGAGCATGATTGATTGTGATAGATTCGGGAGTATGCCCCCCCAGTGCAAAGCGACGATGGTCCAACCGAAAGAAATGTCGTGGTATGACGAAACTTGAGGAAGATGATACTAGCTGTAGCAAGGTTCGGAGTGCCTCATTGGATTGTACATCATGTTGCAATTGCTGATTTTGTTGTTGTTGTTGTTGTTGTGGATGTTTGTCATTGTTGTTACCCTCACTATTAGCTGCATTTATTGTCGAAGTATCCACAGGATACTTGCCATTCGTATGATGCAACTGATCATTCTCCACATCATATTCCAACTCACACAATCCGATCAACCCCATCCCAGCAATGGTAGTTTCACACTCTTCTTCTATCTTATCGGATGATGACGATGATGACGACAATGTAGTCCAGTCAATGGTACACAATGGTGGAGGGAATGGTACATCTCTCGGTGCGACTATCCGTGCCTTTGGGTAGGTTGCCATGGCATCATCGAGGAATTGAAATGATTGTAGGACTTGATGTTCATTGGTGTTTATGGTAGTAGTGGTGGTGGGAGTTGTAGTGCCAGTGTTGGTCTTGTAGACGACGTGTCGTTGGAACACTCGTGAGAATTGAATGTAGTATGTGGAGGATGAGTGTTCATTCTTTTGTAGGATAGTTTTGGATTTCTTCTTGGACTTGTTGACAGGAGCTTTTAACCTTGCTTTTCTATTCTTTTCAGCAGTGGTGGTAGCAGCAGATGACGTAGTTTTCAATGTACCACTCCCTTTGGATGAAGCTTGTCTTTTCTTTTTGACACCTTTTTTTGTTGCATTCTTCTTTTGTTTGGAAGTGTTTCGTTTCTTGACGGTATTCTTTGATGATGATGGCTCATCGCCCTTGGCTGCTGCAAACACGAGATGTGGTGTCCTCCCTCTCGATCGAAAACGTCCAGCAGTAGATTTTTTTGTTTGTACATATTGGAATGCAAGAACTGTCAATGGTGATGGTAAATTCATCAGCATTATTAGCGGAGCCATCATCTGAGAGTGCTGCCCATTATTCAGTACAGCTGATGCATAAAATACAGCGCATATATAAGTGACCAAGGACCTCATCATTGGGCTTCTTACTTCTGCTGCATAGATAATGCTCGACCTACACTGAATGCTTTATCTTCCGCTTGCTAGTGCTGCCATTGCCCATCCATTGACCATAATATTGCCATATACTTTGCCCATGTAGCTTGATCGTTTTGTTCGTTTGGGGGGCTGGAGTTGGCTTGGCGTTTGAGTACAATAGGCAAACCTTTACCCTTGGGCAAACCGGGATAGCGGGCGCGTGGGCGTGCCAACAGCACACCATGGTGTAACGAGAGGCTTGAACGGGGAATATTCGGGATTTTTGGTCGATATAACGGTGCACTTCGGGCATTTTGAGCTCATTTGTACCCGATTATATGTAGTTGCGGGCCCCACGTGGGCGACGCCCCCAACAAACCATGAAAAGGCCCACTATCCCGGCACGCCTGGTTGAGGGTTGAGGGGGCGGGGGGGTTGATTGGGGCGGTTGACCTGCGGTTGACTGGGGGTTGGGGTTGCGTGGGGCGGGCTAGGGGATTCTTGTCTGTGCCCTGGGCGCGGGGGATGCGTTGGATATATTGGGAGTCTTCTTCAATGGAAACGCTTTCGCTAAAGCTACGATAGATGCCTCTGCGTTTTGCAGGCCATCTGCCCGCACGGAAGTAATCTTTTGTATCTTGTTCTTTTGTGTTGCAGGCCATCTGCCCGCACGGAAGTAATCTTTTGTATCTTGTTCTTGCACACAAACGATAAAAGATATCTTGCTACAATACTGTCGCTAGCTGGCGTAAAAGTACAAACTTGCTCACAATAATAATAATAATATACTTATCTTCAGAGCAGTCAGCCTGCCAAGCAACGCCTACACCTACGGAGAACTGCTCACGTATTCAACCGACATGACTTTCTTTGCCTTCGCTGCAGCAGCACGGCGTATCTTCCTAGTCACTGCCTTGGGATATACAAGCACAAGCAATCTATCTTCATCTTTTGTAGCCGCTGCATCTGATCCTACAACTTCAGCTGGATGGCGCGATGATCTCGATTGGGAAGTCTTGGCTTCAAAGCTCAGCCCATCGGCATCTCTTGTCGACACCTCCTTCCAGAATTACGCAGAGGAATGTATCCCTGAGTTTTCTGAACCGAGCCCAACAAACCATGCCTTGATTGATCAGCCGTCAGGGATGTGCTTGCCTCATGGTTACCTCGGATGGGCAATGAGCTGGCCACGTCCTAGCGATGATGGCCATTTGAGTCATACTTTTGACCAGATGTCCGGAGATTTTCTTGGACCTGACGCTTCTGAGGAGCGGATGACAGGCTATGTGCTAGATGATACCAACCCAAGTCTGAACCTCCCTTCAAAGGTCTTGTTTCCCGTCGTTGCATCAGATATTGTTGTGACCGTCCAATTCGCGAAGAAGAACAATGTCGAAATCAGTGTCAAGAACAGTGGCCATAGCTACACCGGTTCATCAAGCAAGAAGAATACTCTCCTCTTGAATATGAACCGATACGTTCATTATGCCCCAGATGGAATCACGGACTGTGATGCAGATGCAGCCCTTTTGGACACCTTGGTAGCTAAGGATCTTAGTAATCAGGCCTGTCTTCTGGCATTGGCAAGGAACAAGTCCAGTCTCATTCGTGTCGGTGGAGGCGAGAACTTTGGTAAGTTTTTTTATTACATTATGTACTTTCACATTCACATGAACTATTTCGGAAGTAGTTTTCAACCTTCTCTAACTTAACCTTTTGCAACACTCCAATGTATGCTTCATTTACCTATAAAAGACAAGGCATACCGAGCCGTAATAGCTGCTAATAAAGCACACGAAGAGTACAAGTATCACTTAGTAGGTGGCGCAGCTGGTACTGTTTCTCCGAGTAAGTTGTTTTCATTCTGAGTATGAGGATTTATTTGCCGAGGGCTTTCTGACAATTTATCTGTCTTTCTGTTCGAATGTAACACAGTGGGTTGGACATGGCAAGGTGGTAACGCAGGTACAACTGGAGGCCGACGCTATGGTATGTGTGTCTAACTTGTGTAGTTGTTACCCTGTCGCTGTATCTTCTGCTTCTGTGGATGTATCTTCAGAACTGGAAATGATTACTCAATATTGTTCCGGTGAAACTTCTTTAATAAATGATCAGGTATGGGCGTGGATCAGGTGCTGCAAGTAGAGATGGTGCTACCAAATGGTCATCATGTCAAATTTGGACCTACAGAATGGGAAGACGCAAGTGCAGATGGATTTATTGTCCCTCGTACCACAGTGGTTTCAGGAGTGTGCCGAAGCAACCCTGATGAACAAGATGAGGAAAAATGGATCTGGGATGATTGCCCCGAAGACTTCGATATTGATTTCGGTGACCTCTGGTTTGCTGTCAACGGTGGCGGTGGAGGAACGTGGGGTGTGGTAACATCCGTGTCTCTGCAGCTTCATGAGATTCTTCCCCACAACCATTTCGCTTTAGGAACTATCGTTGGAATGGAGGAATGTTCTGACTTTGTCCCTAAATTTACAGAGTTTATGGCAACTTACCTCATGGCTCCAAAGTTGTTGAATGTGACGAAGGAGAAGAGCCTCGCATGTGGAGCTCCCGACTCTCCTGGTGCATTGTATTGTTTTGGCGAAGAAGATGTTGTCGAAGCTTGGACAAAGTTCCTACAGCTGAACAATTTGACTGAAGCTCAACCATGTCTTGTCAACGTTGGTGGCGTGATCGAGGAGCTAAGTGGAGGCTTGCTTGAAGCTCCGAAAAGCTACCCAGAATTCACTCTGTTCAGTGACTTAACTGCTACAGAAGAAGCCCGTTTTCCTGGTAAAGTTCCGGACAGTCCTCCTCCTGGACCGACTGGTACTACGCATGCTAACGTGCTGGTCCCACAATCCTGGCTCGATGAAAGCGAAGAGAATATGAAGATTCTTCTCGAGAAGAGTGTGTCTGCCTCCCCGTACTTTGCCTATGGATTTGCTACCGCCAGCCTTTCCGATCAAGCCAATTCTCTTCCCAAGGCAGCCCGCGAGGCTGCTACAATGGTGAACTTCTTCAATTTGTGGACAGGCGATGAAGCATACTTTTGGAGCGATCTGTTTCCAAAAATGTTTGACATTTCCGATAAGACCAAGTTTCCTCCTGTTTTTCAGTCGAATCATGCTGGGCCTTTGCTCGCTGGGCCCCTGAAGGAAGACTGGACGAAGCCTTGTCCTCGAGAATGGACATTTGCGGAGCGCAACGAAAAGTGTATCTCTTCTCAGGAAGCGATCTATGGAACAGAACAGCTCAGTCGTCTCGAGGCAATCAAGAAGGCTGTAGATCCCCAATTCATGTTCAACTGCAACAGCTGCATCGGAAATAATCTTGCCGAGGCCAAGGCGTCCCACTCTCAGGATGACGACTTGACGTCTCCTACAACAGCGACTCTATCAGAAGAGCCCTCTGATGAGCCATCTGGTGCGTCTCATGCGTCTACTTACACGACTGTCCTCTCCGCAATTGCGCTTCATTTGTTTTTCTCTACCCTTCATTAAGAGGAATGTCAATGGAGAAGCAGAACTGCCCCGGCTCGGACGAACCAGTATCATTGTGGCCTGAAGTTGAATGAAGATAATTTTTGTGAGATCTTGAAGTAGAATGAATTAACTTATTACTGCTATGAAAGCTGTGAAGTTTTGCCATCTTTGGCTTGTTTGCTTTCGGTTTCGGCCGCAATTTCTACAGGCTTTTCATTGGATTTGGGTTTGGGTAATATGTGCTAGTGATTAGCAGAGAAGAGCGTCACTTGCAATGTTTGCTTCACGTAGGATGCAAAAAGCTAGGATACAAAGCATCTGTGCCAATGCTCCTCGACCAATCGAATGGATTTGTTTCTCCAGCCATAGTGATCTTTGTTACTCTCAAATATCCGCACGATTTCATCACATCACAAAAGCGATGATGCATTTCTTGAGCTTGCTGCTCTAACAAATCACCCGATTCTGTACTAGAGCGGTGTGTATATTGTCTCTCCCATCACGTGTATTAACCTCTGTCGAAATGGTATTGGAAGGCCCAACTTTCCAAGAATATAACTAAACTACTAATTCTGCTCTCTGTAGCCTGCACCAACCCGACATTTTAGTGACACAAGCTCAGGGTTTTTGGTTCACGCCTATTCACGTTGTGTCACGCCAAACCACGTCAGCAGCGGCGTGACGCCAATGCACGCCATTCACGCCGGGCGTCACGCCAATACGCCATTCACGCCCGGGCGTCACGCAAATTTACGCCATTCACGCCGGCGTCACGCCAATGCACGCCATTCACGCCGGGCGTCACGCCAATGGACGCCATTCATGACGCCAAGTGGAGAGCGCCGAGGAGGATGAAGGCGATGAAGTGGAGTGCGCCGAGGAGGAGGACGAGGACGAAGTGGAAAGTGCTGAGGACTACAACGACGGAGGAGACATTCTTGGCGAGAATGGCGACGAAGTTGGAAGTGTTGAGGTTGAGGAGATGTACGATAATGAAGGAGGCAGTGGTGAACTCGGTAGCGCTGGAGATGGAATGAGTCCGGAGTATGAGAGTGACTACAGCAATGTTGCTGACGGATACTTTTCCATGACCAACTTTCCTGACATTGGTTATGAAGAGGGAGCAAATGGTGAAGAAGTGGGCTACTCTGGATCTTTTGAGAGTGATGAGAGTGATCCTATCCCCATGCCCCAAGAACGTGGAGAATCATCTCCGAGTGGGTCTCCCAGTGAGAGATTCATTGCTGCTGCCCGGTCTGCTGCCTCTCGCGTGTTGGGGTTGGGCCGTGACTTGAGTGACGACTTTGATGTGGGTCGTCGTCATATCGCGTCGCAGCAGCAGGCCACCACAACGTTTTAGCCCAAGTGCAAAGTGAATGGGCTTTACCTGTGCAGTATTTGTGTGTACTTTTTGATTGTTGTTTAATTGATCGCAGAAGAGGGGTACGGTGATATCTTGATACTGCCCCTCTAGAAATGGGCATGATGATGATTTTGCCCGGCCGATACTTATGATGTAGATGTAGTATCGAAAGAATTAAATTAAGGTGATACCCTCAAATTAATCGTAATGATCAGATTAACAACGTTGTATTTATTTATTCGACAAGTGAACACCTCAGTACTCGACTATCGACTATGATGTTGTCAGTTTACTCCTCCACCGCTCCCAATGTTACACCCAACGTGACGCCAACCACGCCCCAATCTGATGGCGTGACGCCCGGCGTGAATGGCGTCAGGGCGTCACGCCAATTTACGTCATTCACGCCGGCGTCACGCCAATGAACGCCATTCACGCCGGGCGTCACGCCAAGACGCCATTCACGCCGGGCGTCACGCCATCAGATTGGGGCGTGAACTGGCGTGAACTGGCGTGAACGGGCGTGAACGCCAACCCTCTTGCCAATGTACATACACGCAGATGTCGGGTTGGTGCTGCTGATTGTGATGGTGTGTGTCGAGTTTGGATGGCGCGCGCGGGAAACAAATAATGTGACAAGGTATCTAATTAGTAGCAGCACAGCGTCACATCTCTGCAAGCCTCACATGAAACAACAAACAACCATGTCATTTTATTCGCCCGCATCAATTCAAAATCGACATAACACGAGAGATACACAGAGTTGTAAGCTAGAGCTAGCAACCACAGCTCTCAAGAGACACGGCAGGCAGCACTAGCAGTTAATTTAGCTCAACAAAGATCATCCACAATGGCAGACAACGATGATGATAAAAAGTTACCCGCCACTAAAATGGACGAGAGCGATGAAGACTCGGATGTGGAGTTGGAAGGGATGGATTTAGACGGTCTAGACGATGACAACGCCAATGATGACGATGGTGAGGATATCAATGACGAAGCAGCTGCTGCTGCCGCCGCCACTTCGGACTCGCCAGATCACGAAAAAGAAGATATCCAACACGAACAAGAAGACCTCCAAGAACTCGAGGCGGCTCGTAAAGAACGCATGGAATTAATGGCCGAGGAACTCAAGCGTGAAAAGGAATCACAAGAGAGGCAACAACAGCAACAACAAGAGGTGGATCCAAATTCCAAATTTCAATACCTCATTGGACAATCGGAAGTTTTCGCCCACTTTCTCGCCGGTGCCTCTGCCGCATCGGCAGGAGGCAAAAAGAAAAAGAAGAAGGGATCACGCGGCAAGGCTAACCGATTAACCGAGGCAGAAGAAGATGCCCAATTATTGGCCACGGCCACCAGTGCACGCCGAACGGTGTATTTGAATACCCAGCCGAAGATATTGGCGGGGCATTGTAAGATGCACAAGTATCAGTTGGAGGGGTTGAATTGGATGATTAAGTTGCATGATCATGGGATCAATGGAATTTTGGCAGATGAGGTGAGTTTTATTATTGTGTTATATTAGGTTATACTTGTTGTTTTGATTTTGATTGATGATTTGGTTGATGGACTGGATAGTGTTATATTGTTTGCATGTCATTGACAACATACTAACTTGACTGTACGCAAAACTCAAATTATTCTATCAGATGGGATTAGGTAAGACACTTCAAACAATCTCCCTCCTAGCCTACCTCCGCGAAGCACGCGGCGTAAAGGGCCCACACCTCGTCATCGTTCCCAAATCCGTCGTGGGCAACTGGATCAAGGAATTTCGCAAGTGGTGTCCATCCATCAAGGCAGTCCGTATGGGAGGTACCAAGGAGGAACGTCTAAAGGCACGTACAGAATTTCTCAAGCCGGATGAGACTACGGGAAAATACAAATTTGATGCAATTGTTTGTTCGTATGAGGCTATTTTGAAGGAAAAGACGGCTCTTGGGAGGATCCCTTGGAAGTATCTCATTATTGATGAAGCCCATCGTATCAAGAATGAGAATTCATCCTTGAGTAAGGCGGTGCGAGAATTGGATACTGGATTTCGATTGTTGATTACAGGAACTCCACTGCAGAATAATTTGCATGAATTGTGGGCCTTGTTGAACTTTTTGTTACCAGAGATATTTGGTGACTCGGAACAGTTTGATGCTTGGTTTTCCTTGTCGGATAGTTCGGGACAGGAGAATGTCATTCGTAAATTGCATACCGTCTTGCGTCCGTTTATGTTGCGTCGTGTGAAGAAGGATGTTGCTACGGCTCTTCCCCCGAAGAAGGAAACCAAGTTGTTTATTGGTTTAACTGACATGCAGCAGGAATGGTACAAGCGCATCTTACGTAAGGATGCTCATGAATTGAATGCCTTGGGAGGCCCAAGTCATGCTCGTCTTCAGAATGTTCTCATGCACCTACGCAAGGTTTGTAATCACCCTTACCTCTTTGATGGTGCCGAGCAAGGCCCACCGTTCACAGATGGTCCTCATATCTGGGAAAATTCGGCTAAGATGTCATTGTTGAATAAGTTGCTTCCCAAGTTGAAGGCGAAGGGATCGCGTGTACTCATCTTTTGCCAAATGACTCGTATTTTGGACATTCTCGAAGATTACCTGAGATTGGTTGGTCATGAATACTGTCGCATTGACGGTAACACTGACGGTGAGAAGCGTGATGCACAAATGGAAGAGTTCAATGCTCCAGGATCGTCCAAATTTTGCTTCCTGTTGAGTACTCGCGCTGGTGGGTTGGGTATCAATCTTGCCACCGCTGACATTGTCATTTTGTATGACAGTGATTGGAATCCTCAGGTGGATTTGCAGGCAATGGATCGTGCCCATCGTCTTGGTCAAACCAAGCCTGTTCAGGTTTTCCGATTTATCTCCGAGGGGACAGTGGAAGAGAAAATTATCGAACGGGCAGATAGGAAACTCTTCCTCGACGCTGCTGTTATCCAGCAGGGGAGATTGGCGGAGCAAAACTCCAAATTGAGCAAAAATGAGTTGATGCAAATGGTCAAGTTTGGTGCTGATCAGATCATATCAGGAAAGAAGGGTACTTATTCGGATGAAGACATTGATGCCTTGATTGCCAAGGGAGAGAAGAAAACGGAGGATATCCAGGCCAAAATGGAGACTGATGCACAGCACAACCTTGCTAGTTTCACGTTGACGGGTGATATTGACGATACTGCTATCGACACATTTGAATTCGGTGGAGAAAACTATCGTGACAAGAAGAAGGGCGGAGTATTTATTGATATGGGTACTCGTGAGAGGAAGCGTGCCAAGTATGACGTGAATGAATATTATCGCGATCAGATGGGTGATACTAGTGGGATGAAAGCCCACGCTGCAGATGCCAAGGCGAAGAAGAAGAGGAAGGGGCCTCACATGCAAGACTTCCAACTCTACGATCGCGACCGCTTGGAAGAGCTCACCAAACGAGAGAGGGAACTTGCCGAACAGAAGGAAGATCATTTGAAAATGATTGCTGATTTGAGGAAGCGTAGTGCCAGTGCACCATCGTCTTCGGTAGAACAGTTGCTACAGGAAGCATCAGAAATGGAAGCTATGCTTGATCAGTTCAAACTGTCCGACCAAGAATTGAACGAGAAAGAGAAGCTTCTATCAGAAGGTTTTGCTGATTGGAATAAGAAGGATTTCAAGATCTTTTGCAATGCGCTTGAGAAGCATGGACGTTACAAGATTGACAACATTCTCGAAGACGTTGTGTCGGAAACAGGTAAGGATGAAAACGACGTCAAGCAATACTATGTTGCGTTTTGGCTGCACTATCGTCGCCTGTCGGATTGGCAGAAGATTATTGACAAGATTGAAAAAGGAGAGAGAAAAACTATCCGCTTGCGTGAGATTCGTGGAATTATCCAAGAGAAAATTGAGAGGCACCTTGAATCTGTGTACACAAAAATGTATCCTGGCATTGAGGAGGGAAAGGTATCGAAGGAGGTTCTCGAGCAGCACTCTCCTTGGGATCTTCTCATGTACTCTTGGCCGACGATGAAGGTGAAATATGGCCAGGGCCAGAAAGGGTTCAGCTACCAGGCCGAGGAGGACGCTTTCCTGCTAGTCATGATGTTTCGTCATGGGTATGGAGCAGCACGTCGTATTCAGTTGGAAATCAGACGTGCATGGCAATTCCGATTTAATTGGTTCTTCAAGTCGCGCAACCCGCAAGAAATTCAGAAACGTTGTGATGTATTGATTAGGGCTGTGGAGAGGGAGTTGGATGAGATCCGTGAGAAGGAAGCCAAGGAAGAGGAAGAGAAGCAGCAGAAGGCAGCAGCTGAGGAAGCGGCTCGAAAGGAGGCAGCAGCGATGCCAATGGAGATCGACGGGGCGGCCGAACAGAGTGAGACGCTTCCAAAGCCTGAAGCTTTCGAACAGAAGCCAGTCGATCCTATTTTATCCTCTCTTTAAATCTTTCGGGCAAATAAACGAACAAGCATCACTTCATAGGGGATTATTTTAATACATCAAGTTATTAACGCAAGAGTTACGTATATTTCACAGATGAATCTCACCGTTACCAAAGTTTTGGCATTCCTTTCAATCCATGCATCATCTCACTCTTGACAACCATGGGCAAAGCAACCGATTGAACCTGCATAGTTGGATAAAGTGATGCGGCTAACCCTTCCATAATTTCACAAGCAAGCGCAGCATTAATGAAAGCTGCTTCTAATTTCACCTTGTGCTTGCAGGCCATGTAACAAATATCAGTAATGTAATCACCAACACTTTCCAAGAAATTATTCTCCTCGTCATCGTCACAAATCTTTTGGATGCCCCTGCAGAACAATTCGACATCCAATTCTGTTGCTTGGCATTTCTTGGCGGTATCTACCATTAACTGTCCTGCCAAGTAACCGTCCCTCTTAATCAAAGAACCCAAGATTTTGACTAAATTCTTGTGATCACTCTCCCCCAACTCGACTGTTAAGCCACAATCGATCATGTGAATTCGCAGAGGACTACCACGCACTGAATTGTTTCGATCCACAATCATGTTGCCAGGGTGCTGTTGTGCAAGACAAGATTTGATGATGTGAGAGCCGTATCAAGCGTGCCAAATGCAAGTGCAGTCAAAGAACAATCACTTACCAAATCAGCATGGACAAAATCATGCAAAAAGATCATCTTCATAACAGTCTCAAGTCCAATCCTAGCCAACTCCTCCCGATCCTTCTTACTATGAGTCTCATCTTCCTTCAACACAAAGTTCAACATTGGCTCACCCTCCACAAATTTCTCCACAAGTACCTCCCGACTCGTCAACTCGACCAATGGCTCTGGAAAATTAATCTGCGACTCCCCATCAAAATCTCTACGAAATCGTTGCAAATTATGAGCCTCCACACGTAGATCCAACTGAGGCAACATAATATCACGAAATTGATCCACACTATCCTTCATACTGAGGTAATCCAAGTTCAAGTAGGGGATGTACTCCAAAAAGGATGCAAATTTGTTCAGCAGATAAAAATCCAAACAAACTTTTTCCAATATTCGTGGATGTTGGACTTTTACAGCGACAGACGAACCCGCTGGATTTAATCCATGGGAGGAACAAAGACGTGCCTTGTATACTTGAGCGACACAACCTGATCCAATTGGGATTGTGGGTGCCTGCTTGTTGGCCGATGATGATGATGAAGATGACGATTGGGTTTCTTGACGTTCCAATCGTTTTTGACGTTCACGATTGGCAGCCCCACCGGTCCGTTTCAACCGCCCACCCTCGGCATCATCACTTTCATCCTCGTCATCTTCAATGATACGATCAAAGCTGAGTATATTCTTCCAATCCTTCCCATAGGCACGTTCCAGACATTTTTCCGTTTCTCTCCATGAATGACCACGAGTTTCATCTTGCAGTTTGGAAAAGTGTCCGACAAATTCAGGTGAAAATAGATCATTACGGGTGGATGCCCATTGGACGAGCTTGATGTAGGTTGGACCGGCTGATTCAATTGCCCAGAGGGCATAATCCCATGTAGATTGGGATAGCTTTTGATGATATCTTTGTAACATGGATAGATTCTTCGTGTCAACTTCGCTATTATCATCATTGGTCTCTTGTTGATCCGGACTACCAGCCAAACTGCCCAAAACAACACTCGCCGGAACCATCACCCCCAAAGGCGCAGCAAGCGTACCCAATGTCACCATCCGCTTTACCGCCATACCCCACCGTTGCATCCGAGTCGTATTCGACAGAGGCGATATCTCCTGTCCGAATTGTTGTCGACGTTCGGCCAAATTGATGGAATCATCTCCCCATTCGGCTGGTTTGTCACGAGAGTCGGCGTGTAATGATGTAGGTGGGGAAGAGGCGTCGATTGCATTGTATCGATCTCGGAATCCGGCATCAGAGGAGGATTTTGCTTCACATGCGGCTATTGCGTTGGTGGTGGTAATGTTAGTTGATGTGTCAACATTATGGTTGATGCCCAATTGATGAAGTAGATGATGGTTTTTACCACCATATGACGTGTAATCACCACTTGAGAGTGATTTAACCTTGCTCAACTGCTCCTTCATTTGAATAATCGATAATAACGTCTCACTAAGAAGTTTCGTTTGTGCCTCTTCCAGCACATTCGTTGACATGTTGTCGTTCTTGCAATAATTATTCCTCCTCTCTTGATTGTTAGTGGCAGACAATACTTTTGATGATGGTCCATCATCATCATCCGAAGCAGCAGCCGCTTGAGCCCAGGGATGCCGCCGTTCCAATTGAGCACGATCCATCATTCGACGAGCATAGATTCTAGCAACGTTATTCCTAGCTCGTTGAGCGTAGGCACTTTCAGTATTATCTGATGACGTATTAGTTTCATTCTCACTTGATAATGATGTCACGCTGGAATTGGAGGATGTCGCCAAGGATGGCGACTCATTTTTGGCTGTGTGGCCAAGCGGTACGCCTAGAGCCACTGAGAGTGCGGGGAGGACTGACTTGTTCATGCTGGGGGTGTGCTAGTGACTGATGTTAGGGGCCATCCAACGCCATGGTGGCGTGTCGGTGTCAACTCAAAAATGTGGGGAGGAAAAAAAATGGCGAGGAAAAATTAAAATACTGCGTGTCAGTGCTTCTATTGACATGGACTCCCATTTGATTGTCTCTAAACTTGCCTTAGCGTTGCTCGCTTCGCCCATGCCATCATCGGCTGCATGCAATGCTGCTATCTACTGAAAGGTGCAAGCTATAGAGCGTATCATGAATATCTCCGTATCATATTCTGGCCTTCTTTAATACATGCCCTCTCTCTCTAGAACAGTTCTTACGCTGGGAAGATCAAGAGAGGTGAGACCTCAACTTTCAGATCAGACCTAATCAACCTCAACTATAGTTTGTGCCCTCTCCTTCTTTATCTCCCTGTCTAAAGCTTTGTCAGACTGTATACGACAAATAATGGATTACTCGTTATCAAAAATCTACATCTTATTCTTATCAGCATTACTATACAACACACCGTGTGTCTTCCCAACAACAGGACCATGATGTCTAAAACATCCAGGCACTTGATACAAGTAAACACCCTTCCCAAAACTTCCACCTATACTTGTACTAGCCCTCCAACCCGGTATCTCAAACACATTCGAAACCACCAACGAACCAGGTTTCAACTCCTCTTGCAACTTTTTTCCCAACCGATCCATAATGGGGTACAATCCATAAACAACCACCACATCATACTTGTGCAATTGAATCTTCCACAAGTCACCCAAATGAAATTCAGTTGTGGACCAGTATTTGGGTGTGAGGAATTGTCGAATCTTGACCATTAGGTGGAGTGCAGGATTGATTTCGTACCCGACTGATTTTTGAAAGATCCCTTCTCGGGCGGCACGGAAGACGACTCGACCATCGCCTGACCCTAAATCAACGAATTTTAGTGTTGATGATGATTGCGTTTTGTTGTTCTTGTTGACATGCTGTTTGATTAAATCAAACATGACATTGAGTTTGTTTGCAAAGGTAGGAAGATAGGGAGCTCCACGACGTTGCAGCACTGGTGGAAGGCTTAGGATGATGGCGAGATGTGGTAAAAGGAAGAGAGTAGAACCTATTCCGAGAAGTACCTTGTTGCCTGTAATTGATGATGGAAAGAGTGTACTTTTCCAGAAAAAATTGTCGTCTGATGATCCTATTGTTGGAAAGCTTGACGAAACATCATTGTTATGTAATGCTTTTGTTTTGATCTCATCATCCTCAGTATTTTGTGACTCTTGTAACAGATGCAGTAATCCTAAAGATTCTAGCAGCTTCGCCTCTTCCTCCGCAAGTGAGTCTGTCTTCTTGCTGCCTTTGTCTTGCCTATCCATTGCCGCTACTGACGAGTTGCCTCAGTTTCATGAGGTTTCATGCCACCTCGACCGCCATGGTTGATCGATCGCGGACCTTTTGATATTAATTCCTACGTTGACATACCTCTCATCTTAAAAAGCTTAAGAAAAGAGACTTCTTGGGAAGATGATGTTGCATCAGCAGCAGCGGCTCAGCCGCACCATCATCACCACAGCTGCACGGCAAAGAAACTCGCCGATTGGCCGATTTCTGTGCAGTGCTGCTGTTGGTAGTCGAGGTAACGCTGAGATAGACAGGATCAAACCACGCGCGCGAGGTGATTATCATCACACAATAAAACGTCCTGCTCGATTGGGTGGTGGTGGTGTTGAAGAGCGTCGGAATATATTGCGTCCTCCAAAGGATGTTACAGAAGAGAATTCCAATGGTCGCAGATTAAATGATACCTTCAATAGAGGAGGCAATATTATTATACGGAGGCCACAGCATGGTAGTAAAAGCGATATTTTCCCTCATAGCTTGCCTCCACCAATGAAATACAACAACTTCAAAAAATCGAATTATACACCAGAAACCGCAGAAAATAAACAATTATATCAAAACATCATCAAATGCACGACAATAGAAGATACTGTCGCCGTGGCTCATGATCATCTCGACAAACTTTCACCAAGGACGACTGCAGCTGTGTGGAAACATCTTTCCTCTTTGTTGAGTAAACCTCATCAAAACAAGAGCAGTGCAACTGTTTTCGACAAACAGCTGGAGACACAACTTGCAGTACTTCTGGGCCACACTTCCAATCAAATTGAAGTACAAAATCCAGCAGTTTTGGCAAATACTGCTCATGCGCTTGCGTCAATTATAAAAACTACTACAGTGGCGAGAAACAGCAAGAACAACAATGGTAGCATGAACCAGCTATTTCACAATCTCCTCACCAACGACAATGCTAGTATTTGGAACAAACTACAGGATCGCTACGTCCAAACGGAAGATTCGTTTGGTGCTCGACAAATTGTTACCTTGGCGTGGTCATTTGCGACAGTATTGGAACCAATTACACGCAACAACAATGATTCTTCGCCGCTCAATGTCGCCCCTTTCTTCAATGCGGCATATAAATCATTTGAATCCAAAAGAGAGACGTTCTCTACGAAACATCTGGTCAATCTTGCCTGGTCTTGCATGACATGTAGGCATAGTATGCCGGAACTATTTGATGGCTTGGCAGAGGAATTTACTTCGCGGAGACTTCTTGATCCGAAGGAAGCAGAGAATTTGGACGATGTGACTCTTTGTCAATTGGCAAGTTCCTTTGCGAAAGCGAGGCATAATGACGCTAGACTCTTTGGAGCTATTGCTCGAGCAGTGCTTCCGATGTTACACGACTTTGATGGCAGACACCTGGCCAACCTTGTACAACCCTTTGCTTTTGCAAAAATCGTGCCACAATTGGGAGATGATGGACGTAGATTGTTTGATGAAGTAGCCAAGGTATCAATCCGTCGAGTCAACAGTCTTGCACCACAAAACATGGCGAATATACTGTGGGCATACGCATCAACAGAACAGTCTCATCCAGCACTGTTCCATGCTATTGCTCAAGAGGCAGCGCCTCGTCTGAGGGAGTTCTCACCAAAGCAGCTGGCGAATTTGGCTTGGGCTCTCTCGAAATATCCACCACCCAAGTCGAAGAATTATATTTTTGATCAAATTGCTGCAGAAGTAGTCGACCGAGGTCTGGAATCATTTACCAACCAAGGATTGACTATGATTGCACACTCCTTTGCCACCGTCGGACATACTTCTCATGAAGAGTTTTGGAATACAGTTGAAAGAGCAGCTATAGATAGAGCTTCTGAATTTGGTCATCTTGAATGTGCCCAAATGGCATGGTCTTTTGCCACCATTGATCGTCCTTCAGATGAGTTGTTCCGTCAAATTGAAGGAGTAGTCAGATCCAATATTAGAGCATTTAATTCACAAGGACTGTGCAATTTATCATGGGCATTCTCAATGTTGGGGTACGACTCGCTACCAATATTTGAAGCCATTGCGGATAGTTCGATGAGAAAGATGAGTGAGTTCAAGCCATCGGAAAAGGCAATGTTGGTCTTATCTTTTTCTAGAATAAGTCACCCATTTCAGTACTTATTTGACAGAGTAGCATCTCAGTCAATATCAGAAGTGAAATCATTTGGGTCTCTTGCTCTTTTCAATATGGTGGTCTCTTATTCCAAAGCAGATGCAAGTAAGCGCAACAAGAAGTTACTGAAGGCGATTGCAGATGAAATTGTGTGCAGACCATCGAGTCTCTCTCCGAAACTGCTCGTTGGGATTGCTTGGTCCTATGCAAATGAAGGGTTCCGTGATCCCAAATTATTCAACTTCATTTCGAAAGAATGTTTAGATTACTGTGCTTCGTTTGATAGTCAAGAGATTGCAAGTTTGGCATGGTCCTTTGCCTCTGTCGGGCGCCGTGATCGACTGCTCCTCCAAACATTAGCGAAGAATTCGGATCACATATGGGATGAATTTGGTGCTCAGCCCCTTGCAAACATGGCTTGGGCTTATGCTACAGCAGAAGAAAATATTCCATCGTTGTTTGAGGGTATTGCCAGTTCTGCTATCGCGATCAAGAACGACTTTTCCTCTCAGGGTGTTTCGAACCTATTGTGGGCCTTCTCAGCTACTGGCTACCCAGAGGAAAACCTTTTCCGGTCTCTTGCAATGCCAGCATCGTCAGTACTTTACGAAGCAGGCCATCAATCGTTGGCAAACATTGCCTGGGCGTATTCGGTAGCGAATGTGGAAGATAGCTCTTTATTCAACGAACAATTTGTCAAAGTGTGTGTTCAGAAAGAGAGCGAGTTTGATTATCAAGGTTTACGTCAGCTCCATCAATGGAACTTGTGGCGAAAAGAGTTGAAGTCTGATGTTGTTTTGCCGCATGACTTGGGCTCAAGATGCTACAACGAGTTCACGAAACAAACCCTCATCACTTCCGATTTTCAGAAGCAAGTCGTTTCGGTAGTCAATTCGATGGGGCTGGATGTTGACGAAGAAGTGCAGACAAAAAGCGGCTACATTTTGGATGCAACTTTCACTCGCAATGGCAAAGTCA
Organism: Skeletonema tropicum; assembly: GCA_037178625.1. Lineage (NCBI taxonomy): Eukaryota > Bacillariophyta > Thalassiosirophyceae > Thalassiosirales > Thalassiosiraceae > Skeletonema > Skeletonema tropicum. Next base: position 602,380 of record CM074138.1, read on the forward strand.
TTGGACTGGAGATTGATGGTCCGTCTCATTTCATAGGAAGGAAGAAGAAAGGGAATACCATCTTGAAAGAACGCCAAGTTGCAAATGTTGATCTCATACCAATAATATCTGTTCCGTATTGGGAATGGAATGACGAGGAGAACAAGGAACGATACATTATCAATAAGATTAGTCAAACCGAGTGAGGAATCAATGTCATGATCATGTATTGATGTTTATGGACATCAATTGACCAAAAGTATGTTGCCAAAAGTTTTACAGAGTTACTATTGTAGTGTGGCTTGATTAATCTTGTTGGAGCACATCAGCACTAACTTTTTATGAGTGCCTGCAGTTTGGTATGACTTCGAAACCGTATGAAACTTACAAAATGCATCGATCCTTAAGTAAGCAACGAATAGATAAGCCTTCGAGTGCCGCTGGCGTACTAAACGCTGGAATCAATATCTAAAACAACGCCATCAAGAGCCCGATTCGAAAAGAACCCCGCTGAGAGATGCGAGCCGCTGTCACGTCAGTGATCATTGATCATGGACGGAAATGGGAACCGTGATGACCTCAAAACTCTTCAAAACTGCATGCATGACTTCGGCTGCCGCCTGCTGCCGGCTGGGCTTCTCCATACTGCGCTGATCTCTGCTGATGTATTCCCAATTTTGGGGGCAAATGATGAACCAAACATATATTACTTCATCTAAACATTACAGATTTATCTTCACTGACAATTCGTATCGAAGCTGTCTGCTAATCCTAATACGCAATCTACATACACGTAAAAGAAAAAATAATGGGTTCTTCCACCACCACCGACATTGTCCTAATGTTTCTCTCATCCGGGTGGTACTTTCTCATCGCTGGGGCAATTATTAGATCATTTTATTTATGCCTCAGAAGAACATTCTGTGGTTACGAGGAAGAAAGAATAAGTACTGAGGAGGAGGAGGAGGAGCAGGAAACTCCAGAACGCTATTGGACACTGTCTCCCGCACGTAAAGAAGAGATTGACAACAAACGAGAGGCCGCTGTCCTGCGCTACTTGAACAGGTTTACATTGGTAAGAAATGTGTCATCTGCTGCTGACTGCTGCGAGATTGTTCATGCGTGTGACATGCACATCTTAAAATGTGTGAAATGCACATCTCTCAACTCTTTTACGATCTATTCCACACATCAGACACTAGGCGACGAACACTTGCTATGCTGTTCTGAATCACAAACTGATACTACTCTCTCATCATCAACGAGTGAAGAAAAAGATAAGAGCGTCGCATCAAACGAATCTTGCAAAGAAGTGGAACGCAATAATGACATTGAGGAAGGGAACAGTTATGTTGTACTTGTATGTAATGGAGGTGATATGGCACAAGATAGCAAGCCAACAGCAGTTGGTGACGCTGCCGTCGAATACACACATATTTCTCTTCCACTGCCCGGATGTGATGTGGCAGGCATCGATATCTGCAGCACTGAGGCAAGGGAAGAAAATAGGCAGGAAGGAAAAGGAAAAAGATGGAAATTTTCTTCTCTGTTTCGGAGTGGAGATGATGAAGGAAGAGAGACATCCCAAACTGAACCAGTTACAATCACAGACAATCCAAATAGTCAGCTACAAGCTGTCGAAAAAAGAAGTGTGCCGATATTTTGTGCAATCTGTCTCTCAAAGTATGAAAAGGGTGACCGTGTATGTTGGTCTTCAAATGCAGAATGCAGCCACGTATTTCACGAAGATTGTATTCTTCAGTGGCTGATATCTTCAGGAAAGAAGAGATCAATAATTCAATTCTTTACAAGTAACCCGACTGACGAGGAGTTGCTGAAGCATGAGTTCTGCCCTTATTGTCGTCAGGACTTTATCTGCGTGAAACCAGCGGTGCTTGGAAGTGAGGAAAGTGTCTGATATGATGTGTAAGGAAAGTGTATGGACTACCTCCTTTCTAAGCTATTTATATGCATGTGTCATTTGTAAGCATTGTCACCACTCCAGCGCTTGTGACAACAAGGGCGATCCAATTTACACTCTTACTCTGCTTTTTGCCATCTCTGCCAAAACCTTCCTTTTCCCACGCATCATCCTCCGAGTTACTTGACGTAAAGCGGATCAGATGCAAAATAATGTGATCTATGTATCTCCTTGAACTTATCTAATTCTTGCACCGATCGAAGAGCGGGGATAGCTTAGTAGGTACTAGCTCAACAACAATTCTAACTCGCTATCAAATATATGCATCAGGGTTTCATCAGGCGCATAATTCAAGTCGGTGGATGAGCACCGAACAATCTGAGACAACCTTGGACTCTTCTCTTCCTTGCCTGCTTGAGACGCAACTTTGTCCTTACGACGTTGATGGGCTTTCCAGAAGTGTTGGTATATTCTCTCTCGATGGCTCTTCGCAGCAGCAATATCATCAGCCAGAGATGATGTAACAGTAGGGTCGTGTTTGTTTGAATAGCTGCGAGGAATATCTGCCTTTATACCCAATGAATACCCTCTGCTCAACCCTTCATCTCCAGTTTCATAAACCGAGAAGACGCCTTCATGTAAAAATTCTTCAATAGGTCTTTCCTTGCCAGATGACGTTGACGAAGTGAAGTAGTTTCATTGATCTCATCGGCATTGTATCTTTGTGGACGAGCATCAGCATCTGCTCTGGCATGGACAATGGGGGTGGAATAACGTTCTCCTTCACGTTCAAGTGATGAATACGATGAAGGTGTCAAGAATAAGATGTAAAACTAAAAGGAATGACATCCTGCAGATGAAAGGGTCTTAAATGTGCGAGTGCGAACAAACCACGATTCACTCTCTAATTAGATCAGTCATTGGCTATTTCGTGATTACAATGACTTCCATTGTCAAGATTTAACCGGGCCAGCTGGCTTGTTCACCCCTAGCCACCCGTAAGTAGATGGGCGCGCTTGTGAAATAAGAACGAGAAGCTGCGCTCCACCTTGCTTGGAAGTTGATGCTAACCTGAAGGGCAAAAGCAAACACTTCTTGAACCATAATCCCTATCGGTTTACTATGGTGGCCTGTAAACACGATGAAGATGTTACTTTGAAAAGACGCGTGTACGAATCTACCCTTGAACTACAAACGAGTCAGGCTGCCGCCCTACTTATGTTGACGAACATGAACGAGACACAGTCATTTATGACCTCGAGTACCGTAAGAAATTTACTCAAGTGAGAAGGTGATGAGGAATCAACCCAGGACAGTCACTTTGGAATAAATAAATAAAAGTACAGTCGAGTAGCACGAACAGTACCCGGGGGGGGTACAGAAATTTGGCTAGGCTGAGTTCCAAGTTTTGGGGGGGTACAACTCGAAAATCACCACCTCAATGTCGACATCACCACCACCACACTATGTCGGAGGACTTTGCACATGCTACTACTATGAATTGCATCTTGTGAACTACTGAATTAAATGAAGCACTGGAGTGACAGTCCGTTCCATTCATACCAGTGCAATAAATTCCAAACATACTACAAGATTGTGAAGAAAAACAGTAAAGTGACTTGCGTCTAAAGCAAGTCTGCTGTAGGGAACAAGATGTGCTCGAGCAAAATGTGCAAGAAAGGTTGTCTTCAGCATGACGTTCCCTGTCCTCGACACAAAAGAAAGAAGTAGTAAGGTATTCATTAAGATAGATGTGTGTTCAATGGTCCTAACCTAAGCGTTTACCTAATAAGAGCCCTACAATTATGTCGGTGAGGGGGGTACAAAACTTTACCCTAGGCTGAGATTTGGAGGGGGGGTACAAGCAAAGTTAGGGGGGTACTGTTCGTGCTACTCGACTGTATCCGAACAGACATCAAGAGTTCGGTTCGAAAAAGACCCTGCAGCGAGAAGCTGTTCCTCAATTGAACCCTGTCACGATGACCTCAACTGCATATGATGTCTATGACTTCGGCTTTGGCTGTGCTGCTGATCACGTTATGTTCGGTTCACTGTAGCTACACAAAACATATTCTTATATTCGACAGCTCTGATCCTGCTAAGCCCATTTATATTGACGCAATCTCCTAAGAAAAAAATGTCTTCCACCACCACCACCTACATCGTCCTAACGTTTCTCTCATTAGGATGGATGGCAATCATCGCTAAGGCGGCAATTATGGTAAGAACACTCTGTGTTTACGAGGAAGGAACAGCAAGTAATATTGAGGAGGAGGAAGAAACTCCAGAACGCCATCGAGAAATGTCTTCCGCACGGCGACAGGAAAAGATTGACAGCCTACGAGAGACCGTACTTCAACGCTACTTGAACAGGTATACATTGGTAAGACATGACAACTGCTGCTGACTTGCGATATTATTCATGTGTGACTGCACATCTCACATCTCACAATTCACTCTTTCTCTTTGTCGCAATCTATTGTACAAAATTAGACACTAGGCGACGAACACTTGCTAAGCCTCTGTGGCTCTGGATCAGAAACTGATACTTTTACTACTAACTCATCATCAACGAGTGAAGTCAAAGACGATGGGAGCCTCACATCAGACGAACCTTGCACCGACATGGAAAGGAGCTGTGACATAGAAGAAGGGAACAGAGATGTTAATGTTGTACTTGTATGTAATGGAGGTGATATGGCACAAGATAGCAAGCCAACAGCACCTGGCGACACTGCCGTCGAATACACACATATTTCTCTTCCACTGCCCGGATGTGATGTGGCAGGCATCGATATCTGCAGCATTGGGGCAGCTGAAGAACACGGTAGGCAGGAAGGAAAAGGTAAGAGATTGAAGATAACTTCTCTGATTCAGAGTGGAGATGATGATGGAAGAGAGACATGTCAAGCCCAAACAGAGCCGGTTTCTGTGACCGACAATCAAAATAGTCAGATGCAAGCTGTTGAAAGACGAAGTGTTCCCATATCATGTGCAATCTGTCTATCGGAGTATGAAAAGGGTGACCGGGTATGTTGGTCTTCAAATGCAGAATGCAGCCACGTATTTCACGAAGATTGCATTCTTCAGTGGCTGATATCTTCAGGAAAGAATACCTCGACGAATCCATACTTCTACTATACAAGAAACCCGACTGACGAGGAGTTGCTGGACCATGAGTTCTGCCCGTGTTGTCGTAAGGACTTTATCTGCGTGAAACCAGCGTTGCTTGTTAGAGGCGAGGAAAGAGTGTGATAATGTGTGTAAGAGAAGCGAAAATCTGCAGAGTACTCTCAACTTTACTGCTCTTGCTTATGGTTGAACGGTGTTTGTGTTTGTTGAGAGTCGGGTCTGCTGTTCGTAGGGAAGCTTTTGGAGACTTCGCCCGTTCTCATAGTTGTGGCGGCCGTCATTTTGTGATCGGCGGCGTGTGGCAGCTTTCGTTTGAAATAGCTGCTTGGTCAATAAAGAATCCATATAGATGTGCCGTGAGCCTCAGGCTAATGCTGCAAAGAAAGACTACTAATAACTGATCTTTTAGTGAAGTTTTGACTAGAGTATAGCTTTGTATGTACATTAGCCTTGCAGTGGGTGCTTGTATATTATATGCAAGGCCACTGTATGGGCGAACGGAGTAACCAGGCTGCAGTACTTATCCGGTTTACACGGTAATATTGTACATACATAGTGCTGAATTGATCCTGCAGTGCCGTCACGGGACTCAGTAGTGATGCTCGGGAGAGGGCTGCGCTTGCGATAGGCATCTCCGAGGATACTAACATGGACTATTGTGCTCCGTTCAAAGCTAACTATTTTGCGTCATTTGTACTGCTGTTATCGTCATCACTCCAGCTGCTGGTCAGTGATAGCATCGAGAACTTACTTGAATGGGACCACCACACTTATCCCGACCTCATGCTCTACGCCCAGGGCAAGGGCAACAAATTGTTTGTGGATCTTCTGTTACGAAGTACATAAGAAGATGGAAGATTTTAATAAAATCTTTAGATAGCTTGTTCCACCACAAGCAATATCTCTCAGATGACACATTACATTATCTTGAAGATGTACATGGAATTGGTATGGTTGATCATAGCTAGAACCCCGAAGAGTATCTTAGATTGAGACACATACACGACTACACGACACATGCTCATAAATCCATTTTTGAGCTTATGAATGGTCTCATCTCATAAATCTAAATTTACAAATAGATACACTGCAACATAATAAATTTACACACCAATAATAGAAAATAAAAGCAATAGACTGCTTACAAGTCCGGCGTAGAATAGCAGAGCGTTTAAACACGTTTATCGACGACGCTACTTATACTGATGCAAAACCTCCCGCTATGTGACACATCCTATAACCAGGAAACTAGAATGAGGGTTGCAATGTTGCTATGGGCAAGCAGTACGAACCAGCCTAGAGTAAGTAACATTCATAATTGTTTTTTGATGTATTTACGTACGTACTTAGATTTGTGCACAGAAGTAAAAAGGAGCTCAACGCGGGAATGTAAAGCTTCGGAGAAGGTGAGACACATACAACGCTGTTGACACATACAAAGCTATACAACATAAAAGTATGGAGGCCGTCGAAAAACACGCACCTTCAAGAATGTTCGGATTCGGAGAGCTGCGTGCTGTCTTCGGAATTGCTAGTGTGTCCCTTGGATATGGGAATCTGGGTTAGGTGTGACTGTGAAAGTGAGAAATTGTGGTGCTAGGACACGCTAGAATGTACATCCCACTGCTGACTGCTGAGCCGAAACTGTTGTGTACCTACTGCGACAATAAGTAGTACTCAGCACATTATTTTTATTCTACTTTAGTATCGTAAGCCCATTTACGCAATCTACGAAACAATGTCCTCCGCCACCGACATCGTCCTAACGTATCGCTCATTAGGATGGATGACAATCATCGCTGTGGCGGCAATTATTCGACAGTTGTACATCAGAAGAACATTCTGTGTTTACGAGGAAGGGACAGCAAGTAATACTGAGGATGATGAAGAAACTCCAGAACGCCATCGAACGATGTCTTCCACACGGCGACAGGAAAAGATTGACAGCCTACGAGAGACCGCACTTCAACGCTACTTGAACAGGTTTACATTGGTAAGACATAATATTTGCTGCAAGATTATTCATGTGTGACATGCACATCTTACAATTTACTATCTTTGACAATCAAATCAGACACTAGGCGACGAACACTTGCTGAGCCTATATGGCTCTGGATCAGAAACAACTGATACTTTTACTACTAACTCATCATCAACGAGTGAAGTCAAAGACGATGGGAGCCTCACATCAGAGGAATCTTGCACCGATATGAAAAGGTGCTGTGATATAGAAGAAGGGAACAGTGGTGTCGTAGCTGTTCATCTTGAATATGACATGGCACACGGTAGCAAGCCAACAGCACCTGGCGACACTGCCGCCGAATACACACATATTTCTCTTCCACTGCCCGGATATGATGTGGCAGGCATGGATATCTGCAGCATTGAGGCAGCTGAAGAACACGGTAGGCAGGAAGGAAAAGGTAAGAGATTGAAGATAACTTCTCTGATTCAGAGTGGAGATGATGATGGAAGAGAGACATCTCAAGCCCAAACAGAGCCGGTTTCTGTGACCGACAATCCACGTAGTCAGCTGCAAACAGTTCACAAACGAAGTGTGCCGATTTCTTGTGCAATCTGTCTTTCTGAATATGAAAAGGGTGACCGGGTATGCTGGTCTTCAAATGCAGAATGCAGCCACGTATTTCACGAAGATTGCATTCTTCAGTGGCTGATATCTTCAGGAAAGAATACCTCGACGAATCCATACTTCTACTATACAAGAAACCCAACTGACGAGGAGTTGCTGGAACATGAGTACTGCCCGTGTTGTCGTCAAGACTTTATCTGCGTGAAACCAGCGTTGCTTGGTAGAGGCGAGGAAAGAATGTGATAATGTGTGTACGAGAACGTTTTGGCTAGCTCCGTTCTAATTCTAAGCTCATTATTTTGCGTCATTTATATTGTTTTTATAGTCATCACTCCAGTTCTGTTGGCAACATGGGTCGATCCATTTCACATTCTTATTTCGACTCTGCTTCTTTCATCACCGTCCAAAGCCTTGATCATGCCCGGCATCCTTCGAGTCATGCCTGACTTTAGGTAAAGCTACAGCGGCGCATACTACATAGATTAGGTGCAGTCTCTAATTCTTGGCCATACTATAGAGAAGCTCTATGCATGGAGAGTTGAATAAGAAGATACAGCCAGGGCAAATTCCGGCAGGAGCCGGAAGAAACTAAAAGGCTTTGGAGAAGGTGATGAGCGATGCAAGACTAAAACACGTTGGAATCAATAGAATAAATAACGTTAATAAAGAGAAACTCCCACCTAAATTGTTAGGTGGGACATATATAAGACTCGACATAGCCCCTTGAAAAAACACGTCACGCTTCGAGAGAAAGTTTGAGAAGATGAGATTGGTTCAGTCTCCATGATCCTTACATACATCGATTGTCAACTGCAGCTCTTTTGACTCTATCTCTCCGGCCTCTCCGGCTCAATGTCAATGTTGTGTGCCTACTGCGACTACACACAACATATTTATTTTGTATATTTCAATACCAATACCAAAACACGCATCGCAGCTAATGTTAGACAGCCCTGATTGATAGCCCCAATTAACGCATCTACCTACAGAAAAAATGTCTTCCACCACCACAACCACCACCGATATCCTCCTAATGTTTCTCTCATCGGGATGGTGCTTCATCTTCGCTGGGATATTTATTAGATCATTCTATTTATGCATCAGAAGAACATTCTGTGTTTACGACGACGACGACGAAGAAGGAATAAGAAGTATTGAGGAGGAGGAAGAAACTCCAGAACGCCATCGAACGATGTCTTCCACACGGCGTCAGGAAAAGATTGACAGCCTACGAGAAACCGCACTTCAACAATACTTGAAAAGGTTCACATTGGTAAGACATGACATTGCTGCTACTGTGCGAGATTATTCATGTGTGACATGCACATCTTACAATTCACTAACTTAGACAATCTATTGTACAAAATCAGACACTAGGCGACGAACACTTGCTATGCCTATGCGGCTCAGAATCAGAAACTGATACTACTATCTCAACATCGACGAGTGAAAAAAACGATGACAGCGTCACATCAGAGGAATCTGACGGAGATATGGAGAGGAGCAGTAAATGCAGCGATGGGAGCGTCACATCAGACGAATCTTGCACCGACATGGAAAGGAGATGTGACATAGAGGAAGGGAACAGTGATGTTAATGTTGTACTTGTATGTAATGGAGGTGATATGGCTCAAGATAGCAAGTCAACAGCACCTGGCGACACTGCTGTTGCTGTCGAATACACACATATTTCTCTCCCGCTACCTGGAATTGATGTGGCAGGCATCGATGTCTGCAGCATTGAGGCAGCTCAAGAATGCGGTAGACAGGAAGAAGGAAAGAGATTGAAGATAACTTCTCTGATTCAGAGTGGAGATGATGATGGAAGAGAGACATCCCAAACTGAACCAGTTAAAATCACCGACAATCCTAATAGTCAGCTGCAAACAGTTCACAAAAGAAGTGTGCCGATTTCATGTGCAATCTGTCTATCCGAATATGAAAAGGGTGACCGGGTATGCTGGTCTTCAAATGCAGAATGCAGCCACGTATTTCACGAAGATTGCATTCTTCATTGGCTGATATCTTCAGGAAAGAAGAGATCAACAAGTCAATACTTCTACTATACAAGAAACCCGCCCGATGAGGAATTGCTGAAACATGACTTCTGCCCTTGTTGTCGTCAAGACTTTATCTGCGTGAAACCAACGCTGCTTGGAAGTGATGAAAATGTCTGATGTATGTAGGAACAATGTTTAGACTAGCTTTGTTTAAAGTTATTTAGATGGTTTTGACATTTGTCATCATCGTCACTGTAGACATAGCACTTTTTCGCTTGAAGAAATGCTAACCATACAATCTCCCTTCTGTTTATTCTTTTTGAGCAGTTATGATGTAAATCAAAGTCTAATTCGCCTACTGCTTGCCCCCAACCGGATAATATCATCAACGATGAGACGAATTCTTGTGAGAATCACTTTGTTTAACCAGTCAGCACTCGAATGGCTTGTTTTAGCTTCTTGATTTCACTAGCCAGGCGCTTGTTCTCTTCTCGGGCGCGATTCAATTCTTGTCGACAAACACTCAATTCATTTGATCTTGCTACTGCAATAGTAGGCTGGTTGGTGGCTTGTGCATAGGTATCAAACTGGTCGCCTTCCGTCACTGTTACATCTTCCTCTTTTGTGGGGTTGGCGACATCACGGTTGGTTGCTGGTGACGGATTTGGTGAAGATACTCTTTCACTTGCTCGGTTAATTACTGATGTAGAGTTCTGAGAAACGTTTGGTATAGCAGAGGGTTGGCTGGCTTGAGGTATCATTGTAGCAGCTGATGTGGAAGGTTCACTTGCTCGGTTGATTACTGATGCAGGGTTTTGAGAAACGTTTGGTATAGCAGAGGGTTGGCTGGCTTGAGGTATCATTGTAGCAGCTGATGTGGAAGGTTCACTTGCTCGGTTGATTACTGATGCAGGGTTTTGAGAAACGTTTGGTATAGCAGAGGGTTGGCTGGCTTGAGGTGTCATTGTAGCAGCTGATGTGGGAGGTTCACTTGCTCGGTTGATTACTATTACTGATGGAGGGTTCTGAGAAACGTTTGGTATAGCAGAGGGTTTGGCTGAGTACACTTCGTTGGCACGGCTTTCTTCCTCCTCCTCAAAATCAGCTCTAGAATAGATGAAGTAGCAGTGGTGCAACAATATGTAAGTGTTGTAAGGTAATCCGTACAAGAAAAAAAGTATACATGAATACATTCCATCGACGTTTGCTATCCTTAGTTTCAAGGCATATTTTCGAAGTGCCACATTTCTTATGCCCATTCCAAAGAAGTTTCAATATGCTGGCATAATGCTCGCCACCGCTTCCAGCACCCCGAGCAGCAGCCATCAGTGATGTTTTTCCATCCGAGTCGGCGTCATCTAGTTGTTTTGCTGTCTCCTCGCCCATCGCCCAGTTGCTCCACTCGTCACTGAGTAGTTCAGAGAGAATATTTTCCACCCCCTGGACATCTCCTTCCTCTGCGGCTTCCAACAACTCACCGGATTTCATCTCATTTCAGTATTGTAGATGGTACTTGATAGCGGAGTGGTACAATCTAAATAATCTAAATAATGAGAGGAGCTAAGTCGTTCGGTCGGTCGGTCGGTCGGTCGGTCGGTCGGTCGGTCGTTCTGTCCGGGCCCTTTGGCGTGTCCTTTGGCCTTCACGGGCATTTTCGATCGACTCTTTCTTTGATTGGCTTGATTTGACCCCTTGCCCCCCCGTTTTTAGAATTTTCGATTGACTCTTTCTTTGATTGGCTTAGATTTGATTGTTCAGGGGGGGACACCCCCCCTTGCCGGCCAAGAACACGGATTCGGAACAATGTTCTACCCAGAACACGGCGTTTCTTACACAGGTATCTACTCTCAAGGGGAGGTGCAATGTGATACCACCCTATCCTCTGCCGAGATCAACCTTCATCTCCAAACACACCTCATCCATGTCTCCAACATCCTCAACAACGTACAGGAGGATTTGGATGATGCAAAGACCACGATCGAACAGGTCAATTGCTCCTTGACTAACTGGAAAACAAAATTTGATATTGTGTGTAACTTAGCACAGAGTTCTGGGGTCGATCTTGAAACCCTCAACAATATCAGAAATGAACATGATACTCTTACATTGTACAACAAGGCTCTCACTTCTAACGTCAATTACATCACCACTTTCACCAACATTAAGAAGGAATCCGAGAGTGGGTACTAACTCTGCCAAATCATACTAACAGTCCTGTAGAATATTATTTCACCAAATGATTTACATCTCGCTCTAATTTCTTCCTACCTGTCTTCAATCGTTTCCACACGTTCACATTAAACCTCTTCATAGATAATCCCTCTCACATAAATCAATATTCTCCCAACCGTGTCTCAGTAATCACTACACAGCATTCGTAGAAGGCAATGTACAACCTTTATTACATAATTATTAAAGTGTTACATAACGTACTATTTGAATACTGCTATGTATATAAGTAGACACAATCAATATCGTAGTAGATAGCCGGTGCCTCCTCTCTTATTTAGAAAACCCGCGCAGCGGCTAGACGAGCGTCAGCGAGGCTAGTAGGTGTTATGGATGGATATTCACTTTTTGCCCGATCGAGTTCTCATTACGAAAGGCGTATGAGGTACTAATTCCTAAACATTTGATACCAATTCCTAAAGCTAGAAAGATACCGCTGTCACTGAGGAGAGAGGTAGGAGAGAGTTGCGAAGAGAGGCCGCCAGTGCCGCCAGCGCCATCAGTTTTGTTTTCACGATGCACCGCAGCGCACGGCAGCAACAACAACCAACAATGGAGAAGCTCCTCACTGTTCTCATTCAAACATCTCCACTCCCATCACATCCATCAACAGCTCTGCTAGAAGCGCTCTTTCGAAGCTTTGATAGAGTAGATGGACTCAAAGAAGCAAACATAATTATTTTGGCTGATGGATGTGAGAGCAAAGAAACAAGCTCATCTGATGATGACCAGGCTGATAATACAACAGTAACTAAGAAGAAGACGAACTTTAAGCACGGTGCGGCGCCCTTGGAAACAAGAGAGAACTACAAGCAACACTTGCAATTACTACAAGGAAAGATTGACAGCAGACAAGCTCCCTTCCAACCAATCAAAAATGGCACTATTCAATTGTTAAAATTGCCATATCGACATGGATCTGCAAGAGCAATTGCAGCTGCGTTTAAAATGCAATCTTTAATATCAACTCCATATATTTTGATAGGACAACATGACAATTTCTTTGTGAGAGATGTTTCCTACTTGACATCACTCATTCATTATTTGGAGGAGGATCACACCTCATCATGGTTACAATGTGTTCACTTCCCATCGACAGCGACACTGAATTATGTAGAGAAGGTTGAGAGACGATATGATATGGATATTAGCAAGTTCTGCGTTGAACATAATGGCGGTAGCTTCATCCCTCTTGTATTTTGGTATGGTAGGACACATCTGGCTCGGACGAGTTACTATACAAACTTCATACTAGCACAATGCCCTAATTTACAAGTGAGTGATCATCTCGAGGAATTATTTGGGACAAAGCAATTGAACGAACTCAACAAAATCAAAAACGTTGGTGAGGATGAATTTGAGGATGAGTTCAGAAAAGTACACCAAAAGTATTCCAATTATGTCTTTTTCGATAACGATAGTCCAGAAGAACAGATGGAGGTTTTATATCACATGTCAGGTAGAAAAGTTCGTGCAGCTACCAACTCAACACCATCTGAACAAGTAATGCCGCAATCAAATAATGAAGGTACACCAAGGAACAACACAACTTTCAAACCACAACCAAATTCTTTCACGTCCGCAAGAAGGAGTATTGCAAAAGTGCCAGGATTGGAGTTTGTACCTTCAACGAGCGGGAGTGGTAATAAAACACCGAAAAGGTTCAAGCAGAATTGCTTTCATTGTGGCAAAAAGGGTCATTCCTTTAAATTCTGTCCATCAATACAAAAAGAGACTGATATGCCGAGCATCGATGTACTTCAAATCTAGCTTATATTACTAATATCACACTCTTTAAATAGTCGCAATCTCGACTCTCTCTCCCTCTCTCCTTTCTACTCACCATCATCTAAACTGCACCTCTACTCTTTTCAGCAGCAGCAGCAGCAGCTTCTTCTTGCTTCCGCTTTTTATGTCGCTTCAAGTCACGCTTCCATCTTCGTTCTTCTTGCCACACAACCATCCAATGTTGCTGATAGAGCCACCGCAAACCCTTCACATTTACAACTGCTCCCAATACTACTACTGTGGCACCTCCCCATAAGGCTAAAAATGGTGGATATAGCAATTGCGCGCAGTATACAAATGAAGATGTTAGAGAAAGCCCAATGCCAATTAGCATAGATTGTCGTAGTGATGGGAGGTACTTGAAAATTGATTGGTCGTCGTTATAGGTGGTGAAACCTGGATCTGGAGGATAACTTGAGCCGTCGGAAGAGTCAGCTGTTGTTGCGAAAGCTTTTCTTTTCACGCGTGACAAATACCTTCGACGGTTCTTTTGACGTATCAAGTTTTTGTTGGATGTTGGTGTGAATAGGGAAGAATAGACCGAATCGTATTCCAAAGGACAAGGCTTTGTAGTATGCCTGGCTTTCGAACGAGGATGATAGTTCTTCGGAGCAAATCCAAACAGGGATTGATGTGCACCTTTATGCCATGAAGATGCAGAGTCAGGAGGCGACGGCGGCGACTTGTTATTTTCGTCTTGTACAGAGCTCCAACTGACGGAAGGGATATATACTGTATGTGGTAGAGAGATCATAATCACACTCAAATCTTTCCCACGGGAGTTAGCTTTCAATTTGTGTCCTTTGCCAAGAGTATCTTCCATGAGGATAATCTCACCAGGATTGAACGTCCTTGATTCTTCGTCGTTGCCACTGACAACGATTTCAATGGGAGACAAGGCAACTAGCAATTTGGGGCGTCCATCATGATTCCCATTGATATATCTTGGGGAAGAATCCTCATATTCGTCCTCAGTGTCAATAGTAACGCCACCCCCTAGATTAACCCAATGGCCGATGTCGGCACCTGCCGGTAGATGACGTACTACCAAATCATCTAAAGAAAATGCTTCTGTTGTTGATTCAATATTACGACCACAATCAAGGAATGTGTATGGAATAGTCATCATCGTTGTCACATCTACATCTGGAACATCTAGAAAGTAGGACAATCCGTCTTGAGGAGAGGTGACAATTCGTGCTGACAGTGTAAATCCCTGTGGAGGATTGTTGGACGAAGAAGCAGTGGAGTCCACGCCAACCTTGTTTGCTTGAAACCTATCCTTCTTGGCAGACAGTGGACTCGATGTTCTTCCCGCACCCTTCATTACATGCGCCTCAATTTTGGCAGTAGCTGACCCAGCAAGAGAAGATTGATGAAAAACCGTTGAGTCGACATCATCATCTTCATCAAATACACCTGGTGTTGCATTAATTTTGGGAACTGTTGTTGCCGATCCAGCAGTTGCACTGCCTTTACTACAACCCATTGCACCCCAGTGATGACATCCTGTTATATGGCCTGCTTTTGGATTTTGATACTCAGCGTTCTCGTCAACTGCTTCAGAAGCCATCAATTCCTGCTCATCTTGGACACCATTATTATCATCATCCCAAGACGAACTCTGATAGCCAAGCACCATAGCCGCCTTTTGCTCTTCCTCTGTCAGCTCTGACCAAAATAATTTGCACTGAGATGACTCCTCGTCACTATTCCACATTTCACTATTGCAACCAAGTGTTAACGCTGCTTCTTTCATTGGAGTGGGAAGTTCTGACCATTCTAACAGGTTGACGTCAATGGTGTCACTTTGATGAGAAGAGTCTGTAGTGTCGTTTTCATGTAGTTGTTGGCGTAGTCTGGCGCCTACCAATGTCGCCTCTGCAATTGATGAAGGAATATCACGGCCATGTTCCACCTCGTCATCGATGCTGTGGCCTTCGAGATCATTATTCGCTACTTTCTCTTTGCTGCCTACATTGATTGTTTCTCGTTCGTCAGCCGCATCAGAAGCGACATCATCATTATGATTGCGCTCCCCTACAACATGATCTACGTCTTCCACAGATACATCTGCTGCAGCAACTGAATTCTCTGAGAAAATAATTGATAGCAGTAGTAAAGTCGCTGCAAAGAAATGGGTTTGTCTTGATTTCATTATTGTGAATATTTGTTTTCCTATCACTGCTTGAACTTCAACTTCGAACTTGTGGAGCCGTATCTTCTGCTATATTGTAATACACGCCTCTATCTTTCAGCACTTGATCCATTGATCTAAAACTTCTAATGATACTCTGTTTTCTGTTTTCGTCCACCTAATATGGTACTGATGCACTAAACGACTTCGAGCTTCAATTATGAAGAGTGCTAGAGCTAGCGCTTGACATCGTGTTCGGTGTTCGCTGCCTTCAGATTTTGAAAGCAAATGGAGCTGTCTCATCAGCAAAAAAACATCAGGTAGCGTACCTTAGCGTACGTAGGAATCGTCCAAGAAGCGGTATCAAAGTGGCGCCAACGATCATTGAGCACATCACCACTAGCCTCGCTGACGCTCGTCTAGCCGCTGCGCGGGTTTTCTAAATAAGAGAGGAGGCACCGGCTATCTACTACGATATTGATTGTGTCTACTTGTATACATAGCAGTATTCAAATAGTACGTTATGTAACACTTTAATAATTATGTAATAAAGGTTGTACATTGCCTTCTACGAATGCTGTGTAGTGATTACTGAGACACGGTTGGGAGAATATTGATTTATGTGAGAGGGATTATCTATGAAGAGGTTTAATGTGAACGTGTGGAAACGATTGAAGACAGGTAGGAAGAAATTAGAGCGAGATGTAAATCATTTGGTGAAATAATATTCTATAGGACTGTTAGTATGATTTGGCAGAGTTAGTACCCACTCTCGGATTCCTTCTTAATGTTGGTGAAAGTGGTGATGTAATTGACGTTAGAAGTGAGAGCCTTGTTGTACAATGTAAGAGTATCATGTTCATTTCTGATATTGTTGAGGGTTTCAAGATCGGAAAGAGTCAATCGAAAATTCTAAAAACGGGGGGGGCAAGGGGGGGTGTCCCCTCCTGAACAATCAAATCTAAGCCAATCAAAGAAAGAGTCGATCGAAAATTCTAAAAACGGGGGGCAAGGGGGGGTCCCCCCTGAACAATCAAATCTAAGCCAATCAAAGAAAGAGTCAATCGAAAATTCTAAAAACGGGGGGCAAGGGGGGGTGTCCCCCCCTGAACAATCAAATCTAAGCCAATCAAAGAAAGAGTCAATCGAAAATTCTAAAAACGGGGGGGGGCAAGGGGTCAAATCAAGCCAATCAAAGAAAGAGTCGATCGAAAATGCCCGTGAAGGCCAAAGGACACGCCAAAGGGCCCGGACAGAACGACCGACCGACCGACCGACCGACCGAACGACTTAGCTCCTCTCATTATTTAGATGGGATTTCGCCCTAGTAGCGTGCTTTACTAAGCATGGTGCGGTTATATATTAAAGATATAATGTTCGTGATGCCTATATAGATATATATGCATGTATGAAGCAGCTTGATATGTACCGATTTTTACATATGATGTAAAATAAAAGCCAATTAGTGCACATGAATGTGTATCCTCAACTCCTCATAAGCAATGAACGATGGTGTTATAACAAATATTTCAGCACTATCAACACCAAACACTGTTGAATTAACGATTATTGAGTTATGATATGAATGTGTATATCTTTTTGTTGAATAATAATAATGTACGAGGCCCACACATCCGTGTCATTCGACACATATTCATGTAGTTAACCATCTCATAAGAGAGAATACACTTTGTGCATTCAAACGATGGCAGCAGTGATCATATGCAGCTGTATCCGTCGAACATTACTACATTGAAACCAAAGGGCCTTAACAAGTCGTTAATGATTCCACTCCAATCTAATCAGAAGCAATGTAGCGCCATAATGACAGCCTTCTTCGGAGACAATAATATGTGCACCTATTCCACCCTAATCGAACTACGAGTCACCTAGCCACGACCATATCTCTTCAAGTTAATGAAGCAGTAGTTGTGTCGTTGTTGTCGGATGGTAAAGTTGATTTGAATAACAAAATCATTGGAATTTGTTCGAGGAATGGCTATGTGTTGGGCGATGGTGATGCCAAGGCTGAGTTCGCCGATGGTAGTGCAGGCAGTGAAATCATCTCTAATGTCAACTTCACGGTACAAAGCGATCCTTACATATTGTTGAGAGCTCTTCTGTCGCGTTTAGTTGTCTCGTCACGATTGGAGGCCAGAATAGAACAACGAAATGGGTGACATTTGTTTGTAATCGATGATGTGATGTGTAGCAGCAATGTTGGTGCCCGACGGAGTGATATGGCCATATGAAGTCATCAATAATGAGCCACACCGACACTAGATGTCTATATGTATAAGCGGCGGCGAGGGTTGGTGGAGAGATAGAGGACGATCTGTTACATCGAATCCTTGGATTTCCGAATCCTAGGATTCCTGCTCCGAATCCTAAGATTCGATAAAACATGCCGTCCGAATCCTAGGATTCTGGCAAGGGCTTGCTTGAAAAAGAACTCCACGATGATGAAGTAACGCCTACCAGAGAGGGCTACTGCTGCAGCAACAACATAGCAGATACTTACTTCACATTATTTTAGATTATCATTCCGACGATGTTCTCTCGACCGTTATTATTCTCGGCGCTACCATCGCCAATAAGTACACACGTCGACCGACATAATTTAATTTTCACATCCAGAGTACGCAATAATCAGCACTCGAGATAGCCGATAACAACAAAGTCAATAACAACAAATGAGTTGTTATTCATGTACCATTCAATCATACGCTTCTAATGGATGTGCATGTGTTGGTGGTACATAATACAGAGTTTAAAGTATCAGATAGGCTATGTTATTATTAATTGTTGGTATGTGATGTAAATTATTAGAAGTAATACTTGATAAATGTCATATTCCCCTCAATCTATCATTAATATGGCTCCCACAAATGCATGTTATCGTAATAATGAATTTTTAATGCTTGTTTGATCGATATCTTCGCCGTTTGCATTGAATTGTAGTTGATTGTTTGTTCGACGGAAACGAATAATTATGCAAACTTTTTGTACCGTGTAGGCGACATCGTGGCGTTTCCTTCCGCTCCAGGTGACTAAGCCGTCGTCTTTAATCATATTAGAGGCGAGGGGGCGGGTTGGTTGCCTTTGTAATTACTTGATGCCCCTCCTTATCTACTGCTGTATAGCAGCGATATCGTATCATGGTCGGTCGAGGTGTCTTCATCTTCGCCCATCAATCCAAGGATTCGATGGATCGGAGCCGGCGAATCCTAGGATTCGGAGCAGGAATCCTAGGATTCGGACAATCCAAGGATTCGATGTGCAGCCCCCTCACGAATCGATCCTAGGATTCCGAAATCCAAGGATTCGCCGGTATCGAATCCTAGGATTTTCAGAATCCTAGGATTCGATGTAACAGATCTCTTGGTGTTACGGGTTACGGGCCAGGGCACATAAAAGAATGGGCTGCGTATCGATTTGATTAGGTTATCCCCTATTTGATTTTGGTAGAAGAAAAATCTAGATATGCAATGCAAGAAAGGCTGTTTTGGGTGATCCCCTAATAGTAAGTTGTTTGTTCTTCAATCACATCTATCACCCATGAGGCCCCCCACCTCTCAAAATCCATCAAAATGCCTTCACCATGGTGACTACTAGTAAAAATGAGGTCAATGAATATGCTTCTATTAGGCTAATAATCGACATTCCCCTCCCCTATTATGGCATAGGATCTCCGAACCGCCGTTTATTTTCCTAATTGGGCATCGTCTGTTGTGAAAATGACTATGAACATAACCATCATCGTCGAGTTGGTCGGATGATGCAATTATATTCCTACCATGTCAACGACAACACCATCGCCGTCGACGAACACAGAACAACTCCGCCGAACCGACATCAAAAATAATATCCACTATTGGTGAAATATTCTGCTCGACAAGGCTTGTTGTTTATTAATGGCGGCCGTTTACAGTGACAAGTAATGGTGCAAAAATAATGTGTGGGTGTTGGGATCATTATTATTTGTACAGCCCATGTTGACGCATCCCAGCAACAACTAATGACTGGTTCTTCATTACTTAGTATTGGAGAGTAGCGAATCTGCGTTAGTGCCTTGAAGAGGGGGGGGGGTGTTAATTGCAGTGGGTATTCCGTAAAACTAATTTTGAACACAAGATAATACTTAGAGAGAGGGTGAGTTCAAGAGTGTACATGACGCAATGCCACTTGTGTTATTGTAATCACTAACTTATTTTCAATCTTTTAACATCAATTTGAGCATTGGGGTGTGGTGCTGCTGGTCTCTTCGTATCGTTGCTCGTCTTCGACCCTGCGGGATTTGGGGTTGCCTCTCGCTTGGTCTCTCTGCTCTTCTTGTTCTTGTCGACGCCTGCTGGAGCGGGATGCGGTGTTGCTGGTCTCTTAGTATCGTTGCTTAGCTTCCTCTCAACGCCTGCGGGATGTGGGGTTGCCGGTTGTTTGGTCTCTTTGCTCTTCTTGTTCTTGTCCACGCATGCTTTCAAATTTGATCGCAGAGACATGTCATGCTTTTGACAATGTTGTTCCTTCCACCGACGAAATACAACTGCAAACCTAGAGTGGATCATCTTCCGAAGAATAATTTGGTACACTTCCTCTATAGCATCTTGCCTGTTGCTAAAGTAATGACACATTCTTGACCAAATCAGTAACGTTATGTTACCATAGTGTGCTTTGGTGCCCTCTGGTAATATGTAGACAAACCGGTGCTGGTTGTAGGGATTAGGAGCACCCACTTTCACACCAGTTTCAAAGTGCATATTTCCCGGGGGTGATTCGTTTCTGTAAACTCTCATCACTCTTGCATTGATGTTATGACGTTCCATGACATCTTCCTCTGTCATCCAGACCCCCATCGGACATATCGACGGCTCGGGTGTGACCGCCATATTGACGCACAGGCAGTATTGACGTCGGCGAATTACTTGTGCAGTGTTCGATGCTGGCTCGATGTGTAAGAGCCGTTGGCATTGTCATAAATGTTTGTACAAAAGAGAGTGCGGCAAGCCTTCCGACATGCGACCGATTTTGAATTTTGAATTTTGCTACTAGCTAACTGTACGTACTTCGAATCTACTGTACCTCTCGTACATAGAAGAAGAACAAACGGGATGATATGAGTGGTCTGTCTGCGATACGCAGCCCATTCTTATGTGCCCGTTACGGGCGTAGTAATGTACGTTTGCTTTCAAATCCTACATAAAAGTTTGAAAACCACTTTTTGTAGCTTCCAGAAGGAATTTTTCGAAAATTCTTTTCGACATTACCTCTATCGGAACTAGTAGAATGCACTGTCGAAGCCCAAAATTAATAATTTTGCACTCCTCTACTTCAAAAGTGGTTTTCAAAGCCTATTTTACCATACTCGAGAAAGATCAGTTTATTTTGTCTGTGTGACAGTAACTGGCACTTATATACTAATTCCTACATATTCAAGGTAAAACTAAGTCTTTTGCCCTGACTCACCTCCGATTATGGCATCTAAAACACACAACCATGGTGAAAATGGGCTCCCTACGACTAGCCATAACTCAGTAACTACTAGGATGTTGACCCTATTTCAAAGCGTCAATGTTATTTATATTGTCCGTAGAAGCTCATTGATACCTCACTTGTCCACTAACTTCCGTTATTGAAGTCAAAGGTAGGATTTGAGAGCAAACGTACAGTATCGGACGACACATCGGGAGATTTGAGCTTCTTCTGGTTGACTTTTTTTTGTCACACGTGTGGGATGGCACATTTATTTACATATCTGATCTTTCATATCTCCCGCCGCCGGCGCGCCTTTTCTCTCCAATCCCGCAAAATCCAACACTTCGGTAAGCTTCTGCTTTGATTTGCTTTGCGCTGACCGGGATAGCGGGCGCGTTGGCGTGCCCACATCATATCATGGTTTGAGGAGGGGCTGAAGTGGAATATTGGGGATTTTTGGTCAATATAAGGGTAAATTATGGGTTATTTTGAGCTCATTTATACCCGATTTTGTGTAGTTCCCTTGGTTGTGGGCCCCACGTGGGCGCCTACAACATACCATGGAAAGCGCCCACTATCCCGGCACGCCTAATCTTGGCAGCAATGGCATGCAATGACAATGACAACGAAAAGAAGTTCCTCTAACCGTCATTACTGCCCATACCATACCGAAAGAATCCTCAACTGTCGCCAAGTGAAAGTCCTAAACTGACGTCAAGAAGTGCAAGAACATCAAAAATGACAGCAACAATGGAAGAGACGCGATCAACATCGGTTTCCATTCGGAGCTTCCCCCACTCCATCAGCCTCGGTTCCTGCATCGGTGGTGTACCCATTAAACTCCACCTCTCCTTCTTCTTACTAGTACTTTTGGAAATCATTTCCTCCATTCGACTTGCCGGAGAATTCCCACTATATATGCTATTTGTGGTGGTGCTGTATGGGCCAGTGTTGATGCTGACAGTTTTGATACATGAATTTGGACATGTGTTTGCTACGAAGCGTTTGGGTGGAGAGGTTGGCGGTATTGTGCTTTGGGTAAGTATATAGATACGAGAGTGAACTCTGCTTCGGGACACGCCCGATTGATATCATGGCCGCGTTACTGTTATCGTGTCGTTTCATTTATCTCACGTACATGATACTTTCGTCCAAACGATAATAATATACCATCAGCCCCTTGGAGGTTATGCTATATGCGGACCAACCGATAGCCTCGCAGGAGAGATGAAGGTAGCTCTTGCCGGTCCCTTAACTCACATCCCACAAACAATTTTCTGGTGGATGATTTATCTTCTAGTCAAGTATGAGTTCGACATGGCTGGAGAGGCTACGAAACTCTGGCCTTCCTTTTCAATTTTTTTAAAGACCATGAGTAGCGGACCCGCCGGATTCTTCCAAGTGTTGGCAGGAGAGGCAGTATGGTTGAATATCATCCTGTGTGGTTTTAATTTGTGTATTCCAGCGTATCCCTTGGATGGTGGACGTGTGTATGCTGCTGGACTTATGTTGAAGTTGAAAATGGAACCTATGAAGGCAGCATTTGTTACGGCAATGACTGCATTTGTCATTGCTTCGGCAATGGTGGGGTTTGGAATTGTGCGTATCTTTACTGGTGGTGCAGGATTTTCATTGTATTTAGCATTGGTTGGGTTATATGTGTGGGGTGAGAGTTATGGATTGCACAAAGCTGTGCAAAGTAATGACTTGAAGAGTCATCCAATTTTTGGAAGAGAATGTTTCAAATCTGGTGGTGGTGGTGGTGCTGCTGCTACTAGCAGTAGTACTGGTGGTGACTTGACCATGGCTGAGGTCTCAGCACCAGCTGATATCCCAGTAGAGGAGGGAGTCATGGCATAAAGACTGAATTTTATGTCCCAGAACAAGTACTCTTCATATTATATGTGGGGCCCATAAGGAATGCTAAATAGAGCGAAAGTAAACAATTGTTGATCCATTCACTTATATATACAAGTTTTATTGTATCAATCATGTACCTAGCTGAAACTTCCCCCCTCAATCTAATTACCCTTCTTCTTTTGTTTCTTCAGCAACTTCTTTCTCTCTTTTGTACCCCATTGCTTCGTTTGCTCGTCAAACAGTTGCTTGGCATAATCAAACAACTTGGCGTCAAACTGAGTCTGCCATGTAATCAAAGCATACGCCTGAGTCCCTCTCGTTGGAATCTCATATGGATCAGGATTAATCGCTGAACCCACCGTAATCAAGTCTTGAATACAATCTTCTTGTTTCATCTTTTCTGTTTCGTCCGTGCTGAATTTCCATTCGTTGTATTTCATAATGCGATACACTGTCTCGTCAAGGTCATCCAGTAAACCAATGAGGAATTTCTCCTTGAGAATTTGTTTGGCCTGCTCCATATCCTCTTTCGTTAGTTCTCCTGTCATACGGTTTGTCATAAATCGTGTCTGTGGGCAATTTGAGCAATTTTGAGCGAAAGGAGCTATTGTAGCGAATGAAAGCAAAGCAACTTCAGGTGGTACTTACCATCCAATTATTCTCAATTCCATTTCCTTGTGCATAGTCCTCTATAGAGACTTCAGCATCAAGATCTCCAATCTCCTTGACACGATGCCAATACATCGACACTGCCCTGTCAATAGGATTTCGCATCATCATAAAAGCTCGACCTTGGTGATCCAAATCAAATAGTGCAGCAGACTCATGATAATATGATGAAACAACCACATCCGCAACTCCTGCAGCCGCCAGTCCCATGTCCACGGCTCGTTGAATCCCAGGCACTGTCGTCGTATCCACATTGACATACTTGGATTCCTTCACATCTAGAACTTCCAATGTTGTATCTTTATCATGTCCATCTCGAACTCCTACCTCGGAACTTTGCACCAACTTGAGACACTTCCCGATAATATCCTTCATTGTACTTCCACCTGCACGTGGGACGTGGAAGAATAATGCTGTGTCTGTTGGACGGTGAGGATCTTTCACATCGGCAAAGTGTCGTAATGGTTCTAGAAATTTGTGTTCCTCATCATAGACCTTTTCAACAGGTGGCGGGAGTTCATATTCAGTACTGTAGAAGTCTGCATCCTCACCACCACCAACACCATTATTGCCTGCAACTTGGCCATCACTCGGCTTTTCTTGTGACGCAGGAACAAGTTGTTGTTCTTCTTGAGAAGACGGTACCCTCTCTCCCCCATATCCCAAGTCCTTCACATCACCATATTCCTTATCTTTGCTGCCCCGAATGGCCTTCCCATAAATGGCACCGATACCATCACCATGATTAGATTTGTTCGTGAAATGGACCGCAAATGCCACAACTGCCAACAAACATAGGATGGTCAACGCACGTTTCTTTTCTTGCGCTTCCATCCGTTTTCGTTTCAATTCATCAAGGGCACGTTGTGTAGATGTCGCTGAACGATATTTAACACCAGAAATATATTTGCTTTTGCTGGTGGCGTTGTTGCTGTTGTTGTTGTTCCCAGTACGCATCCTCGCAGTGGAGGAGACAGATGAGGCATTGCTGTTCCCTCCGGTGCTTGCATTAGAGTTGAGATTATTCACCTTGACTTTGGAGAACCATTTTCGTCTTCGGTTGTTGTTGTTATCATTATTCTTGTCGCCGTATTCATCCGCTTTGTCTCTACCATTCCTATACTTGTAAGTTCTATTCTGTTGTTTTTCGTTAGTGGGACGCTGCAGATCAATATCTTCCATGAAAGCAGTGGGCGCAGTCAACAAGCTGAATTCAATAGATTCCGAATCCTTGGGATTGAGAAGTCTAACGTGCTCGCTATTACCCTCCTCGCTTCTTCGTTTTTGGTTGTCTCCAATGAAGCTTCCCAGTTGTGACTGCTTCTTACTACTGCGGTGATGACCATTCCCATTCGTATGTCTCTGTTGTCGATCACCACTTTTTGCCCGATGCAATTCATTCTCTCTTGTATGCCTATCTACCAATGGAATCTGTTCTTGATCAGATGGATCGCGAGGAACTCGTTGGTTGCGATTGGAAGATGACGATCGACCATTAAGATCTCTGCTGCTTGATCTTGATTTGTTCTTTCGAGATGTTCCGCCCATTTTCATTTATTTGCATATGTGATGTGAACAAATGGTGCAATCAGCTAGAACCGATCAATGCAGCTTTAATCAAGAGGAGGCTCGGACTTTACAACAGTCGATTGGTTATTGGGGGCGCATTAAAGTATGGTACTATGGCACTACCAACATTGTGAGTTACGCCAACCCATCCGTCCAGATAAATTTATGATGACCGACGGTTCTTTCGGTCACGATCCGCGGTCATTCAATTCACAACACGCACTAAAATGGCAGATAACTAGGCAAGGTGGAATACCAAGTCTTTGTCACTGTGACAAATTCGAGAAGGATTCATCTCAGAGCAGAAAAATACCTTTCCTACGGAAATCGGCGTAGCAGCGCCTTGCTCTTCGTCCAGAGCTCCGACGAACAATGGATGCTAAATCAATCTCTTCGTCGTCCAGCCAGCATCTGTCTCCTGACTACGAGAGCGATCTCGGAGCCGAGGGGAAAGAGAGGCAGAGGACCTGCTCGTGCGGGTCAAGTCTCCCAATGATTCTTACGATACGTACTTAGTTTTTTCACAACGTTCCTGTAACCTAGTTGTCTAATTTTATTATGCAGCAGCAGCACAGTGTGGATGTAGCAACGATAGCTCATAGAGACTAAACCACGCGAGTTTGAGCTCATCTGGGGGAACACCTTCATCTCTAAAGATTCGATGTGCCTCTGATAAAAATTGCTGCATCTGATCAATTCTTCCTTGTCGCAAATGGATGCCTGCAATCGAGACAAAAAGTTTCGCAGCATTCAATTTGTATTTTCGCTGCGATTCAGTATCAATACTGGACTCAGCACATTTCTTCCAAATGTCAAGGGCTTCAGTGTAATACTGGATAGCCTCGTCGTATTTTCCGCATTTATCGTAGACCTTGCCAATGAGCTGTAATGTGACGGCTACATCTTGATGAACGTGTCCGTATGTGGCTCGTTCTACCTCAAGTGCATCTTTATAGCACTTCAATGCTCTCTCATTGTCACCACGATGAAGATGAATGCTTCCAATATTGTAAGAAAGCACGGCAATATCGCCACTTGTCGAGTTGGGGTTGCAGCTCCTTCGAACGCGCAAGCTCTCTTCAAAATTGTTCATGGCCAAATCAAGGAGTCCTCGCTTGAAGTGCAGAAGACCAAGATAGTTCAACGCAAGAGCAACGTCTACATGGTCACCCAGTGCAGCCTTCCTCATAGAAACAACTTCCTGAAAGGACTTGACTGCTTGTGCATGATTTCCTAGCAAGTTATTGATTTGGCCGATGATACTTAAAGTCTCTGTCAATTTTTTAATATCCTTCTCTGGTTGGAGTGATTGAATGGCACATGCCTCAGTATAACGACAGAGAGCACGTCGATAATCACCTTGTTGCATCAGCGCTTGACCGATGTTACTCAGAGTGACAACAACGTTTACACAACACGGCTCTAACACTCTTCGTTCAATGGCAAGACCGAGTTCATACACCTCAGCAGCCTCGTCAAATGTACCGGATTCGTATAGCATGTTGCCGTACATGTTCAAAATTGAGGCTGTTTCCTTTTCTTGCTGCTGGTCACACACAGCAAGACTGAGGTTGATTGCCTCCTGGTAGCAGCGTTTTGCTTCTGCTATGTTCTTCTGTTCTTGGTAAACTTGACCCATGTGTTTCAAAGCTACTATCTCATCATGCTGATCCTGAGTACCAAACGTTGAAATGGAGCTGTAAAACTTGGAATAATGAGCGAGAGCTTCATCCAAATGACCCAGCCTATGATGAGCCTGGCCAATGTTGAATGTAGTCGCCGAGACATCCATATGATCTTCACCAAACATATCCTGACGTATTTGAAGAGCTTCATTATAGTGCGATAGGGCCTTTTCAATCTCTCTGTAGTCAAAGTAGACTCGGCCTAAATTGTTTAGAGTGGTCGCCACATCCTGATGACGACTACCTAGCAGTAGCTTTCGGGTAGTTAATGCACGCTGGAGAATGCGCATGATATCTTGATTCTCTCTGTCACGCAAATAAAACATTACTGTTCCAAGGCAATGAAGTGCAGATGCAGTTGACAAATGATGTTGCCCATATTGTTGTTCTGACACGTCAAGCACCTCCCTTAGTGCCTGAAGTGCGGAAGAGAAGTCTTGTTGTCGAAAGTGAGTGTAAGCAATCTGATGGAGAATTGCCAACTGGTACTTGACATAATTTTCAGAAGAGGAGCGCTCAGAATCATCATCGCTCGCAAGGACCTCGCCAGCAAGTAGAAAAAATCGCAAAGCTACTTCTTCTTGATGACTTTGTAGTTGAAGCTGCCCAATGTTGAAAAGAAGGGCTGACAAGACTTCGGGACAATCATCAAGGTGGTTATCGGGCAAGAGAGGATTAGGGTAAACCAACATTCCTTCATCATACTCGGTACGTGGTTGTGCCACACGCTGCTTTTCCGCCTTCTTCTTCTTGCATAGATGGTCTAATGATCGGCGTCTCTTAATAGGTCGGTCAACCTTTCTCATCCGCGACCTTGGCGGCATCTTCGACTCATCTGCATCTGCTGTCGAAGTCATCGAGACGTCCCCATCATCATCGACATCCTCATCAGCTGAGGCGGCGGCGGCTTCCTCCTTCGCACAATTGCCTACATCAGCCGAAGACTCCACTTTAGCTTGGTCAATGGCACTTTCCATGGATTTGCTCAACTCTTCCAATCGCCTGGAGACAGTAGAGGGCAGGGTCAATTTTGATGTAGATGACATGAGAGACGACACAAGGTGGTCAGCCGACGAGACATTTCCCCTGATGAACTCGACGGCCTTGTCGTTCATTTGGAGCAGCTCCTCAATAAGCCGATGCGGCAATGGAGCATTCATCATTCAACCGTGTTTTTTCTTTTGTGAAGGTGAATAATGTAGATGGACATGAAAGTATTGAATCAATCACTAACTGAAGTCTTGGATTATTATGATTGAGTTAGTTCCCTTGTCAAGAACAAATGCGCGTCGATGTTGGGGTGTTGCGATAGCGTTATGAGTTGTTGGGAGCTATTGGAGCTTTCAGGCAGTCTCTTCAAGGTTCAAGGCCTTGCGTACTAGTAAATCACGTTCCCCTCAAAGAACAATTCATCGATGTTGCTCGTGTACTACCGTTGTGAGCTGTTGGGAGCTGTTATGAGCTTGTGAAAATCTTCTTCAAGGCCTCTGTGAGGCCTCTGTGAGTTGTGTCTCACAGAAAAAGCGGAAGAAATAAGTTCAAGAACTTGAAGTTATTTAAACTAGATGAAGTATGGGAGACAATACTGCCAAAAGTTCAATATCTTAATCCTGCACAGCGGAAAAAGCGGCACTACACTGTGACACTAGGCCTCCTACATCAAACACAACTTGAATTTGGTAAATGAAAGTCCCGGGTGTCTCATTGTCTTGAGGCTTCATTCAACTTGAATTCTTACTTTACGACCAGGCAGAGTGGGTGCGGTGCGTCGTGCAACACTCAAAGTCAAGAGGTGAAGGTCAGGTACAATATCAATAAAAGAGAAATAACCTTAGTGAAACTAATAGCCTTGAACCAATTGAGTTTCTCGAGAGAAACCTATCAACCGCAGAGCATCTAGCAACCAAACTAAATGGGGGGGGAATCGCCCAGCTTCGATTTCCTATCTCGCAATAAACGTAGAAGGGATTTGCCGAATCTCAAACTTGAGAACCTCGTTATTCACTTCGAAATTTCGGAGAGAACCTTGTATCCCAGATACGATAAGTACCTACTTCTACTACTTACTTATGCATTGAAGAGTGGAATCCAACTCAAACAGCAATCTGTTTATCGTGGATAAGATACAAAAGCCCGCTTTACTCGATCAAATTTTAAACCATAAGTACCTCAATCGAGGCTCTAGTATGGATGACCACAACAGGTTTAACGACAGACCATTTTCAGAACCGCTTCTGAAACACCTCTCTCTCTAGAGTACCAACAACAAAATAAGTGCTTAGGGAGCGGAGGGTGGGGAAACAAATTCGAATCTCTGATACAAGCAATTCTATTGATGATCAACTTCGACAGTTAGTGATTGCTCTGGCAGTTCGAATTCTTACTTTACGACCAGGACATTCCTGTGCCCTGGCCTCCTCCCTCCTCTCCTCTTCCGCTGTGCTCTCTCCTACTAAGATCAATAAATAGATAGATATTTTAGTCCTTTTAATGGCGCATTATCTTCTACTCCTATGTATCTATCTCTAGAAGATGACAGAACAAAAATATGTCTCTCACCTCTCAAGAGAAGACACATCTCTAGAGTGAGGTGATAGTGCCTTAGGTGGATGATTACCATAAGTATATAACTATGAAGGGACGGAATGCAATTTTATAAATTTATTCCTTCTTCTTTGGTGGTGCACTTGCATTTCCACCCCTCCCAGCTGCAACACTTCTTGTCGCTTCCCGAGCCATTCCCATAAAGTTACCAACCGACGAAATCATTCCCGCTGCATCCTCACCATCATTGCTTCCCATGCTCACTTCAATAGATTCATTGGTTACCGATGACAACGATGAATCCGTGCACGCAGTTGTAGAGGTGGATGTCTTGCGCTGAAATACACCTGTTCCGTTACTTCTAGTGACAGCTCTTCCGTCATTGTGTTCTTCAGCTGACAACACATCATGCAGGAACCGCTTCATCGCAACCCAATACTCTTTGCCACCCTGCATCCACGTCTCGTTATGAGTGCCCTTCTTAACCACATGCATCCTGACAAGATTGTCACTCTTTGAATGCTTCATTCGTGTAAATAACTCCAGCATGTGACTATGCGGAACAAGCTCATCCCGTGCACCCGCCAGAAACAGTGTTGGTATGTTGATAGTTGGTGCTATCTCTCCAGAATTCCACCCTATTCTCAATATCAACGCTTTTAACGGAGCGATATATGGCATCAAATGGTCTACCATTGTGGATATAGAAACAAATGTATTTTCAACTAGTACTCCTGCCAATGGATATTTGTTAACTTGTGCATGTTTTGCAAAGTGAAATGCTACCGCCCCTCCCAACGATCTTCCGAATACAAACAACTTCTTCGCATTGACATTACTCAAGTTATTGTTCGAGTCATGTGCATATTTTAACACAGCTTCGGCATCAAGCTTGAGTCCCTTTTCATTGACAACTGCATCATCAGAGTCGCCATATCCACGATACTCAACCAACCATATATTCGCCTGTAGATTAAGATACATGTGTATAGCATTGGGAAGACGCAGTCCAATATTTCCTGCATTGCCATGAAAGAAAATGATTGTTGGTACTTCCTTATTGTTCGCAGCAGAAGAGGGATGGTAGAGAAGCCACGAATGAATGGTCACTCCATCTTCACATTTGATCATGTGAGTTTCGAAAGGGATGTGATGTTCCGATGGTGATCGATACCTCTTGGGATTTTGGGATGGATGCCGAGGGACACCTCCGATCGTTGGGAAGTAGAGCATCGAGTCTTGCTGAAAATGAGATATCAGGGAGAGTTGTGGCGTATGAGATGAGGAAATGATGATGTTGCAAATATTTCTGATGGTTTGTGTATAATAACTTGTGCAAAAACTCACCTTCCAATACAAGGCACCGGCAACTAATGCCACTAAACCAGAAATACATGCGCTGCATTTCCAGCTGAAGCGAACCAATGTGCCTACTATTCCTCCGCCAATGCCGATGTCTTTCGTTGTAATTTGATCGCTCATCTCGTCTATTTATGATCATCTACAATATTGTATTTTAATACAATGCAATAATTTTGTATCGCCTCCAGCCTACCTCCATCGATGTTCGATGTCGTGCGGTAGGTATGCGTGTGCGGTGGGCGATAGGAGGTGGGAGGTGGGTGGCGGACGGTCCGTGCAGTGTTTTCACGTGCACGTCTCGTGCATTTTACAGGGAATCCCATTAAAAATGGGGCTGCAACGTCGTGTCGTAATTTAGCAAAGATCATGGCGTTCATGTGATGTTGTGCTAGAGAGGATGTCGTACTTCAATTGGATTGTCAGCTGTTACAAAGCGAAGATAAATGCTACCGTAGCAGAAGGCAAGCACATACGGATAGATGCGGCAAAATGTCGACCAACAAATACTACGGCCGACGAAGAAGGTCAAGCCCATTGATGCCCGACGGAGTCGACATCATCATTGAATCTCCACCGTTCGAGGCATGTTCCATAATGGACAAGTTTCTTGTCTATGCCTCCTCGATAATTGTTGTTGGAAGCCCGATTTGGTTTTATGGCTTTATTATAACAGCGTTCAGAAAATGGAGACATTATCGTCAGTTGGCAAGTGCAGCATGTGCCAAGACAGCATCACAACATCACAATAAATATGCTACGAGCAGTGGCGAAAGCTCACAAGAGAGGAGTGAGAAGCAACCACCATTGCCACAGGAAGAAATTCAACAGTCCAGTCTTGATTATGAAAAGTATCAACGTTTGGCAAAACGATACTGCGCTGCGTTAGTAACAGTACTAGTGCTTTCAATTTGGGGACCTCATAGATCACGCAAAGTAGGAGAGTTTCTACGTGTCCGCAAATGGAGGCTTTGGGATGCTTGGTTGAATTATGTCGGGTATACAGTCTTGCATGACAAGGGTGTTGATGAAGGACACGCTAATACTAATTCGAGAATGCCCAGAGTGAACAATCCACAAGCCGGAGAAAACGATACTGATGCCATTTTGGCATTTGTCCCTCACGGCATCTTTCCATTCGCATTAGCCTTTAGTTGTCTTCCACAACGAGGCTACGAAGAAACGTGGGGAGTCTTCCGTCCTGTTGTGGCCACTGCGACTAAGCTATTTCCACTAGTGAGAACATTCATTGAGTGGATGGGTGGGATAGATGCATCGCGGAGTGCAGTGTCGTCGGCCTTGAATTTATCTGACACTGTGGGTATCGCTCCTGGAGGGATTGCAGAGATGTTCGAAACCTATCCAAAGCCAGGATTTCACCGCAATGATGAAGCGTTTCGAGTAAGGAATGGCATCTTCAAGCTTGCATTGAAACATAATCGACCAGTTGTTCCTATATACTGCTTCGGTGCCACGAAGATGTTGCGCAGAGTGCAACTCCCAGTTTTTCTTGAAAATCTGAGTCGAATGCTCAAAATAAGTTTAGTTATATTCTTTGGAAAGTTGGGTCTCCCAATACCATTTCGACAGAGGTTAATGTACGTGATGGGGAAGACAATATACCCACCGCTAGATATAGAATCGGGTGATTTGTTAGAGCAGCAAGCTCAAGAAATGCATCATCGCTTTTGTGATGAAATTGTGCGGATATTTGAGAATAACAAAGATCACTATGGCTGGGGAAACAAATCCATTCGATTGGTCTGAGGAGCATTGGTGACACAAATGCTTTTTGCATCCTACGAACGCGGGGCAAACACTTGCTAGCAAGTGACGCTCTTCTCTGGCTAATCACTAGACCCAAACCCAATGAAAAGCCTGTAGAAATCGCGGCCGAAACCGAAAGCAAACAAGCTAGCCAACGGACCCCATGCCTGCGAAAGGCAGGCGATGGGGTCGGCGGCAGATTCGTCTCAGTAAGTACCCACTAAATTTTGCTATCAAGCTATAAAATCCTTTTCTTCGTATTGCTACTTATAGCCTTTCATTGCTTCAGACTACTGCTTCCGTATTCGATCAATCGAATTGATTGAGTAGGATTGAGTAGGCACGATTGACTTACGATACATTAAGCGACTAGGAGTATCTAATCTGATTAACTTAGGAGTTAAGTACTACGAGAGTCTACGATCTCGTTCGTTCAGGTTAATCGGGGCTGAGGGTAGGGATGTTGCTTTTACACAAACTTTTGAACAGACGTCGCTGCGCGAACCCCTATGGTAGAGTTTTACATCCTCTTACCTTTCTACTCCACTATGTACTTACGTTACAGCCGTCCCTTTTTGTCAAAGTTCGCCACCACCCTTCTCGGAGCCTTCTCGGATGTTAAGTAGATAAGTAAGTAGGTATGCAGGGTGCATGCAGGCTACTCCTACAACATATGGTAATAGAAGAAGAATTACATATGTATATAATCAAAGCTCTTGCAAATTACATAAGAGAAATAAGTAGGAAGATGACATCTATTGATACTATCTCTATCACTGAATCATTTTGCTGTGTAGCAGAGCTTGGTCGAAATGTCTATTATCTTTCTTCTTCTAGTTGTAGCACTGCGTTTCTATCTGCTCTTTATTTCTAGAGAGATCTGGTAGGAGTAAAAGTAAAAACTATTACATACTTAATCAGAAGCTTGACTCCTTTGTCCTTGGATTATATCAAATTGCTTTCTTTAAGTTATTTATTTGACTACATCAAATTGATTCACATACATTCTTCTCCATCTCAGTCGTCACGTTGTATCTTTTCTGCCATTCATCCAGTTCGAGCTGCTTGTCCTCGCCTCACTGATACTGCCTGCACAGAGGTTGCTCTGCAGTGTAAGACCAGCTATATACGCGCGTTCTTTTGCCCAACTTGAGTTCTTCGCTGCAACATAAGCTAGTGACAAATTGTCGTGGCCATCCACTTCAGAAGGAAGCCCTCTCCTCCGCCGCATCTCTCTGGACAGCTTCTGCCACGTCTGTTCCTCAAGAACAGCCCACTTCAACGCTTTACGTTTGGCTACGTAGATTTTGCCGAAGACAAGTTTCTCGAGCCCAAGGGTGTCAGCAAACTCGCCATTGAAAGAGCCCTCGCGTACGCTCTTCCTGATCGCCTCGCTTTGGAGTGCCGAGTAGAGCTTGAATTGGTCGAAGTCCCCACTGGAATACCAAAGCTTATCTTCGATGCCTTTGGTTTTATCAATGACAACGAATACCTGGCATGTTGGAGCGAAGCGGACGCTCTTTTGAATCTTCTTCGTGTAATTCATTATTTCGTGGACTTCTCCTTCTATTTCTATCTTACTCCTAAAAAACTTTGAAGATTGTGTATTACTCCTACCTACTTGTAGTTGTTAGTGTGTGGACTTGAGTGGAGCTCGTGAAGTTTGGTACTCTTCCGCCAAAGCCTACTTAGGCCAATCGTTACCGTTTGTCACAACAACATACTCATGACATTTTACTAAATATCAAAGCTCGTGAAGTTTGCATCTCTTCCGACCAAACCTACTGACAGAAGATGAAACAGAGTACATGAGTAAGTACCTACTTAAGTATGTTGTTCCTCATGAACTCATTAAGTGCAGTAATGTAAATACATTTGCATTTACTCGTACTGCAATGTCTTTCTTTGATAACTATCCAAGCTTCGACTATTGTCAAGCTTAGGCTTATTCCGGAAATCTGAGGAGCTCTAATGAAGTAGATAGAGTGTGTAACATTATATGTACGTGGGCACAACCATCCATCCCACGCAGAGACGTTGACCGGTATTTGAATTTGCAAAATCTCATTCACAACTTTCACTTCAGAAAGCTCTATTTTGGGGTGATGGACAGGCAAGCGGGTGTCCGGACTCTATCCCCACTTTTCCGTCATCCCCTGGTCCGAGCGAGCTTGCTTGCTGCCACATTGCATCGTGTGGGTTTTTCGCATGGTTGTCTAGAGAGAGATAGTTTTAAGTGTCACAACACCCACAGTCTGTCTGTTGTGTTTGATGAAAGGAACCTCCTCAACCTCAAGTATCCCTTGAGTGCATGCAGAGAAGGACAGAGCGATGACTAGGGTGCACCGTGTGCGAGTAAAAGAGGAGAGATAAAGCAGTACTCTAGAGGCGCATGCACGTAGCTGAGGCCGAACGATGAGCGGCAACCTCAGGAAGTCACAGGTATCTTGATTTTCGAACGCTGACCCCATGCCTGCGAGAGGCAGGCGATGGGGTCAGCGGCAGATTCTTCTCACTACTCACTAAATATTGAGATATGTAATAAAATCCTTTTTTCTAGCATTGCCTAGCCGTATCATAGCTTATGCGGGCAGCATTACTACTTATTCGATCAAGCCAAACGAAAGGATGCAAAAAGAATCGCTGTAACATTTGTGTGACGATTCGAACTTACTTCAGGGGTAACAAAATGTAACAAAGACTAACCCTAACAAAATTCCTTCCCGCAATAATTAAGGATTTCTACACTTAAGGATTTCGCGCAATTTTACCCAGATCATGCGGTTCGACAGATAGATTTCGATTTCAGCGCTTCATGGGTCCCTCCCCACTCCGCGAATATTGAGATGCCTTCTTTGCAATGCATTTTGGGAATGGTGTGGCATTCTAACGAGCAAGAACCGAGGTCCAGTCTATGACTTGATGATGTCCTCTGATGGAGTGGGGGGAGCAAATGGAGCTAAAATCGAGCCTGCACTACGCATCTACCCCGGATCCCACCATATGTGCATAAGGAATGAGGATCTTGATCAAGGGCGAGGCAACGGGACTCTTCGCAAGTGCTTGAAACTCAAACTCAAAAAGGATGGGCGGGAGAGGAGGTGGAAAAATTGGGATGGAAAGAAGGTATGGACTGTGTCGGTTGACGACATCGGGTGAGTGGAGTTCGAGCATTACCCAACCACAAGCACCAAAGCACGGACCTTCAAGCTCAAACCACAAGAATTCTCAGCCACAATCAAGTTCCCTCTGACTGAAACAATAACTACAACCATAGGCAACGCCAAGGTCAAACAGGTTCCTGTCAACTCTAACATAGCAACAACAGGCCACAAGCTGCAGGGGATGTTCAAAGACGTCCTCATCGTCAATGACTGGAATTATCGATCGTGAACTGGGTCTACGTTGTCTTGTCGAGGGTGAGAACACTAGCTGGACTCTATCTGATGAAAACCTTAGACCTGGAACGCAGCTTCAACGTCCCTCAGAATCTCATTCGCTTCGAGCAACGATTGAAGGCCAACAAAGAACTACGTACCAATTCTCGACATGTTGGGTTACCAATCAAATGCGGAGATCGAAACGATGCAGTGAAGAGTTCATAAGTCATCTAAAAGTAATAAGAAAGTTCATAGAAATAGAAATAGCAGCTTAGCAGATTTTGACAGAAAACAAGAACTTATTCTTACAGTAGTGCGAGCTCTGAGAGTGAGAGAGAAGAGGGCGGAAGCACGAAAGCCGGGAGAAGCTTGCCCTGCCGCCGCACGCCAATATAAATTTTGGAAGAATCGGAATTCGCATTCAATACCAAACACGAGCTTGCATCTTATCTTCCTCATTACCGAAGCTGTTTCCTCATGCGAACCATGAAGTTAGGTAAATAAGACATTTGCGTTTACTCGTGCTGCGATGTCACACTCAATAAGTACATACATATATACAACATACCTACATATTTATTGTGTGCGGCAGCAGCAAGCTCCGGCTCGAAACTCCAGTAGAGACGGACTCCCCAATTCAAAAATTATCTGACGAAGATGGAGGAGGAGGAGAAGAAACACCGCAGCAAAATTTGAGCCCACCTCCCTCTAAGTATCCATCACCAATCACCACCATAATCAAAAGAACTACAGCTCTAATCTTCTACCGAAGCTTGGATATATGGTATGTAAGAATCGGAATTCGCATTCAAATACCCTCCTCAAGAGAGATTCGGGATCGGCCGATCCAGACGGGACCGGGATGATACGAACTCAAACCTTGCAAATCACCCTTGACTTGTGGTCACGTTCAGATTTTCAATGGGCATACAGGAAAGGAAGGATTCGGAATATAGAGGATACTATTACTATCCTCACCATCGTCATGAATTGGCGTCTCTAGACTGTCTAAATCCATACCTTCCAATTCCACATCCGAGTCTTCATCGCCCTCGTCCATTTTAGTGGCGGGTAATTTTTTATCATCATCGTTGTCTGCCATTGTGGATGATCTTTGTTGAGCTAAATTAACCGCTAGTGCTGCCGGCCGTGTCTCTTGAGATAGCTTTACAGCTCTGTGTATCTCTCGTGCAGTCTCGTGTCATATCGATTTTGAGTTGTTTCGCATGTGAGGCTGGAAGAGATGTGATGCTATGCTGTTACATACTTATCAGATACCTTGTCACATTCGTTCCCCGCCCATTGCAGGCAGCAGGCAGAGAGAGCAGAATTAGTTTATAAACGAATGAACCGCAATTGCAATTGCGGAGATTGCAGCCGTGCAAGTAGACGCATGAGACGCACCAGATGGCTCATCAGAGGGATCTTCTGATAGAGTCGCTGTTGTAGGAGACGTCAAGTCGTCATCCTGAGAGTGGGACGCCTTGGCCTCGGCAAGATTATTTCCGATGCAGCTGTTGCAGTTGAACATGAATTGGGGATCTACAGCCTTCTTGATTGCCTCGAGGCGACTGAGCTGTTCTGTTCCGTAGATCGCTTCCTGAGAAGAGATACACTTTTCGTTGCGCTCCTCAAATGTCCATTCTCGAGGACAAGGCTTCGTCCAGTCTTCCTTCAGGGGCCCAGCGAGTAAAGGTCCAGCATGATTCGACTGAAATACAGGAGGAAACTTGGTCTTATCAGAAATGTCGAACATTTTTGGAAACAGATCGCTCCAAAAGTATGCTTCATCGCCTGTCCACAAATTGAAGAAGTTCACCATTGTAGCAGCCCCGCGGGCTGCCTTGGGAAGAGAATTGGCTTGATCGGAAAGGCTGGCGGTAGCAAATCCATAGGCAAAGTACGGGGAGAGGGACACACTCTTCTCAAGAAGAATCTCCATATTCTCTTCGCTTTCATCGAGCCAGGATTGTGGGACCAGCACGTTAGCATGCGTAGTACCAATCGGTCCGGGAGGAGGACTGTCCGGAACTTTACCAGAAAAACGGCTTCTTCTGTAGCAGTTGGGTCACTGAACAGAGTGAATTCTGGGTAGCTTTTCGGAGCTTCAAGCAAGCCTCCACTTTGCTCCTCGATCACGCCACCAACGTTGACAAGACATGGTTGAGCTTCAGTCAAATTGTTCAGCTGTAGGAACTTTGTCCAAGCTTCGACAACATCTTCTTCGCCAAAACAATACAATGCACCAGGAGAGTCGGGAGCTCCACATGCGAGGCTCTTCTCCTTCGTCACATTCAACAACTTTGGAGCCATGAGGTAAGTTGCCATAAACTCTGTAAATTTAGGGACAA
The DNA here is from genome assembly GCA_037178625.1 of Skeletonema tropicum. Classification (NCBI taxonomy): domain Eukaryota; phylum Bacillariophyta; class Thalassiosirophyceae; order Thalassiosirales; family Thalassiosiraceae; genus Skeletonema; species Skeletonema tropicum. The sequence goes on from CM074138.1 coordinate 640,812, forward strand.
AGTCAGAATATTCCTCCATTCCAATGGTAGTTCCTAAAGCGAAAAAGTTGTAGGGAAGAATCTCATGAAGCTGCAAAGACACGGATGTCACCACACCACGTTCCTCTACCACCACCGTTGACAGCAAACCAGAGGTCATCGAAATCAATATCGAAGTCTTCGGGGCAATCATCCCAGATCCATTTTTCCTCATCTTGTCATCAGGGTTGCTTCGGCACACCCCTGAAACAACTGTGGTACGCGGAACAATGAATCCATCTGTACTTGCGTCTTCCCATTCCGTAGGGCCAAATTTGACGTGATGACCATTTGGTAGCACCATCTCTACTTGCAGCACCTGATCCATGCCCATACCTGATCATTTATTAAAGAAGTTTCACGGGAACAATATCAAGTAACCATTTACGGTTCTGAAAATACATCCACAGAAGCAGAAGATAAAGCGACAGGGTAACAACTATAGAAGTTAGGTACCCGCGTTACCACCTTGCCATGTCCACCCGCCACTGTTCTTGACACTAATTTCGACATTGTTCTTCTTCGCGAATTGGACGGCCACGACCACGACAATATCTGATGCAACGGCGGGAAACAAGACCTTTGAAGGGAGGTTGAGACTTGGGTTGGTATCATCAAGCATATAGCCTGTCATCCGCTCCTCAGAAGCGTCAGGTCCAAAAAAATCTTCGGACATCTGGTCAACAGTATGTCTCAAATGGCCATCATCGCTAGGACGTGGCCAGCTCATTGCCCATCCGAGGAAAACATGAGGCAAGCACATCCCTGACGGCTGATCAATCAAGGCATGCATTGATGGACTTGCTTCGTAAAGCTGAGGGAGACATTCCCCTGCTTAATTCTGGAAGGAGGTGTCAACAAGAGATGCCGATGGGCTGAGCTTTGAAGCCAAGACTTCCCAATCGAGATCATCGCGCCATCCAGCTGAAGTTGTAGTATCAGATGCAGCGGCTACAACTACAAAAGATGAAGATGGATTGCTTGTGCTTGTACATCCCTAGGCAGTGTCTAGGGTCGAAAGTGAAAGATTATTGTGTTCAAAAATCATTGGCCACTAGACGATTCATGCGCATTTTGACGACGATTGATAAATATTCATTAATGCAAAGTTTCGGGCTAGCCCCGATTGGACCTCTCAGATCAGCTATGAGGCTGTAGCGTCGCTTCCACTTGAGATATACGACTGAGCAGAGCGAATATGTTTCGTTCCTATCGCAAGCAAGTATTATGGGCCATGAGAAGCGGCTCATGCGCATATTGACGACGATTGATACGATATGGTGAAAAGAGCATTTGCGAGCTAGCCCCGATTGGACCTCTCAGATCAGCTATGAGTTTGTAGCGTCGCTTCCACTTGAGCTATGCGACTGAGCAGAGCGAATATGTTTCGTTCCTATCGCAAGCAAGTATTATGGGCCGTGAGAAGCGGCTCATGCGCATATTGACGACGATTGATACGATATGGTGAAAAGAGCATTTGCGAGCTAGCCCCGATTGGACCTCTCAGATCAGCTATGAGTTTGTAGCGTCGCTTCCACTTGAGATATACGACTGAGCAGAGCGAATATGTTTCGTTCCTATCGCAAGCAAGTACACGGCCTGCGCATATTGACGACGATTGATACGATATGGTGAAATTGTTGGGAGATGAGGTGTCTGAGAGACGATCCTACTCAGATATAGTAAAGGGAAAGGGGACTGGTCTGGCACTCAACGGGCGTACAAAAGCCGACCAAAACAAGAACAACAACAAACAAAAAATGACGAAATAATTGAGGAGGAATCAATCACCACAATTATTGAGGAATAGTAAGACATAGAATTTGTTAGCTGTTCTTCTTGCTATTTATTATCTTTGCGAGGACTTATGGTAAAGAGGTTTACTCAACGCCGAAAGGAAAGGGAGAACCTTGCTCTACTTTCCTTCGATGATGTGGAAGGTACTGTGCTGATGCAGATGAGCAAGATTGATGGAACTATCAATGAGCCTGACAAATCGAATTCCTTTTCACAGGTTGTGCACATGTGCCTCCTCCAGCTCTCGCTCAAGCAGGGTCTCAAAACGTTTGGTGAGAGAGGAGAACATGCTGCAATGAAAGAGGTCAGGCAGCTACACGATTTCAAGACCTTTCGGCCGGCCCACGCGAAGGCATTAACTCATCAGCAACGTGTCGACGCACTATCATCACTCATCTTTCTGAAAGAAAAATCTAATGGAGACATCAAAGGCAGAGCTTGTGCTGATGGAAGGAAACAAAGAGCTACTATGACAAAAGAAGAATCCACATCTCCTACCGTGAAGATTGAAAGTGTCTTTCTCACCTCAGTTATCGAAGCCAACGAGAACCGGGACGTTGCGGCAGTGGACATCAGAGGCGCATTTCTCCACACTCCACAGGATCCAAATGACGACACAGTGCACATGGTCCTGAAAGGAGAACTATGCGAGTTGATGGTGAAGGCGGCCCCAGAGCTGTACACGGAATATGTGATAGTTGGGAAGAATGGTACCCGAATGTTATACGTGGAAATGCAGAAGGCGCTTTATGGAATGTTGAAATCGGCCCTTCTCTTTTACCTGAAGCTTCTCGATGATCTGACCAAAGCTGGATTCAAACTCAACCCTTATGACCCATGCGTGGCGAACAAGACAGTTGCCGGGAAACAGCTCACTGTAGCGTGGCACGTTGACGATCTGAAGATTTCTCACGAAAATCCAGCTGTAGTAGATCGATTCATCAAATACATCGACGGCATCTACCCAGGGGTAACAATCCAACGTGGAAAGGAACTTGAGTACTTAGGGATGACGCTGGACTACTCGGTAGAGGGAGAGGTCACGTTCTCACAGGTCCCATACATCTGCGAGATGTTGGAGGAGTTTCCCGAGGAGCTAGGGTCGGCTGCGGCGACGCCTGCTTCGGAGAATCTGTTCAAAGTGGATGAAGCCTCGACAGCGCCCAAACTATCAGTCGAGCGGAGTGCCATCTTCCATCAATTTGTAGCGCAGCTGCTATTCATCTCAAGCAGGTCAAGACGGGACATCCAAACGGCGGTAGCCTTCCTGACAACGAGGGTGAAGAGTCCTGATGAACATGACTGGGTCAAACTTCGCCGCGTTATGAAATATCTGAAAGGTACGCGCTTTCTGAAGCTCACTCTCAGTGCTGAGAACTTAAGGGTGTTGAAATGGTATGTGGACTCGTCGTATGCCGTCCACCCTGACTGCAAAGGGCATACTGGGGGTATGTTGACCCTTGGAAAGGGAGCAGTCACTAGCGGATCTCGCAAGCAGAAGCTGAACGGACGCAGTTCCACAGAGGCGGAGATAATAGGAGTTGACGATTTCATGGGACCATTGTTATGGACGCTTTACTTTATGCGGGAACAGGGATATGACGCAACGAGCAACATCCTCATGCAAGATAATCAGAGTACGATGAAGCCTCTCATCAATGGTCAAAAGTCTAGCTCGAAGAGGACAAAACAAATCAACGTGCGGTTCTTCTTTGCGAAGGATGTGATTGACAGAGGCGACATGACCGTGGAATACTGTCCTACGAAGGAAATGTGGGCCGACGTCTTGACAAAACCGCTACAGGGGGAGCTTTTCCGAGTCATGAGAAGCAACCTGCAGGGCTGTGATGTGAACTACAGTGATGTACCAAATGAATCAGATGCAAAGGCTGTGCAAAAGATAGCTCAGAAATTTGCAGGAGTGGCGACGAAGAAGCTATCGGACAAACTTGCTGCGACGGAGGAGAAACGGGTGAAGTTCAAAGGAGTGGAACTCCAGAAAGAAAAGGCAATTAAGTCGATCTTACGGAAAGAAAGTTTCCCGAAAGCTCGCAGGAGTGTGTTGGGAGATGAGGTGTCTGAGAGACGATCCTACTCAGATATAGTAAAGGGAAAGGGGACTGGTCTGGCACTCAACGGGCGTACAAAAGCCGACCAAAACAAGAACAACAACAAACAAAAAATGACGAAATAATTGAGGAGGAATCAATCACCACAATTATTGAGGAATAGTAAGACATAGAATTTGTTAGCTGTTCTTCTTGCTATTTATTATCTTTGCGAGGACTTATGGTAAAGAGGTTTACTCAACGGAAATGAGAATTTGCGGGCAAGCACAAATTGGATCTCTCAGAGCAGCTATGAGTTTGTAGCGTCGCTTCCACTTGAGATATACGACTGAGCAGAGCATATATGTTTCGTTCCTATCGCAAGCAAGTATTATGGGCCGTGAGAAGCGGCTCATGCGCATATTGACGACGATTGATACGATATGGTGAAAAGAGCATTTGCGAGCTAGCCCCGATTGGACCTCTCAGATCAGCTATTATGAGGCTGTAGCGTCGCTTCCACTTGAGCTATGCGACTGAGCAGAGCGAATATGTTTCGTTCCTATCGCAAGCAAGTATTATGGGCCGTGAGAAGCGGCTCATGCGCATATTGACGACGATTGATACGATAAGGTGAAAAGAGCATTTGCGAGCTAGCCCCGATTGGACCTCTCAGATCAGCTATGAGGCTGTAGCGTCGCTTCCACTTGAGATATACGACTGAGCAGAGCGAATATGTTTCGTTCCTATCGTAAGCAAGTATTATGGGCCGTGAGAAGCGGCTCATGCGCATATTGACGACGATTGATACGATATGGTGAAAAGAGCATTTGCGAGCTAGCCCCGATTGGACCTCTCAGATCAGCTATGAGGCTGTAGCGTCGCTTCCACTTGAGCTATACGACTGAGCAGAGCGAATATGTTTCTTTCCTATCGCAAGCAAGTATTATGGGCCGTGAGAAGCGGCTCATGCGCATATTGACGACGATTGATACGATATGGTGAAAAGAGCATTTGCGAGCTAGCCCCGATTGGACCTCTCAGATCAGCTATGAGGCTGTAGCGTCGCTTCCACTTGAGATATACGACTGAGCAGAACGAATATGTTTCGTTCCTATCGCAAGCAAGTATTATGGGTCGTGAGAAGCGGCTCATGCGCATATTGACGACGATTGATACGATATGGTGAAATGAGAATTTGCGGGCCAGCACAAATTGGATCTCTCAGAGCAGCTATGAGGCTGTAGCGTCGCTTCCACTTGAGATATGCGACTGAGCAGAGCATATATGTTTCGTTCCTATTGTAAGCAAGTATTATGGGCCGTGAGAAGCGGCTCATGCGCATATTGACGACGATTGATACGATATGGTGAAATGAGAAGCTGCGGGCCAGCACAAATTGGACCTCTCAGATCAGCTATGAGTTTGTAGCGTCGCTTCCACTTGAGATATACGACTGAGCAGAGCATATATGTTTCGTTCCTATCGCAAGCAAGTATTATGGGCCGTGAGAAGCGGCTCATGCGCATATTGACGACGATTGATACGATATGGTGAAATGAGAAGCTGCGGGCCAGAACAAATTGGACCTCTCAGAGCAGCTATGAGGCTGTAGCGTCGCTTCCACTTGAGATATACGACTGAGCAGAACGAATATGTTTCGTTCCTATCGCAAGCAAGTATTATGGGCCGTGAGAAGCGGCTCATGCGCATATTGACGACGATTGATACGATATGGTGAAATGAGAAGCTGCGGGCCAGCACAAATTGGACCTCTCAGAGCAGCTATGAGTTTGTAGCGTCGCTTCCACTTGAGATATACGACTGAGCAGAACGAATATGTTTCGTTCCTATCGCAAACAAGTATTATGGGTCGTGAGAAGCGGCTCATGCGCATATTGACGACGATTGATACGATATGGTGAAAAGAGCATTTGCGAGCTAGCCCCGATTGGACCTCTCAGATCAGCTACAAGGCTGTAGCGTCGCTTCCACTTGAGATATACGACTGAGCAGAGCGAATATGTTTCGTTCCTATCGCAAGCAAGTATTATGGGCCGTGAGAAGCGGCTCATGCGCATATTGACGACGATTGATACGATATGGTGAAAAGAGCATTTGCGAGCTAGCCCCGATTGGACCTCTCAGATCAGCTATGAGGCTGTAGCGTCGCTTCCACTTGAGATATACGACTGAGCAGAGCGAATATGTTTCGTTCCTATCGCAAGCAAGTATTATGGGCCGTGAGAAGCGACTCATGCGCATATTGACGACGATTGATACGATATGGTGAAATGAGAATTTGCGGGCCAGCACAAATTGGATCTCTCAGATCAGCTATGAGGCTGTAGCGTCGCTTCCACTTGAGATATACGACTGAGCAGAGCATATATGTTTCGTTCCTATCGCAAGCAAGTATTATGGGCCGTGAGAAGCGGCTCATGCGCATATTGACGACGATTGATACGATATGGTGAAATGAGAAGCTGCGGGCCAGCACAAATTGGACCTCTCAGAGCAGCTATGAGGCTGTAGCGTCGCTTCCACATGAGATATACGACTGAGCAGAGCATATATGTTTCGTTCCTATTGTAAGCAAGTATTATGGGCCATGAGAAGCGGCTCATGCGCATATTGACGACGATTGATACGATATGGTGAAAAGAGCATTTGCGAGCTATCCCCGATTGGACCTCTCAGATCAGCTATGAGGCTGTAGCGTCGCTTCCACTTGAGCTATGCGACTGAGCAGAGCGAATATGTTTCGTTCCTATCGCAAGCAAGTATTATGGGCCGTGAGAAGCGGCTCATGCGCATATTGACGACGATTGATACGATATGGTGAAATGAGAAGCTGCGGGCCAGCTCCAATTGGATCTCTCAGATCAGCTATGAGGCTGTAGCGTCGCTTCCACATGAGATATGGGACTGAGCAGAGCATATATGTTTCGTTCCCATTGTAAGCAAGTATTATGGGTCGTGAGAAGCGGCTCATGCGCATATTGACGACGATTGATACGATATGGTGAAATGAGAAGCTTTGGGCCAGCACAAATTGGACCTCTCAGAGCAGCTATGAGGCTGTAGCGTCGCTTCCACATGAGCTATGCGACTGAGCAGAACGAATATGTTTCGATCCTATCGCAAGCAAGTATTATGGGCCGTGAGAATTGGCTCATGCGCATATTAACGACGATTGATACGATATGGTGAAATGAGAATTTGCGGGCCAGCTCCAATTGGATCTCTCAGAGCAGCTATGAGTTTGTAGCGTCTATCCTATTTAAGTTGGTTGATTCAGCAGGGCGAATATGTTTCGTTCCTATCGCAAACAAGTATTATAGGCCGCGAGACAACCACTCATCCACCTAACATTTCCCTCATATGTAACCCTTCCTCTCATATCAGCTACAAGGCTGTAGCATCGCTTCTACACGCTCTATCCGTCTGAGCAGTGCTAATGTGCTTGTACAGTATCTCCACCGAGTGCAATGGGACACTAAAAGCGGTTCATGCGCAAATTGACGACGATGGATATAATTTGTTGGAAAGTGGTGCTGCTGGCCAGCCCACACTGGACCTCTTATTTCAGCTACGAGGCTGTTAGCATCGCTTCTATCAAATCTATCCGTCTTGCAGCACAGCTGTTTGATAATCTCCTGTGCATTACTTTTTTGTCGAAGTTTTTTTTATAGTTTAGTTTTTTTCCCAATTAATTATGCCGGAATGATCATTCCACTTTGATGATGATGAGCTCAATAATAAGTTCGACCAGTCACTTCATATATTAGCCACAAAAACATCTCAGAGAAAACTTATCATGATTCAGGATGAAGGGGATCAAGAAACGACCAATTTGACGAGCGGTCGGAGCGTGGTATCACCATGACAGATCATTCAATAAAACGCGCTCGATGTCCTCAATATCTTCGGTGGAGTAGACTCGGCTGCACATCTCTGCCAAAGATCACTTGATGCAACATACATTCATTGACCTCGATGGTAACATAAAATGTCATGATGTGTGGCTATGAGCAGCTGAAGCTTTCTATGTTCACAGAGATTCGTCATAAGGTCCTCTGACCTCTGCACCAAGGCATTGTGGAGTCCTTTTTTCATTCTGAGTTGGATAAGTATCATCCCTAAATAATTAACACCACACACACGCGCGCGCGGCCATTTCAACCAGTGTATTGACTTGTATGAGAGTATATTTGGCAATAATTCGCACCCCGAATCAACAGTTAGTTGATAGTTACTTGTCGATGATTGTCGAGTCGATGGAGAGCAACAGAAGACGAATAACCATCGACATCGAAAAAGAAGCGGTAGCACGATATTCCACATTCGGCCGTGCCGCAGCCGTTTTCTGCCAATTTCGGGCGAAATGAATGAAACCAAAAGCCGATACCGCACTCCGAATGTATCATGAGGTGTTAGAGAAGGGATAGAGGTGGCTATAGCTCGTGATTGTTATCAACATCAGTGTCTGTCTACTACATAATATGCCCATGGCGGCATTGAAGTGAAACAGCGGAGGCTGTGTGAGGGTTGTGTGAGTGTGACAATATGTCACGCTCACTCACGCTCAGTCACGCTCAATCACGCTCAAGTGGGTGAGCGTGACAATACAAGCTGCGCAGTAAAAAGATGAGCGTGACTGAGCGTGATTAAGCGTGATTGAGCGTGACGCAATAAATCAGTTCAAAAATCACGGCCACCCCAGCCCAGACGATCAACAACCGATCGACCAGCGATCGACCGACCAACGAACAACGAACAACCATAACGAAGACAACAGCTCAAGCTGGTCAAGCCATCTATTCCAACGTTTGTCTATAATCTGTGAATATACAGTACCAGAGAGAGAGAGAGAGAGAGAGAGAGAGAGAGAGAGAGAGAGAGAGTTGCAAGAGGTTGGAGGACTGCTTACCGCCCTGCTCCCTGCTCTCCGTCGTGTTGGTTGTTGATAGAGGTTGTGGTTCTTAGCGGTTGTCTCAGGAGGTATTGGATATACAAGAGCGTTTAGAAGATATAGGCGATATGAAGCTGTTCAGCTCTCTTGCTTTCATACTAATTTCCTTTAGGGTCACTGTGATGCATGGTTTCTCTCCAATCAGATGGAAAGTGGAGGAATTAAAGACACATCATCAGCCATTCTCAACTTTGCTCAGTGACACGAAAATGGATCGGTCGTCTTTTCTGGACAAAGCAACAAGTTTATTCATCGGAACAACCATTCCCAGCACCACCGTCGCCGTGGCAATCATCTCTTCACTCCCAATCCCAACGAATGCCATTGAATTCGTCCCTGCGTCACCGTTCTTCTCAGGAACCTATCAAGATGCAGTAGAAATAATGTATGCTCAAAGAATTGCAGTGGACAATATTGCAAATGTGATCCAAGATGGAAAAATGGAGGAGGCTGGGTTCAAAGTGATGCAATTGAATGCTCAAACTCGCGCCGCTGGGAAAATAATATTGGATAGTTACCAACAACAATTATCGGGTAAGAATAACAATAATTTGATGCTCCTACGGTTCTTGTCCTGTCAGAAGAAATTTGCAGTTTTATTGGATTCATGTGACGAGTGTGGTGAAGCTCTGCAGAATACGCTTAAAGGGAAATTAGGAGCCACGGCAGCTGCACAAATAAAGTCGTCGAAAATCGTGGATGAAACCAAGAGTGCTTATGATGACTTCCTGTTGGATGTCAAGACTATGGAAAAAGAGCTGGACCTGTTGAGAGAAATGTAATAATTTATGTGTTGTGTAGTGGTTCAAGAGAAAGGAAGTCCTGTCGTCTCATGATGTAAATGTGACTCAACAATCTTGATGCCTTCTTATTTGCGGCATTTGCGATGCATCTCTGTGATGCAAATGCGGTTCTATTGAGGTCCATGGGGATCTGTCTCCATCTCGAGATACGTATTGGAGCATTTGCATAGTGGTTGTCATTGAACATGAACCCATATACGAGCAAGTGGGTAAATTTCGAGGATACATACAGAGACATGTGTTGGCGTTGACCCAAGAGACACGAGTGACAAGGAAAATGTCAACTAAGAGTGAGCAGTGAGCATTGCTCTCGTAGAGAGTGAATATTTTGATGTCTCCGTCAAGCAAGCAGCATATAAGATATACATAATTTATTGAGAATGAAATAAGAACACAACTTTTAACAAACTAAATTGGGGTCTTCTAAAGGTCTTTAATATTCCAACAAGGATTGGTAGTACCTATACAGTTGATACCATGCATTATGTACTACATACACGATGTGCCTGAGGTTGGACTCTTATTACCTTCATGGAACAGCAGTAAGATGATATCGGCGACAGCCCAAGAAGGACTGATGTGGTAGTGGTACATTAGTACATGACAACATACAACATCAATGATCAATAATCTATCTATCGTGATCAACACCCTCTGGCTGTGGTCGCAAAAGTATCCTTGACTTGACAAGGGGGAGTCTTCACTTGTGGGGATAGATCAATGCTACATATGCACTCACTCTCCTTTCTTGCTTTCGAGTTGCACTCGTCGCATTGCTTTGAGTTCGCAGGTTAGACAACCAATTTCGTGGGCTGCTCTTTGTCGGGGTCAACGTCAGGCCCGCAAATGTGGAAAATTAGGTGTAAATCAGCTTCAAATACCCGTAAAATTGCAAAATTACCCTTATAAGACCAAAAATCAAACAAGACAACTGTGGGCACGCCCGAATGCTCAGAATCCTTCACGGGATGCTCTGAGTGTCGTTTAGCAAAACAATCATAAAATGTCATTCTGTCGAAATAAAACGATATGAACGATCATCGGAGTAAACATATTTCATAAATCAGAGACGCATTGTTATCATTCCCTTCCTTCACATTTATTCAAAGGATAGTTCGGAAGAGATTGGATTCGGTATCTAGCTTGAGGCCAGAGAGAGAAGCAAGTCAAAAAAACACATCATAAAATCATGCAAACACCCATCCAGCACGACGGCGAAGATGACGAGTACGCGCCCTTGGCATCAGCCGGAGGACCAGGAGCCGTCCCCTACACGCCTGGTGAAATGTCGGAAATATCAGATCTAGACTTTTCGCCTGTTGCTCCTGCCGGTCGAAAGAAGGGTAACGGTGGTGCTCAACAGACACAAGCTGCACAACCACCAGGGCCGCCTGCTGGACAACAGTACAATCCATATGCCTACATGCAGCAAGGGTCGCTAGCGTACTCCATGTCTTCTCAGGGAGGAGCACCACCACCACCTGGCTGGAATGATTCCGGATATGGTAGCTATTACTTCCATCAGCCTCCACCGCCACCAATGATGATGTATCCACAAGGAGGACATGAATCCGCCGGTAAACCCGCCATGAACAGCGACATTGACATCGATCATCTACTCGGCGAGGAGAAATACTCAGTCTACAATGCCCGTTGGATCATGCTCTTCTACATGTCCATGTTGAACCTCCTCTCCGATTGGACATGTTACTCCGTTGCACCCATTGCCATATTGACCATCGAAGCCTTTGGGGAAGTCGATCCTGAAAGTCTCGTCACTGTCTTTTTGGGCGCCAATGCCGTAGCATCGGCAGCGGAGCCTGCCGTCTTGGGTCGATTGGGGTTGCGTCGCACGGTGTTGTTTGGTGCAGCTTTGCTTATGATTGGAAGTATCATCAAGTCGGGAGGCAATCCTGAGGATGATGAAGATATGACATGGAGGTTGTACTTGGGTTTTTTCTTGGTGGGGTTGAGTCAACCATTGTATCAGTGTACGCCTGCATTGTTGTCAGCGTCGTGGTTTCCGGAGAATGAACGTACCATGGCCACCGGTGTGGCGTTGAATAGTAACCAGTTGGGAATTGGATGTGCCTTCGTCTTTGGTACTATTCTTGTGGAGACCAAGGATGATATTATCCCTTACTTTGGATTGTTGAGTGTTATTGCGACAGTTGTCTTTATTGGTGCGGCATTGCAGTTTGATGATGCTCCTCCTACTCCTCCCTCCGATACGGCACGTGTGATCAAGGGTGATTTGGTGTTTAAGATTCCTAACCTGCCTTTCTTCAATCGTGGGGGAAAGGATGGTGAGGAAAGTGAGAATAAGAAGGATGAGTCAATGGATAAGCTCATTACACAAGTTGCCAAGGAAGAAAAAGGTAGTGAACTCAGTGCTGTCAATGCTGCACCCTCTCCTGCTCCTACAAATGAACCAGTGGCGAAGAAGTTTGATGATATGACTGAGGAAGAGAAGGAAGCTGCCGTGCAAGCATTCATGATGCAGTCTGGTGGACAGCCCATGCCTCCTCCACCCCCTGGACAATACCCTCCCATGCCTGTGTACTACCCTGGTTACTATGGTCCTCCACCTCCTGCTTCCTACCAGCAAGGACAAATGCAGCAAACCTCCACCGTACCTACATTCTACCACGGTTACGATGCCGAGGGACATTATCACAATGCTCTCCTCGAAGCTGATGGAAATGACTACTCTCCTAGTGCCTTTGAAGAGGACGAGGGTGCCGAACCCATCTTGACTCAGCTCGATCATCATTTGGACATTGACATTCGTGACGATCAAATCGTGCAACAGTTCAAGGCATGCTTTGCACGTAAGGGTTTTGCTCACTGTATCGTGGCATTCACCACCTCTGGTATCATTGTCAACACTCTTAGTACCTTCATGGACTACCTTGTTACATTGAATGGAGCCGATAAGTCCTACGTCGGTATTGTCGGAGGAACCTTCCAATTGTTCATTATGTTTGCCAGTCTGGTCTTTGGTGGATGGACCGATCATTCGCGCAAGTATTACTTTGTCATTTTGGCAATGCTCATTCTTGGAGCGTTCGCATTGGCAGTGTGCAATACCGACCTTGACGCAAATGCTGGAGGTGCCCTGCGTTGGCATTTGCTCATTGTTGCCGTCTTGGCTGGTCCATTGCAGCCTCTTTCGACTGAGCTTGGTGTGGAGGTTGTCTACCCTCTCAGTGAGAATACGGTGCTTGTTATTCAACAACTCTTCTCCAACTTGCTAAGTGCGGCATTCATCCCAGTCTTTAAAGCATTGAAGGATGTTGGAACTGTTCATGATGAGAACGAAATGTTTGAAGTGCCAGTGTTTACATTTTCATTCTACATGCTCATCATTATCCACGCTTGTTCTACCATGTACTTTGCTACATTTAATGGAACCTATTTGCGTTATGAGGCAGAGGAAGTAAAGAAGGCTGCAAAGGAGGCCAAAAAGGAACGCATACTTGCTGAAATTCAGCAAACTGGTAGTTATGGTGCTGTAGACGAGGCTGAGAATTGAGAAAGCGGCGTGCGCCAACTTTTTGGGAAGGTAAAAGTGATGGGTCAGATATGGGAATGCTGCCCAACGAGCTTTTGAGATGTTTGTGTTGTAAAGAGCAGAATAATTGAATAGAATCTATTCAAGTATATGTCGTTTATTATTTATTTTGGTGTTCTTTATGGTTAGGAAATCATATCATCCAACCATGCATCAAGGTCATCGTCGTCGTCATCTTCATCTTGACCATCATTACCACCACAATCATCGGCTTTGGCTTCTTTTGTTTCTGAAGAAGTCTGGTTATCATCTACCTCTTCTATTGTTTCATCATTGCTCACTAATGTACATTTTGACTCCTCTCTCAACTCCGCCAACGTTTTCTTCCTCCCCCCAGCAGCATCATTATTATCAGTACCATATCTACTTTCAATATGCTTCCCCACATGAGGAGGTATATTCAATCGTTCGTGCAAAGGCAATTGCTTCAAACATGCAGTCAAGGCGGATATATCTACTGACATCCAATCATTATTCGCACTACTGTTTTCAGAGGAATAAGGTATTGTTGTTGTATTATACTCATTATCTTCCTCTTGTTGCAACTCATAATGAGATGCACCATAATAATAATCACTCCCCAATAACAATCCAGTATTGTAATCATCAAGTAGTAGCATGTCACTACTACCATCATCATCACCATTTTTGGTACGATTATTGGTAGTATTACGTTCATATCGAAAGGCGTTATCGCCCAAGGTACGTGGATCTGGTCCACTACTTTTGCGTTGTTGTTTGCTGTTGTTGTTGTTTCTGCCGCCGCCGCCGCCGCCGCCGCCTCCTCCTCCTCGTCCTCTACCACCACCGGGACCGCTACCGTTACCGCGACCACCACGGCCTCCTCTTCCGGGACGACCTTTGATGCGATTCCTTTCGACTTGAGAGCGTCCCATGTTATTGTAGTTATTGCTCTAGAGAGGTTCAACCTTCAATCAAATGCCAGCCAGATTATCCAGCCAACAGCAGAAGCAGCAACATAACCTGGTTTATTGAGATACCTTAGAGGGCTAATGATGATAAAATAATATCAAGGAGCTCCTTTAGAGGAACGACCATTTCAATAGTTCACGATACGCTCCACGCTCGACAGTGATAAGATAGTTGTCGAGGAAAGCCTATTGGTGCTTTGGCTTTTGGCTTTGGTGGAAGAACAGTCAGCCTAAAGTATAAGAGTAAAAGCGGCCGACTGCTGCGGTGTGCCGTTGTTATCTCTGCGGTGCTCGGTGCTGCTTTGGTATAACTGGAGACTGGCTCTATCTGGAGCACATATTCGGCAGACTGCTCAAATTGTAAGTTGCACACTCAATATTATATTCAATATGAGCTATCATCAGAGGAGACGCTTCATACCACCCGAAGTGGGAAGCATCCACCGAGCCATTGTCACACGCATTGAATCCTACGGCTGTTTTGTCAAATTATTGTCAGCCAACACTGACAATGACGAATCATCACCCACTACTATTTCGGGACTAGTTCACATTTCTCAACTAACATCCATCACCAACAATGGAGCCAGAATAACAAATGTCAACGATGTCGTATCTATAAATGATGAGGTTTATGTCAAAGTTATGGAGGTTACAATGGAACAACCAACAGAAGATAATGGACGACAACGTCACAAATTCAAATTGAGTATGAAGTACGTCCATCAGGATACTGGACAAGATTTGGATCCAGATGGTGAATTGATGGAACAGGATTTGATGCGTCATAACAATCGATCAAATGGTGGTGGTGGTGGTCGTACCAACAGTTCAAATAATAATTTCGAACAAGATGGGACAGGTGGAGCAAATAGTTTATTGGGGAGATCATTGGCATCGAATATTGGGATGAGTAGTGCGATTGATCCGGGGTCGTTGATACTCAAGGGAAAGGGTGGATCTGCTGGAGGAGGAGGTGGTGATACGAAGTTCAATGGATATTTGTTGGTTGGAGAAGATGAAGGTGAAGCTCCTATTACTGCATCATCTGTGAGGCACGAATCAACAACAGCAGCAGCTGCACCACCAGCAGCAGCCGTGAGACCAATGGGAAGGGGGAGAGCAACAACGTTGCCCGCATGGATGACACGACAAAATGATGATGATGATAGATTGGGATCCATGAAGAACGAGAAAGGTCCAGGAGATGACGACGACAATAGTCGCGGTGATCGTCATCGCAAGAAGAGTAGCCGACGACGTGACAACAAGCACCACCATAGGCACAGAGATCGGAAACGTAGCAGCAGTAGAAAGCATAGCCGAAAACACAAAAAGTCCAGCAGTCATCGCAGTCGAAGTAGGGGTCGGTCGTCTCATTCGGAATCGTATGATGATTCATCATCTTCTGATGCCTATTCGAGATCTCGGTCAAGGTCACCTTCCCACAAAAAGAAACGGAAGAAGTCCAAACATAATAGACGCAGACATCATCGTCACCGTGGCGATAGAGACCACGACTACAATAATCGAAGCCGTAGCAGTAGGAGCAGAAGTAGTGACAACAGTCGAGATTATTATGATCGACAAAAACGAAGAGGAAGCTCGGTATCATCTCCTCCTTCGGCGTTCAACAATGTAGAAGAAGCTCGTGCCATCATGGAGCGATTGGAACGCCGTCAAAGAGAGGGGTGAAATAATATGGTACATATTATGTACCCCCCACACGCTGAACCAGATGCATAAAAGACAACAACAACAATAGACAAGTCATAAATTTTATTCAAGAGTGAAAAGTGTGGCATGTTCCTTATATATATGAATTTATTTCTTACTAAAATGATTGAAAAGACTATTCTTCTTTTGTTTCTTGTTGTTGTTCTTGTTGTTGTCCTGTCTTGAAGTACTTTTGCTCCCAGCTGGCTTGGTACTGGAATTCTTGACAGATGATGACTTCTTGCTAGCAGGTCCGGCAAAGTAAGACTTCAAATTGTTGTTCGGTTTGGTGGAATCATTGTTTTCCTCTCCCTGCTGTTGTGCTGGTCTTTTTTGTCCAGCAGCAGCAGCAGCAGCAGCAGTAGTAGTGGATGTTGATGACGCCGAAGCAGTAGACGAACTAGTGCTGGAGGCTGTCTTCTTAGTTGCACCTGGAGCACACAAAAAGGACATCATACTCTTTTGCTTCTTGTGCGGTTGAGACTTTTTGGTCGACGCATTCGACTGCAACGTCAGTTGCCTCGCATTATTATTGAAGCTCTCCTTCATCAACAGTGAAATGGCAATGTGATCAGAGTACGACGGTGGGGTATAGATCATGCCCGTGTGGGGTGGTCCAAATTGAGAATCCAATGCACGTTTGGAGACCTGAGCGATTCCTCCACCAGAAAATGACGGAGCCTGGAACATTCCATTGCTTGTGCAAGCCATCAGAGCTGCTTCTTCTCCCAATGGGTTGGCGTAAGGCTTTGTACCACAGCGAAGACTACCACTGCTGGTATCTACTTGATCCAAAATAGCTCTATCGACCAAAGTAAAATCAATTCTTCCACCCTCATTGATATATCTCTTATTCTTCTGCTGATGCCAACAGGTAAATCGCCCCTCTGCCTCCGGATAAATGTGTCGAAACACATCCACCATCCCATCCTCCTCCAACAATGCCTTCATCCACATGTAGGGAGGTGAATCCGGGTTAAGATTCGCCTCCTTCGAGTTGGCAATTTCTCGTTGCGTTTTGGGATCCCACGATACATTGACAATTTTGGACATCAATTCCGTTAGAACTTCCACACTCACCACATTCTTCTTACGGCAAATGGTTCGAGTGTTGGTGTTGGTACTCGAATCTTCATAGGACAACTCACTAAATGTATATTGAAATAATGCATCCTCTGCAGAGTCCTCATAGGTACCTAGAATGGCATACTTGCCACCTGCTACCTTGACACGTGCTCGAAATCTGTTGAATGTTTGTTTTGTATTGGGATTTGTTGTTTGACAGGGCATTGCTTCAATTGTCTCCAAGACAGTTGTAATTTTGCCCCAATGATTGTGTATATCAGCCTTCCATTTGGGTAATGATGTGCTAGAAGGTTTTTTACCACCATCACCATTATCCGTTGTCACAATTGCTGCCTCTTTACTGCAATGATGATGACCATCTTCATATTGTTGTTTCTCTGACAAAAGTTCATCCACATTCACAACACGATGTTTCCAATAAATATCTCGTTTATCAATCTTCAAATTCATATCCCCCACAAGCAAAACATGCTTCCCCCCCTCTCGTTGTGCCCTCATGGCATTCTGCAACGCCTTCAAAAACTTCATCTTATTGGGATGAATTCCATTCGGTACATACACATTGAATAGAACAAACCCACCATGATCCGTCATGATACACCTGCCCTGACTATCCAACTCTGGATCATTTAGCGGTGTACTATCCGCAGATTGGACTGTGCCAACTTTGGCATAGGTGACGACACCGTTGAATCCACGGGACTTGGGGTCGGTAGCGCAACTCCAGAAACTTTCATATCCGGCGATGGTGGAGCAGCGGTGTGGTTCGGCGCGGGAGGAGAGTTGGGAGAGAGGGATTTTGTGTTCTTGTAGGCAGAGGATGTCGATGTTGCCGTGTAGTTGGAGATAGTTGGTAAAGGGGCAGCAGATTATTGTGTTGGTGGTGGTGGAAGTGGTGGTGCCTTGTTGTTTTTTGATGGATGAAGAATAATTGGCATTGTTCTCCAAAGATGATGTTGGTTTTGCGGATGGTTTTGCGGATGGTTTTGCAGCAGCATTGCTGGAGACGCTGTAATCCTCGTGGATACGCTGCAATGCTGGTTTGAGGCCAGCTACGTTCCAGCTCACGATCAACATGGCGATGGTATGTTCCCCTTCAACAGTCGTCAATAACAAGTAGATACCAATTTATTTACCCTTGATATTGTAAGGTCAAGGGTAACATTGGCTTTTCAGCGTCGAGGAAGGGTGCGACAGGCAGCATTCTGTCGTACTATTCCTACGTTGGCACCTACGTGGAATTCAAATGAATTCAAAAGAGAAATCATTTTCATTCCCCATGCATCATCATCGCATCCAAAGCAAGGCTGGCGTGTGGCGCAGATCTCCTATGACAATCACCTCCACCTCATGGCATTACTCTCATCCTTACTCCCAAGAGCTGCAAATAAACCCTGGCTACTCCTGTCACTGTGCACAGCTACAAACGCATTCTCTACTGCAACAACCACCATGGCAAGCGTCGATAGAGGCATCACAATGGTGATAAGCCCCGCGAAAACACTTGATTTGCAACCCCTCCACGAGCGTGAGTTGGAGATGATGGTCGATCACGAAACCATCGCGGCAATCTCTTCTGCCAAGCATACATCTCTTTGTGATCAAAAAAAGACGAGTGCAATTGTCAACATGATGAAGAGGAAGAGTGAGGCAGAGTTGAAATCGTTACTGAGTCTTTCTCCGTCTCTATCCAAAACGGCATATCAATACTGGCAGGATTTTTCAATGGACAAAAGTAGCAGACCAAAAGAAGATGACGCATTGTATGCAATTTTTACATTTAATGGTCCAGCATTTCAGGGAATCTCGGCTCATAGTTGCAACAAGTCAACTCTATCCTACATGGCACAAAATTTGTTCGTCCTCGACGCAGTTTATGGTGTGCTGAGAGCACTTGACGTTATCCAAGCATATCGTCTGGAAATGGGTTGTAAGGGAATAGTATCATCCAACAATAACAATGGCAAGAATAAGGAAACGTTGGCATCATACTGGAAAGAAGCTGTAACCAGTTATATTGGAAAAGAATTATTGACCAAAAGCAAAAGCAGCAAAGGCAAAGGAAAATCATCATCATCATCATCGCCAGCAATACTAGCCAATCTTGCAAGTGATGAGTATTCCTCTTCGATAGATGTGGCGTCTCTCCCACCCAATACAATTTACGTCAATGCCATTTTCCGCCATCAAGGACGTGTATTGGCAGTACACGCTAAGAAGGCTCGTGGACTAATGGCTAGGTATATATCGAGTAGTAATGCACAATCACTGGAGGACATGAGTAACTTTAATTTGGAGAATTATCAGTGTGTTGATACCGACGACGAAGGCAAGAAATGGGAAGTGACAGATGTGGTTGGTGATAATATCCAAGTGATCAAGATGATTTTCGATCGCAATGAGGCACCTCCCAAGGCTGCTGGCAAACGGACAGCCACAGCTTCAAAGAAGGGAGGTAAGAAAGCAAAGAAGAAATGATGATTACTACAATTTGTAATCGCGATGCTATTATATTATCAAATCGGGAAATTCTTCAAGCAACAACTCGTGTGTCCATTTTCCCACAATGTTAATCACTGCTGTTTCGTCCTCTCCCTGACTTCGGTAGTGTGCATAATGAGAATGTAAGCATTTCACTGAAGGAACAAATAATAGAGAGGAGTCATTGTTTTTCTTATCCTCATCATCTGATTCTCGCAACCTTCGGTGATCTGTTCCTGCCACTCCTGAATATTGAATCATTTCACGCATACTATCCACCTTGCGTTGTTCTGCACTGTCCTCTTCCTCATGTTGATTGGTTGACAATAACCACTCTCTATCTGATTCAGATAATAGCTCCCACCGTTCCGATGCATACTCCTCGTGACACCGCCACCATTCTCTTGCTAGGGATGCATCATCTTCCAATTTGGACTGAAACTTTCTTACATATCCATTGCGTTCTATTTCGCTGATGGCACGCGACACGTGAGGACAGGTTAACCAATACATAGTGGGAAATGGCGTCCTGTTGAGCTTATTTTCCTCCTTGTTGACAATTTGTACGAGTAACGGATACGATTGTATTGCGATTGGTCTACCAATCCCTTTGCTAGAAGTGTCTATAGCTGACTTTGTCTCTATTTCATCTGCGCTGCTGATGTCAACTTTACCACTCCTTGCGGAAATGGCGCAAATATTTGGAGGCACATATCCAAGCTGGTCCAATAGAGCTACCTCTTCCTCTGCGCTGACTTGTCGACTAGGTGACGGCAAAAAAGTTTGTCGTTTGCGCTTATTCTTCCATCGTCGACCAGAAGAATGCTCAGCCTCGGCGGCTTGTGTATTAGGTGAAGCGGCAAACGCTGGGCAGTGATGGTATGCATTCGTTCTACCACTCCCTGATATTATGGAATAGAAGAGCAGTAGCATGAAAGAGGAGCTACTGAAGATATGTTCAAACCGCATCGTTACGATAGCGGGTAATGGTCAATATTGGGCGATTATGGTCATCAACTACTACTTATTGGCTGATATTATGGCTCTCTCTAGAGAGCTACCATATAGCCATTGATATTGTACCATTAACGCTATTTCAATACACTCATTTTTGCGGGAACCACCAGCCAAAATTCAAAACTCGAACTGAGTACTTATTTATTGTAGAAGTCGGTTCTACCAATGCCATAAGTTTCATGGATCGATCGATACGCACGATAAAGGCTTTGGACACCAAGAGTTCTTGCATTGCACTTGAGCATAAATCAATTATACCAAAATGAAGAATTACTTCACCAAAGAAAAATCATCAGTACTGAGCAGCGATGCGTTCGAGGACCTTCTCAATCATTGCCAGGTAATTTCCATTCCGAAAGATAATAATGACTCGCCGCCAACAACTGTAGACTCGGCAGAAAATAAGCCGAGAGATCCTATGAGTAGCAAGGAAATACGTGATAAAGACTGCATAGTCATTCCAAACCTTGGTAGCCTAGGTGAACTGCCTGAATGTATTGACAAGAATCGGATATTCGTCGCCGTAGATAGAAAGAGCACACTATACGAATCAAAGTCGATAGCAATCGATAAAGACTCTAATGTGCATCGTCACTATTATTACATTGAAAACGATGATTGCTTGAAATTCAAGTCGCTACACTACACTATTGTCTTCTCGGGAGTGTTCGATGGACCTGATTATCAAGCTGCAGAGATAGATGTAAGTTTGAAGAGACTTTCATCAGAGCGAGAGCCAATTTCAGCGCTCAACATGGGGACGAAGACATTAAAGTCTCGAAATTCAATCAACTCTATTGGACTCATTACAATAGATCACGAGCTAGAAGACAACGTGATTGAAAGCGGATTGATCGAATTGACAATCACGGCTGAATCGGCATCGAGCTACAGCATTAGGATTTATTCTGAAACCCTTGCTTGGTGTGTAGAGCTGGAGGTGAAAAGATATGTCATCGAGTTGCGTGAGAAGGAACACGATCTTGAAAAGTGCAAGTCAATGCACCAAACACTTTTCCTTCTTGAGCAATTACTCGAGCGAAAGATCAAGGTAGTAGAAGATCTCAAGGAACATGATATTGTGAGTATTGAAAAGTGTAAGGAGAAGTTAGATCGGTTAGAAGATGAGCTTGATCAGAGTGATGGAAATGATGATGAAGACACAGTACTTCTTCGAAAGATTGATGCACTCTCAATTAGGCACAGACACCTCCGTTCGCTTAAGCTAAAGAAAGAGGATGCGCGAAAAGATTTGGCCAGCAAGATGGGCGATGTGAAACTGGAGATTATGAGCAATTTAAAGGAAAAAGAGAGACTTGTCAATGAAACTGGAGAAGCCAGAACTGTTTTGTCCTCTGCTTGTACAACGCTTGGGCATCACGTATGTATGTAGTCTGACCATATATGTGCATTAATAAATACTCATGCCATTGGCACCATATTCACCCAGCAAAGAGAAGATGATAGTGGAAGGACACTGTACGGAAGCGACGGATTGCTTCATGGATAGATAGCTTGCTCCGAGGCTCTCAGTCCTTCTCGCTCAAGAAGAAGTTAGTCCTATGCATTCGTACACAAGCGTACTCTTACGTTGCGTATGAGTAGATGTTTTCTCATATGTATCTTGGGTTCCCTCCAGGCCAAAACCACTAATTAGTGGTCGTACGTAGATGGTATATAGAGGGCATTCTAACACCTCCCAAACCCTAACATTCAAGGAATACACCACCAAAGACCTCTACAACAGAGTCCAAGCCCAAAAATCCGCAATGAAAACGCCCAAATAGAAGTAGAGATAGCTATATACACACCATAAAATCGCTATTTTAGTGACCACTAATTAGTGGTCGAGAATTATGTGTTGTTGTGTAATTGTTTATGCTTCCCCCAACAAACAGTGCACATGGGAACCTT
Source organism: Skeletonema tropicum (assembly GCA_037178625.1). Taxonomy (NCBI): domain Eukaryota; phylum Bacillariophyta; class Thalassiosirophyceae; order Thalassiosirales; family Thalassiosiraceae; genus Skeletonema; species Skeletonema tropicum. The sequence goes on from CM074138.1 coordinate 663,173, forward strand.
CTTATGATATGTGGAGTAGGTTTTGACCTCTATGCGGCATGTGGCACGCCTATCCTTGATGTACTGTGTGCCAACCTTCTGCCGACATTTTGTAAAATCTGGCTTGAATTCAAGCACGGGCTTGACCGTCTAGCTCGCCTGTTGGGGCGAATAGGAGAGCAGGAAGCTTTCCTGCACTGCATATGATGTTGTTCTAACATTTACTTGGCTGATTGACGACGAAAATCACGTTGGGGTGGAGAATTCTCAACTCTAGTATGCGATATCTTGACACGAGAAGGGCGCAAATTAGCGCAAATTCTGCTGAAATGAGGTGTAGGCGCAGGTTTAGCGGAGATAACAGCCAATCAAAGGATATCGTCGTGTACATTAATGTCTTTGTGGTCGCTGTGCAAGAGATCACCATCGGATTTGCATTACTTATTGGCCAAACATACATCATAGAGTGGTGATTTGGTGCTGATGGATGCCAATTTTTTTTTGGAAAAAATGCGCTACACCACAACCTGGCATCACCTGCAGCCGCCCTGTCATTAATTTGGACCATTCCACCAACAATATTCCTATAATTAATATCATATGATGCTGTCTTTGTTTTTATTCCATTTAAAGCGGTTGATTTGTCGAATAATTATTGAATATTGCCATTATATTTGTGTCGATAAATCGTCATCATCGCATCCCCGTCGCTTCAATTCATGTGAGATGCTAACCAAAACGAACTCTCTTGGGTAGATGGGCCGCTTTCCATGTCCCCATCTGTAGATAGGTTGGCCGCTTTGGGTAGGGATCGTTGTTTTCGAGTAGAATACCGTCGTATGTCGACTGCAAATAACTTTGCATGGTGGTTGGGACATCATCCGGTTGCCGGTGAAGTTTGTGCATGATTGTTGTAGGATCCAGGCCATCTCGATGCTCTTCTTCGACCACCTGGTTAGCCACTCATATTGTGACTGTTGTGGTATGCTTTCTGATGGGTAAAAGCATCTACTAAATGCAGATACGACGGCTCGTATGCTGGGCCTCTTTCGCCATGGTGATGGTGTGATGAAATGTGAGTTCTACGGGTGGCAACATTTTTGATATCAATTCCTACGTACCCCCAAGTTGAAGTTGCAAAACTTCCGAAAAAATCTCGTCGGCTGTTCGCCAAATTTGTCAGTAGGCTAGTGTTTGAACGTTAATAGGTTGGGCCCTCTCCAGGGAACACGTGAGATAATGGGTGTACGCATTGTCAAGACATTGAAGAGGGTGCCACCTGAATTATAGAACGTTTGAGCGATTCTAAGTGTGTCGTAGGAGTACGTAAACTGACCACTAATTAGTGGTTTTTCCGCTAATTAGTGGTGCCTGGAGGGAACCCAATCTTCTTGAAAGAATCTTTGGCCTTCAATCTGCTTGCGGGTAGTGTGATTCTGCACGACGGTTCACGGCGACCGTTAGCGTCTCTGAGACTTTTTGAAAAAGTCTCACGATGTGACACATTAACTACCTTATGACGAACTTGTTGATTAAGTGTCTTTATATGTGTCGTAGTACTACAATATGACAAAAATGGAGAAAAATGACGAGAGACGTTAATGGTCAATGACGCGAGGGGAACCGTAGTGATTCGCACTCACTGTCGGATTCGGCATATGACACATAGGTGGCGAAAATATTTTAAGCTTCTAATTTAAAAACGACAATAATTTATAAATTAGCACACAACATTATAGCTTTATATTCGATTGAAGAAGCTAAGTATGTAGAGAGAAGGCTCGAATATCTGTATCTTTTGCCGCCGAGACATCCTCCACGCCACCAGCCCGCCAGCCGAGAGAGGCAGTCCAAAAAACAAATCCAATTCCTTGTGAGACCATAATTCTGTGTAGTTCGACACCAGCACGTACAATACTCCTATCGCAAAGCTCCGCAGTTCCCGTGGCTCCCTCCCGTGAACTGGCCATCTCAGTTTCAAGATGATAAATTTATCTGCAACGAGTCAGGAGATATCCCTCTCCCAGTCCAACCTGATCAAGGATGATCCAGCGTATGACGAAGAGTCGCCTCAGGACAAGTGGTTCAACCCCTCTGAGGGCGTCGATCTCGACGACAAACCCGTTGACGAACTGCCGCCCCGTTTGCGCAAATTTCGCATATACAACTACATGGAGTTCAACCCCAAGGGCTTTGGGCGTGTTGTGAATCTCACCATGTATGCCTCGTATATCTTGGTTGCTGCCCTGGTTCAGGCTAAAAATGCTGTCATTGAACCTATCCCACATCTTGACATAGTAGGTACAGTCTTCTACGCGATTTGGCAGGTCCTGAACTTCTTGAACGGCTTCTACATTTTTTTCTCCTTGCGTCAAAATATTTCATGGGCTGGGCCATACAACACATTCTTGTATGTCCTCTTAGTGGGTGGAACCATCGCAATGTGTTATTTTTCATTCAAGAATACTCCAATTACAATAGGTGCAATGCAGTTCGAGTATGGCTTGCTTATCGTGATGGCTGCGTAAGTCGCTACATTTATATACATTCATTAACATTTCTCAACTAATACCATACTCACAACTCACTTCAACTTCACCGCAGGGCAATCTTTGTTGACCAGAGGGTAATGAACCCGGCATACAAAAAGTTGTATTGCTATTACCACAGTGCTATTTCCAAGGAAGAGATAAAAGATGGCGTCCGTCCTATTGCCGGGATCAGCAACAGCGCTTTACTGAAGATTTGTGCCAATTCGGGCAAGGCTCTTAAGTTTCCTGATGAGGCAATCGAGACGATTCAGCAAAACCTTGGCGGCCAAAGAATCCGAGAAGGAGAGAAGGAAGCCCTTGATGATTGGACCAATACCATCTATAAGTTGACTCATGCTGTGTCACTTGCACCAATTTTCTGCGTACCCAAGTCGAAGATTTCAGCAAGTCAATGCCAACAACTTACTCTCCAAATGATCCTTTACCTCCGGTAAGTAGTCGTGCATCCTTTCCCATCTACATTAGTTTTTTAATACTCACTTCTGCTGCTACTCTACAGGGTTTACATGGAGACAGGAAAGATTCACAAAGATGAGGCGAAGCGCACTGCTCCGTTAACATTGATGGAGTGCCTTGGAATCATGGTGAAATTATCCTCCCAAGTACCATTTTCATTCTTCATTGGAGTTCTTCCTCGATCAATTACGGGCATGTTTATGTCTGCCTGGTTGCCAAGTGCTATTGGCGACTTCACAACCGCTATCTACGAAAAGGACAGGGCACTAGGAATGAGATCGCTTTATGCGTTTTCTGGCTTGTTTGTTGCTGGGCCTCTTTTATCGGTGCTTGGAATCTACGTTGAGGCACTTTTCACAAAAAAGATGGTTTCCAAATGTCGCCAAAAGATGCTTGTGAATAGCATGAGGGGAGGAACTAAGTTTGGTGAAAAGTTTCGAACCGGAAAATTGATTGACTCGTTTTCGAGCCAACTTTTTCAATTCGAGCTCTACACCAACAGTTTCTTCATTACAGTTCTCCCTTCTTTGTTACAAACGATTGCGGGGGTCGCAATTGCGGCTAGAAGTTATGCACCTGCTGTTTACCTCTTCATTAGTCTCATGCCAATCATTTTCTCTGTTGACTACTTCGAGGACAGGGCTAGTAGAGCAAGTGCGAAGAGGGCTAGAACGGATGCCATTTTCAGTGGGAAAGTCTCCAGTGCTGTGGAATGTCGCGATGCTATCAGGGCAGGGGATGCTAGCGATTTTATCCTAAAGGATATGAAGGAAATGTTAGATGCGACTGATAGAACCCATTTCAGTAATTTCTTTAGGTCTGGTGCGTCAGAGGGCTATATTCAAGTCATGGCTGGAATTTATCAGATCCTCGTCATCCTTCCTCTTGGCCTCGGCGTATTTAATGGAACAATGGATGTGGGTCAATTCTTCACGGTCCAAACAGCTTTGGTGAGTGAAATTATGCAGGAATGCCTCGAAATTTTTTTTCATTCGTCTCTCTCTCTAAACATGATATTCCTCCTTGCACACAGTCATCAGTAGTTGCACCAATCTATTTGTTCGCCACGTTTTCTAAGTTGACATCTCAAAACTCTGGCTCAATCAAAACTGTCTGGGAGCTTATGGACGACAGTCTTACCGAACAACCATCTTCCAAGTCATCAAGCACCATCTCTACGATCAAGAAACTTTCCAGCTCCTTATCCATCAAAGATATCAAGTTCCGTTATGGCCCAACGCTGCCTGATGTTATCAAGGGTGTAAATATCAGTCTCAGTCCTGGTACATACGCTGTAATCTGTGGCGAGTCTGGGTCTGGAAAGTCGACTGTGTTAAGCCTACTCATGCGGTTTCAGACTCCTTATGAAGGTACTATCGAATGGGATGGAACGAATATTTTCGGCTCATCGTTGGAAAGCTTGTAAGTAGTGAAAGAGAGCAATGTGAAAGAATGATTGTACTTTGTGATGCAGCATCATTATTAAAGCTTTGTTCTCATCCTCACTCATTCTCTTTTCCAAACAACAGCCGCGAAAATGTCGGTGTAATGTTTCAAAAGACGATGATATACCAAGGAACTATTCGTGACAACATCCTATTCGGACAGCCTGAACAGCCAGGAGCTGTTGAAGACGCAGCGCGTGCTGCAGAAATTGCCGAGGTCATCGAGCGTCTCCCTGAGAAATATGACACCGTTATTGGGGGGGATGCTCTCGCTGGAATGAGTGGTGGCCAGCTCCAACGCGTGTGCATGGCTCGTGCTTTGTACAGGAAGCCGTCCGTCCTCTTGCTTGATGAAGGTAAGTTGTGCGATAATGCTATGAATGTTTAGATCAGTTCGCTTTATTTCATACGGCTTACACATACAACTTGCCCATCTTCTTCTTTTACCTTTTGACCATCAGCCACTTCTGCATTGGACGCTGAGACAGAACATTCCATCATCGAAACACTTGTCAGACTCCGTGACACTGAAGGTCTTACTCTTGTGTCTGTGTCTCACCATCCCTCGACTGCTGTCAAAGCTGACAAGATCGTTGTATTGGAAAAAGGTGTTATTGCGGAAGAAGGAACGTATGACGAGCTTGTGTCACGCAAGGGAAGTATATTCAAGAGGATGGTCGAAGCTGGAGAGGAAGTCCTAGAGTGATTTTTGTTCGTATGAAACTGTTTGTTATTATTTGTTCAAAATGAGAAGAAGTGGAGCCGTTTTAACGCTATTCCGTAGAAGGAGTGAATTGTCGGCTTCGGCGCGTGATGTGTGATGTTAATTCTTAACTAAGAATCAGAGCTGCAGCCGATTTTGCCTGTACATCCTCCTCCTTAGACTGTTCGACATGTTCATGTTCATCTTTGATTGTAGCATCAACCCCATTTCGCTCCATTGTACAGTTGCTTAGTTCGACCACGGAGTCATCTCTACAAGTGATTGCTGCGCCAGAATTTTCACAGATACTTCCCTGCAGATACAACGTGAAAGTTGAGAGAATGAAACGAATTTTGAACAGGTAAGAATTCATTGAATGACATCCACTTACGCCTATCAATTGAATGCATGCACCGCTTTCCGCGACAAGACCACTTTTGTTCTGAGATCCTCCCATGATAATTGCTCTTTCCCAGCTCCCACCAGACTTGTCACCATTTACAGAAACACAATGACCAATACTACCACTGTTATCAAATACACAGTTGAAAATGTTGAGACGGCCGCCATCTACACGCATAATTTGTTTTGAAGGGGTTCCTCCGGCAGCAATCCTTGGGCGCCTTATGGTAACTCCTTCCATCCATCCTCCATGAGCCTTCCACACAAGCTCGCCACTCATTTCCAATATTACGTGAGCGGGTTCATTTTCATCGCCTACAATCCTAACTGGACTGTTAACCAATAGACCTGGGTCGTTGATGAAGTAATGGCCATCACCAAGTTCTATTGTATCACCAGGCGAAGCAGCTTCCAACGCGTCAGATATAGTTCGAAAATGATTCTTTCCTAATTTTGATTTGTCCATCACAAGCGCCCCTTGTTCAACCGGCCAAACATGGAAAACGAATGAAATATCATTGGCCGCATCTCGCCAACTTCGGCATACCATTGAACATTGAGTTCGATCGGGGTAGGGTGGCAAGAATTCCATTATGTTGACAAGAGGTATGGTTGGTAACGCTCTCCAACCTTCTGTTAGTGCAATACTCTCTGCCTCGAGCATTTTTAATACTGACGGTTTCTCCCAAATAGCTTCGCCTGTGTCAGCATTGTACCAGAAGAGTTTTCCACTCAACTGCTCTATCTTGGTGTTCCAGTTTTGCCCTGTGAGTTTTCGCTTGATCATTTCTGCTCGCACTCTTGCCTTTTCTCTTGTATACAGTTGCCGTTGACGAGGAAGTGACTCGGGCTCCGGAAATGTTGCAAGTAAGTCTCCGTCCTCAAAAGCGCGCTGCTCTTCTTCGACCTTCTTTTGCTCTATTTGTTCCAAATCCCACTCGTTGTCTACACTCCTTGTTGCCTGAGCAAGTCGCTGTTGTTCAGCCCAGAAGAAAGGAGAGTAGTACGGATCGATGGATTCCTTTACATTCAATCCATAACGCTCAAGAGGATTTAATGATTCGTTGATTGTACTCGAATCTATGCCCACTTTACTTTGCCACTTCGCAAATTCTTTTTCCATATCCTTGTCGTCTTCGTCGTCGTCATCTTTTTCAACATCTTTGCCGCTAGTCTTAGCAACACTGCGGTGCGATGAGTTGGGATTTTTTTGCTTTTTGGATGTCGACGTCTTTTGTGTGACATTTTGGATCTTTGTCCCTGAGCTTTCTGCCTCGTCTCCATCCTGTTTGTAATTAATGCTCTCGTCGAATTCCTCGAGAGCATCAGTTGCCTCTTTCTTAGCACTTTGCATGGCTTTGACGTCATCTTCGTCTTCTAATGCATTCATTACAGATTCTACTTGATCATTGCTCATCTGTTCAGGTTCGACAGACATTTGGTCAGCTTCTGAGTTGACACCTAGAATGTTTTGCAAGCCACCCTTGGTGAAACCATCATCATCGTCAGTTTTACTTAAATCACCTACCGAATCCGCATGAAACTTTCCCTCGTCCATTACCAAGAGGTCAAGATTACGTTTTTGCCTTGCTTTTGTCAAGATATTCTCCTCAATGGTATGCTCTGTAACCATGCGGTAGATATGCACTTCTTTGGTCTGCCCGATGCGGTGAGCTCTGTCTTGTGCCTGCGCATCCATTGCAGGATTCCAATCACTGTCATAAAAAATGACAGTGTCAGCGCCAGTCAAGTTGATACCTAAACCACCACTTCGTGTACTCAAAATGAAGCAGAACACCTTTAGATCGCTGTTGAATCGGTCCATCAACCTCTGGCGACGGTCAACATCAGTACCACCATCGAGTCTTAAGTAGGTGTGACCATTCAGATTCAAAAATGCTTCCAATACATCCAGCATCTTACTCATTTGTGTGAATATGAGAACGCGATGCCCCCCTTGCTTTAAATCTCGTAGTAATGTAGCCATTTTTTGTAACTTCCCGGCATCGAATTGAACGAGCTTTTTATCTGGGAAACACATAGTAAGTCTGGCTTGTGCTTTTTGGTACGGCGAAAAATACTTTTTGAATGTGTCTGCAGTCCTAGATTGCAGTGTTTTCTCCATTGTCATAGACGAAGAATGTGGTTTGCTCGACACGAGAATAGGCTTGCTACTGCCTGCCTTTGGTACGCCAAAAACAAATTTATCTACAAGCTCTTCCAACTCTTCTCCCCGCTGTTCCTGACTCTTTCTCATTGCAAGCAACTCTGTTGGCGTGCCCGCAATTTGGTATGCATTTAGTTCCTCGTTAAGAGGCAAGTTTAAAGGGCCCTGTTCAATGGCCACAGCCTCACAGAGTCGATTTGAGTACGGAAATGAAAAGCTGCCACATCTTCGAGCGTTGACTTCTCCTATGGCCTCTGCCCTTGCTGCCTTTTCTTCTCTCTCGCTTTCGCAGATCCTAGACAGCAGTGAAAATAAACCAGCATCTAACCCTTTCTGAGGCGATGGCTCTTCAAGACGAGCCTTCTCTGCGCGTCGTATTGATGAAGTTGGCGTCGCCAATCGATTTAATTGCTCTTCAATTATACTATCCACTGATGTCGCTTTCTCAAATGAAGGAGTGCCTTGTCCTATTGTCCACAGAGGGGCGAGGAAGTGTGGGCTCAGACGTTCTAAGCCCGATTTCTCTTCTATTGCATCAACAACACATGCAGCAGTAGACATAGTCAAAGGCTCCATAACAAATGGTGTAGTAACAGATCGTGGTTCGAATAAATCTGGGTGATTGCATACTTTCCGAAGCTGCATCAAGACATTCATCATTCCCATAAAGTTCCCCCCATGCATTGCCTTCCGCGTCGAAGAACGTGCCATGAATTCTTCATATAAGAACATTTGTCTCCTTGATAATTGGCATTTGACTATATGCTCAAATTTTCCAGGGAGTTGAGTTTCTACATCTTTCTTCAGTCTCCGAAGAACAAAAGGGCGAATAATACCGTGCAGTCGATTGATCAGATCATCATTACGCCGAGCATTTCCTTCAATGATGTTGTCCATAGGGTTAGAGAACCAATACGAAAACTCTTTCCTATCCCGAAAGACGTGTGGCATTAAGAAGTGTAACAAACTCCATAGCTCCATCAAATTATTCTGCAAATAGAAAGTGAGGAGTGATTTTTTTGGACTTAATGAGAACTGCAGACAAAAACACTTACCTGTAAAGGAGTGCCAGTCAAAAGCAGTCGGCGCTGGGTATTGAAATTGATGAGAGTTTGCCACCTTTGGCTCTCAAAGTTTTTGATGTTATGCGCCTATCGTCAAAGAAAGGAGAAGCAATTGATTTGATTCAGTCTTCGCAAGCAAACTAAACACGAAATTTCACAGAATACCAAGACGCACCTCATCCAAAATCAAGTAATACCACTTCTTTCTTTTGAATGCAAACGAATCCTGCACCGCGAGCTGATACGATGTAATTATGACATGATGCATATTTGACTTCGTCCAGCCTACTCTGAGCTCTTTTCGTCGCTTTGCATTTCCATAGTAGCACATAACCTTGAGGCCTGGGCAAAATCGTTTGAATTCAACCTCCCAATTGACTAGACATGACGTTGGAACAATTATCAAATGAGGTCCCCATATACCCTTGTATGACGCAAGATATGCCAACATTGATATTGTTTGAAGAGTTTTACCTGTCAAGAAGGGTTGCAAATTTAATGTGAGGCTTCAAGCATAAAACAGATGTAACAACAACAGGGTTTTTACCAACTGACCTAGTCCCATCTCGTCTGCAAGGATCGAATTTAGCCGACGAGATTGTGCCGACACAAGCCAATTCATTCCAACCTGCTGATAAGCACGCAATTTTACCCAGCTGGCGAGTAGGAATGGCCGCGTTAGCATTGTTTGTCGTGCCTTTTCATCTGATGCTGCAAGAGATTGCAATGCCGCAATACCTACATCAGAATCATTCTTTGATTTCTTTGCGATCTTGCCATCGTCAGGACACTCATCTGTTTCAAGTTTTCGTTTCTCGTGCTTTTGAGTAGAAGTTTCAGTACCATCTTCATCCATATCATCTAAGCCATAGAGTCGTCGAAGTTCTTCTGTAGACATTTCATTTTCTTCTTGCAGCTGAGAGAGTTCTTGTTCGTACGTCATGTCCCTTCCGAGTTTTTCTTCAGCTGCAATAGTTGTTTCATCGTCCACTTCGTCTTCCTCTATGTGAAATTCGTCCTTTTCTTCGTGATCATCCTCATTAAGAAGATCAAGTGCCGAGGGGGTAGCAGTACTGTCTTCTTTTTTATGATTGTCATTGCGATCAACTCCCACAACATCTTCCATGTTGGCGTACATGGCACGCAATTCTTCCACAGACATTTCACTTTCTCGCTTGAGCAAATCGATTTCATCTTGGTAGGACATGTCCCTCCCCAGCTTTTCCTCGGCTTCTAGTGTAGTCTCGTCGTCAACCTCTACATTTTCTAAAAGAAATTCATCCTGCTCTTCGTGATCGTCTTCGGCAAGTAAGGACATGGCCGATTCTTCTTCCATTACGTCATCTTCCTCCTTTGGTTGTATGGGATCATCAGCGTCATCAGCGTCGTCGTCATCATTGCCCTCATCCATGTTGGCATACATGGCACGCAACTCTTCAATCGACATTTCACCCTCTCGTTGCAACAAATCAATTTCATCTTGGTAGGACATGTCCCTCCCAAGCTTTTCTTCCGCTTCAATGGTTGTCTCGTCATCTTTCTCTTCTCGTTCCACATGGAATTCATCCTTTTCTTCGTGATCGTCTTCGGCAAGCATGGATAAATCATTCTCAGTGTCTTCTTCACCACCGCTGTTGTTATCAGAACCTACAGAGGCATCATTCCCATCGTTTTCTTCCATATTGGCGTACATGGCACGTAGTTCCTCAATGGACATTTCATTCTCACGATTTAGCAACTCAATCTCATCTGTGTAGGACATATCTCGGCCTAGACGTTCCTCTGCCTCAATGGTTGTTTCATCATCAATCTCTTCTTTGTCGAGATGAAACTCATCCTTTTCCTCGTGGTCATCTTCGCCTAGCATGGATTCAACAGGAGCAGCAGCAGATGATGATGATGATGGGGATGGATCAAATGTTCGTTCTTGATGAGATGCAGCAAAGCTGACATGTCGTCTTCTCGGAGCTACTACTACTGCTGCTGTTGCTGCTGCCGCCTGCTCCTCAATTTCCATTGGTTCAGCTGATGATAATAATTCTCCCCCTGAAAGGTTTTGACCATCTCTTTCCTCCGCTTCCTGCAGCTGTTGTTGTCCCTCTTCCACCAACCGTTGCAGCAATGTATCCAAATCCATATCCTGCTCTTCGAGTAATTTATTCACCTCCTCTCTCACTTCATTCGGACATTGTTCCTTGAATGACGTCAAGAATTCTTCATACTCCTTCTTTTCAAAATCTGCCTCTTCCAGTAGCTCAGTGTCACTTGGTTCATACTCCTCATCAGAATCATTATCTTCCATGTTGTTATTCTGTGTTGTTGGCGATGATGATGATGTCAATTTTGAATTAGTATTGGTCATGACTCGCTCCCCATAAAAAGTCCGTTCATTATAACTCTCATCACGATCCATCCTTAAATAATCGACACTTGTCAATTTACTCTTTCGTCTTCCCAACGAGGCACTTTGCGATAAAGCCTCTTCAATAGTCAATTGTTGTTTCCTCCCACCATTCCAATTCTCATCATCATCATTATCATTATTATTTTTGGTCAAACTCTCTCCATACTTTTCAGTCTGCCGCACCAAAAACACCAAATGTTGATCCATATCCTTCCGTCGTCGTTCCTCCCCATCCAATCGTTGTTTATATCCCACCACTCGTTCAATCTTCTTCCAATATCCACGTTGGACATGCCGATTCATCTTGGCGGCAAGTCGACGAACACGTGCCTCGAATTCGGCACGTTCACGCCTTTTACGTGTGTGCAGTGTGGCGTGGTATTGTTTGATGGCGTTGGATAGCTTTTTGGCATGGGAGGTTTGACGTTTCCGTTCGGATTGGAAGTCGGCGGATAGCCAGAGCATTTCTTTGAGGGTGAAGTCCCAGTGGGTGGATTTGTCGTCAGTGGAAGTGGAGGAGGAGGAGGTTTGAGTGGTGGTGGGGATGGGGACCTTGGGGAGGGCGGTGGGCAGTTTTTGAAGTAGAGATTGTGGGGATGCATTGTTATCATTGCTGCTAGCAGTTGTAGTTGTATCAGAGCCTCCACCACCGCTACTGGTGGAAGTAGTGAGTGGCGCAACAACAATCGGCTTGGGCTCCAACTCCAAAAGACGGTTCTGAATCTCCGTCTTTCGAGATAGTAATTGCTCTTGGTTCGCTGCAAGATCTACAGCGGCGGAAGAGGAGGCGGCGGAGGCTGCGATGGGGTGCTTCCTTGGCCTGCCTCGGCCTTGCTTCTTGGGCTTGGTTGTTGTCGACATGGCGTGGAGGTGGAATTTGGCTATCGTCTATCGTCTATCGTACTGCAAATCCTTTTCGATCGATACGCGGTGAGGCGCGCCAAATTAGTAGGTAGGTATGTTATATCTACCTCTATGTATAAGAAAATGTTTACTGGTACGTGTGTAGTGTACCTATAGGTACCATACGGTTTCCTAGAATGTCTCGACAAGTCCGAGTCATTTTTGCAATCTTTGTATTGAGTTCCCATGTTTCCAAAGACCTCCCTACAAACCGCTCGGCATCACCTATCAAAGATCGAGAGACACACACAAAAAAGCGTGTGAAACGCACGAACAGCCCACATACACTCCTCTCACATCACACGCACGCAGTTTTAGTTCTGCACCGGCTACACATAAAAGTTCTGCAGATCCACATACAAACATACTCAACAAAATCTTCATCACACATCTTCATCACATAACACAATACAACGCAACCATGCCGGCGAAGGGTAGCGACCGCGACGAACAGCAAGCTCTCCTCTCTCTCATTCAAAAAGTGGAGGGCGAGGAATGGGCATCCACACGAAAAGGATGGAAGATTAACTCGGGTGTAAGTGATTCATATTGAATTGAACGATTGTATGTCGTATCAAAATAATGTCTAACTATTACTCATACAATGCACACTTTCACCTTTTATATTATAATCGATACAGGTTCCAGTATGTGAATGGGACGGAATAAACTGCCGCATCAGCATCACCGGCGGAAATACCGCCACCATCACATCCATCAATCTACCCAACCAGGGTCTATCGGCAACCCTCACAAGTGAGTTGGGCTTGTTAAAAGATTTGGAGGAATTGAATCTCAAGGGAAATTTAATCGCCGGGACGATCCCTCAAGAGGTGGCGAATTTGGAGAAGTTGTTTAGTCTCGACTTGACGAATAATCAAGTTTCTGGACCACTCCCGCAATGGTGGGGTTCCTTCTCATTGACCAAGTTGTTTTTGGCTCAGAATCAACTGACCGGGGAGTTCTATCACAACATCTATTCTCCTCACTTGCAGTCCGTACAAGAGGTTCGGTTGGAAAATAATAAACTCAGTGGGACACTCGATGGGAATGCCATTATGCAGATGCAAAAGGTGGAGACGATATCCCTATCTCAAAATAATTTGTCGGGTCTCATTCCCGGATTTCAATTGGGGTCTCTTCCCTCCCTGAAATATCTGTATCTGGATAATAATGAGTTTGTGGGCCCCTTACCTTCACAGTTGGCACAGACTGGCAAATCATTGTTGGAAGAACTTTGGGTGCAAGACAATTCGTTATCGGGGACTGTTCCTGCATCCTATGTACGGTTTGACAAACTCCACGACTTTTTTATTGACGGTAACAAGCTCACGGGGGCACTTCCGTTGCAATTGTGTTCGGCCAAATTGAACAATGACTTCTTCAATACCCTGCCCCCAGATGCGGAACGTAATTATTGTGAGTATATTGCCTGTCCTTCCGGGAGTGTGGGTAAGGAGGGAGTGTACCCCTGCAGCGTTTGTCCAGGGGGGGATGCGGCCAAGTTGGAGAATCCATATTTGGGTAAGAGTGATGGAAATTTGCAATGTTCGGCGCATAGTCAACGTGATATTTTGCGCATCTTTTATGAATCTACGTCGGATAGTGGTTGGTTGGGTGGATCTGACTGGAATGATGCCACGAAGGATGTGTGTCAGATGACTGGTATTACGTGTGATGACCATGAGAATATTGTCAAGATTGGCTTGAAGAATCGAAATTTATCGGGCACGATTCCTGATGCAATTGGGTTCCTTTCATTCTTGGAGACACTTGACTTGTCGGATAACAATTTGGAGGGGTTCATCCCAAGTGACTTGCGCTGGACGTCCTTGACAAGACTTGACATCTCAGGCAACAAGCTTCGAGGAGTGTTGCCTCCATTGCTGTGTATGATGCAAGAGTTGAATGGAAATGGGGAGAACAATGTGTACTATTGTGATAGAATTGCTTGTCCTGCAAATACATTCAATGCATTTGGTCATCATGGTTATCATGGAGAGCCCTGCCAACCATGCTACGATGTGCCTAATACTCCAGAAGAAGCATACATTGGGCAGAAGAAGTGCGTCAATCGTCAGAAACCAATCGGTGGTGGATCCAATTGGAAAAAGGAACTTGAAACGCTCAAAGAAACTACTGCAAGCGTGAATATTTTCAGCAGGGTGGCATTGTCTATTGCCGCTATCACCTTGGTGATGTTACTCTTCTTACTTGGCACTCGATGCATGGGTGGCGATCCTCAGAAGAGAACCCCCCAAAGAAAGCAAGAGCGAAAGCGGATCCTCAGGCAGCAGCGTGTAGCATCATCTGACAGTGAAAGTGGTGACAGTGGTAGTGACGACGACGAGGAGGATCCTGACATTGAAATCTCAAGTGTAGGATCGGGCACGAGTAGAAGTAGTCGCACTGCCATGGATTTGATTAATGAGCATAAGGGCATAGCACTAAGCAGACCACAGAAGATGAAAAAGGCAGTCTCCCAACGTCTACCAAAAGCGCAAGGAATTCGTACATCAATGTCCAACATCAATGTAAATGCAAGAAAACAACGCCTTGCCAGAAGGACAAGTCGTGGATCAATTGAAGGCCTTTATGAAGGTGTTGTTGACTTTGGAGATGACGATGAACAGGATTACGTTGATAAGGGGGAAGACGCATCATCAGTAGAGAACAACTTTGGAGGAGAAGAAGAAGCACGTGCCCCCAAGCCCAAGAAGAAGAAGAAGAAGGAAACAGATCTTCTGGATATTCCAATGATTACATAATTTCAATGGAGCGTTGGTGTTGTTTGTTTCCTAAAATTGTATAGATTAACAACCAAAGTAGGACTAAACTTTAAGCAATGACGAGAGGAAACAGCAGTCGTATGTACAGTAAGAAGTCGTGTATGCAGCCATCAACCCATCACTTCTTGTTCCATACGGTTGGAATCGAGAGCTAAATAAATCGCAGTATTAGCAGTGACTAAAAGTCAGAATTTGAGCAAATGAAATTCAGTAGCAATGACGACTGCACATCATTCCTACTTCGTCGGTGAATCAAACCGGAGATTCTCGACGCCAAAGATTTGTTTATGATTTGCTCATTACTATTTTTTAGACACAAAAAGTTTTGACATTAAGAACGATGGGGCTGACCTCGCCATAATTCCAAATGGAAAATAGTCAAAACCAAGAACACCTCGCACCTCGTCTACCACACACACCACGTTTCAACCATGGCAAGAGGCAAGCAAGCATCCCGCAGCAGCATCGCCGCAAGGAACAAGCGCAACCTGCGCAGGCTCTCCGCAAACGCCTCCAATAACGATGGACCTGCATCACGGACCGAGGAGGTCATCAAGACATCAATTGAACATCATTGGAGTAAGTTTTGCCCTACCCTCCAATCATTCATCTTGGCCAATCCGCAAAAGGTTACTATCGAGACATTGATCGAGTTTTGGAGTCGTCCTGAAAATGCTCCATATGCCGCCATGAATGTTGGGCCAAGCACTGTACACATGCTTGCCTACGACTATCTATCTTTGGGTGAGACCTTCGTTGCACAGGCCCTCATCCGCTGCGGTGCGTTCCTCAATCAATTGACGAAGGGGACAGTTCCAATGACCGAAATGGCAGCCATGAGTAGCGAAGATCTCGCTGACCCAAAGAAACTTTCAATCTACGCGTATGCTGTCAAGTTATGTAATGAAGGGAAGGAAATGAATTATCTGAGACAAGCGATTCCTTTGAAATATATGAAAGCCCTTGGCCTTGGGGGGTGCCTTGGGGGTTCGGTGTCAGAGTAAGTTTATCTGATGCAAAGATTTGTATGTATATAGCTTTCTTCTGATTCCTAACTCATCTTCTCTCTCTTGCAGTGTTCCTTCAATGAAATATGTCGATTTGGTTGCAGACGATTGGGGCAAGGCCTCTTCTAAAAAGCAGCGAAGCAGTGACCAAGATGAAGACGCCACCGAAATCAAGGTCATCCTTTCAAATAAAGATGATGCAATTGATATCGAAAGAACAATCAGTTCATCGGCAACTCTCAAGACACTATTTAACAACTATGCGGAAGAGAGGGGTGAGTCACTTCGGTCATTAAGGTTCTCATTTAATGACAGAATGCTCTTTTTGAGCACTGCGGGTAATAAGACAGCAACAGAATTGGGCATTGAGAATGGGGGCGTAATTGAAGTATCTAATATCAAATCTACTGTGTCAAACGAAAATACACCACCAAAGGCTACTCCGGCCAAGGGGGGGAGGAAAAAAGAAAAGAAGAGAACAAGTGTATTGAGAGCAAAACAGATGAAGAAGGGGCGTCAATCGTCCGTGGTATTATTCAATCTCGAGAGCGATAGGCAACGTCATTCGAAAAAATTGACCAAGGTGTTGGATGAGATGGAACTTCAACTCAAAGGTATCAGACAAAACATCAACGAGTCCATGTTATTATGTCAAAAGTCAAAGACCCGTAGACCAAGCTCTCGAAAGAACCAGAATACTTCATCCAGTGCTGTGTTCAATCCTGCAATGACAGGCCTTGGTGGTAAGGCAGGCAAGACTAGCTTTTCCGTCAATGTGGGGAGAGTTGAAAACCTCTACAAGACATCGAAGAAGGATCGATTGAATAATGCGTCAAGGGTGTCTCGTGTTGCCAAGATTGATCTTCACGGATGCAATCAAGAGGAAGCAGTGGAGCGGCTTAATGAGTGGGAGGGTAATACAATGGATGCTGCAATGAAAGGGGAATATCCGTTTGTTGTTCCTGGCGTTATTGTGTGCGGGGGAGGGGCACAAATACTATCAGAGCTTGTGGAGAATTGGATCAGAGAGAAAAAGAATGTAGCAAATTCATTTGCCTAAAAGCGTATTGTTGTCATCATGGGGAATAATATATGTCCAAAGATTCATGTAAGATTACCAATGTAAGAATAATAGTGGCAAATTATATCAAATTAATCCTCCTTGAATCCATGCTTCTTCCGTTTCTTCACCTTCTGCCCGTACTCTCCAACAGCTTGTTCGTTGTCATCCTTCATCCTCTTCTCCTTCCTTTCATTTTCAGCACTCTCCCACTTGCGCAGAAACATCTTGCCCTCCTGAATTTGTAGCCACCGCCCATGTAACTCGGAACCGTCCAACACTACCGCCTGCTCGACTGCTTTGGGACTTGTAAACAGTACTCCACAGTATCCTTTACTACGTCCCGAGTCTTCAAACGTTGGAAAGGTAATCTCCATGATAGGTCCACAATGTTCAAAGAACTTGCGAATGTCATCCTCCGTTGTATCATAGTTCAGTCCAAACACTCGGACAGATAATGATTGACGGTTCTTATTCTTCTTTTTATCACTTTTGGAAGACCCTTCTGCAGCTGCTTTCTTCTTTGCTAGAACCTTTTCACGAATTGATTCATCATGCTTGTAAGGGCACTTGTCACCCTTGCGGCACTTGCCCTTATTCTTCCAGTTGATGCAATCTTTCTGAGATTTGTCTTTGGCTTGTGGTTTCGTAGTATTTTCCTTGGTGGCAGATTTGATCGAGATATCATGTGAGAATGGACACTCATCTCCCAGCTTGCAAGAACCACTCTTTTTGAAGGCAAAACACTTTTGCTTCTTTTTCGATGAAGATGATGCTGTTGTGTCATCTTTCTTCTCAATGCAGCCACCTTCTCCACTATGAGCAAACTTACAATCTTCAAAGTAGGGGCATCGGAACTTCTTCCACAGAAAACAGATGTTTTTGTCCTCACTGCATTTGGCTTGTTGATTCTCATCATCATCACGAACCACCGATCGAATATACAAGGTATGCTTACGTTTCGATGACTCCTTTACAGATCCGCGTACCGTGCCGGCTTTAACTGCAGCATCTCTTGATTCCACAGATGCGAATGTAATGAATCCAAACCCTCGATGAGTAGTACCTTCCGCAGTAGTAGACTTCTTGTCAGATCCATCTGTGTTCTTGACTTCATCATCGCCATTATTGTCATTCTCGTCTGATTTCTCTTGCAAAATACTCACTTCTGCAACACATCCTTCACCAAAGGTTTTCTCCATGATACGTGTGATTATCTCTTCATTGAATGCTTGAGGGATACGTGAGAGAAATGCCTTGCATTCGTCAGTGCCACCGACGTCGTAGTCGTTGCTTTCATCCGCAGCAGTTGTATCTATTTGATGTTCTTCAGCCGCACCATCATCATTATTTGCATCTACATCAGCACTATTTTTTGTGGTCTCAGTTTCTTCTGGTCTTGAAACCTCTTCTGCCTTGGTAGACTCGTCATCGGAAGAAGATGATGACGAAGACGAAGAGGAGGATGAATCAGAACCTTGCTCGGCTGCCATCTTGCTTGCTTATTGATGGTATTGATACTGTTTATGGTCGGTATAGGTTTTGTTCTTTGGCAGGGATTTGGATGGCTGGCTGCGGCGCAAATACATAGGTGAGTTTAAATAACGCTACAGATAATGTTGAACTCCCGACATGATGGTGTCAAATTTTGATCGTCATAAAGCTTGCGTTTATATTGTTGCAGATTTATTGTCAGATGATTATGTAGCAGGTTGATTGGACCATCAAATAATAGAAGGAGAGAATAGTAGAGGAGAGAATAATTATCTGCGTGGTGGACTCGTAGAATAAGTGTAAATTGCATCAATTAAAGACGAATACATCACACAGGATGTCAGACGAAGCAACCAAACAAAAAATCGGCCAAAAGCACCCTACGCCAACACCCGGCAACGGTGATCGTGTCTTTTACGAGACACTCTACAACCAACGCCCCGATTCTGAAATGGCACAAGAATGGTGCGTCGCCTACGGCGTCTTGTCTGACGAGGATGCGGCCAAACTTCACAAAAAGATTTTGAAACGAAAGGCTGATGCGAAGAGTGTAGGTGGTAGTGGAGGCAGTAGTAGTAGTCCTGCACCCAAGAGTGAGAAGAAGAAGAGTTCATCGAAGAAGAGGGGGAAGAAGGTGATGGATGATGTGGAGTTTGATGCGGGGATGGGTGCTGGTGGAGATGAGGGGATTGGGGTCGGAGCGCTGTAGAAGATGTACTATAATGTACACACTTTTGAGAAAGAGACAAGACGTAGAATGGACAGGGAGAACATTACAACAATTGATATATTGGTGAGCAATATAATATACATACATAAGAAAAGATATCAAACATCTGCATTACACTTCAGTGCTAAGTAGGTTTAAGACGATGGCAGAGAATAAATGGATATATCATTGGTCGTGTCAGCAACAAACACCGAAGATGGTAAGGCATCACTCGAAGCTCGACTACATGTGATCCAATTTGGTTTATGTCGATGTGGTATTTGAAACAGTACCTTCGGTGGAGAAGGGAGTAAATCATCCAGAAACAATTCATCATCTGTAGACGCCTTGTGTTGATTGTTTGTCTTGCCCTTCTTCTTATTCTTGCCCTTGCTCTTCTTTGATGATATTGTGGCAGACTTCAATGCTTCGGTTGCACTTTGCAACTCATTGTCTTTCTCCTTAGCTTCTCGGTTCACATCACTGCATCCACCAAGATAGAGTAATGGATCCAATGCATCTCCATCTACCATATTACCACCAAGATCCCAGAACAAAAGTTTCCCATCATTTCCTGCAGATATTAATAATCGATCTTCAGCTTCGGCACTGCTGGATGGTTTTGACGTTGAAGCGCTAGAACCGAAGCCAGGAAAGCATACTGCTGCAACTGCCGATCCATGCCCACCTTCATCGTACCCCAGCCTTCCTATCTCTACCAAACGATTTCCTTCTCCACGTAGAATGACGCAAGATCCATCCCCAACCGCTGCAGCAAGTAGTCGTCCAGAAGGACTCCATTGAAGGGAATGAATAAAGGGGGGGTTGCAAATTTGAGTTGTATTCTCGCTTTCAGCAGGTTTGATATGGATGGATGACGTTGCTCGCTTCGGTTTCGACACGTCAAACAGTTTCACCATGCAATCAGTACCACCACTTGCCACATACATCCCATTGACTCGTGGTCGAAATACAGCGCTGGATGCAATGGTGTGCGATCCAGGCTCTGCGTGATGTAGAACTGTGTGCTTGACAGAGATTGGTGATTGTTCTGAAACTATACTTCTTTGTGGGATGCATTCCGAGGGAATGTGGACCTCTCCACAATCATCAACCGCGGCCAAATGATAATTTCGTCTGCCATCTTTGTTGCGTTTTGGAAAAGAAAATGATAATTGATTTATTTCGTCCTGGCATTGAAATGATGGAGAAAGATCCAGATACGGCGTTTTGATAATTGGACCTGTGCATGTCCGAAGATCGTATCCATAAACGTTAGTTCCAGAGCTCGCATATCTGTTGAAGCAAAGAAGAATTAGTCAAGATTGAGTTGAATCAACATATTGCATTGCTGTGTTCATAACTAGGCATCAACTTACACCATGCAATCTAGTCTACTAGTAGAAATATCAGTATCACCGCTGTCATCGCCGCTACTTTGTCCTTCCTCAATTACAGACGGATGAAATGCTACAGCGGTCACATCATTAGGCTCATTCTCTATTGTCGGCGCAATGATACAATAGGCAGTCTTTCGCATACGCAGATCCCAAAGTCTTGCGGTGCCATCTTCCGATCCACTCAGCAATAAGCTGGGGTGATGATCGGTAATCGATGAATACTTTGCGTGATCACCTGGGTGAGATATGCACAGTACTGGCTGTCGGTGACCTTTTAGAGTGCGTTTCTGAACTTTAGGTGAGTAGGAAGTATCTTTAGATGCCATGGTCGTCATGTGAGCCGAGACTATATATTATTATGGCTATGGTTGCTTGCACATCAACCTACATCAACAACATGATCATGCTGTGAATGCTGAGATTTTGAAGCATTTTGAGCGCCAACCAACTTTTGGCGCCACAGACAATTTCCCGCCACATTCTCGTGCAACACATACTTTTTATTTTTTCTACCTGCTTCCTGCTTTACGGCTTTGTACGGACAAGGCCGAAGGAGGATTGGTCAAACTCTTGATGCGTAGTAATGGTACTCTCTAGTCGAAAAAAAGTGTTTATTTAGCTGAGTATACCGTAATCTCGTCTTACAAGTGCTCGTAGGTCTCTCAATCCCAGGAGCCTCCACATCCATCACAAGCAGTAATAGTACCTACTCTCAGTGTGATCAAGAAATGTTTACAGCTGAGTATACCGTAATCTCGTCTTACAAGTACTTGTAGGCCTCTCAATCCCAGCAACCCCATCCAAAACACGATGGGTTGTTACTATCTCAAGTCCATCCAAAATTCGTTTGCCAGTAGTTTCATCAAACCCACGGCGAAACCTCCTACGCACACGTGCACACCTATATACATTACTTCCGGCGAAAATCCCCCCTGCTGAGGAAAGGATTCGGTATACTTCATCAGAGCCAAAGCCTGATTCGGTTGGTGGTTCAATTTTTCGTGATACCACTGTTAGATTGACTGGACCTTCATTGTTATTGCGTGTATACTCAATAGAATTATTGGGTGTATCAAGCAGTATCGATCCTTTGTCTATTCCAATTCTGCTTGATAACTCAAGGGATCGATCCAATATAGCGGATTGCAATGTCTTGCCTTCAAAAGTGTAGGTGGCATCTTTCATGCCTTCAGGTGCAGCAATAAAGTCTGCTTCGTAAACCTCCGTGAGCTTCGATGTGAACGCCCTTTCATCTGATCCACCTAGCAGTTTCCAAGCCAACGCAGATTGTTCCAAGTTTCCCTCAACCGAGGTAACGACTCTTTGTACCCTCCATTTTGTGTCGATCATGCTAGATGGATAGTACACTTCTGATGCAATCGATTTTGATGGCGAAAATAAATCTAACCCACTTCCCAATTCTTCTATTCGAACTGGAGCGCCAGATGACGATTGTAGAGGAGGCGGAGTAGCCGCTTGAGACGCTTGAGGCAAAAAGATTGAACTGGTTGTGAATACTCCTCCAATGGTAGAAATATTTTGTAGAGCGTCTCGACGTGCTCTGCTATTCACTGAAAGAGCGTCGACGCTGCCATAGGAGCCTAACAGCAGCAGCGGTGCGATGATCATCATCATCATATTCGCTGTCATTACATAGATGATACTTCTCACCAAGCAAGCACCTATTGTACACCAACACCAAGCCACCGAGCTCTTGCTAAAATTCAGAAAGAGAAGAGTCACTCTTACACCTCGAGAGCGTGCTTTTGCTTATGCCTTGTGCCTTGTGCGGAGTAGAGTAGGTACTTTTATGGCGCGGCATGGCTGGCCTTTGCTGTGCTCCGACGTGTGTCGTCCAATTGCACGTTTCACGTTCGGTCACAACTCACAACCATAAAAATTGCTTCCGGTTTGCGGAGTTTTTTGCGTTGTTGGTAGTTGTTGGTGCTGGTTTATTTGCGGCGTGTTGCTATTATCAGTGGCTGCCAAGTTTGCTCGCCTATCGGCATTTATCTTCTTCGAGGAGGCTATAAATTTTTGCCTTAATCTATATCCAGCGAGTTTCTATATAAATTGTTGAAGTCTGAACACAACATCATCAAAAAGCATACGGAGAATATTCAGGGATAAGATGACTTCCACAAGACAATTTCATATGAATGATCTCTTCCGTTTCAACAACGTTAACCTTGACGTTTTGACGGAAACATACAACATGCCATTCTATCTTCAATACATGTCAAAATGGCCAGAATTATTCACAGTCGCCGAAGCACCCGACAACTCCATCATGGGGTATATGCTTGGGAAAAGTGAGGGATCTGATACGCTATGGCATGGCCATGTTAGCGCTGTGACTGTTGCACCATTGTACAGGAGGCTGGGGTTGGCAAAGACGTTAATGGAAGATTTGGAGAGTACAAGCAGTAATGTTTACAATGCCTTCTTTGTCGATTTGTTTGTGAGGGCATCGAATACTTTGGCAATTAATATGTATGAAAAATTTGGATATGTGAAATATCGGAGAGTATTGGGGTAAGTGCATCATGTATCTTTGTTGGTTTATTATATTACATCATAGTTCTTTCTTTGTACTAATCGCCGCTCCACATAAATCCAGGTATTACTCAGGGGATGATCCGGAAGATGCGTGGGATATGAGGAAGGCTTTGGCTAGAGATGAAAAGAAGCAGAGTGTGATACCAATGGATCGACCCGTGTTACCACAAGAGCTGGAGTGGTGACCATGATTACAAATGACGCGTATATAAATACTTTAGAAAGGACTTAAGTATTCCTAACACTCATCTTACACATCATCATGTCAGACACTTTCGTCACTTCCAAGCAACGCTGGCGCTTGTTTTACACAGATAAACTCCTGACGACAACACGGACAGAATTCATTTTTCAGCAACTCCTCATCGGTCGGGTTCCTTGTAAAGTTTTGACTCATTGATCTCTTCTTTCCTGAGGATGTCAACCACTGAAGAATGCAGTCTTCGTGAAATACGTGGCTGCATTCTGCGTTTGAAGACCAGCATACACGGTCGCATTTCTCAAATTCTGAGAGACAGATTGCACAAAATATTGGCACATTTCGTTTTTGAACAGTTTGCGGTTCACTATTTGGTTTGTTGGCGACAGAAACCGGCTCTGTTTGGGCTTGAGATGTCTCTCTTCCATTATCATCTCCACTCTGAAACAGGGATGGTAACTTCCATCTCTTTCCTTTTCCTTCCGGCCTGCTTTCTTTCCTTGCCTCAGTGCTGCAGATATCATTCTTGCCTGCCACATCAAATCCGGGTAGAGGGATAGAAATATGAGTGTATTCGGTAGCAGCGTCGCCAGCTGCTGTTGACTTGCTTTCTTGTGCCTGTGTCATATCACCTCCATTACGAACAAGTACAACACCACTATTCCCTTCCTCTACGTCACCGCTCCTTTCCACATCTTCGCAAGATTCGCCTGATGTGAGGCTCTCATTGTCATCGTAGACTTCATTTGTTGATGATGAGTGCGTACTATCAGTTTGTGATCCAGAGCAGCATAGCAAGTGCTCGTCGTCTAGTGTCTGTTGTGTTGAATAAATCGTAAAAGAGTTGTGAGATGTGCATCTCACACATGAATAATCTCGCAGCAGTTCGCAGCACAAACTTGTACCATCCATCTCTCACATGGACTTACCAATGTATACCTGTTCAAGTAGCGTAGGAGTACGGTCTTTCGTAGGTTGTCAATCTCTTCCTGACGTGCGAAAGACATTGTCCGATAGCATTCTGGACTTTCCTCCCCGGCTATTCTCCCTCCCTCGTCGTCGCCACGGAATCTCTTGATGCAAAATTGAATGGATCTTACAAATGCCCAAATCAACAGAAGGCCCCATCCCATAACGAATAACATTATGAAGCTCGTGCTGGTGCTGGCGTTGGCGTCGTCAGAAGACATGTTGCTAGCCATGGTAGATTGATTGTTTACATGTACCATTGAGCATTGAGTTGTAAGTAGTTTTAGGAGGAAGATTTTGTCATCTGTATGGTACTTATGTTGCTTTGGTGATAATTGCACGGGCAGTATTGAAGTCTCTCTAGCCTAGAGAGAGAGGAAGGGTTCTCAATGTCACGTCTCTTTGTCATGGTCCATCTGTATGTACTAATACTTTCATTATTTCAACTTCAATCAGATTCATCAACTTATAGGTAAAAACAAGGGTAAATAAATAGGGTATGACTCAAATTTTGGCGGGAAAACTCCACGGCGACGTTTACGCGTAAAAAATCAAAGAGGATTTACCGTCTCGTGGTCAAACTCAGATGCGAAAGTCAGTGCCGGTCAACAGGATGATCATCATCAACCACGCCGCCTGATCGAGGCAGGCAACCATGGTCGACGTTGCCGCTGTTGAAATAGACCAAGTTAACAGCCGACCTATGGGCCGATCGGTGGCTGATCGTTACTATGGATTTTATGTATGTACTGAAGCTCTGGCCGCAGCCAAATACCTCAAGGGAAGGCAGCATGGAGGCAATATCAGACGGTGACGTCCGGCGAGCGCCGGCCACCAAACAGTGCTTATTGAACGTCCCAATGAGCGTTTCTGCTGGATCCAAGCACGATAACATGAACAAAATAAATCAGCCATCAATCGTCCCATATTACGAGTAATAACTTGGTCTATTTCAGCAGCGGCAGTGTGGACCATGGTTGCCGTTGCCTTCACACGGCCCGACCAGCCTTACATTTTGGATATTTTAGCGATGTTGGCGATAGCATTTTTTCCATCAAGCCAAGGTATCTCTCTAGCTAACAACCATGACGAGTCTCTCTTCCACCTGCCTTACATGATGAATATCTCCAATTAAAATGCAACTAATTCAACAATCTACCATCTCATAGTCACAATTACATTTATACATATACTAAGCCTGCCAATTGGCATCAACCATCAACATTCATATCCTCACCACTGTTGGTATCGGTGGTAACCACTTCGTGGCACTCATATTGATGGATACGCCATGCCATAGCAAGCCGCATTTTCCCACAACCAGGATGATTGCAAATTTTGATCATAGTATCATTTTCTGTCACTTTTATGGCTGCATCATCATCGCTGCCGTCACTGTTAACTACCGCAACATCATCCGCAACAACTTCATCCGTGAGTACTAGTTCTTGGTGGAGAGCCTCTTCGTCATTGATGCTAGTCGCCAAAGGACCAAGCACGACATTACTATCAACCAATGCGACATCAGTAACCTCTTCGCAGCGCCGAGAATTCTGGACTCCACTGTTCGTTTTCTTCTTCCGTTTTGACTTGGTCTCCTTCTTCACATGATCTTTTGCACAATGTAAAAATGGTGAAGTTTGAAATAGATACTCACTCAACACTTTCTTCTGGAGTTCATTGCCACGGGTAGCTCCAAACTGGCGCAATAACTTATTCCAGATCGCATGACAGGTCTCTATGTTTTGTTCATCTATACCACCAAGAGTGCCCCACATTTGCAGCTGCTTCAAAAGATGGAGACCAAACAGAAGATGCGCCTTTTTTGTTGTTGATGTCTGCATCAGCACACACTTCGGGCTCGTCTACGTCGAATAATGCAAGGAAATCTCGACGAACAATTTCTTTCCGTTCCTCTCTATGATCTTCATTGCCAATATGCCAAGGCTGTTCACACTTTCGGTTGCCATTACGCTCATGATTTGTTTTGTTTCTTACTACATCCGGCACCACAATAGCGTTGCCAACACATCTCATGCATCCAACACAAATCACTCTCTTATGAGCCTCATTGCTGGGATCGAGACCAAACATCAAACATGTGACTTTGCCTTGGCGGTCAGTAAAATATGACTTAGGAGGTGTCAGTCGTTCAGATGACTGGCAACCCCTCTTCGACCTGCGTCGATGTGCACCTGTGCCTTTCGTTGAGGACGTCGTTTGCTCATTTGTGGTAGTTGCCGGGGTTACAATTTGCGTCCTAGACCGAAGCTTAGGTGTTGATGAAACGTTCCCTGAGTCTCGTATGCTTTCGCCGCCGTTGTTGCGGCTAGGCGAAGGGCCGGTAGTGCGGCATGACGACATGGTTACTATGTGCAATGACAGATAAATGCTGAAGGAAAATGAAATTAGAAATGGCGGGAACAAAAAAAACCTTTTTTGCCACAAAGCAGACCTGATTCCACACACAAAGACCTTAAAGTTGTGAATCTATACAAATCTATAGTCCATTTAACTACATTAATTATTCGTCACACAAAGTCCTGAGAGGAAAACCCCCAGCATATTCTAACTCGCAAAAGCATGGGGATCACGAAAATGTTCGGGGTTTTCCTCTCAGGGGTGTATTTTGAAAAATATACGCAATGTATTTCTACGGATTCCTACGTGGACAGTTTGAGTACCGAAAATGTCATCCACACGTGAGTTGGCCGGGCCGTGTTCAGCGGTGAATGATCAGTTCGAGCTTTCAATGACGGGAAACGACGAGGCAAGCGAGACTCAACCATAGGGAACCAAAAGTCGTAACGTCACTTTTACTTAGGAGTGTATCTGAACATTTGTGAACAGTACTAGGTACAACGTAGGAATATGTAAAAATGGCCCTTGTGACAAAGTTGAGTTTGACCACGAGACGGTAAGCGTCACACTCTTTGTGACATACCCTATTTATTTACCCTTGGGTAAAAAGGTATCATTCTTCATATCAATTTAACAGATTCCGACGTGAATGTCGTGCGAAAAGATTCTACAAACAATAAGCCTCCCAATTAAGCCTACCGGGATAGTGAGCGTGCGGGCATGCCCGCAGCAATATAGTCTGTGCGTGAGGGAGGTTTGGGTCTTTTGAGGGTATGTTTGTCATTTTTCGGGTACTTTAAGTTGCTTTAAACCCGATTACTCCTATCCATGTGGGGCCCATGTGGGGCCAACGTGGGCGCCGCCAACAAGAGAGTGAAATAATACCAACTAAAGTGATACTCCTAATAAACATGGCGTCCGTGTCTATGTATGGCACGCGTTTGAGGCGTTTAGTATTGTATGTTGTGATCATCTTCAACGACCGCTCGCTCTTGCAACCGATTCAGCATATCTTCTTTTGTCAGAGAGCAATCAATATACACACATAGTTTATGCTCACAATATTGACCTCCTTCGCCTAATAATTAGTTTCCTACCTCCCAAATTGTCCATAGTTTCATATATACTAGAGGGAAATAATGTAGCAAACTGTGTGATAGGGTTCCATGATGCATAGGCTATAACCCGAGGTCAAAACACCATTCAACTGCAAATTTCATGTAGTTTCCGAGTATCTTCACGCATACTAAAATGACTGAAAAGGTGCTTTTCCAAGTTTCTTACGTACAATACCACCCATACATCATAGCCATGGTTTTTTACAAGCGATTTTCACATATTATGCTGACACATCGTGAGAAAGCAATGCCCTTTCTATCGACAGCTGGCAATGGAATCACAGCATAATATTAGGCACACTATTCACTAAGACCCTGCTGAGAATAATAGTGCTCTTGGTATCATTAAAATTTTGCTACTACAAGCGAAGTTCTGCTGGGTATTTGACAAAATTCCAAATTTAGTAAAATAAATTTAGTTCTCTGGTACATAGAGCGTTAAAAGTGTCATTAATTGGACACAACATGGCAAGCTCGAATGCTTCTGAATATAGGCCGACTCAAACTCTTGATTTTACAACGTATCAAACATTTTCCTCACTTCCAAGCAACGCTGGCGCTGGTTTCACGCAGATAAACTCCTGGCGACAACACGGACAGAATTCATTCTCCAGCAACTTCTCATCGGTAGGGTGTTTGGTGAAGTATTGACTCATTGATCTCTTCTTTCCTGAGGATGTAAGCCACTGAAGAATGCAGTCTTCGTGAAATACGTGGCTGCATTCTGCGTTTGATGACCAGCATACACGGTCACCCTTTTCATATTCTGAGAGACAGATTGCACAAAATATTGGCACACTTCGTTTTTTAACAGTGTGCAGCTGACTTGGTTTGTCGGTGGTTGAATCAAGCTTTGTCTGGGTTTGTGACTTCTCGCTTTCCTCACCATTTCGAGTTTGAAACAGAAATGGCAGCTTCCACCTCTTTCCTTCTTTTCTACTATCTTGGGTTTCCTCGGTGCTGCAGATAGTATCTATGCCTGTCATCTCACATCCGGGCACCGGGATAGAAATGTGAGTGTATTCGATAGCAGCGTCAACAGCTGCTGTTGACTTGCCATCTTGTGCTTGTGTCATATCACCTCCATTAAGTACAAGTGTAACATCGTTATTCCCTTTCTCTATGTCACCGCTCCTTTCCATATATTCGTCAGATTCGTCTGATGTGACGCTCGTGTCTTCTACATTCGTTGATGATGAGAGCGTAGTATCAGCCTGTGATCCAGAGCAGCATAGCAAGTGCTCATCACCCAGTGTCTGTTGTGTGCAAAGATAGAAAGATTGAATTGTGAGATGTTCATTTACCACATGAATGATCTCGCAGCAGTCGCAGCACATGACATGTCTTACCAGTGTAAACTTGCTCAAGTAGCGTTGGAGTGCGGTCTCTCGTAAGTTATCAATCTCTTCCTGACGTGTAGAAGACATTGTTAGATAGCGTTCTGGAGTTTCCTCCTCGCCTGTTCTCTCTTCCTCGTCGTCGCCACGGAATCTTTTGATGCATGAATAGACGGATTGGACAAAGGCCGTGAAGAAAATCAAGCCCCATCCCAACAGGAATAAAATCATGAGGCTGTCGAGGCTGACGCTGGCTTTGTCAGTAGACATTTTGCAGAAGTATAATATATGGTAGTTTGATTGTTGCAGGGCTCTCTAATAATTGAGCTTAGCCTGATGCTTAGATTGTATCTTCCGTGTTGTGTGATGTTGAGTAGATTGTTTAGATCAATGAATTTGCAATTTCGGTGTTCGTTGCAATGGAGCACCTTACTGCTACTAACAATGCCAAGCATGAAGTCAAAAGTGTCAGCGCATTTTCATGCAGGCGGATGAAGGTTCTCATCTTTCAATCAAACATTGAAACCGAACTCCGAGAAGAAAGCTGTTTTGGTCATGTGATGTTGATGTCCAGTACCGCTTAGAACGACCATAAAAAAGACATCCTTTGCTTCCTTTTTGGGCGGCTGGCTAAAAATTGGCACCGGTGCCTGTCTCAAAACATCACACAAAACACTAACAAAATGAACAAAGTCATGAATTTGGCCACAATACTCGACAAAAATACATAGAACAGCCTAAGCATAGAATCCCAAACAATATATATACATTATCTGATGCAGAAGAGATTAGAATTCGTCGATAAAGAGCACCTATCGACGAATTTGGGACCAATACCTGCTATTTCGAGCTAGAATGGCGCATGCCTACGGCATATCTTCATGCCTGTGCTGCTGCTGCTATGCGAATATACTACATATAACGTTGACCAGTGGTTCTATCGAAAGTTATGAGTCTCTCCCAACATATTATGGGCGGGGAGTGGGTTGGGAGGGCGATATGGACGCGCAGAACCAGCATTGGAGGGGTGTAGAATCGATGTGTTGTGTTTTGTTAGTGTTTTGTGTGGAGATTCGAGTTGGTGCCATTTTTTCCTTGGTGAAATTTTTTTCCCGCCAGTAGCTGGCTCGCTTCTCTCTCCGGCTGTGCTGCTGCGCTTGCCTTTGCCAATGAATTAATCCATGGCATGACCATACTTGATACCAATGGTCTCTCTCTATAGAGACCTATTTACATTTGATTCTACAAGAGGGCCGCTACAGACGTGAGGTCTTGATTGAGACAAATCCCCTGACTTGTCGCTTCGAACTAATGTGATGTGCAGATCTCGTTCGTTCCTCGTTCCCCTTACTTGAGCTGACGGAGTTTGATGTCTTTACATCTCGGATATCTAGGTCACGGCGCGACGACGACGACCGACAATAATTCGTGCAAGAGACAGTGCTGGCAAATAAGATCTTATAATTACGTCGTCTAAATAGCGAGCATTCTGTAATTGGAGCCATTTTTATTTCATATTTTGTTGGAAAGCTTCGTAAAGAATGCAAAGCAAGTGAAAAATATGCTCCTCTATCTGGCGACATTCTGCCTGAGGCTGATTTAAATGTAAGTTTGATGGTAGCCTAACAAATCAACGATCTGTCGTTTTTTGAAGTCTCTCAGTAGAACTTTCGGCTCTTTTTGGTTTGACAAACAAGGACAAACCTCTGTACAAGTTATGGCAACTTTCGGTCTCTGATAGAAACTGCCAACAAACGCGTTACATGCATACTTTTCTACTAAATAAAGGCACGATATTTTACAGCACAATCAACATATTCAATGTGCGAAACCTGTACAACGATTAAATGATAGGAATGGTACCACTTCAGTATGGTGATTCATCTGAGACAACATGGCAAGCTCGAATGCTTTTGAATCTACGGGCCAAATCCTTTTTACAACGTATTAAACATTTTCTTCACTTCCAAGCAACGCTGGCGCTTGTTTCGCACAGATAAACTCCTGGCGACAACACGGACAGAACTCATTCTCCAGCAACTTCTCATCGGTAGGGTGTTTGGTGAAGTATTGACTCATTGATCTCTTCTTTCCTGAGGATGTCAGCCACTGAAGAATGCAGTCTTCGTGAAATACGTGGCTGCATTCTGCATTTGAAGACCAGCATACACGGTCACCCTTTTCATATTCTGAGAGACAGATTGCACAAAATATTGGCACACTTCGTTTTTCTGCCATTTTATCAACCTTTAGTTGTTGATTTTGTTGCGTCTTGGTCTTGGTTGCAATATTTTCTATTTGAGATACTTCTCTTGTATTTCTATCATAATTTCCAGTCTGAAACGGAGATGGTAACTTCCATCTTTTTCCTTTTTGTATGTGTTTTTTTTCTAATGCAGTGCTGATATCTATGCCTGCCACATCACATCCGGGTAGCGGGATAGAAATGTGAGTGTATTCAACAGCAGCGTCACCAGCTGCTGTTGACTTGCTATGCTGTGCTATCTTATCTCTAACTTGTACAATATCTTGTACAACATCACTATTCCCTTCCTCAATGTTACAGCTCCTTTCCACATCTTTGCAAGATTCGTCTGATGTGAGGCTCTCATTGCCAGCTTCTTCACTCTCTGATATTGAGAGAGTAGTATCAGCCTGTGATCTAGAGGAGCATAGCAAGTGTTCGTCGCCTAATGTCTATGTATCGCATTGTTTTGTGAACGAGTGGATGTGAGCTGCAGACACTCCAAAAAAAAGAGTGATTCATATCTGTTCATAATATATAATGTACACTTACCAATTTAAACCTGCTCAAGTAACGCAGAAGTGCATTCTTTCGTAGGTTGTCAATCTCTTCTTGTCTTGCCGGAGACATTGTTCGATAACTCTCTCCACGACGATCCTCACCGCTCCTTCTTATCACGGCATCACCATTATACCTTCTTTGAACGCACGTAAAGAAGGCTCTCACTAAAGCGAGAAATAAGCAGAGTGATGGGAACAGAGCGAGTAGGCTGCCGCTAGCGGCGAACGACGTCATTGTTGGTTTGTATGTCTTCCATTAGTATATAATCTTGCAGGTGGTTACACCCATGGCAGAACTAATTTTGCAGAATTCTCCTTTGCATTGCCATGCCACCAGCACGCCACCCTACTTACCTCGACACACAACCGCTGAATCAGTGCAAACTTCAAGACAGCATCTGTTTTCCCTGTCGCTTCTTTCTTTTTATTCAATTCCTACGTGGATAAGATACAAAGATGAGAACCCTTGAAAGAATTCTTCTTGGTAAAAGTCCACTCTATACAGCTGTTTTCAAAACGATCCTGTTTATCGTAAAAAGTAATTCCGCCCGTAGAAACATGCCAAGGTGTGACACAGATTTGACTCGACTGCTCTTTTCCCCCCACTCCACAAAACCAGCACCTTCACCATGATCTACCATGATGACATACATCTGGTACATCAGTTGCAGCAACTCGCCGCCTACATGAATGCAACAAATCGTTCCCAGCAGTACTATCAGTTATAGATGCGAATATGTGTATATCTTTAACCTGCTTCAACCACCGCTGAAGAGTCTTAATGTCCATCATCACGTCCCAAAAATCGTGCATGTACTTTGCGTTCACTTATCAACCTATCATAGACATCGAGGAAATGAGTAGAACCAAACGACGGAGTAAATCATCGCGTCATCATTTCATATGTGGAATTCATGATGTCATTTGGGCGTGACGAAAGTGTCGTGCGGATGGAATAATTATAAATCTTGTCGGTACCATTGACGAACTTTTAGAGATACCACCTCCTCTAAAGTATGACAGCTGCGGCCAATCTATCATGGGACGATTAAAACAAGAGCTCATACTACCGCCGATATTGAGAATAATCTTTGGTACTTCCTCTCGTATTATGCAAGGTTTTATGAAGTTGCATGTAAAGGTGATGCTGTGACACAACATAATACAATACAGCAATTGTTATATGTGTTGTGCGTCACGTGTTGTTGTAGAATATGAGTAAAATTGGAAACTGTAACCAGCTTCTCCAGGCTATAATAGTGCTGCTACTACAACTCAAAAGATCAATGACATTTGATACTTCTGAATTGGCAGTTCTAAATGCTTTGAGCTACGTGCTTTGCTTTGGCCAGGTAGGACTTCTATCTCCAGTCTTACTATTGCACATCATACCGTTCATTGCTGCAAGACACACTTATTGAACCCTTTCCGATCATTATCACGTACGATCAGCCTCCTTCTCAACAGATATTTGTTACTCTTGTCTACATTGGTCTGAAGTAATGCCGATGACATCGATGGGGCAGGAAGCATCAGTTTGATTCCAACTCGCGAGCAGCGCGTGTTCTAGGTCATCACAGCTTTGTTTGGCGATCATTTGGTACTCTTCGGAGAAATATTGTTGTTGTTGTAGTTGTAGTTGTAGTTGTTTTTGTTTTATCCTGGTCATATTTATCAGATACTTCCACAAATGCATTGTTATCCGGGTACCTCCTCAAAAATATCGGCACCAACTATCCCCACAACAAGGGGCCGTTCTTCTAATGATTCCGAATCACGCTGGCAGCCGCAGAAGAGCAATAAATATCATGTTGTCATGTGATGATGAGGTATCTGCCGTGATCAATGATGATAGTAGTGTTGCTGCGTTGCTTCTTCTCGGCAATAAGAGGATATTGTGACATTAACATCTTGTCCATATTTCCACGGTCCAAGCCTCCTGACGAAGTCAAAGAACGGAATGGTGGTGAATATGATTATTGACACTTAGTCTGATGATTCGGTAGTATAATATATGACCTAAAGGCTCCTCACTCCTCATACTCCAATGATGATGGCTAGGGAGGGACGAATCTGTGATAGCACGGAATGCATTTAGAATTTTCTTCTTGGAGCTCATGACGACTGTTCTCAAGTCTATGCTAAGGTCTTAATCGAATATTAAGGTGCATTGGATCAATATGATTCCTTAGCATAGACTTGAGGAATGATACCTAGTGAGAATTGGCCGTCCGCTTTTGGGTCTTGTACGGCCATGATTGGCATCATTTTGTGCGGAAGATGCTTGATGAGTGATGGAGGCGGGAAAAATCAGCCCAAGTGATTTTTATAAGACTCATTACGTCATTTATACTGAACCAACGTAGGAATTCGAATTTTGTATGTGCAGAATCTCTGAAATGAAAACAGCTGTATAGCTTCTAAAGTCCACTCTAGCTTCTCACAGAGCCAGCTGATCTTGATCACACGCTCCACGGCCACAGCCGCATCAGTCTCTATTCCCTTGCTAGCTACCACACAAATGGTGTACCATGACTTCCGTCTTGAGAGAGGTAGAGAGAGTAATCTAAGCAGCGACAACGCCGTAGAAGAGGTTCAATGTCCGCCCCCGAAAATTAGCTCGAGAAATGCACTGATAGGATGCATTCAGACACGTCTTTGTGTCAGCAGCCCAACTTCGTAGCCTTTGTTCGTACGTTAGCCTTTCGACGCAAGGACCCAACTACATGTGACATCTTGCACATATCTATGCGGCCGCAGGGGCTAAGGAGTTTTCAGTTCCGAAGCAGATTCAAAGGACGGTGCCCATGATTTGGTTGCCTCCGGATAGAAGGATGTGAAAAGCGATCGAAGGAAGCACTCTGTGATGCCCTTTGCAAGAGCAGCGGTGATTTCAAACAAGTATCATTTGTAGAGAAAGGGAGATCAGATTACACTAGCAATACAAGCATTACCGCAAGGGAAGATGCTAAACTGGACCAACAGATGTATGATGTATGCAATACTGGCAGATGAGAAGCTAGCAGAGATTCGTGGGGTGACGCAACAATGCAATGTGAGAGAGGACTAAGACTGTACAATAATCGAAGAAGAATCAATAAAATGATGTTTTGCATTATACAGCCGCCGCACAGCCCCCTCACCAACCGTGTGATGCTTGACTCTTCCCTGCCCTTGTAACGAAAGTCACCGCTATGTTAGGTCTCGACAACTGCGGCGTTTACTTAGCAACTGAGAAGTTGTGAGACTTGCTTCAGGCTTCAGCTTGGGATGCGCAATCCGAAGTGCTTGGTTGTTCATCTATCAGAACTTGCTCGCTGCGGCCATCATTGTCATTGAATGCAATGGAGGCGATGGGCTCACTCACGTGAGAAAGTAGCACTCCACTCTTGGAAGACGACGATAAGTACGCGCAACTTGGCGACTTTGACTTCGAATGCAACAAAATGCAAGGTGATCGGAAAGAAGGCGTTAGAGGTGACTGGGGATGTCAACGTCGCTTGGCCTTTATGAGCTGTACAATATCGCAGGTTACTTTGATACTCGGACAACCTACGGCAACTTCATCAATGAAAAGCATAGATGGAAAGGTGCAACACGTGGGTTTGCTTTGCAGGACGTGAGTACAATTGTGGAGTACCCGCATCCGAGCAATAATGAATAATGAATAATTCTAGAAAAGACACTTCATTTTTCAACCATAAGCAGCTCGTGTTGTGTATTGTAACCGACTCTGTCTGAAAGGCCTCGCTTAAATGCATCAACTCCAGTCTGAATTGAATTGAATTGAAAACAGATAATAAGTTGTCTTCCGCTGTCGAAAACGACAATCAAGCTAGTGACACCACCAACTTCAATGTGTGTTGATTCCTCCGTACAAAGATACAATTGAAATGAGAACCCCTCCGAAGAAGCAATCGAATTCTCCATGTCAATCATGCTAGCATAAAAATACAATAACAGCTACTTATAATAAGCGAGCGAGAACGAATAAACAGTAACAACAGCATCAACTCCATAAACAGACAGGGAAACATAAAAGAAACAACAGACATCAACGCAGTAAACAGATAACTATAATGGTTCAACTTGCACCCCCAAAGAATAGCTCGAGGAATGATAGGATGAGTGAGACACGTCTTTTGTGTCAGCCGAAACCCAAGTTTGTAGCACACAAAATGCCCAAAGGCAAGAAACAAAAAGCGAAGAAGGAGAGCAATCGTCTTGGTAATCACCTGCATATGGTGTAAGTAGTGTCAGGGACTAGCCAGTGTGGAGCTACGATGCAAAAGGCTAGTTGGATATTACTTGACGATGCTCATCTCGAACTTGATCTGTTTTGCTTTGAATCTTACCTTTCCTAAATTAAACTCGATAATAATTTCAATTGAATTTGTTTAGACTTCCATTTTGGTACACCATCGTCTCTGGTGACCGGAGATGGCACAGACAACAACAATGTTCACAAGTCTGGCTCATCTGAGTCTGAGTGCTCGACTGATCAGTAGTCTGATTTCAAGCTCGCGCTTGCCTGCAGACACGCGTCAAGCTTGGCACCGTCACAGAGAAGTCTACAAGCATATCAGTGTGGCACCAATCAACGACTTTATTGTAACTGTGTACAATACACGTATATAGGTATTTAACCAGACCCATGAGCTATGAGTTTGTGTCAAGCAGACACTGCTAATAGCGCCAGACGTCGCATTCGCCCTCACACCAACTGCACCACAAATACCCTTGTTTACGAAACACCCACGAACCTCCACCACATCCTTCCGGGTGTACTATCTTCGCACATGTCCTACCCAGCAAAACTTC
The DNA here is from genome assembly GCA_037178625.1 of Skeletonema tropicum. NCBI lineage: Eukaryota > Bacillariophyta > Thalassiosirophyceae > Thalassiosirales > Thalassiosiraceae > Skeletonema > Skeletonema tropicum. The sequence continues at coordinate 699,876 of CM074138.1, forward strand.
GACTTCTCCATCATAATGCTCAAACGCAAGCTGTCCTCCTTCTTTACCACCTGCCTCAGCTCCAGTCTGCAAATGCGACATCCCCACGACGTCTACGGTAATCATCACTCCGACGTTCACCCATAACTACACCAATGAACAAGGCCTGAAACCAGCCCTCCAACAAGTTCTTCCCACAGTTGGAATCATCAGCGCTTCATCCCTAGTCCAAACTGAAACTCCTCGTCACATCGCCCAACGACCCCTTCTCCGGCCCTTCGACATTGAGTACCAGCACAACCACACCCTTGGGGACTCCAACCTCCATGCTGAACGTTGTCTTGAAGCCGCAGAGAAGAGGATATTCGCGACAATGAGACGTAGTGTTAGTGTAGCACTTTCAATACCAATACAATGACGAGAGAAGACGTTCTTCGAATCCTCTTCACGGACGTCAAACTAATCTGGGCAATATGTCCCTAAGGCCTACGGTGGCATGGGCCCAATGCTCCGCAGATTCCTTTTCGACAACGACCCGATTCAATTCTCCTTCACCTCTCATCGACCTCAGACCTCAGGCTGCCAAGATGTACCTCGAAGCCCTCCAGAGCTCGGCTACGCACGGCATTCTCCCGCTCGCGAACTCATCGTGGCCCTCGTCTCCAAGATCCAAACCCACTCACCAGAAATTCGGAGGGCCAACATGATTACTTACATATATAATCATTGGGAGAAGTTGTTGGAGCGCGTTATTCAGCCCAGGCATTACAAAGCTTGGAAGCCAGCACGTATGATGGTAAAAGTAGCCTGAAAGTCGAGAGGTTCGGCAGGGCAAGCAAGGGTAAAGATAGCCTGAAAGCTGAGAAGTTCGGCAGGGCTGGTAATGACGAAAATGGCCTGGAAGTCGAGAAGTTCGGCAGGGCAAGTAATGGAAAAGATAGACTGGAAGTCGATGAGTTCGGCAAAGTTGGCGATGATGTGATTGAGATGACTTGTAACGCATTAGATGAAGATGATTCAATTAGTCTAGCTGAAGTCAGTGTCATGAGATCTTGCGCAGTCAAAGAAGAGAGAGGCTCGGATGTTTATGTCGAGCAAGGGAGGAAGTTGAGCATTGCTCGACTATTCCCAAGTGTCCTGGAGAATGGAACGGATAGACCCGAAGTTGAATGTGATTCAGACAATAGTTTGGATACTGCAGAAGAGCACAGTGTGAGTTGTAGCGTCGTGAATGTCGATCAAGTGGAAGAGCATTATGTTGCTCGACAATCCCAAAGTAAAGAAGGGGAGAGTTGTGTTGCTCGACGATCCCGAAGTGACGTAGACGTAGATGACAAGGTCAGGTTGTATGAAGCCGTGGAAGATCTGAATACCAATCATGGCAAAGCTAGGCAAGATTCCCGCCCGTTGGATTTGTTGCCATTTCTTTTCAACGCTCTCAACGGATTTGGTCTGTCCACAACAACCACATGAAAACATAAAATAGACGTTATGAACCGTTAAGGCGGGAAAAAAAAGCTCAATAGGAGGCGCCTTATATCCGCGTCGGTCCACAATGTCCAATGCATCTAAAGTAGAATAATTATTGGTCGAGTTTGTGGTGACGAGGTGGTTTTGGATTGTCAAAAGGCCTCTATCTATCAACTTTATGCTCGTCCGTAAGTAGAGTAGTCAGGGCTGCCGCGGCGGGGAAGTTGAAGTGTTGCTCAAAAATGAGAAGGCCTTGTCCAAGAGCCCGGTACTCGGGGTGTCGAGGGCATTTTGCGTCTGTATCCTGTCGCGGATTACCCTTGGAGTGATCCACAGTCAGTGTGTTGAATGTCACTCCAGAAATTTTTGGTGACGAAACGGACTGCAATCTCTGGTAGAGAATTCTCATACAGTACTAAAGTTGTTATATAATCTTCTCGATCGGTTTTGAAATATGGCCACGTGCAAGCCACGTGGCCACGCTTGATCGAAAGTAGGCCGACTGAGGCTCAAGCTGATGTGAGATCTCTCCTTGGTCGCGGATGCATTCTGAGACACTTTCCGAAAGTATCTTATTACTATTCTTATTCAACACAAAAATTACCAACTTGAACTTATTTCAATATCAAAGAAATGAATAAATAAATACAAAATTAGAAATGAACGCCAACCAAACATCTTCACCTACCAGCAATATGACTGCATCAAGCACACCCACTCCAAGGAGGACAAAGTCTGAATTCCCAATCAAGGTCTATGCAATGCTCGAACTCGCGGATATCATTGTCGGGTTTGCGCAGGCAGTTACGTGGCTTCCACACGGACGAGCATTCAAAATACACAATAAGGTCAAGTTCTTGAAGGAGGTTGTCCCCTTGTTCTTTAATCAGACAAAGATCCGATCTTTCAACAGACAGTTGAATCTGTGGGGATTTCGTCGGTAAGTCATCACTCATGAAGTATGACTTTCGTCTCCTGGTAATTTTTATCCAAACTATTCTTCTCACACTTACACTTCCTCGTTGTTACATGAAAGAAGGGGGAGAGATAGCGATCAAGTCTGGTATCACGACAACTTCCTCCGTGGAAAGCCTGAAGATATGAAGCTTATGGTCAGAACAAAGATCAAGGGTAGCACCGGCGGCAGTATCGAAGATATGAGAGTTCCAAACTTCGATGCCCTGCCAGCCCTCCCTGTTTGCGATAAGCAACCAGCAGCTATTCTCGACGTTATGGGAAGTGTCATCTTGAAGTTACCTAACGCTTTTGGAGAGATTGCCCATTGCGATTCAGCGATGCCAACTATTTCGCATCAACAGCTTTGCAACGTCACTGCTGGCAACAACCATCAAATGATGGTCTTGCCACGAACTGAGACTCTTCGTCAGTTCAATGAGAGCGATCATCAAGATGATGCGCTTAAGGCTCCTTCTCCTCCTACTTTTCATCGATCGGTAACGAATGAAAGTCGATTCATGATGCAACCTTGTGTCCCTATCATGCCTTCCATGAACCATCACTTACCCCAGCAAGTCAACCACATCGAGCCATCTCCAGCTGAGCACCAAACGAGTGTTTATGGACCGCACCGTTTAGAAGAATCGCATGTACTCCAAGACAATCTCGGTGATTTCAGCTTAAGCTCACTCCAGCATGATGATGACTTCGAGCCACTGCCCTTCATGGCCAATATTACACCTTGTGACGAATTTGCAACTTTCCTTGAAGGTGCAATTCAGCAGATGAATGCTAGTAGCAATGTATAGCATAGGCATAGGCCGAGGTGATTCTAGAGGGATTGGGAACTCTGCAACGTAGCTTTGACATCACACTAAGATCTTACAGAGAACAGAAGAAGAAGATTATGTTGATGTAAATAATACTTGCTAACCATTCATCATGACTCAGTTACTCGACGGCTATAATTTGATGCATTAGTTGCTATATCATTTATCAATCTACACTTTAGATCATCTCGTTTTGAATCTTCTCATGAAAGAAGCTCTGTCAGCAACACAACTGTTCGTACTCGTACTCGCTTAAACAAAACTTCATTGTGTGTAGACCTACTTGCAGACTTGTGTTCTGCGTCATGTTCACAGAGAAGTTCACATGCATGTCCGTAGGCAGCAATTGACTGACTTCTTTGCAACAGTGTTACGATAAGTAGGTATTACAATACACAACCTATGAGTTTGTGTCGAGCCGATACAGCGAACACATGCAGATGCAGAGCCAGCCACAGCATCTTTTGCACTCTCGGCTCTTGGTTGCTGCGCTCTCATTCGATGTGTTCACAAAACACACGAAGAGTTGATTTTTTGAGGGGTAGCATCTTCTCTCAGGCAACTCTCAGGTGAATATGACGTCACACGAATACAGCATAAAGATCCACTTGAATGAAGATGGGATCGAGATGCGATTGAGATGGGGTCGAGATGGGATAGAGATGGGATCTTTCCACCACCAGCTTTTAGCTGTGGTAAAATAAGGTATCTACCATATATTATCACGGGAACCATTATCTACTTATGGATGAATTATAAGTACCTAGAGGAGTATGATGTTGTGTCTGTGCCAGGCAGCTGCCAGTTCACTGTATGCAAACCCATGCAAAACTCTTGGATTCTGCCACAATGCATTTGAGTGGTGCACTCTGAAAAAGTGGTACAGATAGTCGTGGTTTTTCGAGCAAGCGTCCAACCGGTATTTGCAAAATCTCATTTCAAGACTTCCTCGCACTATCTGTGCAGTGCTTTTTCTACAAGCACACTACCGCGCAAAAAAATTGCTCCCTGCAAAAAATTGTTCCAGCGCGCTCTCACGCACAAAAGTAGCTTACAACCATGTCAGCACACCCCTCCACCATGGCCAATAATCACGGTCTCTCGAGAGGGTCGCGAACGGACATTTACATGAAAACGAGGCCAACTCGATTTAAAAAAAAAACCTCAAAAAAACCTTTTTTGACACCCTGTTGCGCGGAATTAACTAGCACGTTGTTAGCGAATCATTACCCCTTTTCAGACCCATAGGCCGTCATCACCATTATGCCGGCACCTCGAAAACCCAACCAAATTTGACGCTACTACCCTTTGCCAACATGATGGGCCCAACATTTTGAGGTGCCGGCAAAATCAACAATGCCTAGTCACCAGTTCCATGTTTCATGTGCATAAAATCTTCTGCGTTTAGTCCAAATATCAGTGTCTCCACTGCTGGTGCTGGAGAGAGTCCTCTCATCACCCCCCTCATAAAGATATCGTGAATCCGTCCACCCGTAACATTCTGCTTCGGCTGTAGCCTCTTCTATTTCGCGGGTAGTGTGAAAGTATTGCAATGGAAGTCTTCAAAAACTTCAAGGTTTACGCCCCACTGCGGAGGGCAATTGCTCAAATTGTCGGCTGGAATGATAATGTGATGGAAACGTGGCACAAATTTGAAGCCTTGAAAGATCCTCTCAACATGGTGTGTGGATACGACGAAAGCAATAACAGCATGAAAGAAGTAGACGTATTCATGATGGAATCTGCTTTTGAGACGAAAACGGGGCAGATTTGTATTCCATACGAGGATGTATACGGGGAGTGTGAAAATGGCATGGATCGTTTCATACACCTCAATATTGGAAGTGATGGTAAAGCAACCCACATTGCTTGCTCACTGTCAAATGATACAGAACAACTTTTCCACGTCCAGGGACTCACGCCGACCGAGACATTTGGCATTGATGATGAAACTGAATTATGGGAAGGGAGTAAGAAGCGTCTTCAAAAGTTCCTCAAAGAAAGAAAGAGAGAGGATGGCTACAACAAAACCCGAGGCAAACAGAGACAGAAAACAGCGCTGGTATCGACTGCGAAAAAAGTTAGCTTCCGCCCAAGATCTGCTGGTCAGACACCAAATCCGAGGAGACAGAAGGGAGATGATGACGGCAGTGATGAACCGACCAAATTAAAATGGTTCACTCTGCTATCGGATGTATTGGTGAACACACTCAAGTTATGGCGCTGTATTGGTGATGTGGCGGAGGAGAGTATTGAGAGTTTTCACCCAAGAAGGAATAAGATGTCGAGGAGGCACTGCCAAGTGAGAGGGAAACGTCGAAACGAATTGATAATGAAAGCTTTACAATTTGAAAGCGCCTCGTGGATATGGGAAGGTATTAAAGCCATGTTGAAGGCTACAAAATCGAAGCGTGCCAAAGTCGCTAGGACACAGCAGCCGACCGCTGTAGAAGAAGCTCCTCAGGAAGAAGAAAATGAAGAGCAGCAGGAGGAGGAGGTATTGCTTGATTGGGAATTACAGATGAATGAATGCCCGTCACTTCGAGTTCAGGATGACTTTGAACACGAAGATGAGGCATTGCGCAGTGCTTACATGAAGATGGATACACGAATTCATGTTTGTTGTGGATGTAGACAGCGATTTATCGGAGAACGTGCACTGAAAATCCACCAAAACGAACGTCACAAGATCAAAAGTGAAGAAACTGACGCAGTCGATGGAACTGTACGATGAATAGATTGATAATTATATAAATTTACTGTTTTATTTCATTCGTATCAAGTGTAAGTGCCCACTCTGTCCAGTATCATTCCGTAGAGCCGACACGAGTTTGGGCGGAGACGAACGAAAAATTTAAAATCACTCGAAAAACTCACACTTCAGGTCTCGTCACAAACTGACATGTAAATTGTCACGCTCGAGAGACCGTGTAATACACATCCGACAAAAAAGGCGATCGGGAATGTCAAACTAAACACTATCCGAATATAATTATTACTTGGATGACCTATTTATATCTATTCCTCATTGAGCTATCTTCAATTGTTCCTGGGTGATTTTCAACATTTTTACTAGTAAAAATCACTAGGTAAAATCGCCTATACAACCCATCTGACCCATGCTAATTTACCACATCAGGACGAATACAGCAGTTACAATGTTGACCAGTGGCTCTATCGACAGCCAATAATGTGTGCTATCACATAACACCTGGTTATTCTAGTGCACAAGTATACCAAGAAACTTACCAGGCTACGGAGTGGATATATCGACATGGTTGCTAGGAATTTTGTGCAGACTCGTGACCAAAGTGCTTGCTAATCACTTTTTTTACTAGCGAACTCGGGACCTAAATGCTCCTGGTAGAGATGGGTCACGGAAAAAAAAAATCACGTGTTCACGTGAAACGTGACCGACCATCTCGCGACCCCTCATCACGTGAAGAACGTGACCCTCATAACCTATTAAATTCTCAACTTGTGTGTGTACTAAACACTCGAAGACCCTCTCTTGCGCTCTCAACTTTTGACAAAAGTTACATCACCTCGATGCTGCGGTAGGTCTCTCTCCGCCTCCATGGTGGTCACTCCAATAGCAGCGAGAAGTGTCATTCTGAACTGCAAGCATTCCTCCACATAGTGAATTCTTAGCCCATCAAGAATTCTGACGGAGATTTCAATGACCCATTGGCATGGTGGAGTGTGAATGAGCACAAGTTTCCAATTCCAACACTTGCCAAATTGGCTCGAGCTTTCCTTGCCATTCCTGCCACCTCCGCAGCTTCGGAGAGAGTTTGGAGTCGTGCATCTCAAGTACTATCCATTAGGAGGTCCAGGATGGATCCAGAACTTGCCCAGCGCATCATGTACACCCGTGAAAACAACCGCCTTCTACACATGTACTATGAAGAGTTGACGGAGAAGCCTGTCGCTGATGCCTACCTTCCTCCATTGAGGGATACTGAAACGGATATTGGTCAACACGACCACTTGTTGCTCTTCTGAGACTTGTTGAATGAGATGATGGGGGTTTGTGTGTGCTGCATGAGTAAGCTGGGGGGCTTATTTGATCGCAAGGAGCATTGGTAAGAAAGAATAGATCAACACAATTGCTCTTTATTACTGCTTTCTCGTAAATCTGACTGCTTTCTCGTAAATCTGCGTTTTTGCTCACGTTGGCTCACGTTACTCACGTCCATCGTCCTGAAAATTTTTGATGATCACACGAGGTGTGATATGATGGAACGTGACCCATCTCTATCTCCTGGAGCAATTTTTTTGCGCGGCTCGCTCCTATGGTGGTACACCATACATACACACAGTATATTCGGTAGCGTACCTACCTACTACCAACTGTGCGTGCAGAGTGTAGAGGTTTGAGGTTTACCAAGCTGTTCCCACAAGAAGTAACAAAACAACATCAGGGGTGCAGTAGTAGCTATTATGGTAGACCTTCTTCCCACATCATGATCAACATTGCACATGCGTCACGCCGGGTATTTGCGCGTCGGTCGAAACCTCTTGCTATTGCCCTCCCCGACTTCGCATTATGCTCGTTCTTTAGCACTCGCAGCGACGCGGTTGGGCGCTTTGGGAAATACTCGGTTGAATTTGAAGAATCCCTCTCAAATAAAGAAAAATATTGGCACAGTGCAGCATTGGATCTGCGTTGGTTCACAGAGCCATCTCTAAAGAATACTCTACAAACACATCCGAAATCACAATACATGCACAAGTGGTTCTCAGATGGGGTGATAAATACAAGTTACAATTGCCTTGATCGTCATGTTATTGAAGGTAGAGGCAACCAAAATGCTCTAATCTATGATTCACCGGTAACAAACACTCTGAAATATTACTCATACGCAGAATTATTGGATGAAGTGGCACAATTTGCTGCAGCATTAACAGATCTTGGTGTCAAAGTTGGAGATCGTGTGGTGATTTATATGCCAATGATTCCTGAAGCTACAATAGCAATGCTGGCGTGTGCAAGAATTGGTGCAATACATTCTGTAGTGTTTGGTGGGTTTGCTGCGAAAGAGTTGGCTTCTAGAATTGATGATTGCATGCCAAAAGTCATAGTTACTGCGAGCGGTGGAGTTCTACCTGGAGGTAAAACTATTCATTACAAGCCTTTGGTAGAAGGAGCTTTGGAGATTGCTAGATGTGGAGATGGTGTAAAGAAGTGTGTAGTGGTGCAGAGGGATGGCATTATCGAGTGCACCCTAAATAATGGAAAGGATGTATCGTACAAAGATTTAATGAATAGTGTGGCCAATGAGAGGGTCGAGGCAGTACCTCTTCCATCAACGCACGAACACTGGTGAGTCGTTCTTGATTGCTCGCACTATTGCTTTGCTCAAAACAAAGCTCACGTACTCTTCTCAAAATATATAGGATACTCTACACCTCTGGTACCACCGGGTTTCCAAAAGGAGTTGTCAGTGATACGGGAGGCTATGCGGTTGCATTGAAATGGTCAATGTCGAAGTTTTATGACTGTGAGCCTGGAGATGTTTTTCTTGCTGCAAGCGACATCGGCTGGGTAGTCGGACATAGCTATTCAGTTTATGGACCACTTCTGCATGGATGCACAACAGTTCTTTTTGAAGGAAAGCCGATCCATCCTGATGCAGGTGTATTTTGGAGAATGATTGAACAACACGGAGTAAATGTATTGTTTGCAGCACCCACCGGGTTCCGTGCGATTCGGCAATTAGACAGAAATGGCTCAATGACAAAGAAGTACGATTTGAGCTCTCTCAAATCAGTCTTTGTGGCTGGAGAAAGATCGGACCCAAATACGTTGCAATGGATCGAAAATATTCTGGACTACAAGGTACCAGTTATTGATCATTGGTGGCAAACAGAGCTTTCATTCCCAGGAGCGGGTAATGCCAAAGGTTTAGGTATCATCACACCCAAGCTTGGAGCATGTGCTGCCGCGGTCCCTGGATATGATATAAAGGTTTTGGATGATGACGGAGAAGAGCTCCCGCCCAATACGTTTGGCTCACTCGCAATCAAATTGCCTCTTCCTCCTGGTACATTGCCCACACTTTATAACAATGATGAAAGATACATCAAAGATTATCTCTCCAAGTTTCCTGGATACTACGACACTATGGATGCAGGGATGGTGGACGATGACGGGTATGTTAGCATTTTGTCTAGAACAGATGATGTCATCAAAGTCTCGGGTGTTAGATTGAGCACGGGTGCAATGGAGGAGATATTATTTGAACACGCCGATGTTACGGATTGTGCCGTGATTGGTATTAGAGATGATTTGAAGGGTGAGGTCCCAATCGGATTTGTGGTTGTATCTCCAGACAGAGACAGCTCCAAAGAATCGGAATTATTAGATGAACTTGTTTCATTGGTGAGACAGAAAATGGGCGCAGTTTCCGGCTTCAACTGTGTTGCCGTAGTCAGAGCACTTCCTAAGACACGCTCTGGAAAGATATTGAGACAGACGATGAGAAAGATAGCAAATGGTGAGGATTATGTGGTAACCCCAACTGTTGAAGATCCCAACATCTTCGATGAGCTGACGCCATTCATCCTCAAGGCTGTTGGAAAAAAGTGATTGAAAAATGACACAAATAGAGTACCTGAGTGATGCTTGCATACTATTGTTGTAGTTTATGTAATAGACTTTAAATTGTATGTATCGTTTCTCAAACATTGTGGTCATGAGATTTGCCTTTTTGACGCGCTCCTTTCTTCGTCTTCTGCTGCTTGCCTTTGTAACCGAGGTAAACTCCCAGAAACACCAGCATCAATCCAAGGCCGTGTCGAACATTGAATGGCTTTGAAAATAGAATGAACGACAGCAAAATAGTACAAACTTTGCGTGCATTGGCGAACAACACACCAGCAACACCTCCATGATCTCGTATTATGGCAAGATATGATTGGAGTCCAAAATAGGCACATAGTCCTTGACATACCAATATCATCGATGCATCCAAATGTTGTGTGCAATAGTTCCAAGCAGCAATGAGCTCCCCTGAATACGCAGTGTATGCCACAAGAACCAAGCACATTATCGCATTGGAGACAAAAATCAATTCAGATGTGTTCACTTTGGCACTTTGCAACAATTGCTCTTGCAAGTTGGGGACTGCAGAATCAAGTATTGTCGAAATTCCCAGTAATATCGGTCCCAATAGTGACAATGACTGTTGTTGGTCAGTAATCGATTGTAGCTTCGTCTTGGAACTAAACACATCAGCCGCAGTCAACACTGCCAGCCCCATTCCCATTATCAACGCTGCAATATACTGCAGTGCCGTATGTTTCTTTCCAGTAACACACGTCCCCAACGCCATCGTAGGGACAAGCTTGCATGATTTAAATGCGACCTTCAATGGATACGAAGAAAACTGCAACGCCGTGTTGCCCAGACCATGTGCCAAGGCAAGTAAAATTCCAACGATGCTGATCTGCAGCAATGTCTTTATTGGTATTATTCTCTGTTTCTGTGTATGTATTGGAGTGTCGCCAGCGCTGCTAGATCCAATCAACATTATGACAACTTCCACGAGTGTCATAAAGAATCCAAATTTAAAGTCGACGAATCGAAACATCCGCTCCTGTAATGCATCGTGACCAATGTAAAACACGAAGAGGCCAATGATTGGAAGGACACTTTTGTGAATTGTGACAAAATGTTTGACAGATGCTGCGGCTGAGGTTGCTGCTGTAGACTGCCGAGCTGGAGAAGATTGTGACGTAACTGATGGTATTTTTACCAATGGCTTGTGCACATCATTATTGTTGTTTGCGCAATGCTCCCCATTGTCATTGCTCAGCGTGCTTGGAATTTCTATCGCCATGACAGCCCAAATTGTAGAAAAGTATTTCGAGAGACGATCGTAGTTGGTTCGATAATCAACAATAGAACACGCTTAATAGGAGCACAACTGAGCATAGCCAAGAGCCAATGGCATTACTTCCTATGCAGAATAGAGTATGTAGACACAAGCCGCAATGACAAAGAATGACAACATCAACATCTATCAGAAACAACCACAAATCGGGAGTATGTCCGTCATTTTAAGAACCACTCAAGGGCGCGCGCGGTGCGCGCTGCTTGCCATTTCATTTTTCACACCACTTTTCAAAAAGGAAGACCTTCACCATGAGCACCGCCGCAGTAGCAGCAGCATCAACAGCCGGAATCAAACGCAAAGAAGCAGCAGCAGCAGCATCCACCATGACGACAAAAAAGACCAAAGGAGGCTATGACGTCCCATGGGTAGAAAAATATCGCCCACGCAACCTTGACGATGTCGTGGGAAATGAAGATACATTAGTTCGACTACGTGCCATTGCCGAGGATGGAAATATGCCCAATTTGATTTTATGTGGGCCTCCTGGGACTGGAAAGGTGAGTTTTGAGATATTTTGATATTTGACATGGGGGTAATATATTATGGTGTGGTGATTGATATGCTACAACCATTTTTTCAGCACTGATCTTTGTCTATGTGCAGTGTCATGTCATCTATCTAATGCACCGTCATTGTTTTCATTGTCTCTGCCTACCTACAATATACAGACAACAAGCGTACACGCGTTGGCAAGACAATTGCTTGGATCAGCGTATAACAATGGTGTGTTGGAATTAAATGCGTCAGATTCTAGGGGTATTGATGTAAGTTGATCACATCCTATTTGATTGCATGTGATTTACGTAAGTTCATCATTTCAGTATTGAGACATGTGTGTGCTTATTTAATCACCACTACTATCATATTTATGCAGGTTGTGAGGAATAAAATCAAGGGATTTGCTATGAACAAAGTCAGTCTACCGGTGGGCAGGTGAGTAAAATGCGTTTGTGTTGCATATATACTTCAGCATCTTCGAAACTGATCCATCAATGATTCAAAAATAAAAAGACACAAAATCATCATTCTTGACGAGGCAGACGCCATGACCAGTGCAGCTCAGCAAGCCTTACGTCGAACAATGGAGATATACTCCAACACAACTCGATTCGCATTGGCGTGCAACGTTTCCACGAAAATCATTGAACCAATTCAATCTCGTGCAGCCATTCTTCGTTACAGTCGATTGGCGGATGAACAAATTTTGAACCGACTTCGATATGTATGTGAGCAGGAGGAAATTAGCTATACCGATGATGGGTTGCAAGCGATCATTTTTACTGCCGAGGGAGATATGCGTAATGCATTGAACAATTTGCAAGCTACCGTGAGTGGATTTGAGCATGTAAGTACGACGAATGTGTTCAAGGTGTGTGATCAACCACATCCGAAGAAGGTACGATCGATTATTGATCTTTGCTTGAAGGGCAATACCCCGGAGGCGGTAAAGGCGGTGACAGAATTATGGAATACGGGATATTCGTGTAGTGATATAATTGGAACACTGTTCAAAGTTGCCAAGAGTTATGAAATGCCAGAGGCATTGAAATTGGAGTATTTGAGAGAAATTGGGTTTGCGCATATGAAAATTGCTGATGGTGTTGGGACGTTGCTTCAGCTATTGGGATTAGCGGCAAGGCTTTGCCAGAAGGTAGAAGTTGCTGGAGTAATGGAGTAGAGGCTTCCTAACGAGATCTCAAATACAAAAACCATATACCAAAGTTAATGCTCATAAAAGTTACACTTCCTGAAATCTACTGATGATGTTATAAATAATATTGTGCTTCTGCGTCTACTCCATATTGTGATTCGACTGATGACGATGCGTCTGAGACGCGGGAGTGGGTGGGTCAGAACGAAGAAGGTCTTCTTCAGCCAAGGTTCTTTTCTTTCAAGATTGCCTTGATGACTTTGTAATCTCTCGGATTCTTCCCTTTCGCGACAGCATTGATAAAACCCACATGTTCATTAACATTCTCTAGGTAGAGTGCTTTTGTACCATGCTTGATCTGTCTGAGCTCAGCAGGACTAACCTGATACTGAAATTGAGAGAACGATTTGACACACTCTTCTTCGCCCGAACCATAATAGTAGGTCAAACAAAACGCACGTAGGCGTGGCTGAGCCAAATGTATGTAACAGAAAGGCTCAATCCAATCCGCTGACTTTTGTCCCTTCAATCTACTTACGACCGACGACGAACGAGGACGACCACAATAATTCGCGCAAGAGACTGGGCTAGCCCCTCTGATATTTAGGGAAGGCTCAATAATTGGCCCTGTAAGAGGCTACAATAAATTAAAGGCCTTATCGTCAAGATAGATAGATTATTTTACTTACTACTCTCTCTCTCTATCTATCTATCTATCTCTCTCTAGAGTAGAGACGCCAGTGTCAGTATTATAGAGAAAGGTGAATAGCAGAGCCTCTAGTTGCTCCTCGTTCACTTTCACTGCACAAATAACGAAGACAAAGCTTTGAGCTTGAGCAACGCATCTTTGATTTTCGAACGCCGACCCCATGGCTGCGAAAGGCAGGCGATGGGGTCGGCGGCAGATTCGTCTCAATACCCACTAAATTTTGCTATCAAGCTTTAAAATCCTTTTCTTCGCATTGCTACTTAGCCTTTCATTGCTTCAGACTACTGTGCTTACGTATTCGATCAATCGAATTGATTGAGTAGCACGATTGACTTACGATATAATACCAGCAACAAAATTGCTGGTAAAACAGGGTAAGATATCTGAATACTTGAGCGACTAGGAGTATCTACTTAATCTGATTAACTTGTTGGAATGCCACACCATTTCCCTGATTCTTTCGAAAGGCACTCACAATAATCGCGAACTGGGAGGGACCCGTGAAGCGCCAAGAACAAAAACGAATACTCAAGAATCCAGGGTTGTTCACATTCGTTCGCATTCGTTTTGAGAAATTGCGGGAAATCCTTAAGTCGGAAGCGAAAAAATTATTGCGGGAAGGAATTTTGTTAGGCGAAGTCATTGTTACATTTTTTTACCCGCGAGAAGTTCATCGTTACGACTGTTACAGTGATTCGTTTCACTTTCACACGCTATCGAAAGCATGCACTTATTTCGTACAACATCGTAGAATAAAATCCGATTGATCGAATAAAGCAATGTTGCCTGCTTGAGCAATGACATGGCTAGCAATGCGAAAGAAAAGGAGAGGGATTTTAAAGCTCTTGATAGCAAAATAGCCCAATCATGCCTGCGACTGCGAGAACATAGACCATCTGCCGCCGACCCCATCGCCTGCCTCTCGCAGGCATGGGGTCGGCGTTCGAAAATCAAATCAAAGATAACTGTGTGGCTTCCTGAGGCTGTCACTCATCTTTCAGCTTCAGCTGCGTGCACGCGTCTACTTATGTATGTACTGCTTCATCTCTTTTCTATCACTCGCACACGGTGCACCCTAGTATTTATGTGTGTGTAACTTGGCCTTCGGGCATTACACGTCTTTCCCAACGAATGGACTAACAAGTCCGCGGGCAGTGCTCATGCAACCCCTAGGCGCTTGCTGTTATAGAAATAAAAGACTATACTAAACCCCACACGTGAAGATCCAGCTAGCCAACCCCTTTATGCACTATCCTCGACAGACAACAGCGATTCCACCTCTGACGCGGCTCCAGATACAATAGAAGAGGCATCCTACCCTAGTATTTATTTATTAGGAGTACTACGAGAGTCTACGAGCGAACGAGGAGTACCAAGTACCAACTAAAATGATCTATCTATCTATCTATCTATCTCGTTCGTTCAGGTTAATGGGGCTCGAGGGATGTTGGTTTTACATAAACTCTTGAACAGAAGTCGCTGCGCGAACCCCTATGGTAGATAGATAGATTATTTACAATATCCTTACCTTTCTACTTACAGCATCGTGTCTGTGAAAAAAATGAGTAAATTTTGTGGCGTCCATGTTCATGTACAAGTCACAAGTAGGCCTTTGGGTATGGGGCTAGCCTACCCCTTATCGGGGGGATTTCCCCCCAGATTCCCCCCGGCGAGAAGGGGGGGACGGTTAGTTAGTGAATCTCCCGTGATTTCCGTCTAAAGCTAGCTAAATGTTGGCTAATATGGACCATTTTTCCCCCATTTAGACGATTTTGCCACCAGATCAGAACCCTCAATATCGAGGGGCTTCCCCCTCGACCCCTATACCCAAAGGCCTAGTCACAAGTCCCTTTTTTATGTAGGAAGATGATATCTATTGATATTATCTTTATCACTGAATCATCTTGCTGTGTAGCAGAGCTTGGTCGAAATTTCTACAATCTGTCTTCTCGTAGCACTGCGTTTCTATCTGCTCTTCATTTCTAAGAGAGATCTGGTAGGAGTAAAAGTAAAAACTATTACATACTTAATCAGAAGCTTGTGCTACTTTGACCTTGGATTGTAAAGAATTGCTTTGTTTAAGTTATTTGGAATACATCAAATTGATTCACATACAGTCTTTCTCTCCATCTCAGTCGTCACATGGCACTTCTTCTTCACCGCCGTGTTGTATCTTTTCTGCCATTTATCCAGTTCGAGCTGCTTGTCCTCGCCTCACTGATACTACCTGCACAGAGGTTGCTCTGCAGTGTAAGACCCACTATATACGCGCGTTCTTTTGCCCAACTTGAGTTCTTCGCTGCAACATAAGCTAGTGACAATTTGTCGTGGTCATCCACTTCAGAAGGAAGCCCTCTCCTCAGCCGCATCTCTCTGGACAGTGTCTGCCAAGTCTGTTCCTCAAGAACAGCCCACTTCAACGCTTTACGTTTGGCTACGTAGATTTTTCCGAAGACAAGTTTCTCGAGCCCAAGGGTGTCAGCAAACTCGCCATTGAAAGAGCCGTCGCATACGCTCTTCCTGATCGCCTCGCTTTGGAGTGCCGTGTACAGCTTGAATTGGTCGAAGTCCCCACTGGAATACCAAAGCTTATCTTCGATGCCTTTGGTTTTATCAATGACAACGATTAACTGGCATGTTGGAGCGAAGCGGACGCTCTTTTTAATCTTCTTCGTGTAATTCATTATTTCGTGGAGTTCTCCTTCTATCTATCTTTTGAAACAACTGAGAAGATGTGGAGTACTTGTGTGGAGTGGAGCTCTGAAGTTTGCATCTCGTCCGTCCATTCCGACAGATTCCGACCAAAGCCTGCTTACTAAGCTAAGGCCAATCTTCCGGGACATTTTACTAAACATTAACGCACGGCTTCTAAGCCTCCCGGTCTAAGTTCAAAAGTAGGAGTATCAACGTAGGAATAGTACATGACGTGTGATATGACTATCGCTATGACATTTGTTAACCCTTGCAGCCCAAAACAGGCAAAAATCAATATATTTTCTTGACGGGCTAACTATCGCCAAACACTTTTTCATCTCCACTCAACATCACCAAGAAGAGGAGCACCGGCACCATGGTGTGTTTGCGTCCTATGGTGATATAATGTCCCATCTTGATATACTGGTGAACTTTTTTGGCAATGAACTCTACACCCATATTGTAGTTCATTATTAAAAAAGTTCACCAGTATACAATAATGTCGAATTAATTTTCGTCGACATATTTTATCGCTAGAAATTAAACCTCGACGACACAGTCTGCCGCTGCCGTATATATCCAAAAGAGAGGCAGTAGGGTGTGCCATCAATCCGCCCTGCCCCTTCCAATCGACAACCAAACATATCTTATTCGTAGGTTATGCTTATCGCCACAGTAATCACCGTAATCACCAAGATTATAAGTGATCTAGCCACACCATCATCAACAGCCACCTGTCGCCTTGTCGCGACCAACACTGCCACCAAAGGATGCATCATAGAAGGAACGAAGCCCCAAAACTTATGCCCCAGTCATAATATGATGTAGAGCGATGATTGGGGGGCATAAACCTGATAAAAAGAGTCTTGTTAACTCCTTGAAGCGACGAGTCAATAATTACAAAAAACTCGTCTCAAATGGGCACAATATCCACCATCAATTGTTGTATACAGCCACCAATAATGTCCAAAACACATCCAAAACAGAACTAACACATCATTGCGGTAATAATATACATTGTTATTGTTTGGAGTAGTGTTTTCAATCGGATAATATTAAATATTATTTGGTACAATAAATTACAAAATGTAAGCCTCTACACCATGATAAATAATATGACATCCACCACCTATTTTGCGGCTGCTGAAGCGTGTATACCCCCCATACATCCTCTGTTATGTTGAGAGTTGAAGATTTGTGTTTGCATTGTTGTTATGGACTGTTTATATGGTTGATTGTTCCATATTAATTATGGAAACATCACAACATGTCCGATCACATGTGCTCCTAGGTAATAATCAATAGAGGGAGCACTCTCATACGTGGGGCACGACCACGGAAGTCAATATTATATTGCAGATGAGATATGCAAAGTAGGGGACCTTTTAGTGCAGCGTATCATTGCCAAAAGGATCATACCACAGGTGGACGAAAATGACCAATTATTAAATCGTTGATGGCGCCTCGAATATCTCAACGACGGCATCTACCTCGACAAAAAAAACGCCTCCATAATATACCCAATAGTAATTGGGAGCGATATAGGTGCATATATTGGTTATATTTGAAGCGTGTTCATGGTTGTGGCCGTCGGTAGGAGCGGCAGCTTCATGGTTGATGTCAAAAAGTGCAGCATTAGGTGGGACTTATAGGTAGTATGTACGTTCTACGATGAATTGAATTCCTACGTAGGCCTTAGAACCCGTGATAACAGCTCGTGAAGTTGCATCTCTTCCGACCAAACGCTGGCAGATGAAATATATATATGTTAATGTTCCTCATGAACTCATGAAGTGAAGTAAAAACATTTGAATTTACTCGTACTGGGATATCCCGCTTCAATATGCTAAATAGGGAATTCGCATTCAACAGCACAAAACCCTTTACAAATTAATCCGAAAACATCTGCGAGTTTATCCGTGTTGCTTATGAACTCGAAGGTTTGCAAATCACAAATCACCCTTTTTCTTTGTTTGAATGAAAGGCCCACAAATTCGTGGTCACGTTCAGCCAGACATTCAATGGGCACACAGGAAAGGAAGGATTCCAAATGAAGAAACTCTGCCCCTCGGCAAAAAGAGAAGAGAAGCGGGAGCGGCGCGCGAACTAAACCCCCCGCCCCTACTCGGCTTAGACCCCCCCTCCAAATCACAGCCGCCAAAATTTTAGACCCCCCTCCTTTTTTCTACTAGTAGTTACTAGGGAATTAGTATGTGACTATTCCGAAAGTCAGACCCCCCTAAAGCAGACTAGCCAAAATTCTTAGACCCCGGGGGGGTTTAGTTCGCGAGGTTCACTGTACTTATTTTTTTTACTATCAACGGCTTGTTGATGTCCATGTCAGCAAATGGCTTAGTGTAATGCCATTCTCTCCAATGCATTATCAATCTAAAGTATTATATACTTCCTCTCTATGCATCATTCTTTCTCTTTTGTTCTTCATCATTTCTTCCTTATAATGTAGTAGAGTTGTCTTTTTCAGCAGTGTACAATTTTATTGAATCATCCTCTGTCACACGGCTTCCCTATTCTCAGTCTCATCATATTTCCTTAGTTAATTTTGTTGCAATAACAACGTTTCTTTGTAGTGCTCTTCAAACTCCCTATTGATTCGGGATAGAGAGATGAAGGTCGCACTCAGTTTGTGCTGCCAATTAGATCCAGGCATTTGTTCAACCAAACATTGCCGCCAAGTATTGGTGAAAAACATTCTCCTCTAGCTCTAACTCTGTTTTGCTGGACTAAATCTCATGGTATGTATCGTATGTGGCAATACCAATATAATATCATTCAAAGAATTGAGTGGTCACATTCATATTGCATTGATCTCATTCGAAACAGATCATTTGCAATCTTCCTCGCAATTTTGGCTCTGACAACATATTATCTGTACAATCATGTGTGGGTGCTGGGTGCAATACTGTCATCCAAACTCCCCTCTACTATAATATATATTATGGTAAATGAATGTAAGGGCACATAGAAGAATGTGACGTCAACTTTTTACGGCAAATACATGTGACGCGTGTTTTGATCTTGCTTTAAATAAGACACACATCTTAGACACAACATCACTACCGGCAGCTCAAATGTCCGTCAACGGCCACTTCTCTTCGCAACGCAAACGACTTTCAGCGACCAGCGACTTACCGTTTGAATTTATGAGGTGATGAACAGTTGCTATAGTCTTAACTACAGCAACTGCACTATTTCCTTCGACAATAATCGTTACTACACTGCACCATAAGAAGTAAGCCTGTAGAATGTCCCCAAAAGAGATAGTTATAGTAGGCAAAACCTTCGAGGACACCACCCTCGAAGATGGAAGTCAGCAAGTGATTGAGAAGACTCGATACAAACGTCTCGCCGATGGCTACACCTGGACAGTATCCAATGTCATTCAACCGAATGACATTGAAGATGTTATGAAGAATACTGGAGTGGAAGATGAACTTGACAACAAGCAAGCACCAACATGGTCAATGAGTTACTCGGGCTCTGAATCAGTGTCGACAGTCGACGCAGCCGAGCTTGGCGCTGCTTTATCTTCATCGCCTGGTGGAGATCAAGAAGATGCAGGTGGTAGGCAGATGTCTAAGAATTCAGATCATCCTACCTCAACCCCGAAATACAGTAAAGTTGGTTGGAGAGGTCAACTATTTTCTCCAGCCTTTTCAATTGACGAGGAGAGCTCACTGCATCTTGATATGCCGAATCACAAGAGAACAATTTTTGGTTCACCAGATAAGCGCAATAACAGTAAAAACGGTGACAAGAACAATAACGGAAAATCTGGCTCCTCAGTTGCAAATACTGATAAGAGAAAGTTGGAGCGCAAGAGACGGTGTATGTTCTTGGTTTTATACGCATGTTTGGTCGTTGCCGGTGTTATTGTAGCAGCGCTCATGCTCAGACTTTGGTTCAAGTATAATCCTTCCGCTAATCAAGCACCGGAAAACGTGGATCTCAGCGATGAAATTATAGATACAACTGCTTCAGATATGCTGGAAAGTGCTGCTGCTGACATGAAAGATGATGCCGAAAATTTTGAGACTGGCAATACAGAAGAAGTCGATGACGTGAAGGAAGAAAAAGTTTCTGATACAACAAGTGTTTCAGACGAGGCAAACACACTTTCAACTACTGCAAATGTTGAGGAAGTTTTAGTCCCTTGTATTCAACTCAAGGTGACAACTGAGGTGGATATGGACAGTACTGATATCACTTCTTGGAAACTTACCCGTGTAGGCGAGGACGACTCTATCATTACAATTGGAGAAGCCGATTCTCTATCTCTTGATGATTCAAATACATTTGAGGAGTGTGTCGATCCTGGGGTGTACACGTTCCATATTTCTGACAGTGGTGGAGATGGACTAGGCGAGAGAGGAAAGACTGGATACATCATCAATGCTGATGGCATAGATTTTGGTGTGAGTACTTGGTTTCTTGATGAAGAACATATGACTTTTTCGCTCCCTCTGGTAGAAGATACTGGATTTTGTTCGGATGATTTCCTTCTTGTAGTCAAGACTGACGACAAACCAGAGGAAACTCGTTGGGATGTTGTCGACAATGATTCTGGCAAAACAGTGCTCCGAGGAGGGCCATACTCCCTACCCCAATCAATCCACACCCAACGTGCATGCCTTTCTGACGGTAACTACACTTTTAATATGTATGATTTAGGAGGTGAAGGTATTTGTTGTGAAAATGGAAAAGGATTCTTTTCGTTGTACAAAAACGGAGTAGAAGTCGTAGATTCAAATGGACAATTTGGCAACCAGAACTCGACCGTATTTGTGTTGTCTTCTCCTTAAAGATATTGATGTTTACAACTTCGATATTATTAGTGTTTATGTACAATTAGACTATATATTCTTCGAGCCGCGTGTCCACGACTTTCCCCATCCATAATATGCAATCAAATGACAGAGACCATTTTTTGCCACTCATTCCTGAAGCCCGATGAGTTTGGCTCCTCATCTTCGACAACATTCTCAAAATCCATCTCAAATTCACCATGAGGACCAAAACTGATCTCTTCGAAGACGATGTAACCTAACTTTCTCTTCCTAAGGTTGGATACGAAGGTATGTGCAAGCACGCAGTCTCTCACTCTATTGTACTCATCTGCCGACGCATCGGGACGGTCCTCTCGCTCAATGCGTTCCCAGATCGCATGGTGGCACAGCCTATGCAATGTTGAAACAAGAAGAGAGTTCAGTATCACGCCAGTTATCAGAACAGCCGCTGAGCTGTCGACACTTGACTTAACACTGAAGCAGTGATGAAGTTCATCGGAGGAAAAGCCAGAAAGTACCTTTTCGAGCAAGCTGCACTGTTCTGCAACCATTGAAGTTGAGAATGGGCCTACTTGAACTAGGGACACTAAGATTGAAATCGCAAACACCTCGACTGCGCTCCATGCGTTGGCGACTTCGACAAGGACGAAGATTTGCTGCTGCCGTTTCATCCTCATTGGTACCACGAATAAT
This sequence comes from Skeletonema tropicum, assembly GCA_037178625.1. Classification (NCBI taxonomy): domain Eukaryota; phylum Bacillariophyta; class Thalassiosirophyceae; order Thalassiosirales; family Thalassiosiraceae; genus Skeletonema; species Skeletonema tropicum. The sequence goes on from CM074138.1 coordinate 721,565, forward strand.
ATGAGCAATGAAATTAGGCACACAAGCGGCATGACCAGTGCATAGAAGAAATAGATTGTCTTGATCATATGGATGCCAAAGCTAGATGTATTTTGAACACTCTGCGGAATGCTTTCCCCTATGCTAACGAGGGAAAATGCACGAACCCTTGACTCCCCGAGAGCTACTCCAGCGACACCGTTGAAAGTGAAGTGAAAGCTGTGCAGGTTAAATCCTACAACAAGTAGAACCAATGTTAAAACGATTGTGAAGATGACTGCCCGCCGAAAGAACTTTGTCATCTTCAGAAGACCTCTTCCATGTTTATCATCGAAGACGTGCCTTGAAAGAGATTCATAACGGCCAGAGTACACTGGAATTACAGGCAGCGAAGACCGTCGATGGAGAAAGAGAATGGCGTGACCGCTGACAAGAGATACAATCGTCGCGAGTAGAAAGCTGTAGAATCCAATTTCAGGCGTGACGTAGACATTCAGCGCTCCGGCTCCGGCCACTTCGAAGTTGTATCGGAATGCCACCATCATGAGAACCAACACATACGTATCAATGAGAGAGAATTTGCCTAGAGCGTCCAGTAAGTAGAGAATCTTTTCTCGCTTGATTGGAGGCAACCGTCTAGTTGATGTGATCCAGCAGACCATCATAAGGATGAGCTTTACATATGGCCACACACCGCTACAAAAACAGATCAATAACATCAGCGTGTATACTCCAGCTCGCCACATTTCCCTCAATGTAGATCTCAGAGAAAATTGATAAATGTTGATCAAAGGAGTCACGCTTTGTCCATTGCTCTTCGTCACTTGCAAATCTACGGATGCCCCGACTGACAAATTGCTTGAAAGTAGTAGAACTATTGTAAGTGCCAATACGACTGGGAAGCCAAATTGAAGAGTCTTGTGGATTGACTGGTGATACATCAACGATGTGGAACTCGACAAAGGAAATTTGTTCGGGTGAGTCTCGACTTCCATCACTTCGTCCATTCCGTCGTGGCTATTACTCCTACTTTCACTGCGACTGCCTAGTAATGGTTCAGAAAGAATGAAGTCTTGCTCATCAGTAGTGTCTTTTGGTCCGTCACTTTTGGAACCCTTCATAAGTAGCCAAGAGTTCAGAACAACAAACACAAACACGATCAAAAGAGTCCAAGCTCCAGCAGCTGATTCGGAAGGGTGCTTGGAACTATAAGTTCGATGTGGGTTTGGAGGCGTTGCACACACACTCGATGCGCCTTTCAGCTCAACAATTGTTGCTCTCTCCAATGCTTCTTGTAGTAGTACCGCTCCATCTGACATCATTGTGGTCACAATATTTGCTAGTTCCGTTGGATCTGAAGTGTTGTATAAAAATGATTGCGTTCGTCTACCACTGCCCAAGCTTCCGTCAATAGTCATTTCGAGTGAATCAATCGTCATATTCAAGTCATAATAGTCAAAGTTTGTTACTGGAACAGCAAAACATTGAGAGTTGGCAACTAGATCGTTGACTTGAAGGTTTGGCAAATAATTCATGTCATATTTCAACCCAGTGCCAGCACTCAGTTCTAGATTCTTCATTTTCAGCTCTGCATTCATATTTCCGACACGACCGTTATGAGGATGGGTAACATCCAACCCAAAAGAAATTATTGTATCCTTGCCATAGCCAAGTTTATTTTTCATGTGGTAATGATCGATCTCCGGAAGTAGAAGATCGAGCTCGTAGACGCTTCCTAAATTGACAAGTGTCAGATTGTGGAGTCCAATATTCATGTCTCCAAATCCAAAACTAAGCGGTGTTGTATTTTGCGTGATCGTATTGGTAACGCAATCAATGAAAGAATTGACAGTATCAACAATATTTCCTCCGTCAAAGAAACTATCAAACATCCAAAGATAGACGTTTTCGTCAAAACGAAATGGTCGTTCGACAGCATTCTGCGGTATCTCAACATTCGTACAGTGCAATGGCAACTGCTTGAAATCGCCAATGAACTTGGATATAGCTGAATTAACAATGTCTCGCGCTGGGCTCTGAATTAGAGCGGATAAACTTTCTGTCACAGTGGAAGGGTATTCAAGCAATAGAAGCTGTAACACATTATTGATCACTTCATCGACATTGTCCTCGAGACTCGCTTCAGCTTTTGTTCCATCTACATTGGCAGTTGCAGTTATGGACATTTGATCAAGGTTCAGCCGAGCGTTCGCGTCGGTTAGTACAATTGAGGAGAGTGCTTCGAGAACACAATTCATTATGTTCCGGTTGCTCTCAAAGGTTGTGTACGATCCAAACATGAAGCTTCCAACCGTTAATTTGTTGAGTACCTCTCGATCAAACACTACCGATGAATCTGCTTTCAAGTTGACATTGGAGGCGTTGAACATGAGATCAAACGATTCATTTAGTGTGTCGCCTTGAAACGAGCCACCATTCGTCGGTACCACCTTCATATCAATCGATAGTACAAAGCACAAACTTGCGTCAGATGATATAGATGATGACATTGCATTTTGACCTAGTGGGCGAAGAAGCGAAAAATCTGTCAGATTATTGAGCCCAGATACCTTGATCTTTTCAAATGATATTGTTACATTTCCATACGATGGAATAGTAAAAGTATGATTGCGATGAAAAGTGTCGGGTACAGGGAAGTCGATAGATCCTGTGCCTCTTGTTATCGAGTTGACCATCCCATTCAATCCCTTAAAGAAGAAGCCACAATCCTCGCAGATGGATGGTTTGATGGACGGGTTCATCGTTTGCAGTGTCTTGAGAATGATGCCCTCGTTTATGTGATCTCCGGCAAAGTTATTGACACCCGATAGAATGCGTTTCAATAAAGGCATGTCTGCGTCCCAGCTAACAACATCATTGTTCTCCACTAAATTTCTGTGCAACGCTTCGCTGTCACTTCTTTGTGTTGCGAGGCTCATTAATGATTCAGTGGAAGTAGTGCTGATGCTTGATTCCTGTTTAGAAGAATGCAATATCAATCCACCAAGATACTCCCCAGCCGCATGAAGCGCTTCATCCGTTGTCTTCTCTCCGTTTTTCTTGATCAAACTGCACACATGCTCATTCAATACTGTTGTCAATTTATTTGATATGGTCTTTGAGAATAGTCCAATAATTTTCGCAGATGCTGAGCCAGTAAATTGTACGTCGTGCACGTCAAAATTTGGTTGACACGTGTACAAAGTGGCCAATGTTGGAAATGGGAGGGATGCTTTGGCGTTGTTCTTCTTAGTTGAAGAGTGTTTGACGTGATCACTCAATTTAGCAGACGAAACATCCGCTGCAAGGTGAAATGAATTACCATTGACGGATGCAACGACATTTCCAGATCCTCCTCCCATTCCACTCCAAGCATAGCTCCCTTTGCACGTCGCAGATATTCCTGTCAGATCAATCTCCAGAGATGGATTGATCTTCTTCTCAGCTGGTGAGGGGATATAGGATGATTTTGTAGATGTCACCTGAAAGTTTGTACAACTCAAATCGTTCACACTGATTGTGAATATTTCCTCTTTGAATTGCTCATTGGGAAGGTGAATTTGAGCATTCCAAAGCCAACATACTAGGGCATGATATCGGCCCCGCGAAACGGTGTTACAATCGGCCGGAACTGCCGCAGCGGAAGACGTCAGGGCCAAGATTACGGAGAGTACAGCCAGTGTGACGTTGATTGTAGTTCTATTATGAAACATCTTGAAGTACTTCATGGATATTATCACCGCCAATCAGAAAGGTTCTAATAACAGAGTAGAACAAAGGAATCAAGACCGACAGCGACCTACTTCTTTTCAGCAACGTTCTATCATCGCTTGAATAGGTGTGATGTGATGTGTTGCCGATATTGCCACTTTGTTCTTTCATGCGTTCTCCTGTGTTCTTTCAAAAATTCTGCAAAATTTTGGAGTCCCCATTCAATTTCCCCAATACGATAAAGGATACCGGACGTCATCACCTTTCCGTCGATAAGTTGCATCCATACCTATTGCTATTGCAAAAACAGCAAAAACCGCATCTGACTATTGTAACCATTCGAAGTGAGTGATAACACGGTATAAATTTCTCCAGCAACTTCTCAGAAACAGTAGAGACTTCCAACTTGCCACTGTAGATGAAGCAAAGAACAGCTTTCTATAATATAGAGAAAAGACAATTCTACTTGGCTAAGATTCCATTAAAATAAATTGTCAAGACGGTTTGTGATGCGAAAGAAATGATTCCTGGTAAGACGACCTCGTGAATTCATACTTTGCTGGCTGTCAACAGCAGATAAAAATTGCACTGCGCAGATGACTGGCGTCCGTAGAAGCGATGCTACAGCCGAATAGCTGGTGTGAGAGGTCAGGGGAGCGCGGGAAAGCGGGCTGCATCCCGATTTTTATGCCGATAAATGCCCCCTTTTCTGATAATACCTAATGTAAAGTAATCCAATAAGATTCAACGCATACCATTGATCGCCAAAAATTGATTTGCCGCTCGGCATTACGGTTACGCCGATTAACGCCGAATAACCCCGAGTAACGCCGCTCGGCATTACGGTTACGCCGACTAATGCCGAGTATTGCCGAGTAATGCCGAGCGGCTCATGATGTGCGCATATCATAATGCCGAGTAACGCCGAGTAATTCCGAGTAGTGCCGCTCGGCATAGTAGTTATGCCGAGTAACGCCGAGTAAAGCAGGCGGCGTAACCGTTATGCCGAGCGGCACAATATTTGGCGATATACGTTGAATTTCTTAAAAATGGGAAACTTGACATTTGACACTTTCGCTTTTAATGCCGGATGATTCCGAGTAAAAGTACGCAAGCCCCCTTTCCCGCGCTCCCCAGTGTGGGCTAGCCGACAGCACCACATTCCACTCAAATCGTATCTATCGCCGTCAGTATGGGCATGAGCCGCTTCTAGGGGCCCATTATAGTCGGCGGCGATACTAACCATGCTCATTTGTACTGCTCAAACAACTAGCGTCCGTAGAAGCGATGTTACAACCTCGTAGCTGATGTGAGAGGTCCAGTGTGGGCTAGCCGGCAGCACCACATTCCACTCAAATCGTATCTATCGCCGTCAGTATGGGCATGAGCCGCTTCTAGGGGCCCATTATAGTCGGCGGCGATACTAACCATGCTCATTTGTACTGCGCAGATGACTGGCGTCCGTAGAAGTGATGTTACAGCCGAATAGCTGATGTGAGAGGTCCAGTGTGCATGTTTGTACTGCTCAAACGACTAGCGTCCGTAGAAACGATGCCATGAACTTGGTAGCTGATGTGAAAAGTCCAGTGTGGGCTTGCCAGCACAACCACATTCCGCTCAAATCGTGTCTATCGACATCTATATGCGCATGATCCGCTTCTAGGGGCCCATTATAGTCGGCGGTGATACGATAAAGGCACATTAGCGCTGCGCAGATGACTGGCGTCCGTAGAAGCGACGCTACAGCCGAATAGCTGATGTGAGAGGTCCAGTGTGGGCTAGCCGACAGCACCACATTCCACTCAAATCGTATCTATCGTCATCAGTATGGGCATGAGCCGCTTCTAGGGGCCCATCATAGTCGGCGGCGATACAAGAAAGGCACATTAGCACTGCGCAGATGACTGGCGTCCGTAGAAGCGATGTTACAGCCGAATAGCTGATGTGAGAGGTCCAGCGTGGGCTGGCCGGCAGCACCACATTCCACTCAAATCGTATCTATCGCCGTCAGTATGGGCATGAGCCGCTTCTAGGGGCCAATTATAGTCGGCGGCGATACAAGAAAGGCACATTAGCACTGCGCAGATGACTGGCGTCCGTAGAAGCGATGTTACAACCTCGTAGCTGATGTGAGAGGTCCAGTGTGGGCTAGCCGGCAGCACCACATTCCACTCAAATCGTATCTATCGTCATCAGTATGGGCATGAGCCGCTTCTAGGGGCCCATTCTAGTCGGCGGTGATACTAAACAAGCACATATGTACTGCTCAGACGACTAGCGTCCGTAGAAGCCTCGTAGCTGATGTGAGAGGTCCAATGCGGGCTGGCCAGCAGCACCACATTATACCAAATCGTATTAATCGCCGTCGGTATGGACTTGAGCCGCTTCTAGGGGCCCATTCTAGTCGGCGGTGATACTAAACAAGCACATACGTACCGCTCAGAGGACTAGCGTCCGTAGAAGCGGTGCTACAGCATCGTAGCTGATGTGTGAGGTCCAATGTAGGCTTGCCAGCACCACCACATCATACCAAATTGTATCAATCGCCGTCGGTATGGGCATGAGCCGCTTCTAGTGGCCCATTCTAGTCGGCGGTGATACTAGACAAGCTCATTAGCACTGCTCAGACGACTGGCGTCCGTAGAAGCGGTGCTACAGCATCGTAGCTGATGTGTGAGGTCCAGTGCGGGCTGGCCAGCCAGCAGCACCACATTACACCAAATCGAATCAATCGCCGTCGGTATGGGCATGAGCCGCTTCTAGTGGTCCTCTAAAGTCCGTGGCGATACTAAACAAGCACATTTGTACTGCTCAGACGACTAGCGTCCGTAGAAGCGGTGCTACAGCATCGTAGCTGATGTGAGAGGTCAAGTGTGGGCTTGCCAGCACAACCACATTACATATACCAAATTGTATCAATCGCCGTCGGTATGGGCTTGAGCCGCTTTTAGTGTCGTATCTATCGTCATCAGTATGGGCATGAGCCGCTTCTAGGGGCCCATTATAGTCGGCGGCGATACAATAAAGGCACATGAGCACTGCGCAGATGACTGGCGTCCGTAGAAGCGATGTTACAGCCGAATAGCTGATGTGAGAGGTCCAGTGTGGGCTAGCCGGCAGCACCACATTCCACTCAAATCGTATCTATCGCCGTCAGTATGGGCACGAGCCGCTTCTAGGGGCCCATTATAGTTTGCGGCGATACCAACCATGCTCATTTGTACTGCTCAAACGACTAGCGTCCGTAGAAACGATGCCATGATAGACGGCGAAGAATTTATTCAAGCACATTAGCACTGCGCAGATGACTGGCGTCCGTAGAAGCGATGTTACAGCCGAATAGCTGATGTGAGAGGTCCAGTGTGGGCTAGCCGGCAGCACCACATTTCACTCAAATCGTATCTATCGTCATCAGTATGCGCATGAGCCGCTTCTATTTGCCCATTTTAGTCCGTGGCGATAATAGGCAAGCTCTTTTGCACTGCTCAGACGGATGGCGTTCTTAGAAGCGTTGCTACTACGATGTAGCCGATTTATGTGGTCTCACTACAGCTGTACGGTTGAACCTCTGAGGACCAAATCGTATCTATCGCCGTCAGTATGGGCATGAGCCGCTTCTAGTGGTCCACTAAAGTCCGTGGCGATACTAGACAAGCTCAATTGCACTGCTCAGACGGACAGCTAACGTAGATGCGATGCTGCTTTGATTTATCCGATCTGAGAGGTCTAATGGCTGGCCGGCAGCACCACGTTTAACCAAATTATATTTATGTATCCACATTAGCACTGGTCAGACGGACAGCTTACGTATAATCGATTACACAGCCTCGTAGCTGTTCTGAGAGGTCCAACTTGGGCTGGCCGACGTATGGCGTTCTTAGAAGCGACGCTACTACGATGTTGCTGATCTGAGATCTAGAGTCGCCGGCTGATCCTCTGAGGACCAAATCGTATTTATCATCATCAAAATGCGGATGAGCCGCTTCTAATTTTTTGACATCAAGAGCAATCACTTTCACTTTTACCAATGTTGCCATTTAGAACTGTGTTTTACATTAGAATAATTTTGCTATTCTCTTTTTTCGTTTATCATTTTCATGATAGTATTGTTGGATCGTTTGATGTGGAGTTTTACTTCCCTTCTTTCCAGTTTTGACAGTTCTGCATCCACCGAATGAGAGCTTTTGAGTTCATATATACTCTTTCATGAATCTCGCGTTGGCACTTCTAGTGATTCCTCATCATTGAACGCTTCACAGTCATCATCAATGCGACAACGCATTGGCCGAGATCTAGAGAGAGCTCTACACAGCAAAAATATAATCGGAAGTCCCACAAACACTAACCCTACTGCCAACACAGTAGTAAATCCAGTGTTGTCCTTCCAATCCACAATGCTATAGATGGGATCGTTTTCTCCTTTATCTGTAAACCATGGATTTCCAACATTTAGAACTGAATGCAATACACTCCAGACGAGATAGCACACAGAAAATAATTCAACAAAGATGAATTGTTTCATCCGCAGTGGAATATGGCTGAAACAGCATCCATCTATTCCAATGACGACCCAAGCAACACCATGAACCATGAACGTTCTGTGATATTATCGAAAAGCAGAGCGACATTTATCAAAGGAGATATTGGAATCCTTGTTAATGATTTCATTTCCAAACAACGCATCATTACAGACCATTTACTCACGTGTAATCCAAACCCATACTTTCATCAAAAATCAAAACCCAAAACAGCAAGGTGATCACAAGCTCAGCAGGGAAAGCCACTGCAAAGAGTGCCCATGTTATCTTGAGGAATACCCCTGTTTTTCCAGTCAGCTCTGTTCGTCGTTGTTGCAGAGGTCGATGATAAGCCAGCAGTGCTGCACTAACAAAGGAACATATACCATACAGCACCGTAAAAGTGAATCCCCAATTTGAAAGGTATGCAAACCAAAATCCGTAGTTAGGGTCTTCGCTCAAAATTGAAACTACCATTGATGCCAAGAGCCAAACTGCCACAGCAAATTTTACTCCTACGAAAAATAGATGTGGACGCGGACCAAACGTTTCTTCGATGTCCATAAATTTGTTTGCTGTAGGATCATCGGAGAGATCATACATCGATGCATGAAACAGCTCATGCTTTATTGTGGCGCAGCAGCCCATCATTGGACAGATCACTCAGATGAATAGAATATATTATCCTAGATATATCTTCCACAACAACTACGTAAGATGACAGAGTCCTATGCGTGTATCTAGAGAGAGAGAGAGAGAGTGTGTGTGTGTTTGGTGTTGGGTTTAGAGAGCTTTGCAGATAATGTATTTGTGTTGGCATTCTGTTTTCTGTTGGCAGTTGGCATTGCATGCTTGAGCATGAAGCCTGCATGAAGCAACGATGAGGACGAGAGAGCGTGTTGCGTATTTTGTGTTTTCTAGGGGTTGGTCCCGTCCCGGTCTCGGCACCGTCCCGAGACTCGAGACGGGACAGGGTCCGTCGAGACGAGATCCCGGGATGTCTCGAGATTTTCAACAAGAAGGTAAGCAATGATTAAAAGGGACACAGAACAAACAAATAACTATCTATTACGGACTCTTAGACTACTTATTACTCATCGTTCTGGCCAGCATCGATTGGATCCCCGTTCTCATCCTTGTCCTCAAAAGAAGGAGGGAGTAGGAACTCAGTCAAGGGCACCCCAGGCATGAGTTCATCCCAATGTTTGCGGATGAGGCTTGTATTTTCTTCGACAAACATGATGCGAGAAGTGACAATAGGATCAATGCAAGATCGCTTTGCTGTGACAACTCTGGCTGCCCTGCTCCAGATTCTTTCCGAGGGAGCGGACGTTGCTGGAATACACAGGTACTCTCGTGCAAGTGTTGCAAGTTCAGGGAATTGGTGAGCGAGTTGTTTCCAACGCTTCAATGGATCATTGAACTTTCCTCCTTCTTTTATCGGCAATTGCTCAACGAGTTCGTAAGCCTTAAGCTGGGCTTCACATCTGATCCGAATATTTTCATCAGTCACTTCATCATCATTTGCTGCTGCATCATCGTCGAAATCAAACGCACCTAAGAAAGCGAAGCTCGTATCTTCTGATTTAGAAGATACTTGCGCTTCTCCATTACTTCCACCTTCACCACCGTTATCATTCGTATTTGGATTGGTCGCCTTCGCGACATCAACCATTAGGTCAAGAATCATAGCACGCAAATCATCATACTGTTCAGGAATCATCCAATGTTTTTCCAAGCCCTTCCTGCAGCGAGGATCAAGGAATGCTGCAATGAAAAAATTTGGATGCACACTTACATAGCGATTGCGTGCACCAATCTGAACTTCGCGGGTGAACCTCACTTTGCCTTCAGCTTCGGGAATGTATCGTTTTTCGTCGAAATCTTTGAGGAGAGTCTCGACCAATCTTTTGACCGGCTCTTTGGTGTTGGGATTGCTCAGTACTTTGACGAAGTGTTTCCTGATTTGGAATATTGCCATTACTACTAAAGATCCAGTGGGGTACTTGTCACCTTCGAGTAGACGTTGCCACGTTGCCATCATCCTGAGAGCATCCTCGATCTGTTCTAGCACAATCCATTGATCATCTTCTAATAAAGTGCAATCAACTTCTTGGTTAAGAGACAAAGCAACTAAAGCTGGCTTTAGGAGTTGTAGCCGCTTCAGAGCGCGATAGGTGGACCACCACCTTGTAATAGCATCTTGAATTAAACGCTTGGGAATGTAGCCCTCTACGCCGTAGAGACCAAGATTACAATCTTCCTGGTACTTAAGTAATTTCTTAGTTGCCTGCGTTGACTTTGTGAAGTATTCTATAAGCTTCCGAGCTTTGGCCATTGCGTTGTCGGCTCCTGGGATGTTTTTATCTGAATAGAGAGTTGCATCAACTTATTAGACCAGGACGAGTCAATTCATATTCAATAATGGCAATGATGTTCAATTGCGACTTACCTTCAAAAGCTTGAACTGCATTACACTGAAGAACATGGTCTGTGCAATATGCGTGTGCCTGGCCATTGTCACCGAGATACTGCCCGAATTTTCCCATGCTAGCAGTTGTATCCGTCACACCCAGCTTCATCTGATCCAAGGATAAATCATACTCGTCAAATACTCTTTTGCAGTCCTCATAAATAAGTTGACCAGTAGTACTACCTTCGAATACCTTAAAGTCGATCATACTGCTGCACAACTCCCAGTCACTGTTGATGTAGTGGCTTGTAATCGTCTGGTAAGTCGCGCTATCTTTGCCCGTCCAGTGGTCTGTCGTCCAGGAAACCTTGTGCTTGCGTAACTCAATCTTCACCGCATTCTCAGCCAACTTGCCAAGATGGAGAACGTTGTCCCTCACTGCTTTTGACGACACATTGGTAACTTGATCAGCATCCCTGTGAAAGACCGCGAACATTCTGCGGAACGCTGGCTTCTCGACGACGTTGAGTGGTTGGCATTCAGTCATGACAAAATTCGTACATACACTGATGAACTCCGGTTTCAATTGATCAACAGTCTTATCCTTCACCTTCCTTGGAAATGCAGAGGTCACTAATGCCTGACTTCTCTTGGGTGCTTCAAACTTGGCTGTGCCTACGCCCTTCATTTTCTCCCACGCTTTGAAGTGACGACTTTTTAAGTGCCTGTTCATGCCCGTTGTGTTGGAATCCTTACACGCAATCTCTGTGTACTTTGTTTCACCGCTAGCAACGTAGCAGAGATAGCAGACTGCGACATCTTTCTTCCCTGGATGCGTGGCACGATTATACAGCCGGTAATGACCCCAAACTGGCGCCGTCCTATTGGGAGGAGCTTTCACAAGAGCAACAGTGACTTCATCTTCGTCTCCTTCCAGATGAATAACTTCCTTGGCCGAGGCAGAAGCAGTGGCAGCAGACGATGATCGCCCCAACTTGTGCTTCACCTGCTTCGCCAACTTCGCGGCTGCCTTCTTCTTTGTGTCGCCCTTCGTCTTCGAAACGACATTCTTTGAGGCAGTCTTCTTAGAAGTGGCAGAAGCACTAGCATCCTGTGTGTTTGGAGCAGCAGCAGCAGGCTTAAGATGTGAGTACTTTGACAAATAGCACTTCCACGCATATTCTGAAGCGTGTTCGATGGTCCGGGGATAGGTATCAAAAGAACTTACCCCAGCAGCCTTCAACATGGCATCGACCATATCCTCCTTTCCTGATTCACATTCGAACGCTGCTGCTAGGTTTTGTTTATCGGAGCTTAGGTCGATGATATTTGATGCAGAAGCGATAGAAGTGACACTAGTCTGAGGAGGTGTTCTTGGTTCACCTCTAACCCAATCCTTAGGTGCTCCTTTCCCTTTCAGTGGCATTGCAAACTTTCTCAACTCTTTGTGTACACGACACATTTTATTATCACCCTTATAATATTCGCAAATGCATGGGTTTTCCCATTGTTCTTCGTCGCTTGAGGATTCCGATGATTTGCGCAAAGGGAATGATACTTTGCGCTTTTTGGAATTGCCATCTTCTTCGTCACTCGATGATTCTGGCAGGTTGCGATTCTTGCCGGCAGAGGAAGCTGCGTTGTCATCGGGGATATCATCCTTGCTTGCAGCGGCAGCGGCGAGAGCAGCTGTATTGGCATCGGACATAGCATCGACATGGGGCATGATTATTTGTTATTTGGTACATGGAAAGCAGATTATGAGGTAAATGCATCAAAAAAGTAATCAAAGACCAATGAACTAAGTCTTGTAAACGTACCCAACGGTTGTCAAAGGGAGCAATCGTGTTGTGAGATTGGAATCGTGTTGATGAAATCAGAAGTTTAGCCGCAGAGACGAATTGTTCTTTGTCATCATGGTTGGCTGTGAGAGAGTGATGGCAAAAACCCGAGATGTCCCGAGATGTCCCGAGACAGAGGGTGCCGAGACGGGACACTTGTCTCGACCCAAAAATTCCCGTCTCGTCCCGGTCGAGACGAGACGAGACCAACCCCTAGTGTTTTCGCTCTCTATTGCACACTACAGGTCTCGCATAATCTACCGATACAGCAGTCAGAAGGTGATAATGATATAGGGTTTAAGGTCGCGGCCCCACTTGTTTTTGTACTATGTAATTCATACGTGGCACGTATTAGTAACGTACGTTCGTAAATACCTAGTGGTAAGGTATGACATCCACCACCTTCCACCACACCATGACACAAAGTTAGCAGCAATTACTCCCTACGGCACCTGTCAACTACGCCAAACCTACTGCAGACGGCGAAGAAGCTACGACGGTAATTCATTATCGACCCCATCCAACGTCATTATTCGCCGGAAGTCCGCCACTAAGTGCTTTCGAATTTTCAAAATTAATAGATCCACCAACATCATTCGACCGACGCTACGGCACCTCTCCACACAATAATACCCACTCCTACACATCGTTGCAACGGCTCTCGCTGCATTATAATCGTCACGGGCGCTTCATCTATCCATATACCATCGAAAGCCGCCGGAATTCCGCCACTAATCGCTGCTTATTTTGATAACAACACGTGCTATTATTGCCATATCTAACACCATGAGCGGGGAGGACAACATTAACAACAACAGCACCGACAATGAATTTTGGGCATCTGCTAAAAGGGGCACAGAGGACATCAGCATTCATCAAAAGAAAAAGGAAAAAATTGAAACTAATGCAAAGGAGGCGCATCATTTCCAAACTGCACATATGCTCAACAGTATTTTGGTGGATCCAGAAAAAATGAAGCGTCCCGAGTTTGATTATCTCCGTCAATTTGTAGCAACTGTGATTCACAACCTCGACAAGTTTCAGTTTGATGTTGGAGATGATAGGGGAACTGTGACTTTGGGTGACAAGGAGAATAACAGCAAGCTCACCATTGGATACATTGATCGTGTTGCACGTCGCCAGGACACGTCTTCACTCGCAAAAGAACCAATCTTACAAGTTGTGGAAAGAGAGACCAAGTATCGAAACAATGTTCACGTCACAAAAGATAACAGTGGAAGCTGCGCCGTTCAAATGCAATTTACGCATCTCATCTTGTGTGATGGCGACGGGAACATAATTGTTGGACGTGTCGTTGCCCACCTGACACATGTCGCGAGGAAGCTTGTGCCGGGTGATATCATACAATTACGAACGTTCACTGAGCTCACCCACCGCATGGGGACTAGCGCACCAATGCCAGCAGTGTTTATTGCGGATTACCAGAAGGTTTCTTATGGACCAGAACCTCAAGAACGAGCCAATCATCTGTGGCATAGCGAACCAGTCTAATGATGCAACTGACCAATCCACAACAGATGAAGAGAGAAATGGTGGCAATCTTCAGAAGGATGTTTCGAACGCGAAACGCGAGTACGGCAAGCGTTTGTGCTCTGTTCATGGTGTTGAAATGATTGGTTGCATTTGTGACTTGCACAAAGTTACAGACTTGAACCTACAAACATCAAAAGAAGACTGTTATTTTGCCAAGGATGAAGTGAAAGATATGACGAATAGTCAGAAAAGGTGCATGATTTATTGGTGGTATGCAACCAATATTTATTCCATATGTGGCAAAAAAAATCGTATGAGACTTCCTGATTGCCTCGTAAATGCAGTGAGGACTGCCTATCCAGAAGCAAGTGGCATTTACGAAGGATTCTGTTTTAGCTCAGAATGAGCTGGCAAAATGATGAATATTTTCTATGTTAACGTAAAAGATTATTTTATATTACCAGTCGAATAATGTAACAGATCTGGCTTTCTTTGACAACGGTGCAGCTATCGTCTCATGTTCCCAATCCAGCAACTCGTCTACTTTCCTCTTGGTCGTCATAGGCATAGAACAAGTGGCTCTTGTGTGTCCAGGTTGCCAACAGATACCGCACTTTCTCTGAGTTGTCTTTTTGCTCTGCTTCGATACCATTGCAGATTCAGATAGTGGGACTTTTGCACTCTTACTATACTTGTGACGAGTCTTCTTTGCCGCCTCTTTGCCCGAGACGGTAACGGTATTGTACTCAGCTTTTTTACTAGGTAAAATTTTGGCGGGAACCGTCGTCGCCAACCCTGCTTATTTACCCTTGCATCATAGGAAGTATCATGCTCTACATAGCGATGATAGTCAGATGTGAATAGCCAGCAGCTGCAACTTACCATACGAAGCAGCCAGCATTGCATTATCGCTAGCTCGCACACTCTATGGTGAATGACAGCATAGACGTGATTATCACTTGCCAACACCAATAGTCAATAGTAGAACCCATCGCATGTAAAGATGAATCTTACACCCGATCAATTTGTCATGTTGTTAGGCTCCATTGAGAGGACTTGTGTTCAAGCGTTAGCGACAGCTAGAGAGCGAGGAAGAGCTGCGTTCATGGACTTCTCCGAATGCAATGCGCTGGAGACAGCTTGATCTGACAACCACAACAAGCCCAGCCGAGATGTCTTCATTAGGCAATGGCAATGATGATATGATGTAACAATATAGTCGGTCACTGCTTGATTCTTGATTATCGTCTCTCTATCATTCTTCATTCCAGTGTATTCAGTTGAATGTCATGTAGAACCTTTTCCATTGCAAGAATAGTCTCTAGTCTAGCGGAGGATTCTTATTCTTCACCGCACCGGCATCGTATAGCCTAGCCTCATCCAGTATCCGATCAGCATCAAGTATATAATTATTCACCGAATACTCACGCAGCAAATCAGCTGCTCCACGACCACTTCCACTACCACCACTGCCACCACCGCCACCACCGCCAGCACTCTGATATCATCGATACCATCTGTATCACTGATATCTTTTATACGATCATCGATGAGCCAGCGTCTGTTGCATCGATCTCATCAATATTACAATATCGATGATATCATCACTGATATAAACGAACCATCGATATCATTTATTTTATTGATACCATTGATATCTGCATCGATATCTTTCCTCTGTGGGGTCTGTTGTTGTGGCTCTTGTTAGGCGGAGGAGGAGGAGGAGGACTGTGAGAGTGTGAGGATGGAGTGGGTGATTGGTCGAGTAGACTTTGATATTCACACACTAACCCACCAATCATTCATATGCAACTATAACCAATGATTGACGTTCTCATTCTCTAGGGAGTATTTGCATAGTTATGCTTGGAGACATTGTTATTCACCTCTTGTTCTTTTCCAACTTTCTGCTGCTTGAAGCTGAACACTCAGAGGTCCCCTCTAAATTGAACGATGGCGATGAAAAATGCACTCAATGTTTAAGGCTTATATATGATTGTGATTCACGTCTTGATCTTTACCAAGTTGCTACTCATCAAAGTTGAATTGTACTCAAACCTTCCCTGCCTTTTGTATATCCCATCAGATTGTACAACAGCTCCGCTAGCAGAGGTCGTCGTTGGCGACCTGGAGGAGCTACCATGTGATCCAGCCTTGGCTCTTTTCGTCGTCTTCAAAAATGGATACTCCCGTGCTAATAAAAACGACTTTCCATGTGCTCCCCAGTCAAAATACAACCAATACGCAGATGTAATAGAGCTATGTGCAAGTTGCGACTCATTCCGCGTCAGGAGAAACATGGCATAGCGCTCTCTTGCTATAGCTTCCAAATGCGGCATATTGGCTTCTCTGCAGCTATCAATAGCTGCTATAAACGCTTTTTTAGTCGGCTTCTTCATGGCTGCGATGAAAAAGTAAGCGGGGGGTGCGTTGGTACTGCCCAACTTCTTCATTCGCCGGAAGTACTTCAAGCACTGATTCCCAATCGCATGGAACTTCTTTCCAGCAAGAGAGAATGCCGCAAGGCCCTGGAAGCATGCTCTAATGTGAAACCGAGAAATTACTTGATCTTCAAATGGATATCCTGATAGTATCTCTAACATTTCAGCCATGCATTCAGTATCGTGAAATATAAATGCCAACTGTAGCCTAAAGATACTGGCATCTCGAAGTGTCATCTTTCGGGCTCCATCACTCATTTTGGATAAAGCCGTGACTTGCTGGAAAGCAGGACCGTTCAACAACGTGGGGTGATCTGTTCTTTGCCTCAGGTTCATAGCAAATTGCCGATGAATCTGAAATGACGCAGCAAAACAGCTTTTATCAATGCTTTGGCAGAACTCGTCGATGACGAGGAGCCTCGACTCGAAAATAGTCCCCAGTGATAAGCCTGCTGCGAGATACGCGTAGATGAAGTTTAGCTGACTGCCTAGAGCCTGATCAAATTGTCCGACGAACCTGAGATCCTTGTAGCACTGGTGGAGTGTGTCAACCCCACTGCGGAATGATTGCAGGTAAAATATGATGCCAGCATAATTTGTGAAGCGAGCGAAAGAAAACTCGGCTTTGTTGTCTCGAAAGTTCTCAGATATTGCAAGGGCTACATTTCCTATTTCGTTTGCTGCCTTCACGTTACCTAATGTCAGTGCAAAGT
Organism: Skeletonema tropicum; assembly: GCA_037178625.1. Taxonomy (NCBI): domain Eukaryota; phylum Bacillariophyta; class Thalassiosirophyceae; order Thalassiosirales; family Thalassiosiraceae; genus Skeletonema; species Skeletonema tropicum. The sequence continues at coordinate 738,674 of CM074138.1, forward strand.
TTGATATGTGTGAGAGAAGTAAAGTTAGTTTGCACTCGTTCCTCTCAGAACTAGGGTTTGCAGAAATTGTATGATAAATACATTGAAGAATTACCTTACCTTTTTTACCTTGAAGAGTGCCCAAAGTCACAAGAATCGAAGGTAAGTGACTGCTGATACCTTTCTTGATAGCACACTTAACAGCTGTCATAGCGACTACCATGAGCAGTCGCGGTTGACCCGAAAATAGGGAATCCCAGCACACCTGAGAAAACAACTCAAATATTGGATCCTCAGTAATTTGTAAGTTGATTATTGACGCATAGGATCGGCTCTTGAAGGCAAGTCTAAGCTTCATCTTCTCTCTAAACAAGTCTACTTTCGTAGGCTGAAGCGGGATATTGTAAGAAAACATGTTGAGTACCTTCACACCTTCATGTGCACCGGCTCTATAATCCTTTGAGTCTCGCAAATGCTTCACCGTATGCAAGTAAGCTGAAAACTTATCTCGCAAAGATTTCGCGTGATGTAGCACCTCGTCAACTGCTGTGGACATCTCATCACCATTACCAAGGTTACACTCTGATGCAATTACAGCATTATACACTTCCAGGGATAGACCGTAATCATCCCAGTTGCATTGTTTTAGAAGCTCCACACTTTCTCGCAGCAGCATGTTCTCCTTCTCGGGAGACCCTCTACTCTTTGCCATCTTTGAAACTCTCAAATTCAATTTTATCAAATCAGCGATATCCACCTTGTCGGACGGCAAAGAGTTGAGCAGATCCACTGCTGTGTATAGACACCACTCCATCTTGGAGCCTTTCCCCAATCGTTGAAGCATGTCAGCCATGTGGAGCAACAACTTGTCACGATCTTTCTCTGCAACATATCCACGCGAGGCCTCCCTGATGCGGTCATGAGCAAATACATAGTTCCGACTTTCAGTTGACCACATCAGCATGCCATCCTCGGACGCTTCCTTTAGAAGGGAGGCAATTTTATCCTCATTGAGAGCATTATCTTCATCGTTCATGAGCAGCTCCTTCAACACCGGCACTCCAACAGAGCATGGGATATATGCCATGACAGCGAGCAGTCTCTGAATATCAACCGATAGACCCTTAATCTTGTCTTTGATTGTTTTCACCACATCAGCGGAGACCTGATTGGCGAGCTCTATCTTGTCAACAGTCCATCTCCACTCAAAATACATCATATCATAGTACAAGGCGTTTTTTCTCACCATCTCTTCTAAAGCCTGCATCACACAGAAAATGTTCCCCATGGTTTTCGGATAGATAACCTCTACCAATTCAGTAACGCTATCCTGTTCTTCCATGCCAATCGAGTCGGCAATGAACTGGGTAATTGCATCCTGGGAGAGACTAAACAAATCTACCTTTGCTGCTAGGTGTCCTTTAGACTCCGTCACTTTTGTCACGATATTTGCAAACAGGTGATCCGCACCAACTTCATTAGACCGATAGGCACAAATGAACATTACATTCTTCAATTGTGCGTCATTAGCCAGAAGAAATAACAGCAACTCCAGCGATGGTCCATCAGCCCACTGCAAGTCATCGAGAAACAATATCAATGGTCGCTGCAGTGAAGACGCTATCAGAGTTAGCAATTCTCTCGTCGATTCCTTGACTGCATTCATAGACGGCTCGCCTTTCTTTCCCCATTCATCTATGATTGAACTTGATTCCATACGTTTTAATGTTTTTCTTTTATTGTCCACCAACCTTCCATCAAGAAGTGGACACAACACAGGAAAGATCTCAATCAATACTTGATTACCATCGGTATCTGGACCAATCACATCTGATCTCTGAATCCGTTTCCAAATTGTAGTGCAGAGCGAACGGGTATAATTTCGTGCAGCCTGCTCCAATCTATTATTATCTTGCTGACCATTGAGACTTGATACAATATTTCCAAATACTTCCGATATCGCCGAGAACGGTGATGCGCCACCGCTCTGTTGTATATATTTACCGCGAAAGTGCATTACCAGAGAAGAACTATCATTGGCTGCCGAGTTATTGTACTCTTGCTGAATTTGGTTTATAAATTCAGCAACGAGGGCAGACTTTCCTACACCACTGTACCCTGAAAGGAAAACTACTCGGCTGTCAATATCAGGCGACGATCCTGCAAAAGATACCTTCGCTGCTGCCCTATAATCATCTCTGTCGTCGGAATTATTTGTCGCCATGGCACCATAAAGCTGGCGCAGTACTCTCAACTCTTTATCTCGCCCATATAACTTCTTCGGGAATTTGATTCGTCCCTTCTCCATATCATCGTCGGCATCTGACCGATCATCGTAATGTGCCTCATCAAGCTGTTCGGCCACTGTTCCGTGGCAGCCGGAGACGTGGTAGTTATAGTCATAGTCGGGCATGGCTGAGAGTTACTTACACTACGTTTGTGTAATATCGAAAATGTTTATGTAGGTCTTTAGGAGGTTATATGATTTATGGTATGTAAGATAGCATGCAGCATTGTGCAGGGTTCTGGTTCGTGGTTCGTGGTTCACAAGATCACCTTATCTACCATACCCTTCTCATCCTTTCCCGATTTCTCTGTGCAGTGTTTTGAGAGAGTACTTACTAAGTACTCCTAGGTATTATGTACTCATTGACTCTATTAGTAATTCCCTTGCGTAGAAACAACCGCGCAAAAAAATTGCTCCAGGAGCATTTAGGTCCCGAGTTCGCTAGTAAAAAAAGTGATTAGCAAGCACTTTGGTCACTGCAAAAAATTGTTCCGCGCGCTCTCACGCACAAAAGTAGCTTACAACCATGTCAGCACACCCCCTCCACGATGGCCAATAATACACATTCGACAAAAAGGCGATCGGGAATGCCAAACTAAACACTATCCGAATATAATTATTCCTTGGATGACCTATTTATATCTAGTCCTCATTGAGTTATCTTCAATTGTTCCTGGGTGATTTTCAACATTTTTACTAGTTAAAATCAGTAGGTAAAATCGCCTAAACAACCCATCTGACCCATGCTAATTTACCACATCAGGACGAATACAGCAGTTACAATGTTGACCAGTGGCTCTATCGACAGCCAATAATGTGTGCTATCACATTACACCTGGTTATTCTAGTGCACAAGTATACCATGAATCTTACCAGGCTACGGAGTGGATATGTCGACATGGTTGCGCGAGTTCTAGTTGGAACTCGGGATATTGTATAACAGGGCACATAATTGACCTTCTTACCGGTAGGTGCCCCCTATTTGAATTTATCTCCTCTCTTTGCGGTTTCCCCTATTCTGCTACTGCGGATCGATTTTTCCACAATTTTGTGTGAGGTTTTAGTTTTAGAGAGCCGCTCAAATGCCGAAAATTAAGTTTCAGTGAAGTGGTTTACATGCTTGACCCGAGATACTATCCTTTAGGTGACTATTATGTGCGTGCATACTGTGCTGGGTACGTGGTGAAAGCTTATATTTTCGTCGAGATATGCATTCGAAGGTTGCTCTCTAGCTTATGCTAGCTATGATGGCTGATGGCCAAAGTTTTTTACATACATGGCAAAAAGCCAGTGTAAGCCAGTGTACTCTCACATGCAAATCTCAGCGGGGAATTGGGATTTTCGGCCAACCAACATACGTATAGAGTCAACAATATAGTCGACGAAAGGTGGGTAGTACTGGAAATGCATACTAAACATCTTCCTGAAACTTATTTTTAACTGAAAGCTCTAACAAAATTGTGAAAAAATCGATCCGCAGTAGCAGAATAGGGGAAACCGCAAAGAGACTGCTTAGCCCACTGGGCGTGCCCGCGGTACAGTCGTCGTACGGTTATTTTGACACACGCTTATTTTGACATTACAGTTATTTTGACACAGCAGCAGAGAACACTACCTTCTCTTATCGCTGGCTTCCCCGCTTCTCCCGAGGAGGGAGAAGAGGCAGCTCAGCCACACAAACCACCATGACCATGACCATGACATTACCATACACAATACTTACACAATACAGCGAGACAAATTAATAAAGTAAACGACAATGAGTGCTGCTAGATGTGCTGCGGGCGATTATTGCGACATGGAAGGCCTCCCCTTGCCGCCTGAAGGCAGCAGGGATTCGAGACACTTTTGTCTTCGTTGCGGACATCAGAAGCATGCGCCGTGTGGGCACCAATTTGATGATTTGCGAGGTAACGAAGAAATTCGTCCGAGACACCATTGCTGCTTGCAGAGGCAGCATTAGACGCAATCAAGAAACTCCGTGAGAATGAGAATGCGGGTTCAGAGGAGGACGACGAGAATGACGACGAGGATGATGATGCAGATGCACGGTACAATATCTTCTTCAATTCATTTGGTCATCTACGCTCTCGTAACGTCGAATTGATTATGGTCTTAAACAGCAAATCTGATGAATTGGTGAAAGATTTATCGTTGACTCTGGAACAACTGAAATTGACGTGGGAGCATGAAGACTTCTAAATATGTAAGCAACCTTGCTTTGTCTCCTCCTTTGTCTGAAACCTATGTACATACCTATGTACTGGTATTTAAGCTTATGTACCGATGCCTATTTACTTGCTACACGGATGTTTTGACAAGTACGGTTATTTTGACACGCTGAGCCAGAACACAGTGTGTCAAAATAACTGTACGACGACTGTAATAAGGTCAATATCTGGTGTGGTCTTAGGTTTATTTGCTACGCACGTTGGGCAAATCAAGGCGCAATTTGAGCTCGTGAGCGAGACTCAGAATCTTGTGCAGGAGAAATGAATACTTAAAACTTGCTGCCGACAGACGAGACAACATTCCTGGACATCAACAACAACGCGCTGAAGGCTGAAAACGGTCATTCTCGCCACTTTCATCAGGACCACCCTGCTCCCTGCCATGTAGCGTTAATTACCTATCATTGGCATTGGCTTACATATTAATTGCAGTAATCGTGGATCATTGATCATACAGATATACATCATACTCCCATTATATCTTCATCCTACGAAGCAAATCTTATCTTGATCGTTTGAAGAAAGTAATCATAAATCATTTTAGAATAAACAGTGGTGGCAACAAAACAAGCAAACAAACCATCTATTAATATTATATTTTATACACTCAACAAACCAACATCTCGCGGCACGGCAATAATCACCAGATACCTACCTATCTTGAGTACCTACACGTCATCACATGTGGACAATGATGTCAGGTCAAAGTAGTTTCGACCACAATACCAACAGCAACTATCCCGACAATAATGGTCCTCGTCGTGTCTACGTTCACCACATCAACGAAGATCCTACTCCCAACAACCATCATCACTCTATGGGATATGCACCCCAACAACAATATCAATATGCACCACATCCACCACCACTACCACCACAACCCATGTTTATACCCATGCCAATGCCAATACCACAGCCACAACCAATTCCAATGTTCATGGGGGGTGGATGTGGATATGGATATCCTCATTCCCAAATGCAACCGCCAGTGATTATTATCAATGGGAGTGGAGATCAAACAACGTCAGATGGTGGTGGTGGTGGAGGAGGAGGAGACGCTTCACCATCCGATGACAAAGAAGAAGAAGAAGAAGATCGTAATGATTCATCCACATCCACAAGTCCATTCCATCCCATTTCATTTGTCTCTATCATCTTTTTTGTAATCGCAAGCATCCTAGGGTTCATTTGTGTAGCGAAAATATATGATGTGTTTGAAAGTTCCATGAATGCCAATACTACCGACAACAACAACAATAATAGCAACAACTACTATGAGAATGACCAAGATTTAGATGAACATATACTCGACTATCTAGTAGTACACCGAACAGTTGCACTAGGTATGGGCGCCGCATCCATTCTCATGTTCAGTATTGCATTCTTACTATCCTTCTATGCCGGGATGAGGTACAGATTACAAAGTAAGAAGAAGAAGAAGAGCAAACCTAAGAATTGCTGTTTGGGTGGATTACTGATTGCTGCATGGATATTGTTTTGCTTGACTTTTATTAATGGGTTGATTATATTAGTGTTGGCGTTTGATGAGGAGGCGAGGATATATCCAGAGGTGGCGTTGAGTGCGGTGATTGGAAATATGGCTTCTTGGATTTGTATGTTTGGGTATTCACAGTTGGCAAGGAGGTCATGATGGAGGAGTAGTTGAGAGAGATAGAAGAGAGAGTGAGCATAATGTATTTAATTTGTTCATAAATTAATTCAAGTTGTTTAATGTAATTTGGGATGCACAGCTTCTATAAACTAGTACGGTCGAAAAGATCATACCAATTTTCTCTTTTGTTTACGTCTCCTCAACCCTCTGACTGGCTCACCTGCATCATGACGAACACGATAAATATTTGGTTCAACCTTTCTCACTTCTTGCATTTGATCAATTGTCTGTGGAACATTGTTATTTGGCTGTGGATCATCCGCAGGATCAAGTATGGTCACAATGGCATTGTAGGAGTGTCCCCTTGGTATTATAGGTACATCACCATCGACAGCGGAAGAAGACGAAGTAGTTGCAATAGAAGCTCTATTCAGCATCAAATCCTGATTTGATCGTAATTTTTTCTGGCTATTCTTTCCAGCACCACCGTCTGCTGTAGCAATTGACGCCATGGAGGATTGTAGTACGTCTTCTTCATTCCAGCGATTCTTTGTGCTTCCCGGAATCAAGACGACAATTAAAGACACATAGCCGATGATGACCAATAACGATAAGATGACGCCACAAGTGATACATAATGGATTGTTGCCTGTACTGCAATTCTTTGCACAATCTTTTCTCGTTCGTTTCTTGTTGGGCTTGAGAATTACCACGGGTGTTTGACTGCGAGGTTGGTGTAAAGCAGTATTGTGCCCGTAGTGAAGAAGAGCAGTCGAATCCATGGACGATGAAGACATCGGGGAGCCAGAATGACCATAATGATGGATACTTCGACCTCCAGCGCTAGAACCCCCCAATATTACTTCGGGAGGAAGTGATGGTGATGCAGATGACATCGATGATGAATGGAAAATATTGTGATGAGTATTTTCACTGTCCTGAACTCTGTACACTGTGGATGTGCCATCTGCATTCCGTAAGCGAATAGTCTGCCATGCCATGATGCCATACTTTCTCAAGGTGTAGGCTTGCTTTTGCTCGTTTCGATGTTTGTTGTGTTGAGAGCTGAGGAAATCAATTTGAGCAACGGCAAACGGCAAACGCGTTTTCTCGTGCAAACGTATCCTTTCCGATGCTCAAGAGAAAATCAGCGTTCTCATTTTTCATCTGAAAGGTGCCAAGTGTGCCAAGTGTGCCAAGTGTTGGTGTTCTTGATTTGAGTTCTGAGTTCCCGTGCTCGTGTTCCTGCCTAGTTCCTACCTATCGATCGTTACAACATAAAACACTGCTCTGTATTACACAAAGATGAAGAAACATAATATTATCACTACGTTTGGCCTCTTGCTCCTGCCGTGCGCCAGCTCTTTCATCGCCAACCCAAAAATTAGCACCTCCGTCTTAGTCTCAACTCGAGAGCCGTCATCATTATTCTTGCACGTGCAACAAATTCATGATCATAGGGACACCCTTGTGAAGCTCGATGACCCAATTATGAGTACAACAGATTCCTCGGTTCAGAATGATAAGCGTATACATAGCTTCACAAATCATATTGCTCCGATCGTTCTGGCTTTATATTTCATTGGCCACTTTTTGAACACCTACCACACACCATTGATGGATGATCATATTACTGTTGATCCTATGTTCGGCGGAGGGATTTTGATTGGCGTAGGGCTTTACTTGCTCAATTCTAGTATTGATGCAACGTATTTGAGCCCATCATGAGAAAGATCGATGCTTTGAGTAATGAATTGTATTGGTATTGTAACAATAATATTATTATGTTAAAGTTATGAAGTTGGCTTCGATCTCTTGCACTACATCAATTTCAAAGCATAAAGGCATATGCACATCATATAAGAGAAGACCCCCCTTAAAGTATGACACAAGATTGTTCTTGTCCTTCTTGCCACCTCTGGAACTCATCATTCAGAATCTTAGTTCGCTCCATCCAAATACTTTCATTTCTATTCTCTTTCAGTAGCAATGCGGAAAACGACAGTGCCCCACCAGCAATAGCCGGAAGAGCCAGTGGTCCAAGCAAACTTGATGCCAGAACACCAGATGCCGCTACGGTGATACTATTTCGTTTCCCTCCATCTACTATTCCAGCTACTTGAAAGGTTCGGAAGCAACCTGTCTTGCACCATACTGCTACTGTCTCACAATTGGACTCTAGTAAATCATACTTGGGGATCAGATGCGGATTTGACAGTAAGAATTTGACTCTTTGTAAGACTATAACATTGTCATCTGCACAGCTGTCTCCTACATCATATTCTTCCTTTTGCCATTCCGATACACTCTCATACGTGGTAACACGTACTCCATGCCAATGAGGTAAGCGATGATTTAAATTCATTGTTGACCCACTTGCTACACTGTCCGGAATGGCAAAAGTACCATTGTCAGGAGCGGTAAAATCAGCAATCTTGAGTGGTTGTTTTTGGTTTTCCTTATTTGCATAGAGAACGATTCCGTGGTGCTGGTAACGCACCCCCCCCGCTGTCTCACACCACATCCACACATGATCACCCGGATGAAACGACTCTGAAGATTCCGTCAAAGTAGTATCATGATTTAGATTGTAGAGAGCATCAATATCTTCATCAGCGGAGAAAAAATCATCATCGTCATCACATCTGATTTCATCCATTTTTCAAATTATGCGTCTAAGTATGTTTTTTCTCATTATTCTTCACACTGTCCCCATATCCACATCGTATTACCAAACATCTTTTCTACCAGCTGAGTCATTAGTCCACCTACTCCTTTTATCCAGGACAAGAATAGCTTGGGTTTGCTTGCTGCCTGCTGCCACAAAAACCACGAATGATAGCCAGTTCCACGAACTTCAGCAACCTCCGCTCCCCGAGCCCGAGCCTTTTCAGATCAGCGCTATGCCCCGAAGGCCCCCTATTATTGATCACTTGGGTACTAATGGATGATAACAGCTCGATTTATACCCATTATTAGGCAGTTCATCCCAATATAAACAGGGGGGAGTCCCTCTTTACTGTTGATTCCCCTTTTTTCTAGGGGAGGAACTCAAAAATGAAAGCAGCAAGAGATGCCACAAGATCTCACGCAACAACTAACATGGTCATGATGAAAAAGATGACACGCCGACGCTGTCACGGCGGCAATAGCAGATGGACAATGATGACGGCATCTGTTACTACTTTCTTATGCAGTCTCATCATCTTGACGATGGGCGAGACGACCGACAACACCGCCGAATCTGCAAATAATCTTCCTGCACATCCAAAGGTATGTGACAGCCGTTTGCTGCCCAATCGTCGGGTTGACAACTCATTGTACGTTGGAGGAGAAGCAACGGCACAGGCATACAAACCTAACGCTCCAATTAAGACGAGCGTTTGTGACGAATCATCATCAAGTAGTGATTATAATGTGCACAAAGTTGCTCATTGGTCATTGTGGCGCAGCGACTACAAAGATTTAGTGCCCATTTTCATAAAAGGAAACCTACTTTCTTGCAACAGTGGTGATGCCACTGCTGCTGCTGCTGCTGCAATCGGGAATGACGCAACCTTGGAAGTGTGGCAGCCACGTCCCAATGGGACGTACTCATCGATTCGACCGGGTATAGAGGAGGGTGACTGCCGTGCATCAGTACCAATTACAACGACAACAAAATATAGTAATGATGACGATAGCAATATTGATACCGATGATATCAACAGAATAGGCACGGTTGAGTTCGAAACGTTTGCACCTGGTTCGATTGGAATTCTTAATGGACTTGTACCATCCTCTTCGAGGGATTATCTGCCCTACAAACCTGGAGCCATCCATATGTTTCTTAACGTAGAAGGGTATCAACCATTTCTAATAGAGCTCAGAATGAGTGAATTGAATGATTGGATTCCAGCAAAGATAAGCAGGGGAAGATTCAAATTATCTGGTGGGAAGTCGTCCTCTAACAATAGTGATGGTATAGAAATATTATCTGTAACACCGAAATCACCACCAGGATATGAATTGGCAATTGAGGTGGAAATAAACTTGTTCCTTGTCAGAAATGACGAAGAATCACAAGACCCCATAGGCGACATATTCTGCTCCCATAATCTACAACGAGGACGATTGAATTGGATACCATCATTTTTCAAGGAACCGATATCAGTTTGTTCAGCTGCGTACATGGATTTCTTTGCTTTGTGAGAGTCGACTGAGACTCAGAAAACCTGTTGTAATTGTAAAGTAATGTTGATATTTCTACCGGAAACTGGAAACTGACCAAGGGCTCCTTCATAAGTTAAAAGACGATAAACAAGAGTTCTTCTATTTCTATCCTTACTGGGTAGGAAGTAATGCAAGTGCAAGGAAACGGCTGCGGCTGTACATGAGAGGGTGTGGTATTTCGAAACACTAGGTTGGCCTGGAATACACTGTTACACCATCGTCAATCCATTCGTTATCCACTGGAACTAATGACATGAAACGCTGGTTGCATTCATCTTCGCACACACGAACACTTTCATTCGAGATATTAGAAGTCTCCCTTTCAACCAAGTAGCCAAGCCCTCATTGTACACGCATCCAAGAAGACATGCGACTGACGCAGAATATCTTGGCCCCAGGGTAGGTGAACACCAATGCATGCCATCCGGAGAAATCTTATTATACTCACAACTTTGTACATTAGTACTGTTGGGCCTCTTAGCACACACCATTGGTTTGCTGTGTGGATAAGAAAACTTTGAGACTCGTTCAAATCTATCAAGTAAGAAATCAGCGTTCACCCCTTCCCACCCATTTACTGAAAAGTTTCGATCAACATCATACCCCATGTGCTTGGCATTTGTCCAAATCATCTGGTTGGTAAAGTTGCCAAACTCTTGTACTAAGATCCAACGAACACTACTGAGATTATCCGTTGGTGAGGATTCCCAGTTTTTAGCAATTTGTCGAATCATTTCATTGACTCTCTGTATCCCAACCCAATCATTAAGCGACTGGACATTGTTACTAAATGTAAGCGTCGAGATGATGACAGTTTCTGCTCCAAAATGTTTTCCAACGAGATCAATTGCTTCCATGATTTTTTCTTTAGTGACTGAACTAATATCTTTTATCCACCCCAATGCCGGAATTTTCAGAATTGCAGCGTTGAAGCTTCTGCCACCCTTGCGCCTAGGCCGCTCACCATCGACTATTGGATGGTGATTGTCTAAGAAAGATGCCACTAGATCAGTCCCCCATAAAGTTGAACCATGTTTACACTGATGCATGCGAATCAAGGAATTGGAAGATAGTATACCGTTATATCTAAAGAAAGCTGTACCACCACCTCCTCTGATAGTAGATTGTGTAACACAAATATGTCTCTTCTTGGACATGTAGCTGAAGGTACCCTTGATAGAGTTGGACTCATAATCATAGTGAGGCTCCAGTGCAGCTGAATCAAATGCTTGTGCCAATTGACTTGCAATTGAGTCCCCGATAAAGATCATATTGAGATCTGTGGATACTGATACTTAAAAATCAAGGACACCCTTATGAGCAAGAGTAGAAGTCAGATCTGCATTATCTTCACACGATAATGGTGCATATATTCCAGGAGGATTGACAGCCATGTCGTCTAGGGTATGAAGGCGAAATGCTATCCGACGATATGATGGACCTGATGGATAACTGAGATTTGAAAAATCATTGAAATTTTGCAGCTGTAGTTTTATTGAGCAGGCTGTACCAGGCTTCATTTCCTCTTTGAGACGACCACTAGATGGAATTATCAATTCATTAGTCAGAGAGGGGTTTTGAAAAAGATGGTAATAAGTAAAAATGGATGCTGCCATTATGAGCAGTCGGCGTGTGAGTCTGACCCTCAGTGGTGACAGTGACATCATTCTACTGTGTAAGGTAGGCTCTAATTAATGTAGGTGTAGGTATAGGAGTTTTGTCAATGAAGATTGCTTACAATTGGTAGAGTTGTTGTAGTAGGTGTAGCATCACTAATAATCATTACCATCGTTTTGTTGGACCCATAAGTGGGGTTATTTAGGTCTCCTCGCGGACCGGGATGCGACAAAACTCACACAGATCACAGGCTTGGATTTTTTCTGCTAGCTTTTTTGTTTAGTGTCGAGCGCTATCAGGATCTATGCGTGTTTTGTCGGATCTTGGTCCGACAGTTGTCGCCTGCTAAATCACGCACAAATCACTGCATGAAGAGCAGCACTGCATCCTTTCAATTAATACACTAGTTTACGAGACTACAACGGCAGCAACAACGTCGGGTAGCGCCTTTGCCGATGCTTTTTCGGTAGGTTGGGTAGCCAGCACATCATGAGGAACGAAAAGAGGCATATCTCGCTGCCGACTGCCGATGCATGCAGCGGGCGCCGGAGCATCAAATGAATTCAGCAGCAGGAGATCAACAGCGGCACTTTCATTCTTCCGTGTCTCATTCATTACAATAGACGACAAACTCCCGACGATGAGGTAGGTTGCCGCTGGTGGTGGTAGTGCACAGTGCACTCATGGTCTCATCCAGATGAAATATAAATTCAGCCCAGAGATTGGTGAAGGTGCGAAAGCAGTGCAAGGGAAATACAGAATCACACCAACAAAGTAATGAGTGCTTTATGTATTCTCTTTGTCACAAAAAACATGCTGCCGCCGAGTAGGATACTATCTGCTGCACACTTGATAACGCCATGTTGAGGTGGAATGTGGAATGTCAGCAATGTGCCATACCGCCGGCAAAGAGAGGAGGGAAGAAGTGACTCTTGATGCAACAAAAGAATTCCAAGAAAAGGCGCTCCTTCGTACACTGTCTATATTCTGTTTTGAAGAGAGAAACATGGTGGAACTAAACCTGAGGAAGATAGATTTCGTCAAATGTAACTTGATATTTGAGATGTAATCTCTGCTTGAATGCTTGGCATCAATGAGGAAGATGACACGAACAAGACTGGCACATATTGAGTCACCAATCTCGCTCAAGCTGATTCTTGCAGCATCTATCAAACTTTCCATCTTGCAGTAAGTTCGAGATAGAATGTTGTTTGAAGATAAGAAGGTATTGTTTTATGGCAAGCTAGACAAACATGCAGGCTTGGGTGAAATTTGGAATGAAAGAGATAGCTTTGACAGTTTAACTATGCAATCTATTTGTCCACTATTTCTAGTCTTTGAAATTTAGCCGGTGAGTTGTTGATAGATCAGCTTTATTTCTCCACAGGCTTGACTACAAATACATATGTCACAGATTGAGTCAAATGCACATACTCCTTGCCAATTCAGCAACCAGTCAGGGGGCACAGTGATAAGTACCATGATAAGAAGAAGAACTTGAGAAACAGTACTTGGAGACATACTTCGAAAGTAATGGTTGATACATCATCATAATTTTTCGTAAACATGATATCAAAGCATGCTGCCGTCTGCCGTCGCATGATTAGCATCTTTCGCTTTTTTTCCTTAGAGTTATTGCGGAAATCTGACGAGCTCTAGCGTAGATAGCGTGGGCGCGTGGCGCGTCAGTATGTAACGTTTCTGTACGTGGGCAGTACATGGGTAGGAATCAGCTAGCCAGATTTTTTGTACATAGAGGGTTATGTTCCCCACCAAAGAGGCCTCATTCTCGCTTTTTGGTTAGTTCAAACTTTGGATAATGTGAGAATAGACTGGGGCAAATACAAAAACTGTGGGGTGAAATTTGTGTTGAGCATAATTTTAACACCTTTCTCTTCCACACTCTATAGTTTATATAATTATATCCCTTAGGATATTTTGTTTGCCGAGTCTTAATTGGGTTGGCGTTAGGGGGGCTTGCGCTCTTCGACTCCAAGAAGGTACTCCCTCTGTCCCACAAAAAATGAGCTTTTTGATTTAAAATAGTTAAAATTTGGTCAATTTCCGTCCAAAAAATTGCTATCGCACATCGTTGGAAAGCTTATTTCACGCCGGTTACGATTATATGGAGGTTGGAGGTTGTTAAGCAAGTATTTGTAATGATATTGTGACAAAAGGCGTTAAAATATCCTTATATCTAACCCTATTGTAAAATGAAGAGGCCTCTCGGACACTTGTGTAGGACCTCACGTAGGAATAAGTACGTCAAATAGCTAGTTTTTTGTGGGACTACGATTAACTTCAAATAGCTCATTTTTTTTGGGACAGAGGGAGTAGCAGCTGTTCGGCCCCTCAAATTGAAATATCCTGGATAATTTTTTTTCACTGTAGATTAGGCGGGGACAATTTAATCTATTTTATTTTAATTCTGTGTATGGCCAGTGCCAAACCACAGTCATAGCTGTCTCATCTCCTTGACTCCATCAAGTGGATTTTTTTATGTACGTAGGAATCGTCCAAGAAGCGGTACCAAAGTGGCGCCATCGATCTTCGAGCACATCACCACCATGGGATTTCCGCCCGAGTAGCGTACTTTACTAAGCATTGTGCTGTTAGATCAAAGATATAATGCTCGTGATGCCTATATAAATATTTATGAATGTATGGAGCAGCTTGGTATGTACCGATTTTACATATGATGTAAAATGCAAGCCAATTAGTGCACAAGAATGTGTATCCTCAACTCCTCAGGAGCAATGAACGATGGTGTTGTAACAAATATTTCAGCACTATCGACAAGAAACACTGTTGAAATAATGAACTTTAGACGCATATCAATGATGGATATATCTTATTGTTGTATAATAATAATTTATGAGGCCCACAGATCCGTGTTATACGACATAAATGCATGCAGATAAACAACTATCTCATAAGAGAGAATACTCTTTGTGCATTCCAACGATATCAGCAGTGAAAATATGCAGCTTTATCCTTCGAACATTAATTCATCGAAACCTAAGAGCCTTAAAAAGTAGTTGAAGATCCTACTCCGATCTATTCAGACGCAATGTGGCGACATAACAACAGCCTTCTTCGGAGACAATATGTGCACCTATTCCACCCAATCAACTTCAAGTCACTCAACTATGACCCTACATCATCAATAACCTACGACAACATTGAAACGAGGCGCATTGCCGAAAAGGAGATGAAACGGCCCAAACGCAAGATCACGTACTTGACAGACACTCCAAAGAGTACTGGGAAACGAAAGAGAGAAAGCGTGGACAAAGATGATGGATTTGATATTGACATAAGCGACTTCTTACAGAATATGAATGACGAAGGTGTGCCACAAGCCTTAGAATCACGGCCACTTGCTGACGCCGATCTCAGGTCTCATGCCAAGATCATGAAAAGATCAAATGTTCGTGCATGTAGCGCTATCAAAACTCATGTTGATGACAATATCTCTGTACTCGAAACTGCGAAGAAGCCATCGACATCAACCACAAACTCAGAGCACACTAAAAACAACGCCGACACCAACAATCATCAACAACATCAACCCGCACCCTACAATGTTCGTATTCGATATGAGGATATCCTCACTTTCATTCAAGGATCTTTGCTTGTTGGTAGCAATGATGAAGGTACCTTTGATAGAGACATGGATGATGGAGACGGAGATGGAGGAGAAGAATCTACATCATTGAAGTTTAAGCGGCAATGTCTCAAAAAGATTCCCACCATGTACGAGATTGCAAGGGGAAAGACCAGTAAGTACAACCTCGACGACAAACAATTTATTGCCTATCAAATAGTTTGTTGTACATTTCTGCTCCAGCTCGTCATGGAGGGAGATCACTATGATACCAAGCTTGGAGAATTGCTAGGAGCAACGCTCGGTCCCTTGGCGGAAAGCGTGCAACGTAAAAAAGACAGTCTTGTACAGGAACTCAACGCAAAAGGAGGAAAGGAGCACCTCATTATGTTCATCACAGGTCCCGCTGGTTGTGGCAAGAGTACAACAATGGAAGCAGCTCAACACTATTGTCACAGATTTTGCACTGCTATCGCAGCTGCCTTCAATGATTATACTTTCTACTTCACTGCAACAACCCGGTCAGCTGCAGCTCTCTTTGGAGGAACAACAATCCACAGCGCAGCCCACTTGAACAAAAGTAGGATCAATGATGAGATGAGGGCTATTTGGCGCGATGATGTGCGAATCCTCATTGTTGATGAAATATCTTTTTTCAAGGCTAGCGATGTGGTAAAACTTGACAAGCAACTGAAAAAGCTCACTGGCCGGTATGACATGGTTTATGGGGGGGTGTCAATAGTCTTCTCTGGAGACTTCCACCAACTTAAGCCAATCTGTGCAGAAGATGATGTGCTCTACTCTAACTCCGATGCAGCTTCGGTTTGGGAGAATACCATCAACTGTGCCATCTTTCTTGATAACAGCCACAGATTCAAAGACGACCCCGAGTTTGGGGAAATACTCGCTAGAATGAGAATGGGGGAGGATACACGTGAAGATAGAGAGCTAATAAACAAGCGAGTAGTGAGCACTAGCACTAGCTCCACCTCCACCCTTACGTTGCCTGAACACGCACCTGACGCATGTTTCGCATGCTCTACCAACAAAGAACGAAATGGCGTCACGGCAGCAACGTTCAAAATGCACATAGAAGAAACACACCCTACCATTAATGATGATAGTTCACCACCTGACCACACTCTCATAATTGAGGCATCAATATCCAAAGCAAACCATACTGATACTAATTACGAGGATGAAAGGGAGACCAAGAAAAGGAGGACAAGACGAAGACGAAGGCGTATGCAACGCAGAAAGGTTTCTGCAGCTTTCCACGACACCATTACCACGCAACTGGGAGATGATGACATAAGGTCGACCAACTTTGCCTCAAATGGAGCTAAAATCGAGCCCGCCCTACGCATTTACCCCGGATCCCACCATATGTGCATAACGAATGAGGATCTTGACAAAGGGCGAGGCAACGGGACCCTTTGCAAGTGCTTGAAAGTCAAACTCAGAATGGATGGGCGGGAGAGAAGGTGGAAAAATTGGGATGGAAAGAAGGTATGGACTGTTTCTGTTGACGACGTGGAGTGGGTAGAGTTCGAGCACTACCCAACTAGTATTGGCTCCAAAGCACGGACCTTCAAGCTCAAACCACAAGAATTTTCGGCCACTATCAAGTTCCCTCTGACTGAAACAATAAATACAACAGTAGGCAATGCACAAGTCAAGCAGGTTCCTGTTAACTCCAACACAGCAACTACTGGCCACAAGCTGCAGGGAATGTCAAAAGACATCCTCATTGTGAATGACTGGAATTACCGATGCGTGAACTGGATATACGTTGTCTTGTCAAGGGTGAGAACACTAGCTGGACTCTACCTAATGAAACCATTGGACCTTGAGCGCAGCTTCAATGTTCCTCAAAATCTCATTCGCTTCGAGCAACGCTTGAAGGACACCAAAGAACGACCAATTCTCGACATGTTGGGTTACCAATCGAATGCAGAGATCGATACCGATACAAAGCAGTGAAGAGTTGAAGTCATCTAAAAGTAAAAATAGAAATCCAAGCTTCGACTGAGTCGAGCGTAGGCTTATTCCGGAAATCTGAGGAGCTCCAACATAGCATAAGTAGATAGCTCGTGTTACATTGTACGCGTGGGCAGACCCGTCCATCCCACGCAAGAGATGTTGACCGGTATTTGCAAAATCTCATTTCACGACTAGTGAATAGGCTAGCCTATTCCATCAGGAATGTCCACCCTATTCCATCGAAAACCTAAAATTATTACGTTGGACAACTTCATAATTAAAAAAAAAATACAATAGAGAACTCAATAAGTATGCATAGAGGGTATAATAATTCACCCGAGAGTCAACTTTGTGTGTCAAGATAATCTTGGTGTATGTACCTGATGTCGACAAGCTATCCAGAGGAGACTAATGGAGCCGGTCATACTGCAGAGCTTGTACGGCAACGCAAGAATGCCTCTATCAGCCCAGAGGAAAGGGCAGCTCAAAGGGCTAAGGCCGCCGCTAGAGTAAAGCTTTACCGTCAACGCAAGCATGCCTCGATGAGCGCAGAGGAGAGGGCAGCTCAGAAGGCAAAAAAATCCGCTGCGGCAAGGCTTCGCCGTCAACGCAAGATTGAGTCGATGAGCGCAGAGGAGAGGGCAGCTCAGAAGGCAAAGAAGACCGCTGCGGCAAGGCTTTACCGTCAACGCAAGATTGAATCGATGAGCTCAGCAGGCAAAGAAGGCCGCTGCGGCTTGGCTTTACCGTCAACAAACGAATGCGATGACCCCAGAGGAGAGCATTGGAAAGAGTTGTGATTACGAAATTGTTGTTGACAAAACCCATCCAGTCCAACAGGCACGCAATCATGAAAAGAAAGAAAATCATGAATACATGTAAGAGAGAAGAGAGCGAAAGCAGGAGAGCCGGGAGAAGCTTGCCCTGCCGCCGCACGCCAATATATATCTTCTTCTTTTACTAGCCTCGCTGACGCTCGTCTAGCCGCTGCGCGGGTTTTCTAAATAAGAGAGGAGGCACCGGCTATCTACTACGATATTGATTGTGTCTACTTATATACATAGCAGTATTCAAATAGTACGTTATGTAACACTTTAATAATTATGTAATAAAGGTTGTACATTGCCTTCTACGAATGCTGTGTAGTGATTACTGAGACACGGTTGGGAGAATATTGATTTATGTGAGAGGGATTATCAACGGGGGGGCAAGGGGGGGTGTCCCCCCCCTGAATAATCAAATCTAAGCCAATCAAAGAAAGAGTCAATCGAAAATTCTAAAAACGGGGGGGGCAAGGGGGGGTGCCCCCCCCTGAACAATCAAATCTAAGCCAATCAAAGAAAGAGTCAATCGAAAACTCTAAAAACGGGGGGGGGCAAGGGGTCAAATCAAGCCAATCAAAGAAAGAGTCGATCGAAAATGCCCGTGAAGGCCAAAGGACACGCCAAAGGGCCCGGACAGAACGACAGAACTACCGACCGAACGACCGACCGAACGACCGACAGAACGAACGACAGAACGAACGACAGAACGAACGACTTAGCTCCTCTCATTATTTAGATTTTTGTGATGTGACATGTGTTTGTGACATATATCATGCAGTCCGACAAGGGTCCGACAAAACACACAGACATAAATCAAAAGTGCTTGTCAGAGCATAACTTGAGTTGGGGTTAGGGTTAGGGTTAAGTCAATTTAGTTTTGTCTGTGTGACAGTAACTGGCACTGACGTACCTAATCCTACGTACAATATGGAAACCAAAAGTTTTTGGCCTGACTCACCTCCGATAATGGCATCTAAAAACAACCAATGTGAAAATGGGCTCCCTACGACTAGCCATAACTCAGTAACTACTAGGATGTTGACCCTACGTGGGCTGAGCCCCTGCTTTCGTTTTATGATATCAGTGTGTTATCTTTCGCAGCATCAGAGTCAAGTACATAAGTCGCAGATGGCTTTCCTGCACTGAAAATCAAAGAAATTGAGCTGGTCAAGATGTGAAGTGCACATAAAAGTAAAATCATATCTAAGTGTCATTGTAATGCCATTCGTGTATTTGAAGATTTGAATGGATCTCTAGTCCAGGTCCAGTGGTGATGACGGATAGAGACGAGTTGAGAGCGATGTCGATGTTGAAACGCGAGACCACTAATCTGTACGCCGGTCACAACTATGCACTTCAGATGACTGTGATAATTTGATATAGTTTACAATTTACAGTTTCGTTTGTTATCCCGTGCACAATTCTGTTGACTTTCAAAAAGCCAAGACCAGATAGACAATGAAAGAGCACCTTCAATCATTCGTAATTGATCTCCATTACTCTCCCCTCCCATCTCTCTAGCATATCATCGCTCCCCCCCACCTCCTCAATCAACCAATCCAAACATATCATCCCCCTTCTATCCAACACGAAGGATAATCATCTATGATAATATCTAAAACCCATAATTCTTCTTCTCATCCTTATACACAGGATTCACCTGACCCACATCCCGCTTCAACACAACCTTGGCATACTTCTCCACCGGCCCCTTACAATTCTCATAATGATTGACCCCCTCCTTTCGATAACATTCGATGACATCACGACGGAGAAGACGGACGGTTTCGTAGGCGACCTGACGTTCACGTGCGCGTTGTTCGATGGATTGGAGGTACTTGACTGGGTTTTTAGCTCGGCCGAGTCCATCCTTTTATTGTTGTATGAGTTGGTGATTAATTTTGATATATATTATTGATGATGATGATGTAGCAAGCAATGGAAAATGTAAAAAGGTGATTAGTTGTATTGTTCTTTTTCATTCCGTGATAGCGGCGCACTATTATTCAATTAAGAAAGAGCTCGCCTGATTATTTTTCTAGCGTCCATCAGCGTGGATCACAATCACAAATATTTCCAAAATAATCCTTTGTATAGGTAAACGCAGTGGATACTCTCATTATATTATTTGCATGGCAGCACCGACATTTCCACACCGCCTGATGCCGATGAACACACATCATGTGTGTGCACAAAATATTTTAAAAATCTGGTGCTGCTTACCTCTGAGTGATCTTCATGGGGATAAGGAGGGAGTGCGAACTCCGGCACCTTCTTTTCGTCGTACATATCCGTCATCTTGAATTGGTGGTTGTTGTGTTATGTTGTTATGGGTGGGTGGTAATGGTAGTGTCGGCGGCGGCGTTGGTTTATAGCTTTGGTGGAGAGTTGAGCAGGCTGTGGTCCCGCTGAAGCGATGATTAGCGAGGAGAAGGGCTCTTCCAAAATTTGCATCTCTCAAGTTTGCTTGCTGTTCAATTATTATTATGTTCATTCATTGTACAATGCTCGAGGTTGCTCGGTAGATATAAAGTTGCTAACTGCTAACACTGAAGTAGGAGTCTTTATTGGTCAAAGAAGAGGACGGTGTCAGGTATCGCGGGTAGAAGCAGCTACGACACAACGCTGATCTCTAGAGAGCTTCATATCAGAGAAGTCAATCTTTCATTTGCAAACTCAATCAGCGATCATATCTAAATACCACAATCAATCAATACACCAACATCAAAGAAGAATTCTATATCACAACTAATCAGGCTAAAACATGGCAAGCAGCAATTCCGAAAAGATGCAAGAACAAATAACACTCTCAAAGAGAATGTTCATCGCAGGATGCTTTGGCTTACCGTGGTTATGGATATGCAACGTACTGTACTTTCGTTCGCGTGTCTTTCAACCAATGGTGTTTATAGATTATTGGCCTGGGCATGTTCCACCACCAACGGTTGGACAAGAGGGCAGTGCCAGTGACCAGGAACAATCGGTGGAGGAGCAATTAAATAGGATGGAATTGAAAAAGTGGGTAAAGCGATCGACTTCTGGAGCAGTCATTGTCATGGGTGCCTTCATTGCTTGGATCATTACTTTTCAGACGAATAAAGATTTCTTTGGGTCCAAGTGGTTTGTTGTTGACGAGACTGAAGCTGTTCAGAGCGGTTGGTAACAGGAGAGTTGCCAAAGATTGAGGCAACATGTACAATAAGAATATGATAAATGTCATGAAAAGAAAAATCTTCATACACTGAATCATTCTTTACTTGTTTCTCCTTAACAACAGTCCGTTTGGAAATATCGACACGTAAAATGCAATTGATAAAACCACTCTTACAGCAAAACCTTTCCATTCTTCTTTGTCTCTCTACCTTCTTGGTCCAAAAATGCATGAGTCAAATCTCTCAATGCTTGCCTTGGACTTCGCAACGATGGCAACTCACCCGTCATCTGTCCTGCATCTTCACTATAATGTTCTCCAATCACATCTGTATTGCCGGCGATTATATTGAACGCCAGTCTTGATATGATACCCTTCATCCCTCGAATAATGTAATCACGTTCCAATACTGTTGCTGCCTCAAAGATGTGTACCATACCAGTGGAGAGTGTCGTAACCGAGAAGAAAGTGCTTGTTGAGACAGACTTGGACGCATCTGGAGAAAAATTATTTTGCGATTCAAAGAGTTGTTCTTCAGGTGCTGCCACTATCGTATCGATGTCCAGCAAATCCAGCCTATGCCACAAGCGCTTTTCTTCAGTGTTAAATGTAGTATCATCATTGAACCGGGATGCTACCCGCAACACGGCCCAGGATAGACATGGCTGCTTCAGCTTCTTGTCATGGCAGTCCCCTGGGCGGAGGAAGATTTTGACGGTGGATTGAGTCCAGTCGGAAGTGGTTGATGGGTTTTGTGGAGGTTCATGGTAGATTACTTTGATACCATCCCGAATAATTTCCTATGCGATGAGATTGGATGATGAGATTTTTGAATTGATAAACATGGTTAGGTGACGAAAACTCGACAAAGCTGACATGAATAGAATAGATGACAAAAACGACAAAGTAGGCAAACTCTCTGCAACAAGCCACGTACATTGTTGAACTTCAAAGCAAACTCCTGCTCTTGCTCATTCTCCAAATCAACCACATCTTTCTCCACTGTTATTTCTTGACCGCATAGCGCATCACACTGCTGAATTGGTGCACAAGTCGTATCCTCATTACACTTTAAAAATCCAAGCAATTGTTCAATACCGCCGGCCTGTGTTGCGGCGGATGTCTTATCAGAAGTAAACAACGATTTGATTGCATCATCAATGGATTGACCTCCATCGATCACTTTATTCTTTAAAGACACCTTGGACCATGTCGACTCGGGCTCCTGCTGTGCTGCGTTCAAATTTTCCTCCACAACGGGCAAAGACTGTACTGAAGTACCTTCTGGATCTGTAATGACTGATGGAATAGACACTTCATCTTGGTTCAACTTGCTTACAAACTTTGGAACATGCGACCGATTTTTTGAAAAAAATCTTCTCTGAGTAGTTGTGACATTATTCCTGACATCGACAGGACTTCTCATCTGAAACGGACTATCTGATGTCAATTGCAATTCCACATCTTCTGATTCATCCATAGAGAATGCTCTAACACCGACAGCAGGATGTGAGAAAGTCCTTGTAACGGAAGCTTTCTGTGTTGGTTGTGCAGTCATCTCTCTTGCAGTTCCCCCATCTCTCTTATCGTAATACTGACCGATTTCATTTCTGATTTGGTTAGACTTGACCTGCTGCGGTATGTTGGAAACTGGGGCAGTCTCGCTGTGCATGTTGTTGTACGAGGATGGAATCGGCGGCATCACCATTTGCTGTGAATTGGAAGCCACGTTGGAAACTAGGGGTGTCTCGCTCTCCATCATGCGCTTGTTGTATGAGGTTGGAATCGGCGGCTCCACCCATGCATTTTTTGGTGTTGAAATAGGTAGCTCCGTTTCCTCCTGCGGAATAGGTGAACCAGGCGCTGTGTCTGGTGTATTCGCTTCATTATTAGTTCCCACCTTGCTTGGAGTGCCGAGGCTCCGATTATACTTCTTTCGTTTGAATAATTTGACGCCCATTGTTGAGAAGTAGAATTACAATAAAATGATATTCGGTACGTGGTTCCGTGCTTTGCAAAAAGAGATCGTCGATAAGGCCTGGTGATGATAGCAGCAGCTCTCCTCAGGAGGTCAAACCTTTATTAGTAGAGAGTGTAGACTCAGCGCACTTATTTTAGCTGCACAAACGTGTAGCATTGCGTATAAAAGGGATTGTGTCCAACATTGAAATATCAATTCCTCATGCTCATGTCATTATCATTGGCCAACTTTGGCCGAGAGGGCTGAAAGTGAAAGAGGCGCAAAAAAGGAAAAGCGCAAGAAGTTGCACAACTTTGATTCTCTGTATGTGTCATAACGACAAAAAGGACAGCTCACCGTATGAGTGTCGCATGGGATAACCCGCAGCTCGACCGCGACCTGCGCTCCAAGTGGATGGGAAGGGTCAAGTCTCAATTCTCATAATTTTAGAAGACGTTCTTCATTGATGACGCATCGGACAGAGTTAGATCTCTCTTCAACAACAGACGTCGTGGAGGCGGTCGCCGAAAAAATCTTCACATCAAAATCGACACCATTCATTTTCCAGCGATCTTTCCCAAAGATTGGCCACTTTTTAAACACAATAAAACTGAGCACTAAAGGGCCATCTCTCATAGGTTGTCCTGTGGGAAGACACATCTTCTGACGTAAATTTCTACCAACGTCGCAACCAAAAGAGCTATATTTATAGTATCACAGCGGCCAGCGGTTTGGGGCATACTAGTCCTACATTAGTGCAGCATTTTGCAGTCCTTTTCAGCACAGTCGGCGAAGGCGAAGGGAACGGCGGATCCAATAAATATCGTCGAAGTAAGAGAAGAAGAATATCTTCATCGCAGAATCAACAAGATTCTACCAGCCATGGTCATTAGGAGACCAAAGATAACGATGTCGAGTGCATGCAACTAACACTAACAGCAACAAGCCAGAAGCAATGATGGCTCAAGAAGAACCGCCTTTTGCGCTTCAAAAACCACAAGTGAGTTCGAATCGATTGGCGCCGTACAATTCGACACATGCTCCTGCCCGAGAGAAGGCTCTTGATCTACTCAGCCTATCCTACAACGATGTGCTGTTTGATCTAGGGTGCGGAGATGGACGACTACTGTTCACCGCCATGGAACGGTTCTACGATGATGATTACTTGATGCAGCAGCACCAGAAAATATTCAATAGTGTCGTCACAACCTCTCGTCTGCCTTTACCAGCAAATGATTTTAACGATAATCGTCACGAAGGGAAGGAAGTAAAGTTCAATGATGACACAAAAAAGTTGAGGCAATCTCTAGACAATCTGTCTGAACCTCTCATCCCACACATGATGTGCAACGCATCTGACGACGAAGAAGAGAGTAGTAATGACATTTCTTTTGATACACCGAGCAAGATGCTTTCCGTTGCATTTAATCAGTCATTTAATACTCCGGAGGGATCAGCAATATCTGCTATGGCGTCTCCAGTAATGATGACGCCACACGTACATCCGTTGCCTACAACTCCAACAACGAGCAACAGAAAAAGGTGCAAGAATGATTTTCCTACGCTGCATCTTTCTCCAATAAAGAACGAAGCTATGAAAGAAATTCAAGATATACCACACACGATTACAGCATCCGCTTCAAATGAAGAACTTTACCAAGAAGGGAATAAGGCATCGCCTAGAAACAGGAAGTGGTCTCTAACATTTTCTGATACACGTACTCTATCCTCTTCCTCATCGCAGACGGTGGGTCTTCGATGTGTTGGAATTGAGTATGATCAAGCACTCGTCGAAGCTGCAAACAATCAGATCGACTCATTTAAAATGTACGAGTCATTTGATGATGGAAATTGGGTAAAGAAGCGACTTTGCATTCGATGGGGCTGTATATTTGACGAGTGGAACTTTCCTGATGTACAAGGCAGCATTGATGGAAAGATGGAACAACCATTGGCACAACATTTAAGTCTGCTGGAAGATGCCACTGCTGTCTTTGTCTACCTGATTCCTGAAGGTTTGAAAAAGGTGAAGCCTTTACTCGAAGAGGCTGCAAGAAGGAGAAGAGAGCAAATAGAACAGCTTCAGCAAGAGGAGCAACTTCAGCAATCTCATTGGAAAGATTACAGTCATGTTAGCGATATAACTGACTATGACTTCCTACGGGCATCGCAGGTAGCGGATGAAGCAATTGAAAAGAAGATACCGTCGATTCCTCCTCCAGCATTTCGTGTTGTCAGCTACATGTTTGCCATCCCTGGCTGGACACCAACAAAAGTTGATATATCAAGCAAGGGTGGATGTCCACTTTATCTGTATGAGAACGTGACAGAATTATGTGACGAGCATAAGCTCACAGAGTGAAAAGTTTGTGCACTTTTATTGTTTTATGATAACGAGCAAATAATGAAAATGTTACATGTTACACATAAGTCGTCAGGATCTTTTCCAATTATCGTATTGTAGGACTGGAAACATGCTTGGATGTTGGTTTTTTAGTGGTGGCAGCTAATGTGTTTCTAATCCGCTTTCGTCCCTATTTTGAATATGTTCACATGTACATAAGCTTGAATGAATGAAGAGAATAATGTTATTTGTTACACATGGGTCTACTGTATCTCTCTTGCTATTACTCTCTGAAATGAACGCTCCGACCAAAGCAGTTTTGTGAACAACTTCAAACTTCAACCTTGCTTCATCGTTGAGGGAAGTGAAAGTGCAAGTCTCGCGCGCAGCGAGTGCGGTGGTTTCTGGTTTCCAGCGGGCTTTCGACTTCTCAGAATCAGGAATCAGCCCGCGGTTTTGCATCACCGCCCGCCCACGCACCGCCCACCCTCAGCCACCCTCGTCCATCTCCATCAATCAAGCCTCATGTCTCAAGTCGCCCACGCCATTCACTTCTTGATACCCTTTACCCTAAGTATTTATGTATCAGCTCCTATCAGCAGCCTAACACACTAACTACCATGCCAACGACTGAGGAGATCCCCAGGAAGCACATGATCTCACTATATTACAGCTATCCACCAGCAGGTCTACCCAAAGAAAATCTCGAACCACATAAACTCTTCCACCAAGAAACTTGTACCAATCTCGATCTCGGTGGGCGGATTCGAGTCAGTGAAGAGGGCATCAATGGAGTGTTGAGTGGGACAGAGGATGCACTGAGGGATTATGAAGCGAGATTGAGGAAAGAGTTGCTGCAGTTTGCTGTTGTTGGTGATGGTGATGATGAAGGGTCTGCTGGCTGTAATAATAAAGTTGATGATGACGATCCGACAGCTGAGTGGCTAGACATCAAATACTGTCATCTACGCAACGATATACCAATGGAGCAGCAGCTCTTCGACTCTCTACAGGTCAAAATAACTCGAGAGGTGGTCAGCTTAATTGAACCGACGCCTCAGAATCAAGGGAAGAATAAGGGAAAGAGATGTCGACAACGACGAAAACAAAAGCGGAAGGAGAAGCAGATGCAGGAAAAACTGGCGGAATTGTCTGTGGGAGAAGAAGATGAATCATCTACACCCACTGCTAAAGTGGCAGCTGCTGCAAAAGAAGTTGTAAATATCGAAGATTGGAGGAACAATACACCCGCTCAACATTTATCTCCTGAAGAGTGGAACAATAAACTGTTGGAGCTAGCTCAGCAAGAGGGGGAAGGATCTTGTAGGGAGAACGAAGCTGTTCTATTGGACACACGCAACATCTATGAAACACGAGTTGGTCACTTTGCAGTGCCAAATCTACCAACCATGTTTCCAAATACGAGAAAATTCTCATCCCTGCCTTTAGCATTGAACACTGAGGAAGCAGCCAAGGCTCTAGCGGGGAAGGAAATATATATGTATTGTACGGGAGGGGTACGTTGTGAGCGCGCAGGAACATATCTACGAGCTCTTTCGGATAGCAACTCTGGTGCCTGGCAAGGGAAAGAGAAACCAAAAGCTATTTTTCAATTGAAAGGCGGCATCCAAAAGTATCTTGAGATGTATGGTGAGCAAGTAGAGCCAAAATCAGACGACGACGACGACGACGACAACGCTAAACAGTGTTTATATCGTGGGAAGAACTTCGTCTTTGATCAACGGCGCACGGATCCTGTTATAGGCAAAGGAATTACAAGTAAAACTGCAGGTAATCCTTCAGAGAGGGTGGGATCGGTAGGTCAATGCATTGTTTGCAGCACAACTCATGACGATTACGACAATGGCTTTTCACCTTGCGATGAAAAAGAGGCAAGATGCTGTAGATGCCGAGTTTTGGTGTTAGTGTGTAACGATTGTAGACCCAAGGTGAGATCATGTGGAGAGCCAGAGACGGATAATGTCACTGATTTGCTTTGTGGCGGAACAGCGTGCATTGACGAAGGCAATGTTTCTGAAAATGTTGAGACAATTAGGTTTTGATACGGAGAATGAATAAAGTAATGTCTATGGTATATGATTTCAAGGGGCAACCCGTACACGCATAGACTTTAGCAACTGATCCACATCCAAATCATCCTTACGATTGTAAGGTATAAGACCATACAATTCTGCCTGGCGAATAGTTAATACTGGTGGTCCGTCTGCAAAATAACTCCCCCGTACCTGAGACTCACCCTCTTGATTGGATGACTTTTTGTGTTTCTTTTCAGTTTTCTTGGGAGCAGAGAAATGTCGACTGGTTACATTTGGTCGATGATCACCCGTTTGCATGGAATGGTAATGCTCTATCTTTTCTGTAAGCACATGTTCTGGCGTCATTGCTGCAGGGATCATTGCAGTATAACTCACAGCTCGGAACCCAGTCCTCGGCAAAGACGGGCCAACTCCACAATGAACAAGATCACTTCTCCATAAAATCACATCGCCAGCGCTGACTGGCACCTTCTTGGCCGACAATCCCCTTTCCTCGAGTGATACCAATTCTTCGTCTGTGAGGGGCACCCAATCACTCCTCCCTCTCCAAATATCTTTGGTCATTCGAGGATGTTCTACATGGCTCCTCGGCCAGCACTGAAAACAGCCATCTGCTCCATCCAAATCTTGATCAATGAATGCAGTTGAGCTTTGAATGCATTGCAGGCCAGTGTGTGCTGCGCACTGATCAAAATGTTCTCCTCTGCCTTTGGCTTGCACTTTACCAGCAACACGTGGCCGTTCTCTATCTAGGAAAGGATGGGCAGCTCCGTTAGATGCCACACCAGGTGCTGTAGGTCGGTGGAATGTAAAGCCCTCTTTGCTAGAATGAAGTTCCGACGTTCCAAAAAGAGGCCGAAATACACGATCGGCTAACTTCTCACGTAGTTCACCAAAGAGCCACCCTGCACCAAAGGATTGACACATGTCTGGCAAGAACCCCCATCCTGAGTGTGGCCATGGGTCTGAAGATTGTGCAGACGCGGCTACTCCTTCTTCTCCTGGGGCTATTACTGAGTTATTGCTAGGGACTGGATACCATGAGTTTGGATCATCTCTGCATACACCTGGTGATGTGGCTTCGACAAAGTCCCATAAACGAGATAGTTCCACTGTAATGATGATAGATATCAAGATGAGCGGTCACTAATATACACAAAATAAAGAACGAACAAAACAAGACATTGTTATCACCCACCTGCACATTCTTCTCGAGACAACACGTTCGGAATGACAGCATATCCCTCTACTTCGATCTGTTCTTTGATATGCCTTGAAAAGTGTGAACTGACTGAGAGATATGGCAAGAGTGCATCGTGTTCTAGTTGCTCTACTTGAGAAAGGCTATTGTCCTTTGCTTTTCTACCCGTCTGTTCACTCGTAGGTGGCATGATTTGAAGATGCCTACGAGCAAATCTAATCCCTTTAGGTGTCAGAAATTGATCCTCTTCGTCGGCATCACATACTGACGCAAGGTTGTCTGCCTTATCATTGAAGCAAAAAAGACCGTGCTTAGTCGTGTCGCAGTTTGCATCTTTTGAAATAGAAATCAAAACTAGTGCCCTATTCTTGACCAGACCTGTTGTTGGATTCCAATTCCTCCCTATGACTTGCAGTCCACTCTCTTCTTCTCTTTCCTTGGCGTAGTCTTCCATCTGCTCGACATCGTCTTCAATATACGCAACGTTAATCTTAACACCTCTCGGGTCGTCGAAGAATGTTTCAAGGAGATTGCAACTTGACTCGACGTTTGGAAGCTCAGTCACCATTATCAACTGAGGTCGTCGTTCATTTCCACCAGAGAGGTACATGAATGATTTGTTGACTATTTCTCTAACTAGATGCATTCCGTCATAGCCTCCACCAGCTGCATAAAGGGCAGAATCTAACCGTGGATTGTTCGCAAATGGGACGGCGACAAAAGGAGGATTCGAGAGTATCATATCCACTTTGCCAATGAAGTTATCAGGTGGCACTACTTCAATCTCTTGGTGTAAATGCAAGGGGGTGAACAAGTCTGCTTCAACCGTGTATATTGTGTTTCCTTCAGAGACTAAATCATTCAGAACTGCATTTGCACAAACAAATTGACATGCCCTCGGATTGATATCCATTGAAATCAATTCGCAGTTGATACTCGAATCAGCCCAGCTTCTGGATCTCTTGGCACTAAAAATACCTTGGATTCCGCACCCACAACAAAGGTCTAGTACTCGTGATTTGCTGGGTGAAGTTTTTGCTGGAGAAAACATATCGTCGCCTGCTGCCAACGCTATTAGCTCAAGACTGTCATATCCTATTGACATGATTGCATTCTTGGGTAAACGAAGTGATTCCAAGCTCCAATCTGTCATGATGTATACTGGTCGACTTCGATGTTTCCCCTTGCCAGCAAATGTGTCAGTACTCATAGGGTATATCTGTACCTCACCAAGCACCATCGTTCTATCCACTTGATTTCTTGCTAGTATTCCAGATTCAAACAATACTTGTACATTTTCGTGTCCAAGCGCAGCTTTCACTTGACGTTCTTTCAATGAAACTCCAAATAGAAATAATAATGCTAGCACCTTGATATTATCATTGCTTTGTTCCAACTCATCGCTTATTGCCAAAACTTCTCGACGATGATTGAAGAAGGAATTTGCGGAATAGATACGTTTCGGATTGTATTTGTCGCTGCTTTCACCATCCTGACTCGATAGTGCATGTTGCAAGATTTCTGTACAATTCCGTAAGGTGTAGTTGGCATTTGTAAATATAGTTGCTGTCCGCTTTCCAAGTTGAATTGCATTTTCGGTAGGTATCTTTGCCATGTAGGAGCACTCCCCATCAACACCGATGGTTGCAAGTTGAGTTTCAAACAAGCCGGTAAGTTCACTGATGGTGATATTATTATTATCACCTCCATTTTTGTTGTGTAAACCGAGCAGTCTAATTGCATCTGTCTGAACCAATTCTGGAAGCTCTTTCATTCGTTTCATGTGTGCATCAACACACTCTTTCATCATTCCAGCACGTTTTGCCGCAATGGCCCAGTCGAGATAACGTTCTGCAATGGCTTCTTCATCGCTCAAAAAGAAGTCGTCATCCCCATCATCATCAAATTGGAGTATATCCCTATATTTGGATGATATTGTCGCAATGTGTTTATACAATTGCGATATAGACACTAAAATTTCATCAATAACAGTAGTAGTAGTTGTGGTAGACTCAGAACAACAAGGATCATCCGTCGTCCTGTCCCATGTATATGCAATCTCTTCCAAATGAGCCTCTAAAGCATACACGACATCCCTCCAAGTGTCTAAAAGTAATTGTACCTCGTGATCATCACTGACGCTCATGACATCGCGGATGGGACCATTGAGATCTTGGTATTGACGGAGCAGATGCAGCGCTTCGTCTATACTTTGATTCTTACTCTCGCCATTTAGACAGGCTTGAATTTGTACAAGTAGATTGGAGGAGGTGAACATTGCAATCTGCCTATGATAGTACGCTCAGAGCACGCCCCTCTCGTGTTGGATGGGAGCAAGGCAAGAAGACCTGTTTTAATGTGGCTTAACCAGTCAGTATTGTATGCAGCAAGATAGCAGCAGCAACATGAGCCGACATGAGCTAGCAGGGCATGCACAGGCTAGCGTTTCGGCCAGGTAGCCCGCCCACCCCTGCAAAATATCCCAAAAAATATCCCTGATTATTTACTAGTTCCTACGTACAAAAGTCTACATGATGTGACAGGACACCATCTCAAAAAGTCCGCCAGAGCCTTCCTTCCACCAGGATGCGTTGAGCTCACCGCACCAGCATGGCCGACAGCCGACACTACTATGTACTTGCCGACAGCTCCCTCGCCCTGCCAACACTACAGACAGATTCAGTAGTGGCTGTTTCTGTGTTGCATTATTTTTGTCGCCATCCGTGTATTAATTCGGTCTTTCGCCCGTATTCTGTCTTTCAACACAATGGAGAAATCCAAAGATCCACGCACAACAGCACCAGCCCCCGGCAGCACCGGTGATGATGGTCATTTGAAGCCGCAGGCTTTGCCGGAGGAGGAATTAGCAAAGAAGAGGCAGAAAGAGACAAATAAAGCGGCAGATCTTGATAGGAAACGTTCTCTTTTTGCTCGAGCATCAACATCGGCAAAGAAGCTAAAGCCGATGGAGACAGAAAAGACGCATGACATCATCACACGCATGATACCTTTGACACCACTGCCATTATCTGCCTCCCAACAAAAGGCAAAACCGTCTGAGAAACAATTTCAAAAATTTATTGATTTGGCAGAGGATCCTGACGCCGCCTCAAATTTTTACCTGCCTTCTCTAGAGGAGATACACGAACTCGATAGCTGGAAGTTTGACCTTGAAAATCTTCGTAATATGAAACCTGAGCCAGAAGACTACTGTGATAGAGCTGAGAAGCTGTTGCAGAAGATTAATGAAACAGCACCGCGGTTTAAGAATCAATTTCAACTCATTTCTGATGCAGTATCGTGCTTTTATGTTGCAATTGAAAAGAGGCAAACCTGCAAGACGAACAATGATATTGCTGGAATGCGTGCGTGGATGGAGATAATACAATCTTTACAGTGTTTGGGAGTGAATGAAATAATCACTGTCCTCAGCCAGGACATCGAGGAGACGAATAGACGTTATCGGCAAAGAGTGAAAGAAAAGTTGCGAAGGGCTCGTCAGAGAGCCTTGTTGGTTAATATAGACAATACATTACGTCAGCAGCAGGGTGACGACACTGCTGAAGACGCTCACCCAGAAGATGAAGATGATATAATGGAAGATTCAGATGTGGCAGAAGATGGGATTGAGGGCAATGTTGGGGATCTATTGCAAGCTGCTGGAGAAGAGGGAGCAGATGGGGAGGATATAGATGAGTTTTGTAGAATGAATTGGAAAAATGACATTGGGGAGCGTGGACGTCGGATCTATGAATGGTGGAAGACTGCAATGGAAGCTAGAGCAGATGTGATACCATCCTTCTACAAGGCTGTTCGGCTTATTGTTCTTACTCAAGTTTCTAGTGCTGCAGTGGAGCGTGTATTCTCACAATTGACTTTCATCCGGAGGATTGTTGGTGACAGCATAGTGGGAGATGTGTTGCAGCTACGGACGTTCTTGCGCTGTAATAATGGCCAAGTGAGTGATTTTGGATATAAAAAGTGATTAAATGTGATTTGATGAGTGAACAATAGTATTATTGACATCAGAAACGCTCCAGCTATCAAGATAAGCTTGTCCAAATAAAAGGATATTTTTTAGCGATTTTTGGCGAAAAAATATCCCTCGGGATACTCAAAAGTGCCGAAATATCCCAGGGATTCCTGGCCGAAACGCTAGCACAGGCAGGGGGCAGGGCCAGGGCGGGCACTCTGCTCTTTGGCCGGGGTGAGGGTGGAGATGGAGAGAGGAAATGCCCCCATTCTCTCTTTTTGTCAAGAAATTCATGTAGGAGTTAGTATTTATCCCCTCTAGGAATGTCCCAATGTTTTCAAGTGCCCCCTTTTCCCCCCGTAGCCATCACAAGGAAGCTAGCTAGCAAGAAATCTCCCACCATTTTCCCCACCACGGCATAGAAATCAAGCGATAAACCACCACCATAAATTATAATATACAGCCTGCTGCTGATATTAATTGGTAACAGGTAGCGGAAGTCTCGCGGCGTAGACGTCAAGATGATGGCCGCAAGGAGGATTCGCACAGCATCAATGTTTCGAACTGCGCATCGCCGGCGAGCATTGGCAGCGAAAGGCATTGGCGTCGACTATCAAACCAACTGTATAAATGTCACCTCTGTCGGTAGGAGAGGAAACGCAGCGTTGTTGCATCATTACCAGACGCCCAGCCGGTTAATTCATGCAACTCCCTTCATATTGTCAAAGGATGATGATCAGGCATCTCCATTTTCGAGGCTTTCGAAATCAAACAGTACACTACGCAGCGGCCACTATGGCACGTCGGGAGGTAACAGATCGAATTTAAACACAAATCATTTTGATCAGAATGCTACTGCTGCTTCAGTCTCTCAAACCGTTGACAATAACGCTACATATTATGACTATACAACTGATGAGTATAATTTCGGAAAAGAGGAAGAAATCAGTCAATTGCAAGTGTGGCACGAGACAAAAGAATCTGAATTTCAACAATTGGATGCTCAAACTACCAAACTTCTTCTACAAGATAGCTGCAGCACTAGCAGTAACCAGGGCACTGATATCATTATTTCACAAATACAGCAATGGAATGAATTCATATCCAGTATCACAACAGATATGGACTTTGACTTTCGTACCAAACACCCGTATTATCCACCATCGGAATTCATGACATCCATTACGTATGATGCGGCGGAGAGGGCAACGAGTCTATTGATGCATATGACACAACAACAACGAGAGAAGATTCCACCATCACTTGAAGTACGTGCGCATAAATTAGTCATGTCTGCATGGAGTAATGTCTTTCATTGGTCCAGTGGTGATCGATGTGAGGAGATATTGGAAGTGTATGGACAAAAGTTTGGAGGGGATATGAACTACATGCCGTCAATTGATGATTATAAGACTGTTATGAGAGCGCATTTAAAGTCTTGCTCATCAAGTTACAGTAATAATGCTTCTCATGACGATTCGACGACTTGTGCTGCTGCTGCTGCTGTTGCGTCTCCTGGAGAAAAGGCATTGGAAATATTAAACCTTCTCAACAATGTGTACACTGCAGGTGATTTATTTCTCAAACCCGATGTGGAATTGTATTCACATACGATTGCTGTGGTGAGGAACACAGTATTGGATTGGCAGCTGCGTCGGAGATTTCGTGATGAGAGTGATGCAAAATTTGAGACACAGTTGGTTTTGGAATTGTTGAGTGTGTTGGAGCGAATGGAAGGAACCATGGCGGAAGAAGCGTCGGTAGGGGAAGATGATGCAAAGATACGTTATTCATTGGATAAATGGCGATGTATCATTAGAGCTTATTCTGATGCTATAGCGGTTGCTTCGAGGGTTCCGCTTGAAAATGAGGATGCAGAATCCACAGAAATTTCTGAGCAGATATTGGAAACGTTGGAACGATTCGTGTCATCAAATGATGTTGCGATTCTCCAAAGTGTCGGAGGGGAGGATAAGTCGGACAAAGCGCTTGTCGACGAAATACAAAGTTGCATCGAAGGAGCATATTATAGTCAGATTTCTTCGCAATTAGGTGTGTCTGATTTCAACACTGCGTTGACAAATGCATCAGCATCTGAACAAACCTTTTATAGAATGAAAGAGCGGTCGGACAATGCTGCATCCAAAGCATCCAAGCTTTACCCAGTTCCCACGCCAGATCACGTGCAAGCTTTGATTAGAGCGCATGTCGAATGCCTCAGGGGAAAATACTTTCACTCTGAATTCAACACGGCGTTGGAGAAATTAGAGGAACTGCCTCATTTGAAAGCGCAGCGATTGTTGAAAGAATTAGAAGTACAACAAGCCGGTCGACCTATTGATGGTTCGCTATACTCTGACATTTCTTGGGCTCACACACAAATCCCTTACTGGCCATCTATCCACAAGGGTGACAAATACACCATAGCGACAAAATCTTCCAACAATCTGTTGAAGCACACAATGTATCAATATTCGCAAGGATCAATTAATTTCTCTTCGGCTGGAACAGCAACAAAAATGTATAATAATCTGTTTAGTCTTTACTCTCAGATGGCAAGGAGTTCTAGGAACTTGAAAGGGAAACAATTATCGATGAAAAAATGCCTTGAGTTATTAGACGACATGGAATATTGGTTTAAAGAAAGTGGTGGGACCATTGCAAAGCCAGATAACCACACATTAGGTCTCATATTGAGAACAGTTCTTAACAGTGGACTGTCGTCATCATTTGATTGTGCGCAAACGATTCTGCAAAGATTTGTAGATATTGGAGTGAAGGCAAAACAGGGAGATTATCTAGTTGTGATGAAGATTGCAAGCGACCCAAACAAAGTGGAGGAAATTCTAAACCGTGTGAAGGCAAACTACGACAGAGATCAAAGCGAGAAACCTACTACTTCTTTATACTCGGAATGCATCTCTGCATACGCGAGATCGCGGGACCAAATCAGTCCTTCAAAAGTGATGCATCTGTTTGATGAATTAGACGAATTATACCAATCTACAGGCGACACTGACTTTCGTCCAGACAGCATACTTTATGGTGCTACTGTCGACGCCATTTGCAAGTCGAAGTCAAAAGGAAATTCGGCCATACGCCAGGCAATGAAACTGGTAGAAAGAATGGAGAGAGATTTTGATTCTGGATTGATTGATGCTGGCCCAAACCGCTACGCCTATACTAGTATTCTTACCTCAATATCCCATACAAAGGCACCAGATGGGCACGTGCTGGCGGAAGATCTATTGCGTAGAATGAGCAATCGGTCTCGTCAAATAAATGATGAAAATGTACAACCTGATGTTGTTGCGTACACGGCATTGTTGCAAGCGCTTGCCCGTAGTAGAAGTCCCGACAAGATTGACAAAGCAAAGAAGTGGTTTGCAGAAATGGAGACCCAATACAAGGAGGGAAATTTGGATCTAAAACCAAACAAGATATCTTACAACGCTCTAATCAATTGCTGGAGGACGAGCGGCCGCCGAGACTCTGGTGAGCAAGCTCAGAAAGTGTTAGAACTCGTCGAACAAAGATACCAAGAGGGAGACCACGAAATTAAACCTGACGCAATGCTGTATTCGTCTGTTATTGACGCATGGAGTAGGGGTCAATCAACAGAGAAAGTTGAAAGAGCTTGGGACTTGTATTCGAGCATGAGGAAGCAATACGCCAACGGCAATTTGGACATGAAACCCAATGATATTATCGTGAGTAATCATTGTCGTTTGAGAACGCCACAACAGAATCATTGCGCGCCTTACTAACATTTCCCTCTCTAGATGTCCACACTGATAAAGTGCTGCGGCTTTGCACATGGAGAGAAAGCTAAAAAGAAGGGTTTGAAAGTGCTTCTGCAGTGCTTCTCAGAAGTCACTTCAAGCAAACATATTGGGCAGTCACCCTCAACATTCTTTTCACTGTTAACATCATTGCAAAGGCTAGTGGGCGATGATGCTAAGAGACGCCCTTTGTCGGCTGCAATATTTGAGGCATGTGTGAAGGCAGGGCAACTGAATGGTTCCGTTTTGAATGCTTTGGGCGAGTGTCAACCCGAATTGTTCGTGAAGTTACCCTTTGTGAACAACGGAAAGTATAGAAATGAGGACATACCATCTGAGTGGAGAAAAAATCTTCCACAACATCGAGGAAACAGAAGAGATGCCCGATGAAAATAGGGTTACTTGTAGACGTTAATTTAGTCGCTATCATCGCTGTCACTACCAAATCCAAACGTCAAATTATTCCCAAGATTGACCTGAGTCTGGACTCCATCCAAAAGAACGTTGGCGGTCATGGTACCAGCACTAGATGATGTGGCAGAAGACGTGCTTGCACTTTTTTTCTTGCTTGACTTTTTCTTCCCGGACAATTGGTCGACGACCGCCTGTTCCATTTGATTGAATTCATCTCGATTTTGGTCGATTGTTGATTTAACAAACTCATAGATTTCTTTTGCCTCCGCTGAAATCGGTGACAGCTCACCATTGAACTTGAATGCATTCTTCCTCATCAAGTCAAATTCAGCAAGAAACGAGTCAGCGGTTTTGTACTCATACTTCTGATTCTTCTCGCGAATAGTGCTAAGATCAATCGGCCATGCTATTACCTGAGGATAATGAGGATAATGTATTGAACAGTGTCGTTAGCCGAGGTGAAAGGTACGCAAGCAAAAAAGAGACACAAATACAAATTCTGCGCACCTCGTAGTATTGTGGGAAAGCGGTCCTTGATACTGGCTTAAAGAAAGGGCCGGCATTAGGCCTCAATTCCACTTTGGCACGGATTGTTTCAAAGCGATCAGACAAAATAACATGGGGCATTCTATCCCTAACAGACCCTCTCTTCTTTCGCGCACTGGTGCCCTTTCCAGAAACATGACTCTTATACATTTCTGCCTCCTCCTTTTCTTTCAATCGCTTCTGTCTAACAAGGTCACGTTTGTGTTTGACAGTGCTTGATAACTTGCTTTGAGATGCCTTCTTCGGTCCAGTTCCCTTCCGGTTGGTAACCTCTTTTTTCATCGAAAGTTTGATGGAACGGCGCCCACGTGATCTCACATTATCTTCGTCTTCAAACATAGAGTGACCTACGCATCTAGATTCATCAACATCTTCATCTCCTTCAGTCTTCTTCTTTTTCTTCTTCTGCGGCTTTTCATTTTCCTCTTTCATTTTCTTCTTCTCCATGATAGATTCAACCCTTTCCTTATTGACAATAAACTCAAATGTCACTACTTGCGTTCCGTCAGGGTTTGTTTTGGTAATTTTTCGACGGATGACCTTGAACTTCTTTTTTGCTTTCAAATCACCTCCTGAACTAGCTTGACCAAGACCTTCTTTTATCGCACGCTCCTCCTCTTGCTGCCTTTGGAAGGCAGCGAGCTCTCTTGCTTCTTGACTGAGCGCTTCTTGACCCATAGATCTCATTCCTGATGCGCCACCTAAGTGATCAGCAGCCAGCCGATTTGCTGTGCCAGTATTTTCCAGTTCCATTTCCATCATTGCCGCGAAGTCATCACCCTCTTCATCTGAAGAAGCCTCTGCCGTTTCTTTCTCGGCATCTTTTGTATCGGCGTTATTTGAACTTGTTGCCACTTTTGTCGCTTGATCCGTGGGAACAGTGTCACTCCCTAACGCAGCAAGTTGCCGCCGCCAGATCTCTTGGATACGTTGTTTGTAGTTTTCTCTTTGATCACTGAGACGTAACTTTTCTCCACGGGCAAAACGCTCGCCGAGCTCATCTCCCATTCCGTCACTTGCAGCTTTTGTAGACAAATCACGGATAACATGCACGCGATCCCAACGTTTCAAAACAGAAATCTGTTTATCTTTCATTCCGTATGAACGCAACAAACTAGCCATTTGTTTCATCGTCAATTTACGCAAATCATTCTCTGTCCCAGTAATCTTCTTGATCTGAGCATTCAAAGCTCCGTCAGTATTTCTGTTGACTGTACTTTTACTATCCATTTCGCGAATGAAATTGTAAGCCTCACCCAGACCACTCGGATCTCCAAGACCTGTTAGTCGCATCCTCGCAGTTCCAACTCCTCGTTTGTGGATATCAATAAATTCCCCGCTCAAGTACCACGGAGAAAGCTGTAGTTCTTCATAAATGAACCTAGCAATTTCTTGACGCCTCTTTACCTTCTTGTACTCCGCATCGAGCTTCTCGAAGGCTTTCTCGTAGTAGATGAGTTGAGATGATTTCTGACGTCTCATGACCTCTAGCACTTTCTTCAATTTCAGCCTGCGCTCCATTGCCGCCTGAGCCGCCCCATTCAGATAAATTTGGACCATAGCGACATTAGCGACCATATTCGTTCCAGTGTATAATTCACTAATGCCCAAATCCTTTAGCCGATGGATTGCAGCACATTGACTCTCATATGCTGCGACACCTTCTGGCGATACCTTGCGACCTAGACCTTCGACACCGGGAAAATCATCCTCTCCGATTGATTTCACTGACCATATTCCCTTATTGGCTCTGTCAAAGTTGGCAACCTGCTTGACATGCTTACGCAGCTGATTAATGGGAACATTCGTGTTCGCGAAAAGGCGATCCTTAATGTCATCAAACGTCAAACCCTCACCGTCGCGAATTTCATTCCTTTCAATATTTTTGGCAACCTGGTACGAAAACATTGCATTGACAAACTTCTTCTCATCGTTAGTGTTGGGTGAAAACACCTTCAAGCGTGGTTCTGTCTGAGCAACAGTGTAAATATTGGCTGGCAAGGGCCTTAGTACAACTCCAAGTCCACCGCTAGCATTGGTTGGGGCAGACGAGCCACTAATGATAGTCGAAGCTTCCCGCATTTGACCTAATATCATGAGGAAGTCAGTTGGTTCCGAGTCATGACGAAACATTGCCGCCGCGAAGAGGTTGCTGATAAGACCAGTCTGCGTCTTCCCTTCTTCCACTTCACCAATAAATGGTCCATGAACTTTTTGATGCAAGATTTCAGTAACACCTTCTGGTAAAACGTCGATCGAAGTCTCCTTCTTGGCGTCCTTTGATGCCGCATCTGCACTTTTCTTCTTCTTGGGCATGATCCCAATCAAGTCCGCAGCACTCTTCATATTGTATTGATTAGGTCCGACAAGACGTGGGGGACGCTCCGCCCTATTGGAAGGACCACCAGGTGTCGATCCCTTGGCCGAAGCAGCCTTATCACCATGTCGTTTCCTCAATGGTCTATCCCCCCCTCCAGCAGATACAGGACAGTGTGCCCGATCCCCCCGGTAATAATTTACAATCCTGCATGTGTGCCCTTTCATCATGAATAATGGTGGACGCTCCTCACAATACTCCAACACGACCAAATCACCCGCGGACGGGGATAAATCCGCCTCATTCCTGATTTTATGCTGTGCCTTGGCCCCCGCCGACATCATGGAAGTGTAGCTACCCACAATTGTCGATCCATCCGCGGCGGTAGCACCCCGAGACGACCGTTTGTTCTCGGTGATAACACGAGTTTGAAACTGCCACGGACACGTCGGATTCACAACAGCAAGGGGCAGCCGAGGACGATGGAATTGACGATATTCACTCAATGTCAAATCCGGCTTGACCAAGGTGTGATTGTACACAAGTTCCAATTGTTCCACATACTCGGCATCATGCGCACTCGAACTCCCCAATGCATGTCGCGATGGTCTACCAGTACGTTCGGCCCCACCCGGCCCCATAAGCGAACTAGTAATCCTCCGTCCCGTACCCGAAAGTGATAATGCCGACATAACCTCCGTCACACGACTTTGTTTATCCTTGGCCATTTGTTCACGCTTCCGTTGTCGTTGCTCCTTGTACTTTTCGAGTGCCTCGTGTGCCTTGTTGTTGCCAATGTCGGCGGTGGAGGTGATGTCGGACGTTGTCATTTCACGATCGTACCGTTGTTGATAGCTTGGGTGTAATTCAAAGGGGAGGGGTCGGGATGTTGGGCATGGTGCTAGTAGGGATGCTACCGATTTTCCTGTAATGGATGACTGTAGGATTAGAGGTACATTGACCGAGTCATCATCATTATCGTTGTTGTCGGACATTGCTCCCTCCCAATCCACTGATGAAATCAAATCCAACGCTTCAAGACGAGGATTACGTGGTTCATGCAATAATTCCACTGGATCCTCGTACTGGGGTGGTAACATCATCATCATCATCCTACGAGGTCGTTTCGGGTATCCCCCCTCGGGTACGGGAGGTTTATACGAATCACTAGTACCTGCCTCTTTCTTTTCTTCATTGGTAGTAGTAGTACTACCTTTGCTATCAATATCAAGTTCATAATCATTATCATCACAAGCACCCTCCCAATCAATGTCATCCTCCCAATCATCCAATTCCATTCCCTGCATGGATGGATCAATATTACGTTCTTGCCACATTCTCATTTGAGTTAGTTGCAGTATAGTTTTGGGAGTGTCCCCATCACGAATATTAGAGGATGATGATGATGAAGTGTGATTGAGTGATGCAATTAGTTTTTGAGTTTGAGTGTACTGTTGCTGACGTTGTTGTTGTTGGACTGTTGTGGATGATGATGAAACTGATTTATTTGTGGCAGCGGCAGCAGCAGATGTATTGGAAGCAGAAGTTTTTGTTCCCTTATTGCCTCCATTGGTACTTTTGGATTTGTCACTACTTTTTGTGGATGACGATTGTGCCGATGTAGACGTCGCTGCTGCTGCAGCTGATGCTGTCGTGGATAGTTTACTCTTCTTATCCCCCTTTTTGTTGGAAGCCGCCTGTTCCTTTGTCTGCTCCTTTGCACTTTTGCCTTTGTTGTTAGCATTAGTATTGTTACTGTCAGCATTCATAAAATTATAATATTTGGGACGTAATTCATCAAATCCATCTGTACGTTGTGCCAATGCTCTTGCCAAGGTGGATGCTGTATGCGATGCTTCTTTGATGGCGGCTATTTCTTCCTTGTTTTCTTCCATAATAATGGTGTTGTCATAACTATTGTTGAATTGATTTTGTGTGGGTGCAGTTTGTGAAGATGATTTGATGGCGGAAGAAAAACGAATTGTGCCTCCATTATTGTGATGACGATCAGGACGAACTATGTAGAGTGTTGTATCATTTTCATCTTCTTTGTCAGTTTCAGCTGAATCGACATCCATGCCTTCATCATCATCATCATTTGTTTTTCCATCCTCCGTATTATCCTTCGCCGCAGTATTATCTTCGTTAGGATTACCGGACATGACGATATCATATTCATCCTCATTTAAAAGTGTCAACTCCCCATTAACAAGTTTGTACACAACAATGCTCTCTTGCCGTTCTTCTCGCTTGGCCTCCTCTTGCGTTCCTTGCTGCGTCATCATCATTTCATCACGACTTGATTTCTTTTTCTTCATGGCCTCACGAGGGATGAGAGTGGCATATCGCGATGGGCGGATGATGATGTCATTATTGCCACTGCCAAGACCGGTAGTGCCAGGAGAGGCAGATGATGATGATGATGATGATGTGGACGACTTATCCTTGTCCCCAGTGACATTGCCTCCCCCTAGGAGGAGAGATTGGAACACGGAGTCCATGGTGAACATAAAATAATGAAATGGCTTTGCGGGTTGAAAAAGGACAAGAAAATTTGAGAGGGAAAGAAAGAGGGCAAGGGGGGCAAAACCTTCAACCTGTTGCGGTACAGTCTCTCTTTAGGTAGGAAGTAGGAAGCTTTGTGAGAAAGACTGCTTCCTATTTCCTGCTTCTGTACTCCATCAAATGTGCATGCATGGCACCACCATTGGAAAATTATCTCAGAATCGTCTTCTCACGTTTTAGAGATATGGTATGTTGTCATTACATTACAATACTTGTTGACATCAACAGAGCTTGGTAAGTATGAAAAACAACATCAAGAAGAAGAAGTATCCTGACATCTCGGCCTCGGACCTCTCGAAAGGGAGCACTTCTTGTCGCCGGCTGGAGAAAAGCATGCCATGGAGAGAGAAGCGGTAACAAGAAGATGCAATAGAAAGCTCAAGCTGGGATTGCTCTCTTGCTCTTGTTAAAATAATGGCAGTGGCAAATCACAAGGAAAAAGAGTATTCATGTTGAAGAAGAGATCAAGAACTAGAAGAAGAAATAGATATCCTGCTCTCCGAGGGTGTGTTTGATCATTATTTGCATTTGTCCGGTCTATATATAGGCTGGAGAGAAGCACAGGGGAGATGCAACAACAACACAAGCTGAGCTTTATTTCATCCAAAGGATCTTGAGATCAAGAAGAAGAAGTTCGTCCCTTTGACAATCTCCATCATCTCAAACTCCTTCGTGTGCTTGGACAGAGCGTTTTCATGCGAACAAGAGAATTTGAAATGGTGAGAACTCAAGGTCATTTTCTTTTACATACTTTTACACACTAGCATATCTTCTCAGAGAGACAGCGTTCACTCTTCACTCTCTCTCCCCCCTCTCTACATAGCGAGAGAGAGAGAGAGTGTGTGTGTGTGTGTGTGAAGATTATTGATGTACCTACATACCGTCGAATGTAGCTCGCTACTTAGAATAGCGCACATAGTGACCAATCCGTACCAAGCATCCCCCACAGGCGTCCTCGCTCGGGGACAACCCGAGCACATCCTGTTTTAAGTTCTTTCTCTCCACTGACACAGGTGTCTACCTAGTTGAGAGTAGTAACTAAAATAATGCTTCTATCCATCATCTATCTACCAATCTCTAAAGATATAGATTATTTTCTACTCCTATCCAGGTGTCTAGGGAGTAGTGAATAAAATAATCTATCTATCTATGAGTTTCAGGTTGCTCTCTGATAGGGTAAATACTTTGCTATGTCTCTAAGTACCTACTTACCTACTCTACTATTATTGGTTGTTTCTCTCAAGTAGGAGTACCTACGCTATACTTATGGTACCTACCTAGGCACTGGAAAGGCCTGAAGAAGTAACAGTGCAGAAGAGTGCGAACTGTCTTTGAATATTTGTAAAGTGTTCGGTATTCGTGTGCATTGTGTATGGATGTACCTTAATTACATCATAAGTACTTAGAAAGGTACCATCGGAATTGTCAACCACGGGAACCTGGGGTTGACAGTGGCTGCTTTTTGTTAGCAGCCGATTTGTCGAGAGCTTGCCAGGA
Source organism: Skeletonema tropicum (assembly GCA_037178625.1). NCBI lineage: Eukaryota > Bacillariophyta > Thalassiosirophyceae > Thalassiosirales > Thalassiosiraceae > Skeletonema > Skeletonema tropicum. The sequence goes on from CM074138.1 coordinate 782,833, forward strand.
GTTTCAAGTCGTGGTTCTAAAAAATCTAGCGTTGAGGTGCGTTGAGGTTGATTTCTGATGGCCTGTTCCGTCAAAAACTTGCGCCAACGTGCAAACTTGCTGCCACCGCCACGAGTGACATGGGTTAATTGTAGTATTATTGGTCCACTCGTTGATCCATTTGATCCAGTGATCCAGGCGCACAAGAAAGAGGGTCCCGGTGGAAAAGGGGTCGAGAAAGTGTCATGAGTGCCGGTTTTTGTTCCAGGTCATTGGAGTGGCATTAGGTGTCCCTGTCTGTTCTGGCGGGAAAGTGCGTTTTTAGTAGTTGGAAAAAAAACGGTTGGTCCAGATTGATCCAGCGCTCGTTTTTGTTGGCCGCATTGTTCGAATTGCTCATAAAACACACAGTGTTCACAGTAGAGACGCCATCCTCCAGTGTTTTACATACTTCTTGCTACTTATCACAGAATGGTGCGATGATTGAGAACGTGTTAGAGATGATGAGATTTGCTCCGCCTATGCCCGTTTGCGTGCTGTTTTGCTTGTTTGGTCACCAATTTTGTCGAACACTCACCAATTTCACTTCAAGTTGCACCATCTGTTGCAGGGTCGGAGTCTTTGCCTGAAGATGCCGCTGTTGCTGGGGGGTTGAAGAATCCGCCCGAAGGAGGAGCAGCTGTCGTGGGGTTGAAAAATCCGCCTGAATGGGCCGCTGCTCCTTCAGCTGGTGCTGCTGCTGCTCCTCCCGTTGCTGCTGGGCTGAAGAATCCCCCAGAATGGGCATCTACGTCTGATCCCAACCGTGGTGCTGGTGCTGCTCCTCCCGTTGCTGCTGGGCTGAAGAATCCTCCAGAATGGGCGTCTACGTTTGATCCCGATGCTGCTGCTGCTCCTCCTCCTCCCGTTGCTGCTGGGCTGAAGAATCCCCCAGAATGGGCGTCTACTTTTGATCGAACCACATTTACGAAGAAGGCATTGATGGATCGACTGAAAGTGAACCAATCGCAAGTTGTGAGTGCATTCCTCTTTATTTATTTTTGCTATTATTGATATGAATAATATTCGCCTCACATAACATTTTCTTCTTAAGTAGTTCATTGACGGCACTTTCTCCTCAACACCAAGCCCATTCTACCAGTGCCTCATCGTCATGATCTTCGACCAAACTTATGATATCTATCTTCCATGCTACTACGCGTTGATGACTGGAAAGACACCGAGCTGTTATCGCACGGTGTTTCGAATGATGGAGGAAGATCTCAATCATAAGTTTGATCCAAAGACAATTGGAGTTGATTTCGAAAGTGGACTCTACAACGCTATCAAGTTTTGCTTCCCTAACGCTCGTCTCATCGGTTGCTTGTTTCATTGGAAGCAGGCAATTCGTAAGAAGATGATCTCGATGGGATTCCGTAAGGAAGTCGTGTCGTATTTTATGCTTCCGGTTAAGCTTGATCTTCTTACAGTCCTCCCGAAAGATGACATGAAGACTATCAACGGCAAGGCGGTGTGGTTTGTTGCTGAGATTGTTTAGAGTGCAAATGGCGCTACTGATATTGCCGTGGAGAATGGTCCAAACGTACCAGTGCAGCAATGGATCGCTTCGGATGTCGGCAGAAAGCTTATGGTTGAATTTTTGACGTACATCGAAAAGTGAGTTGTCTTGTTTGATTGTTCATTGCTTCAGATTGAATACCACAACCTCACACAATTTCTTAACAACCCACACAATTCAACAGGCAGTGGCTGTTGAAAAAGGGGGTTCTTGATTTATGGAATCTTCATGAATATGTCTCCAACGAAGCTAATTATCGACTGTGCTCCCGTAGCAATTGCGGCCTCGAACGCTACAACTTCCGTTTTAACAACGTTTTTTCTCGTCGTCACCCAGGTCTTGTGGCTTTCGCAAACGGAGTTAATATGGAGACGGATGAACAAGTCACTAGGTTGAAGAATGTCATGGAGAATAAAGATATTCCTCCCACCTATGATGATATTGACTTTCCTGCAATTCCAGATGCATACGCTACCTTCGAAGCCCCTGAAGCATTCGTTAGCCTCACTGGAAAGGTGTTAAGAAGACGCCAACTTAATCAGTAGAGTAACACAAATAATGTAGGGGGGTAAACATTTTATTATAACAACGACTTGCCGCTACATACTGCTTTTTCCACCTAAACTGCTGCACAACAACAACAACTTATGCCCTCTCTGCCTGATGCCGTACTAAGAAGAACTAACACTTGTCACTGTTTCCTTCCGCGCCACATTACATTGTACGAGGATTCTCCCGCGCCATCTCGCAAAAATCGAGTCTAGCCTAGAGTCATTTTGAGGACATTTTTCATTCAGTTATTTAGGGTTATGAAAATTTTTTGGCACAGTTTCTTGCAATCCTGTCCCGTTTTCTTAAAAAAAATGCTGGATCATGGATCAAATGGATCAACGAGTGGACCAATTATATTTTTTACCGTGACATGCTGCTTGGCGGCGCACCGTGTCAGATGGCCGATCCGTGGCGTCGGCGGCAAGTTTTTGACGGAACAGGCCATCCTCAACGCACCTCAACGCTAGATTTTGTAAAACACGACTTGAAACTCCTGGCAAGCTCTTGACAAATCTCTCAGCAAGACGTGTCAACCCCAGGTTCCCGTGTGTCAACCAACCTTCATTCCTATTATTGGCAGTTCAGGTTCAGTTATTAGGACGGAGTCCCATTATTTCCAACCCAAAGGTCCGGGTACTGGATTTCTTGCACACAAGAATGAGAATCCAACTTTCAAAAAAGCAAACGGTCACCCCAAATTCATCAAAACTCAAATAAAACAGCAACCCGAAACCACCTCGCTCGCTCAACCCATCGACAACACTGCTTGAGATACCTATTGACCATGATAAGACGCTGCGGACCGCCGGCCGCCTCCACCTGCCCTCTCATCATCCGCAATGTATAACGTCAACACTGTACGGACATGATAAATTATGGATATGTCAAAGAACGGAGCATGATGGGAATTATTTTCTGCTGTGAACAGAACGGACAAATACCAAAAATAATTGGTGAGAACAACTCTTTTCATGCCACCGACTCGTATTAACTTCAACCATGCTCTAACATTTCCACTTACATGTCTCTTTTGACGAAGGATAAAGTAATTCTCTCTATTCCATCTATCATGGCTTGTGTTGAATGCCGAAGGGCCAAGGCAAGGACGAAGACGGACCTAATAAAGCATGAGTCGCTTCCACCACAACGAATTCAACGTTCGTCCCCTTTGGGACACATAGAATCACCCGGTGATACAAGTGATGTTGATGTGCAACAAGGGTTCAGTATTATGTCAGGGAAGAAGAGGGCTCTGGTCAATCAGAAATGACAACTCACTCAAGTATCAAGTGATCACTTCAAGGATGGCATTAGAAAAGAAAGGAATATCTAGGTAGCTTATCTGCACTTGTGTCAACAAGCTTCCTCAAGGCTGCTCGGGCTGCTTTTCTGTTTACTCTCTGTGCTATTTTCTTGACCTGCTCCAACGGTGTTCCATGGAGAAGAACTGACTTGAGACGAAAGGGGTGGCCATTGTTGAGAAGAAAGATGAGTCATCAGTAGTGGGTGTTAAAGTTTTGGCGTCTCAACCGATGCGTCGAATAAAACCAACTGCGCGTGACTCTTCATACCGACCTGCAATGGACACTCTTGACGTTCTCGATGAATTCCGAATTACTGCACGCGAAGAATTTGGGCGGCAAAAGGTAAGAAGTCATTTTTGAAATACACATTCCTCCGACTACAGACGTTGTCAATTATCGAGAGGAAAGATGAGTCATCAGTAGTGGGTGTTAAAGTTTCGGCGTCTCAACCGATGCGTCGGATAAAACCTACTGCGGATGACTCGTCCCACCGACCTGCAATAGACACTATTTCTGTAACAGCTCTCCAAGACCTCTTCTCTCCAGAAGTAGTAGTGTCCGACGTCGGCGAAGTTTTGAGGTGCAGCCTTCTTTGTTGTCGAACTTAGTCATGCAGCTCCAAAGGTCGCAGCCACTTGCAATAAAATAGTTGATGGTTGCTTGCTGTACCAAGTATTGACGCACGCTAGTGGACCGAAGTCATATCATGTGCATCCCATTTCGCCGACGCACCAAAAGTGGACAGCAACACCGTAATTACAACACTAACTTGAAAATCTACTATTCTTAGCAACTTTTACCCTTGGTGGCCCATTGTACTCTCTAGAAGTAACAGCTTTCCAAGACCTCTTCTTTCCAGCCGTAGTGGGTTCCGTCGTCGGCGAAGTTGAAGAGTCTTGAGATGCGGCTTCCTTTGCAGCTATTTTCTTGTGCATGTCAGCAATGCACGACTTCATCATGCGCTCAAACTCTGGTGCCATTTCAGGGCATTGTTTGAGGAGATCACATGCTTCATTAAAGACTGGCTTCAATGCGACCTGTACATCTCTAGTAGAATCGACTTCTTGCAAAGAAAGGGTATCTTGTTGGTTCAATTCATCCATGATGGCTTCAAAGTTACCATCGCTTGAGGCACGAAGCACATCAATTTCACCAAGAATGTAATCATCATCAACAGAGGCTTCCAATTCTTGAGACCCAGATGGGAGATGAGTTTCTGACAACAACATATCAAATCTGTCAGACCTGTAATGTTGCAAGAGAGAGGGCAGTGAAGCTTTCGGATAGTTCTTGATCCGTTCAACAGCAGGCAAGGGTTCAACGGGTGGCTTGATCGGCATTGACGAAGGAATGACATGGCAAAACTGCGGCCCCTTAGCATCATTCTTGGCAAGATGATGAAAAAGTTTCGGCATCTCTTTTTCTTCAGGACATTCTGGACACCTATATCCCCAATACATGTAATTTGTCCACCATCTTACACTGACACTATGATGTCCAAATCCTTCGAACTTTGTACCATTTGCGTCGCAAACTGCATTTGCCGATGCATTCATATGTGGGCAGGGAAATCCAGCTCGCTGAAAGTGATAACAATCACAGCTACTGCAGGTTTCATTCAAATCAACAGTATATGCTCTGCTGAAACGTGGACAATATGCACCTCCAATGTCATCCTCTTCTTCGCTACCCTTGCCATTTGTGTCGTCTGATGAAATTGTGGCATCATCATCCTCGGCGGACGACCAATCATCAATATAGCGAGAGACAAAGGAATGGTCACAATTTTCCCCCACATACACAACCTGAAACCGACTTCTGCCAACACGGCGAACTTTGTAAAGTTGCGCTCTCTTATGTGATTGGACCATCAACCCCTCCGCGTAAGTCAGTAAATGCGGGCCAGTCGGAAGATTTGACCAAGAAGACTTGTCTCTATTCCGGAAGTCTCTGCCCACTATTTGATCCAATTCTGCCCGCTTTGCACGATCTTGAATGGGCATAGCCTTGGCAGCTGTGTTCATCGCATGAGTTGCTTTTACGGCTGCAGCATGAGACTTGAGACCATGGTTTGTCCCTTCATGAGCAGAAGTTGTGGCAACACATAGATTGAAGACTTCACTCCTGGGATAGAACAGGTAGAGATCCTCATTTGGGAATACATATCCCTTGATGAAAGCAATTGCTCTAGCAATAAGATCCTTCCTGTTTCCAGCCATCTTCAGAGCATGTTTGCTAGTGAGGCATGAAATTAGTAAATGCTTGCTGATGTCGTACTCCTCTTGAGTGTGGCAATAACCCGGCCGTGTCCAAGAGTACATCCAGCTATGGATTTGTCGCACAAATGTCATCCATGCTGGGTTTCGTGATGTATCCCAGTTAGTAGTACCCACATGCCTATTCCAACCATTTCCGAACATATGAAAGGAACATCCGCCAATTCTAGCGTGTGGGCATAACAATTTGATCGCGATTCGAAGCTCCGCATTCTGTTGTGGATCTCCATCGCAGATTAAGAAGCGAACTCTTGCTAAGACATGTGCGGGCAATATTTTCCTCAAGCCTTCCTGAAACACATACCGAAAGGATGCTCGTCGTTGGTCAGGCAACCACACACGGCAGAAAACAACCTGCTTGTCGACACTTGTGCGGCATGACAAGGTCAACAAGTGGAACCCATTCTTGTTTGTATGGCTCGTCACATCGAAAGTGACAACCTCAGGACATAGAAAGAAGTAGTGCAAAACTGCAATAGTCCCTCGGTAAACTTTATATTTATATCTTTCTTATTAGGACCGACACTGTACGCATCTGACTTAGACTGAATATAGTTCTCTGTGAGAGCAACGCTCCACTTAGAACATCGTATCGCTCCGCTCGGCTCATCTTCCCCATGGAGATGCTCCGCTCGCTGCGCTCGCTTCGCATAGGAGACGGCCCTTCCATTGTCAAGGTGACATTCATTGTGCGGTGGTAGGTAGGTGGTAGGTGTAGTGGGTGTGGGAGGTGCGGTGAGGTCGTGGAAGTGAACTCACCGGTGGCTTGGAGCGGATTTGAAATAGAGGAGGTTCTTGTGTACAAGAAATCCAGTACCCGGACCTTTGGGTTGGAAATAATGGGACTCCGTCCTAATAACTGAACCTGAACTGCCAATAATAGGATTGACTCCTACATACTTTCTTACGTACTTCCTGTTATGACGTCTCCCTTTGACATGATGTAAAATGTCTAAAGCGTGCGTGTTGCTCATTTCTGTTCATCATTGTTCATTTCATTGTTCAGGTCTTGTTCAGAGAGGTTAACTCTTCAACATTGTCCGAGACAATTGTCCAGAGAACAGCTAAAGATACTTAAACTTTGGTATGTCCTTGATTCTATCTGTTGCAAATTGCAACTTTGTTTCCGCCCCGTTAGATGACGCTTCGCAATCAGCGCAGCTGCGAGCGAACTGATTATTCTTTCCATCGAGAGATAATTCCAGCTACGCCAAACGTATTATAACTAAGCAAAATGAAGGAAGTCCAAGCCCCAAAGACTGTTCAAATCTCAGATGAGGCCTTCGTTCGCACAACTATCGTTGATACATTGCCTGAAGTCGAAGCGACTTGGTTTACCGGGTTAGAGATAGCAAATATGCAGCTCAAGACGTACCGTGAATCACTTCGTCTCTCGAGGTTAATGCTAATGCCTGGACCTTTCACGAGTGATCAAAAACTGCAGTGCCTCGGAATCGAGAGCCTCATCGTTCCAGTTCCCGCGATGGTCCAGGCTGCTCGACAAGAACGAAGAAATCATGTGAGGCTGATTCTTCGCGCTCAGCAATTCTACACGGACAAAGAGCTGTCAGTGTTATCGAGCCAGAACTCTGCCTCAGCATGTCAACGAGCATACTTGTTGGCCAATCGTGATTTTGAGTGAGCTGGAACGGAAATGTACAAATCAACCTAAAACTTGCCATACACTTGCCACAGGACTGCATCGTAGCTTCTTCAATTTTCCCATCAGAGTGAGGCACCACTACTACTTAGATGCAGGTCATCAATCGTCGATTTTGAAAAGAAAGTTCTTCATGAGCAGAGATAATGACATGCATATGTATATAAGAATAAAGAGAAGATTTTAAATCGTCCAATCTAATTATTTATTGTGGTAATGCACGATTCAAAGGGCAAAGACACTGTATTTGATTTGCCAAACTCGTATGGAATCAGTCAAGACGAAGGATGAGACAGCTGTTCGTTCGCAGTCTCTCCTTTAAGAGAGAGAGAGTGTGTGTGTGTAACTTGGCTTTCGGGCATTACATGTCTTTCCCAACGAATGGACTAACAAGTCCGCGGGCAGTGCTCGTGCAACCCCTAGGCGCTTGCTGTTATAGAAATAAAAGACTATACTAAACCCCACACTTGAAGATCCAGCTAGCCAACCCCTTTATACACTATCCTCGACAGACAACAGCGATCCCACCTCAGACGCGGCTCCAGATACAATAGAAGAGGCCTCTTCCCTCTCCGGGTCCGCCTCAAACGGCTGCTCCCACTACCATCGGTGTTTGCTGGTACCACGTTGTCTCTCACCATCCCTACAAAGATCCAGAATCGGGCGGTCCCTGATGAATGCCCCAATAGTCTTCCTCCGTTTTTCGATGTACTCCGTCAAAGTATACAGCCCAACCTCCTCAAACAACTCCTTCTTATCCGGATACATCCACTCTCTAGTCCGTTCGTTCTTCTTAGGTCGATTCTTGCGTGCCATGCGGCAAGCAGCTCGATAATAGAAGCCTTCCAGACACCGCAACGCCGAATCCGTCAATACCCAAGTCTCACTCACGTACAAAAGCACTGCCTGCACGACTGCCTTAAAAAACATACCGCAAACCCTGGGTTTCATGTTCTCGCTATGCAGGAGACGAGATATCATTTTCCACGCCTTTCGGGCCTTGGTCAGATTACTCCGAATCGCCTGCGTATCAGTATCATCCATCGTCATGAGCCGACCAAGATACTTAAACACCTCCACCCGTTCGAGGTCCTCTCCATATGCCGTGAAGCTAACTTCAAGAGCCCGTTGGTTTGCAATGGCTGCATTAGTTTGCACTATCCTCTCCCTAGCGTCCGACAGAACTTTGACCTCTCGTGTCTGGCAGCCCACCGTGGGTCAGCCTCCTGCATATTTCAGAGATGACACTTCGGGAAGACTCCAGATCCCTCGACGTCCACATAGTCCCGCGGGTGACGATCACGGAAGTGCCGACGAAGAGCCCACGCAGTGTCAAAACAATCAGTGGCTTCCTGGCTCGCTGACACAGGGCAGAAAAAACTCCCGCTAGTGCTGGCATACGCAGTATATGTCTCCGGCTCTCCATCATTCAATAGAAAGTCCCGATTCAACAACCTTGATTGAAACACACCGTGTTGCGTCTCCAAATGCGGGTTCAGTGAGGCTGCAGTTAGTTCCATACCACATTTATCGCACTCCACCCGCCGCCAGTTCCACTCCTCTGCACGCGGAAGCTACGCGGAAGGCTGTGCATGTACATATAAGTATATGTAACAACAGAGAAAAGTACCATCGGAATTGATATTGTGCGAACCGAAATTCATTGATTTACACTCTCTCTTCTGTCTCTCTACTTACTTTTTACTTAGAGTGCGTGTTCTTGTTTTCTTCTTCAGTGTTCAGGTTAAAAGGTTCCCATAAGGTTAATCTTCACTGGCGTACTTACTTATATACAAAAGTATAAGTACATAAGGCTTTTTGCTACTTGGTACTGATTCTGTTACATCTTTGACTACTTCTTAGAGTACGAGTGAGTTTTATCGATGATGATGCGTCGCTCGCAATCAGCGCAGCTGCGAGCGAACTGATTATTTTTTCCATCGAGAGATAATTCCAGCTACGCCAAACGTATTATAACTAAGCAAAATAAAGGAAGTCCAAGCCCCAAAGACTGTTCAAATCTCAGATGAGGCCTTCGTTCGCACAACTATCGTTGATACATTGCCTGAAGTCGAAGCGACTTGGTTTACCGGGTTAGAGATAGCAAATATGCAGCTCAAGACGTGCCGTGAATCACTTCGTCTCTCGAGGTTAATGCTAATGCCTGGACCTTTCACGAGTGATCAAAAACTGCAGTGCCTCGGAATCGAGAGCCTCATCGTTCCAGTTCCCGCGATGGTCCAGGCTGCTCGACAAGAACGAAGAAATCATGTGAAGCTGATTCTTCGCGCTCAGCAATTCTACACGGACAAAGAGCTGTCAGTGCTATCGAGCCAGAACTCTGCCTCAGCATGTCAACGAGCATACTTGTCGGCCAATCGTGATTTTGAGTGAGCAGGAACGGAAATGTACAAATCAACCTAAAACTTGCCATACACTTGCGACAGGACTGCATCGTAGCTTCTTCAATTTTCCCATCAGAGTGAGGCACCACTAGATGCAGGTCATCAATCGTCGATTTTGAAACGAAAGTCCTTCATGAGCAGAGATAATGACATGCATATGTATATAAGAATAAAGAGATCTCGTCCAATCTAATTATTTATTGTGGTAACACACGATCCAAAGGGCAAAGAACTGTATTTGATTCGCGTTGCAGCAACTCTTGTCTTGGCACAGTATTACTGGCACATTTTTCTAAATGTACATGAGCGATGTCATAAGAGAGGATGAAGTAGCAAATATTAGAAAACTCTCTCATCAGAAAGGATGCCTGAATCAAGCTCGCACCATTTCCTTCTTCTCTGCCCCATTCACCCCAATCTCATCATGCAAAGGATGCTGATCAGCTGGAAGCTCACGAAGTAACGCTTCTCTAACCTCTCTCGCGATTTCTTCCTCACTCTTACCCTCAATATCAATTGGGTCATGTACATACACCCTCAACTCTCCCCGTTGTCCACTCTGTACTGGCAAGAAGCCCATATCTGGCATGACCGCGTGAGTATTGGCAATACTCAACGGCACTATTGGCACTTTGGCCTTAACCGCCATTGAGAAGATGCCGCCTTTGAAATCCATTAATCGGCCATCTGGAGATCTAGCCCCCTCAGGGAAGGCCATGATGGGTATACCGCTCTTTAAGTAATTGATGGCCTGTTTGAAAGTTTTGAGTTGTGATCTCTTATTACTTCGATCAATAAGGACATGCTCTCCCTGTTCATTTACGTGTTTGGTGTTGCATTGAAGAAAAGGGAACAAGACGATGATTGAGTAAAAAAGACAGCAAAAAACAACAACGCATGGTTCAAATTCTTGCAAGTAAACCAATTGCACCGGTAATCTACTGGTGAAAGTCGCAAACACTCCAAGCAACACATCATAGATTAAACTCACCCCAACTAATTGAGTTCCAACCCCAGGAAACGCCTTCAAAGAATCCTTGGCTATAAACTTGAACACTGGATCCAAAACCGTACACAACACGGCAATATCCATAAAGCTAGAGTGATTTGCCACAAACAAACACGCTCCTTCACTCATCTTTCCATTTGGTCCAACTTTCAGTCGATCGACATCTCCCTCTAGTATAGGATAGGAGTTCGTAAGGGAAAGATAGATCCTGCACCACACCTTCCCAGTGTAATCAAACTTGGCACGATTGTCGTCAAATCCGTCGATTGAATCACCTAAAAATTGCGTGATTTTCATAGCAGCTATCCAGAAGGGCATTGTGAGTGCTATAACTACTAGGTGATATAATCCCGTGACATTCAAGACTTTGTCCTTGCCCGACGATTTTGATTTGAAGTTGAAGATGGGTTGGATTTCTTCCATGGAGAGGACGTTAGATGGACGTTTCTGGAGTGAGAGAGGTATGTGAGATGATAGTGACACCGTGTTGTCATCGGATTGAATTGATGCAGGAAGTATCGTCAGTGCAGCGTGCGTATTGTGGTGTTGCTTCTTGTCATGCAAATTGTTGAGGTTGAGGCGACTCTTTTCGCCCACCAGACTCGTAGGGAAATGATTGAAGGCGTATGCTGTTGATAACACAGCCACCACTATCAGTGAGTGTTTGCGTCCAGTCATCTTAGTCTTCGCTGCTATGAAGAGCTGGGCTTGAAAGAGGAGGAACAGAATATTATCGATGAAGGCTAGGAAAGCAGCAAAATAAAGATAGCTAGGATGAGTAGGAAGTGCTTAGATATTTTCAGTAATGGGCAAAGATATTGTACAATACACTTTTTAGAGGATGGAATGATGTCAACACTACGGAGGAAGGTCGCTGTCATGGTGCAGATGATGGTGAGTTAGTGGTGGGGAGGCGCGTGAATGAACAAGTGACTGAGAGACGTGACAATTTAGATGGCGCTTAATTGAACTTGAGAATCTTTTTTTGACGATACCTGAAGCGTAATATTTACAATTTCGCCCGCCCCCATACTCAGCCATCCACAGATGCTTTTCTTGTTTACAACACCGGTGATACGTAGGTTACTGTAGCACAGAAATAACCTAAAGCCCCACACTTCAAGAGTGCGCTGCAGTCTGCAGTCATAGAAATAGCTGTCATGGAGCATATTACAAGGCATTTCATCGTATTAACACTTAAGTTTACTCGTATTAGAAGACGTCTATCATATCCGATCGCTTCCTGTCGTCGTTGAATGTCCAATTTACTGCATTCTGAGCCAGTTCCTAGCCGAGCTGTACAATGGAAGACAAAAATTCTCTTTGTCATTACAGTACGTGTTACCGAAGTAGTGGGCGCAGTATCATCATGTTTTCCTCTGCGCACTCCACTTCGCTTCAGGGACGAGGATAAGTCGTGCTCCCAACTGGAGTCAAAAGCTTCCCATGCCCTGTCAACTTCTTGCTGAGAGATGTCAATACCGAATTGGTCTCTGTCAGAGATATCATCGCGAACCTCTTTCAGACTGTCATAATGAGGAAGAGTTAAGCTATCATAGATACCGCACGATACCACAGTACAAAAAGGAATTCTTTTCAGTTGACGACGAAGAATCTATAATTTTGTGGGTATTATCCATTTTCACCCTCTATTCACCATGCCACTGCATGCGTCAAAGAACGCCCACACACACTCCAGAGGGGACTGATCGCCGCTTAATAGTAAGGATTTGGCGTCTGCAAAACATTTCGGTGTCAGAGCAACTCCAACTATTCATCTGAAGACCATAATGGAAGTGCATCATCACCAGGGTACATCATAATCATCACACCGATATCAAAGCGCATTTTTGCGGCACCTCTACTTTGGTTTAATATTAAAAGTAGCGATGACATCAGTCGATGACCACCTGAGGGCACCACTGCAGAGAAAGGCTATGGGAGAGTGAGCTGCTGCATTTGGGGCCGTCTCGTTTTATGTGTAAGTAGATAGTGTTCTAAGCAGATTGCGGCACCTAAGTATCCATCCACCAGAACGCTGATGTCAAATAAAACTGCATGAAGTAAAGATGGTTGACTTGAAGCGTTATTAGAATACGTTTACATCACCCACAACCGACTGACGTATGAAAATGATGTACCATACACGGCTTATTTTTCTGTGCATCGAAGCCGCAAAACTGGCTGAAACCATTTTCGACGCACGCATCAAGAGAAGTACGGCACATTAGAAAGATAAGATAGGAAGTCTTCAGCTGATGATAGCTGCGGAGAAGATGAATAAACAAGCTAGCACCACGCGCAAGGAAGGAGCAGGAGCAGGAGCAGGAGCAGGAGCAGGAGCAGGGGACAACTCAGCCACAGGTATCAAGAACAAGACTAAGTTCGAACCAACAGAAAGCCAGCGTGTGATTGGATCGGACACCTTCTCTTACTACTCCAACAAGTTGAACCTAACAAAGGCACTCCAATGCAAAGAAAATGACGAACAAGTGATTCAGAGCACAAGTATCATGACATCCGCCCAAGGACCTGTAATGAAGCGCAGGAAGGGGTCGACGGCGTATCCTGTCCGTGTTCAAGACGGAGGCATTCGCAAAACAAGAATTTCATTCGAGGGTCATCCGAGTTTGTTCATGTACGAAGACATCATCACTATGTTCGAACGGATGAACTGCGCAGACATATCAGATGATGACGAAGAAGAAGAGTCGAGTGAAAAGATCTCAGATGATGCGGCAATCAAGGATGAGAAGAAAAGACCGGGAGTGTCCCGCAGCAGCATCATAGACTTGTACATTAGTGATTAATCCTTCTGGGGGGAATAGAAACGCAGCTAAAGGTACGCAGCTACATGAAATAATAACGAGCCAAACGTTGTGCATTTATCATGTTATGTCTCTCTGTCATCCAAAGTATGTCTTCAGTTGACGACGAAGAATCTATTTCGAGTGCCTGGAGTAGACTGTCGATCTCGAGTTGGCAGAGAGCTTGGGCGCTGTGGTTGCCTATGGTGGCAATGCGATCACTTGAACTCATGATAATATAGTAGTGTTTGAATAGATTCTAAACGTTGATAACAAAAAATATGGGAGCTCGACATCAATTGGTGTTGTACTTTTTGAATTGGACTTAATGTAGATAAGTAATCCCAGTGAAGTATTTGCATTAAAACTTTAAAGCACCACGTCGACGCGGACTGGCCGTGTTCTAAGCAGTGCAGTGTCATGCCGATTACAAAAGAGTTAGATAGATGATACTTCCTGCGTCAAAACATACTAGGTAAATTACTTCACCTAACCACGAACGACTGATGTCGTTATAGCTGCATGACTGTAAAGATGGCATTGTCTTGAAACGTGATAGAATACGATGACATCACTCTCAACCGACTGACATATTTAGAGATAAGTATGTACTCCATGTACCATTGGCGTGCGGCGGCAGGGCAAGCTTCTCCCGGCTTTCGTGCTTCCGCTCTCTTCTCTCTCACTCTCAGAGCTCGCACTACTGTAAGAATAAGTTCTTGTTTTCTGTCAAAATCTGCTAAGCTGCTATTTCTATTTCTATGAACTTTCTTATTACTTTTAGATGACTTATGAACTCTTCACTGCATCGTTTCGATCTCCGCATTTGATTGGTAACCCAACATGTCGAGAATTGGTACGTAGTTCTTTGTTGGCCTTCAATCGTTGCTCGAAGCGAATGAGATTCTGAGGGACGTTGAAGCTGCGTTCCAGGTCTAAGGTTTTCATCAGATAGAGTCCAGCTAGTGTTCTCACCCTCGACAAGACAACGTAGACCCAGTTCACGATCGATAATTCCAGTCATTGACGATGAGGACGTCTTTGAACATCCCCTGCAGCTTGTGGCCTGTTGTTGCTATGTTAGAGTTGACAGGAACCTGTTTGACCTTGGCGTTGCCTATGGTTGTAGTTATTGTTTCAGTCAGAGGGAACTTGATTGTGGCTGAGAATTCTTGTGGTTTGAGCTTGAAGGTCCGTGCTTTGGTGCTTGTGGTTGGGTAATGCTCGAACTCCACTCACCCGATGTCGTCAACCGACACAGTCCATACCTTCTTTCCATCCCAATTTTTCCACCTCCTCTCCCGCCCATCCTTTTTGAGTTTGAGTTTCAAGCACTTGCGAAGAGTCCCGTTGCCTCGCCCTTGATCAAGATCCTCATTCCTTATGCACATATGGTGGGATCCGGGGTAGATGCGTAGTGCAGGCTCGATTTTAGCTCCATTTGCTCCCCCCACTCCATCAGAGGACACCATCAAGTCATAGACTGGACCTCGGTTCTTGCTCGTCATCGCTCTGTCCTTCTCTGCATGCACTCAAGGGATACTTGAGGTTGAGGAGGTTCCTTTCATCAAACACAACAGACAGACTGTGGGTGTTGTGACACTTAAAACTATCTCTAGACAACCATGCGAAAAACCCACACGATGCAATGTGGCAGCAAGCAAGCTCGCTCGGACCAGGGGATGACGGAAAAGTGGGGATAGAGTCCGGACACCCGCTTGCCTGTCCATCACCCCAAAATAGAGCTTTCTGAGGTGAAAGTTGTGAATGAGATTTTGCAAATTCAAATACCGGTCAACGTCTCTGCGTGGGATGGATGGTTGTGCCCACGTACATATAATGTTACACACTCTATCTACTTCATTAGAGCTCCTCAGATTTCCGGAATAAGCCTAAGCTTGACAATAGTCGAAGCTTGGATAGGTAGGTAAGCCTTTTTTCTTGACAGAAAGGCCTACTGTCCTGCTTCGCGGACGGATTTGGCCAGGGGCCAATTCAAGTACGAGATCGATGTTTGGTAATATGGTAACTGGGGGGTACGTGTGAGTGATGATAACGTAGAAAATGACAGATTTGAGATGGGAGTCTCACAAGGTAGGTTTCCACTAGGGGGCTTGGTGGGTGAGCAGCCAGGCAGAACCTCAATATTACGGACACGCCAAAATGAAAGCAACGAAAGCATTTGCTCCAAAAAAAACATTATATACTGTTAAAATAGACTTATGTCAACGGAGATTGGGATGAATCCCGCCCTCTACATTGTATCATTGCCTGTCTTTTTAGCATGGCATCAATTATCTTCGTTGATTCCGTTTCATATCCATAAAACTCTCTTATCTCGTCCATCGCAACATCGTAATGAATTCCTTTATCACATAGACGCTCCATACAGTCCTAAACAACTTTCTTCTCGAAAATTTCTGTCAAGTTTCATTATCTTGCTTTCGTTCACACCGAGTGAATTGTATGGCAGGTCTTGCTCCCATTGCGACCGAGTCTATAATATTCTGTCCAAAAGCGAGCAGCAGCATCGGGCTGCTACAAGTATTGCTGGTTTCTACCCCTCACCGCACGACCATGTGACTGCACACTTCACATTCCTCACTCGAGCATCCATTTGAGAGCCTTGAACTCAAACACGCACACATCACCATCTTTTTCCATGGAAGACTGTTATGCAATCCATAAATTAGGAAGCATAGTTCTTCCCTTTTTCTTTCATTGTTGATTCATTGTAGATAGTGAGTCCCAACCCGCCTGCATCGAAATCGACGGCGCCTCCGTCCACACCGAAGCTGCTGCCTCCGCCGCCACTTGCCGCCACGGCACCGATCGGCGGCGATGTTTTTTTGAACTTGGATTGTTGCTAAGATACGGCTGGCCGCCGCCCTCTATCAGGCGGCTGCTTCTTGCTGCTTCTCATTGCTAATCGTCGACGATGCTGCTTTGACCATGGTGATGGTCTTGTGCTTTTGACGTGATGCTACGGGCGACTCAAAATATCATGGTGCGTAACAGGCTTTACAGAAGCCCGCTCCAGAATGACAAAATCACATTCTGTAGGAGTTCCTACGCAGACATTTGTCACTTTTCTGGCAAAAAAAAGTTACTCCGAGAATGACAAATCAAGCCCTCGTACCCGCTGTTGCTAGCAAATTTAGCTAGCACCGTACCCGTCATTCAATGTCAGAGTACTTGGCCACAAATGGCGCCAACTAACAAATCACTAGCTTTGAGAGACCTCCGTACATACCGGCCAGAATGTGATTTTTGTCACATTTCTGACGTAACTGAAGCGTAATATTTACAATTTCGCCCGCCCCCATACTCAGCCATCCACAGATGCTTTTCTTGTTTACAACACCGGTGATACGTAGTTTACTGTAGCACAGAAATAACCTAAAGCCCCACACTTCATGAGTGCGCTGCAGTCTGCAGTCATAGAAATAGCTGTCATGGAGCAGATTACAAGGCATTTCATCGTATTAACACTTAAGTTTACTCGTATTAGAAGACGTCTATCATATCCGATCGCTTCCTGTCGTCGTTGAATGTCCAATTTACTGCGTTCTGAGCCAGTTCCTAGCCGAGATGTACAATGCAAGACAAAAATTCTCTTTGTCATTACAGTACGTGTTACCGAAGTAGTGGGCGCAGTATCATCATGTTTTCCTCTGCGCACTCCACTTCGCTTCAGGGACGAGGCTAAGTCGTGCTCCCAACTGGAGTCAAAAGCTTCCCATGCCCTGTCGACTTCTTGCTGAGAGATGTCAGTACCGAATTGGTCTCTGTCAGAGATATCATCGCGAACCTCTTTCAGACTGTCATAATGAGGAAGAGTTAAGCTATCATAGATACCGCACTAAACCACAGTACAAAAAGGAATTCTCTTCAGTTGACGACGAAGAATCTATAATTTTGTGGGTATTATCCATTTTCACCCTCTATTCACCATATGCCACTGCACGCCCACACACACTCCAGAGGGGACTGATCGCCGCTTAATAGTAAGGATTTGGCGTCTGCAAAACATTTCGGTGTCAGAGCAACTCCAACTATTCATCTGAAGACCATAATGGAAGTGCATCATCACCAGGGTACATCATAATCATCACACCGATATCAAAGCGCATTTTTGCGGCACCTCTACTTTGGTTTAATATTAAAAGTAGCGATGACATCAGTCGATGACCACCTGAGGGCACCACTGCAGAGAAAGGCTATGGGAGAGTGAGCTGCTGCATTTGGGGCCGTCTCGTTTTATGTGTAAGTAGATAGTGTTCTAAGCAGATTGCGGCACCTAAGTATCCATCCACCAGAACGCTGATGTCAAATAAAACTGCATGAAGTAAAGATGGTTGACTTGAAGCGTTATTAGAATACGTTTACATCACCCACAACCGACTGACGTATGAAAATGATGTACCATACACGGCTTATTTTTCTGTGCATCGAAGCCGCAAAACTGGCTGAAACCATTTTCGACGCACGCATCAAGAGAAGTACGGCACATTAGAAAGATAAGATAGGAAGTCTTCAGCTGATGATAGCTGCGGAGAAGATGAATAAACAAGCTAGCACCACGCGCAAGGAAGGAGCAGGAGCAGGAGCAGGAGCAGGAGCAGGGGACAACTCAGCCACAGGTATCAAGAACAAGACTAAGTTCGAACCAACAGAAAGCCAGCGTGTGATTGGATCGGACACCTTCTCTTACTACTCCAACAAGTTGCACCTAACAAAGGCACTCCAATGCAAAGAAGATGCCGAACAAGTGATTCAGAGCACAAGTATCATGACATCCGCCCAAGGACCTGTAATGAAGCGCAGGAAGGGGTCGACGGCGTATCCTGTCCGTGTTCAAGACGGAGGCATTCGCAAAACAAGAATTTCATTCGAGGGTCATCCGAGTTTGTTCATGTACGAAGACATCATCACTATGTTCGAACGGATGAACTGCGCAGACATATCAGATGATGACGAAGAAGAAGAGTCGAGTGAAAAGATCTCAGATGATGCGGCAATCAAGGATGAGAAGAAAAGACCGGGAGTGTCCCCGCAGCAGCATCATAGACTTGTACATTAGTGATTAATCCTTCTGGGGGGAATAGAAACGCAGCTAAAGGTACGCAGCTACATGAAATAATAACGAGCCAAACGTTGTGCATTTATCATGTTATGTCTCTCTGTCATCCAAAGTATGTCTTCAGTTGACGACGAAGAATCTATTTCGAGTGCCTGGAGTAGACTGTCGATCTCGAGTTGGCAGAGAGCTTGGGCGCTGTGGTTGCCTATGGTGGCAATGCGATCACTTGAACTCATGATAATATAGTAGTGTTTGAATAGATTCTAAACGTTGATAACAAAAAATATGGGAGCTCGACATCAATTGGTGTTGTACTTTTTGAATTGGACTTAATGTAGATAAGTAATCCCAGTGAAGTATTTGCATTAAAACTTTAAAGCACCACGTCGACGCGGACTGGCCGTGTTCTAAGCAGTGCAGTGTCATGCCGATTACAAAAGAGTTAGATAGATGATACTTCCTGCGTCAAAACATACTAGGTAAATTACTTCACCTAACCACGAACTACTGATGTCGTTATAGCTGCATGACTGTAAAGATGGCATCTAAATAATGAGAGGAGCTAAGTCGTTCTGTCCGGGCCCTTTGGCGTGTCCTTTGGCCTTCACGGGCATTTTCGATCGACTCTTTCTTTGATTGGCTTGATTTGACCCCTTGCCCCCCCCGTTTTTAGAATTTTCGATTGACTCTTTCTTTGATTGGCTTAGTTTTGATTGTTCAGGGGGGACACCCCCCCCTTGCCCCCCCCCCGGTTTTAGAATTTTCGATTGACTCTTTCTTTGATTGGCTTAGATTTGATTGTTCAGGGGGGGACACCCCCCCTTGCCCCCCCGTTTTTAGAATTTTCGATTGACTCTTTCTTTGATTGGCTTAGATTTGATTGTTCAGGGGGGACACCCTTAGAAAACCCGCGCAGCGGCTAGACGAGCGTCAGCGAGGCTAGTTGTCTTGAAACGTGATAGAATACGATGACATCACTCTCAACCGACTGACATATTTAGAGATAAGTATGTACTCCATGTACCATAGGTAGGTAAGCCTTTTTTCTTGACAGAAAGGCCTACTGTCCTGCTTCGCGGACGGATTTGGCCAGGGGCCAATTCAAGTACGAGATCGATGTTTGGTAATATGGTGTATTCTACAACATGGCTGGTAACCCAACATGTCGAGAATTGGTCGTTCTTTGTTGGCCTTCAACCGTTGCTCGAAGCGAATGAGATTCTGAGGGGCATTAACCCATCCCTGCCGCGTACCCCCTTTGTACCCCCTTTTGACTTCCTACCATAACTTCGTCAATAATAGGCCGATTCTTATGGTTCAAAGACCAACAACTTTCCATTCAGTGAGTTTAGAACGCCTCTGCAACGTTTCATGGTGGTATTCCGACCATTCCCTGAGATATTGGGGGTCCTAATTCAGTATCACTGACATCGGCCGGCGGCGGCGCTCGGCCATCACGCATCACACACTAACAAAAAAACATAATCTCCACCATGACGTATCCGACGGCAAACCATGGTACTATTGGACCGACACCCCAATGAACAAGATAAACAACATCCTGTCTAACCCCATTTTTTATGCTGATTCTGATTCTGTAAGCGGCGGCGACCGATTCGAAGTCGTTGTGATGGTATACGGCTCTAACCTACGCAGACATGAAATCCGCACATGCCGGGAAACATCATAATATACTCATATTTAATAGAATTCGGTAATTTAATAGCCATGTTGCATTACACACTCCATCTATACATTATGATAATTGATATTTATTATCAGTTTTATTAATTACATGCCAATTGCACTTAATAATGGAGTAGTAGGCCGAATCATCCGCTGTTGTTTTGATGCCATCCAGTAGGAATGGTGTTGTCAGCAGTCATATAATGACCTGAATCCACTCTATAACGCTCAAAACAGATAGCTATTGGTGTTGTGTGGTGAAAGGGTCCCCAACTTGCAGGGTAAATACGCTGAATATGACTTCAAATACTCGTGTATGTGATGGCATTGGGCTCCTCATTTCCCCCAAAAAAATGCTATACCACCACTAGTCTAATATTGTTGTAGCCGCAATGAAATGGAGATATCTAGACCAAGATCGTTGATTGTTATATTATAGTCATCACCTCACTGACTTTTGGCACCATTTCATTTCATTTTCTGTCAGATATATGCATTCTCCTTTTTGATGTATTTTGTGGAAAATATCCATTTTCACCACCGTTATTCACCATGCCACTGCATGCTTCAGAGAACGCCTTCACATGTTATCAAAGGGATAGATCGCCGCCTAATAGTATGATGTTGGCGTCTGCAAACCAGTTCGGTGGCGGAGCAACTCCTACTATTCACATGAAGACCATGACGGAAGTGCATCATCACACCGATGTCAACATGCCATTTTCCGGCACCTCTACTTTGGTGCTATGATATGTAGCGATGGCGTCGGCCAAAAAAGAATCAAGGGCACCACTTCATAGAAATGCTATTGGAGAGTGAGTTGCTGCAGCGGGACCGTCTAAATTTATGTTTACGTAGTGTATTATGGTGTCGGCATGTACTGGGTGGAGGTGCACCATGCATGGTGATGGACGAAAAAAAAGAGGCGCGCGCGCGGCAGGGATGGGTTAAAGCTGCGTTCAAGGTCTAGGGTTTTGCTCTGTCTAGCAGAGAATGACCCGAAGGAGTGGGTAGAATGAATATTCGTAGATGTAACTTGTTGTTAAAGGATTATTATGATAGATAAAGACTGCAGCACTGCGGTGCGTTAGGGAACAGGAGGTGACTACAAGATACACAAGCCACGACTTCAACAAAGAACTCCAAAGATACTTCAAGTCGCCCACGTCAGCAACACCTCCTAACCTATGCTTCCAGGATTCCGGTAATGACTGTACCTGTCGTACTGGGCATTACACTCTTCCCCACCATGATCATTGATAGTAGATCAAGGAGAATGAAATAAGATGATTGATGTAACTACACTTCCTCAAAAGAGGTTTGGCCAAAGTGCAGAGACCCGGGTCATATATATATTGTGGATGAAGGGAAAAAGGAAAAACCCTTCTGAGGGAAAGCTCGAAAAACCCCTAGTTCAACGTTGGTGGTCACGTTGCTACGCGTGGGGGACTCGCGGATTATGTTCGATAAGGGATCACCCTACGAATATTGATACGTTCAGTTACTCCTGGCCGAAGTAATATGGTTACTGTCCCATTCACATGGACTTGTGTGATATTATAAGGGCCTGACGTTCGATTGCCAAGCTTGGTAGGTTTGTGTAATTTCTTAAGGACACGCATGCCCGGTGTATAGTCGTAGCGCCGTCTCTTCGCGTTTGAGCGCCGTAGTGATTCATTGACGAACTGTTCACGGTTCGTGGTGATGAGATGCCAATCTGCGATCAGCGGAATGTTGACGAACATATCCCTATTGAATGTCAAGGCTCCTGGCGAACCATTTAGGACTGTACTAATGTTGGATCTAAGTGCGTGCATCACTGTAGATAAGGCTGCGTCGAGGATGTCATTCGCCTCTTGCATGTTCTGTGGTGGATTAGACTTGAGCATCGTGCGCAAGATATTACCGACAGTCTGGTGCATTCGTTCGCAGACTGCATTACTTTGTGGATTTCTTGAAGTTGTAGGGACATCCTTGATGCCCAATATTTCTAGTCTTCTTTGGAACTCGTATCCCACGAATTCTTTCCCATTGTCGTGAACACAACGTTGAGGGAGTGGATAACGGCATAGCCATGCCTGAGTAAACTTGTCTCGGATGTGTCCCATCTCTTTATTGTCAATTCTAGTCAGCTCGACTAGATTAGTAGTTGTATCAATGCAAGTAAGAGCATTCAGCTCGACTTCAACATTATTGACCTCAATCTTCCAAGGTCCTATTAGATCAACTGCAACCTCTGACCAAGGTTCAGCATTCAGTTCGCGCTCTGGCAGGAATCCATAACCAGGGCCTGGCAGCTTCTCTCGCTGGCATATGTCACAATGATAGTTTTCGCAGTAGCTTCGCAGCTGTGGATGAAAGTACCTCGCTTTCAAGGTGTCTCTGAGGCGTCTCGAGCCTGGATGACCTAGTATACTATGATGGAATGTAAGTGTCTGAGGAATCATATTCCTTGGTAATGCAATCTTCCATTGCGTGTTATTGTTGTCGCCAAGCTTCGTGTAGCAAACAATGTTTTGATCTTGTATCGTTCTAATGTGATATTGTTGAGGAGAGCGTTGAATCAGCTCTTGCAATTCCTCATCAGTAGCTTGCATCTCAGCTACATATTCCCAACGCAGAGGCGATTCTAGCCCATCTGCTTCTGGCGGTAGATTAAGGAAACAATCCACTAGCTCTGGATCGTCAAATATAGAAGTGTGAGAGACCTCGCGGTCATGTTGTTCTCCGTTATCTCGAACGGTACTAGAAACTTCAACACCTGGCGTCAGCCACTCAGTGTGAAAGCTATGATGGTTTTCTTCGATCGTACTCTTCCCGACCATGACTGCATCTTCAGATACAGGAATGCGTGTAAAATGATAGCAAAATTCAAAATTATTCTTGTGCTGATCAGCATCGTCAAGACAAGTAGCGAAGGATTCTGCAGCAGCAGCAAAACTTTCTACTTCAAGCTCAGGTTGAGCTGTACCTTGATCTTCGGTGCCGCTCTTCGGCACGCGAGAAAGGGCATCGGCCAATATGTTCTGTGGGCCCGGAACGTAATGGAGAGTAGGTGAATACTCTTCGACATACATTCGCCAACGCAGTACACACTGCGTGTTGAGATTTGTAAAGGTGAGATTCTTATGATCAGTGTGTACATGGATTTCAGCGCCTAACAGCATCGTTCTGAATTCCTTAAGTGTCATTACAATTGACAAGAGTTCCTTCTCCATTGTCGTGTAGTTCTTTTGGGCACTATTCAGCTTTCGACTGAAATAGGCAACTGGGCGATTGTCTTGCATGATGACGCTTCCCATTTGGTAATCGCTTGCATCGGTATAGATGTGAAAGGGCTTATTGTGGTCTGGATAAGCTGACATAGCATCCATGCAAAGGATGGCTTTCATTTTCTTAAAGGACTCGTCCATTTCGTCAGTCCATTCGAATTTCTTTTTGCCTGTCATGTCAGTGAGAGGCTTAAGTACGTGAGCACGTGAGGGCCACATGTCTTTGTAGTAGTTTACTGCACCAAGGAAGGTTCTCAAACCCTTGATGTTTGTTGGCTTTTGCATTTGTAAGATAGCGTCTACCTTCTTCTTCCACGGCTTCAAGCCTTCTGGAGTTAGCCAATATCCAAGCCAATCGGTCTCTTGGACGCACCATTCGCATTTGAGCGGATTAATAGTGAACCCATTGTCTTGCAGACGGGTTAATACGGTTTTAAGTGACTTGAGATGGCTCTCATAGTCGTTTGAGAAGACACCAATGTCATCGATGTAAGTGTCTGTTTCATCAAGGTCACGCATGACCTCTTCCATGACTGATTGCGCGATATCAGGTGAACATTTTAACCCCATGGGTAATCTAAGGTACTTGAACTTCCCAAAGGGAGTTGCAATAGTGCAAAGATCTTGACTTTCCTCATCGAGTTCAAAAGTGTAATATTGCATTGAAATATCTAACTTAGTGAAGTATTTGTATCCCGAACGCTTACGCAGAATATCATTGATCCGTGGTAAGGGATATTGCTTTCGCCTGATCACTTTATTCAAGGCACGTAGGTCGCTGACCCAGCGAACGCGACCGTCTTTCTTTGGAATGATAAACGTTGGACTACACCAATCGCTTACTCCAGCATATGTAAGCACTCCAATCTTGACTAAGTGCATAAGCTCTTTCTTAAAGGCTTGTTGGTGAATGTTGGGTACAGGATATGCTCTCGCATGTACCGGTTGTGCATCAGGTTCCACCTCAATGTGAACCTTCTTGTGAGGATAAACCCCGAGGCTACCGTCAAATAACTTGGTATAGCCGTTAAGCAGTTCTCTGAGACCCTGCTTCTGTTCGTCATCTAGGTGATTCTGTTCACGGATGACATCTTCAATTTCGACTTGGTCGTATTTTGCTTCAAGTATCTCACTTGCATAGCTGACATCACATCCTGAACTGATGTATGCGTCAAGATAGTCATAATACTCAAGGAGTTCTTCCTCTTCCTGGAGAAAATATGAATCCATCATATGATTGTAATCATCTGATGTGGTTGTGAAGGGATTGCGCATCGGCACTGTATTCCCTAACCAATAGACGAAGCCATTTTCATAATCAAGCTTCATGCCAAGCTTCTTGAGCATGTCTGCGCCAAGAAGAACATCATAACTGCATTTGGAATCGAAGACTAGGGCCTTTGTCTCGTCGATAACACGATTCTTATCGAATTCTGGCAGCTTGATATTACGGAGTGTAACTACTTCTTTGACTTGAACAGTACCTCCGAGAGTGGTCACTGGACGTTCACTCTTAAGTGTTTTTGGTTGAACTTCACGTGGCAGCACACGTCGGTGTATCATCGTGGTAGTTGTACCTGAGTCTATCAGAACTCGTAGTAGGCGTGACGAATTACATAATCCAATCGTCTTACATAACATGATGGTAATGGGCGTCATGTTGTCAGGTAATCTAGGTGCGGTCATCTTCGGCACCGGTATATGATAGGTTACCCCAATAGATTCAAAATCTTCGTCTTCGCACTCGTCGTCAGAAGAATAGTCAGTTGTAGTGTTGTTAGAAGGACAATGAATGTTAGTAAAACAGCAATGGTTGTCGGCAGAGCTAATAATATTTTCAGTAGGGTCAACTGAATGATCTAGATTTAAAGGAGTATCAATCTCGTTGATACAATTACTACATGGAATTAACATTGGTCCGATTTCCTATTCGTCTTCAAATGCTTCCTCGAAGACATTGAGCTTCTCCATCTCATTGTTGATGTGATGGCTGGCTGCACGACGCTTGGACTTGCGTTCAACAGAGGAGTCACTATCCGATCCCGAGCTCCTGGCACTTACTTCTCCCTCACTCGTATTACTAGCAGTGGATTGATCATCTTCCTCAGCGAGGTGATGAGAGTGAGAATACTTCTTACCTTTCGTCTTGTTGTCACGCTTGCGGTCGTCGCGGTCACGCTTGCGATCATCACCATCCTTGGCGTTGTCAGGATTGAGTGAGCAACTGCCCCAAGTGTGGCTTCCCTTGGGATGATTAGGACAATGTACATGAGGAGGAATCTCAAAGACTTCCTTCTTCTTGGAGTAGTACGACTTGGACTTGGAGGAACGACGATCATCTCCTTTCTTGACGTACCTGCGGTGCGTCTTGTTGGACTTGCGGTCGTCCACCTTCTTCTTCGTGGAAGGCTCCTTAAGCAGACCTGTTGCCTCATCGATGGCATGCAAATAGGTCTTGTGCTTAGTGATGGCAGCAATGTCATCCGACTTGCTTGTGCCCTTCTTCATGTAGTCGGCACGGTAGGCTTTTGGGTAAGAACGAAGATACCAATCCTTCAATTCTTCATCCGTTGGAGCTGGCTTGATCCCATTGAAGTATTCAGCATTCTGCTTGATCTTCATGAAGCGGCTCTCGTATTTGAGTGGATCCCAATCACGAGGCTTCTTGATACCCATCTCGAGGTAACGCAAAATATAAACAGGGGCGCGCAGAATGTGGCGAGAGTGGTGGTGTGGTGGTGCCTGTGGCGGGTTCAGCGCGGGCCCTCGGGGCCTGTCGAGTATTGTGTCATTTTGCAGTCGGCCATTTGCAGTTTGGTTTGTTAGTAGTCTTTTTACAACGGAATTAGACTATAAAGTTGCTCTGCAATCTGCAATGATGTAGGATAGTGTTGGTGTAGTTGGTTAAAGAGGGGTTCGATTCCTAGCATAGAATTCTCATACTATTTATTGTATTTGTGCCACAGTGTCAGTGATGACCTCTTAGTGTAGTTGGTTTGAGCATGCATGTGAATTTGTGAGGCACCGGGTTCGATCCCCGGGGATGGCAATCTCTTTTCATGTGTGTGAATTTGTGAGGCACCGGGTTCGATCCCCGGTTATGGCAATCTCTTTTCTGCAGACTATTTAGTAAGTCTATTCAAGAGGGAAAAGCAAAATCGTTCACTGCACAATTCACTCAACAATCAAATTTGTAAAAATTGTGCACTGCACAATTTTAAAGAAGCGAGCGAAGTGGGTAACACACTTAGGGGGAAAAGTGGAGCAGACAACAATCAAACACGGAGTAGTAAATTGACGCTTCTGGTGATCAGTAAAACATCTGCAAGCGCACGATTCGATATTATATCAAGCACAGTTTTACAAAAAGACATTTTCTCGCGACGAAGAAAGACAAAAACTAAATCGACTAACGCCCGTGTAAAACCTGTATTTCTTTCTCGTACAGACCGATTTAGATGGTCAAAAAGCGGCTTTAGTACAGTAAATTTCTCGCTTTCAACAGGTACTTCTTGCTTTCTACATAGGAACACATACAGATCCTACGCCGGTAGTCTCTACCGAGGACTCTACGTGTCCCTAAAGTAAACCTTCTCACTAAAAAACACATGTACTGATTCCTACCTATAACTCTGTAGAATAATGGGGGTGAAAAATAATGAATTTTCCCACCTGTAATAGAAGGGCACCTGCGGCCCCCTATTACGCTGCTCTGCACTCCATGAACGGGGGCCCCGAGGGCCGATTATCTCGCATTTTGGTCGTATGCGTGCGCTTGTCGAAGAACTTCTTCACAACGCGGTTGAAGTCTCCAGCAGTGGGGTTGAGTACATCAACTCCGACATCAGTGGCTGCTTGTGTCCACACGACTCTAGCTTGATCATCAAGCACTAGACCCATAAACTTGAACCTGTCAGACTCTCTTGTCTGTGGATTGGTGGCAGCGCGGTTGATTGCATCGATGATCTCATCACAAACATGTTCCACGTTCATTGCATCCGTACACGCACATTTCAAGGAGGACCCACGTCCCTTCCCAGAAGGCATCAGAGTGACTGAGCCATAGCGTTCTTTGCTTGCTCCAGGTTCATAGGAGAGCACGACTTTGATCGCGGATTCATCAAACAACATGTTGACAAAAGATGCAAAATCGACGGTGATTTCGGCTTCAGAGAATGTTCAAATTCGTTGATTGCAACACAGCAGAGTGTTGGCTATCTGCTAAAGTTATAGCTGTTTAAACAGTGCTCTGTCTAGCAGAGAATGACCCGAAGGAGTGGGTAGAATGAATATTCGTAGATGTAACTTGTTGTTAAAGGATTATTATGATAGATAAAGACTGCAGCAGCACTGCGGTGCGTTAGGGAACAGGAGGTGACTACAAGATACACAAGCCACGACTTCAACAAAGAACTCCAAAGATACTTCAAGTCGCCCACGTCAGCAACACCTCCTAACCTATGCTTCCAGGATTCCTGAGAATCCCTAGGTAATGACTGTACCTGTCGTACTGGGCATTACAGGTTTCATCAGAAGATAGAGTCCAGCTAGTGTTCTCACCCTCGACAAGACAACGTAGTAGACCCAGTTTACGCATCGATAATTCCAGTCATTGACGATGAGGACGTCTTTGGACATTCCCTGCAGCTTGTGGCCTGTTGTTGCTATGTTAGAGTTGACAGGAACCTGTTTGACCGTGGCGTTGCCCAAGGCTGTAAACATGGTTTCGGTCAGAGGGAACTTGGTTGTGGCCGAAAATTCTTGTGGTTTGAGTTTGAAGGTTCGTGCTTTGTTGCCAGTAGGTGTGGGGTGGTGCTCGAACTCTCGAACTCCACCCACACTCAACGTCGTCAATTGATACAGTCCATATGGTACCTTCTTTCCATCCTAGTTTTTTCGCCTCCTACCGAATGTCTTTCCTGAGTTTGATTCTCAAGCATATGCAAAGCGTCCCGTTGCCTCGCCCTTTGTCAAGATCGTCATTCGCTATGCACATATGGTGGGATCAGGGGTACTCCTAGGTGCGTAGGGCGGGCTCGATTTTAGCTCCATTTGCAGCAAACTCAGTCGAGACCTTATGTCGTCATCTTCCAGCTGCGTGATGACGGCGGTGTAGTGGAAAGCGGCGGAGACCTTTCTGCGCTGCATTCGTCTTCGTTTCTTCTTCTTCCTTGGTGTTGCCCCTTTTACTTTCATCCTCAGTCCCTGTCTCAGTCTCAGTCTCAGTAGTTACCGATGCCTCGATTATGAGAGTGCGATCAGGAGGTAGGCTATTGTCATCAAAGGTACCAGTCTAAAACTAGTCTGTCCCGTTATATGAGACGAGTCTGTCCTGTTAAGATGAGATGAATTTCCGGAATGGCTGTTCTGAGCGACTTCTTGGTCGATTTGAGTGGAACCAAGACAGAGGGAGTTAGCTGTGATGTTGTAGTAGAGGTCTGCATACTTGGTTGGGGCCGCCGCATGGTTTGGGAGACCATCGAGGGCTGTGTCCCGTTGGGGTCGAGATGAGATGAAGATGACATGAAATTATTTTAAAAATTCATATCATCTTTATGCCGCTTAACACCCAACGGGACACTGTCCTCGATGGTGCCTTAAATGCTTCTATGGTCCTAACTGACAATGCAGACCTCTACTACACCACCATGGCCGACATGCTCTTGCTTGGTTTCATCCAAATCGGCCGAGTAGGCACTCAGAACGGCCATTCCGGAAATATTCATCTCATCTTAACGGGACAGACTCTCACATAACGGGACAGACTAGTTTTAGACTGGTAGGGTGCGTTTCTTCGAATTACATTTTGAAACATGCTGCAGTGACGCCATTTCGTTCGATGCATCAGGTGCGCTTTCGGGCAATGTAAGCATAGGCGTAGCATCGACGACGCAAGAGTTTATCAGTTCTCTGTTTCACGTGTATCCTCACCCATCCTCATTCTAGCTAGCATTTGCCTAAACTCGTGGTCGTCTTTGAATCTGTGGCTATTATCAAGACAGCACCATGCCTAGTTTTGAGGGTCCTGAGTGGGAAACGGGGTTTGTCCCACTCAGATCCCTTATCTCTCCCACATCGTTCCCAGGCCAAAAAATAACACTCACTGTCCCAGTCTGGTCCCAAGGGAGTCTCCCACAATTGGGACAAAACTCGGAATCAATCGCAGTTCAAACCAAAAATCGCGCGATGTGCGCTCCCCGGAGTACATAAACAAAAATATGGTACAAGTATATTTGAAGAGAGAGCCCGCAAACCCATTATTTAGTCAGAATAGGAGCTTTATCTTCGCTAGTACAAGTAAGCTGGTACCTATGGCTTTCAATATACCAATATCTACAGTCATCACAGACATACTTATTCGCCTCTCGCTCCTCGCCTCGCTCAAAATTCAAAATACATAATAATATGTACCATAACCATCATGTCGAGAACACCACCTACCTACTCCACACTGCCCTACGAGTGATTCTATGGCCTTAACTCATCGCACAGAATGTGGTCAGCGTTTCCAGGCCGCTGCCGGTAGGTTTAGATGACCGTAACTCCTCTTTGGAACCACGAGTTATTAGGCACCGACCGCATCGACAAGACGGGCCGAATCTGCACCAAAATCCTGATGGAGAATGCAGTTATTTAGATGAACTTGAATGGACAGTGATAAAATTCGCACCAGTCCCTTTGTATGAGTCACTGGCGCCAGCTGAATCCTTGTTTGGAGTTCACATAAAGGAGGGGGGGCGTTATTCAAGTACATGATGCAAAAATATGAAACACCAACTCGCACATATCTCTTCAGTCATAATTATTGCACTATGTCGAAGCCGAGGGCACTCCTACTTAGAATAACCATATCCATCGAAATAATTAACAACCACTATGAACGCCCAGTATGAATGGCCGCGCGGAAATACGTTACAAAAACTTTGCCATCGGCTCGTTCTACCGCTCCCAAGATATGACAACAATGCAACGTATTAAAAGTGCAGTTTGTTTTCAGAGAGATGAAGTTATTCACATCATCAAATTGCGCGAAAACAATGGCATAAATTTTCTGATGGGATGAGTTTGTGTGTTTGGGGTCTCTTCGCTACTGCAGACGCAACATCAAACACAAAGTTCAAACTTCGTCAAATCAGACCTGATCGTCAGGATGCAATAGTGTTTGATAATTGCGCAATATGCATGTGTGATTCAATCAGTTGAATTCACACTTCTTCCATATATCAATGTGGATGACATATCAATTCAGACCTAACAAATATCCTACAAAGTCCGCACAACCACTTTACTAATCAATTTTGGCCTATTTTAATGCCCTCGTAGTGACACATTTAGTGTTTGTATTGTGCAATTCATACGTGATTTTACAAATTGAAGTCACCAAACCTCTTCTATGCATCCATGTGGACGACATATCAACTCCAACCTCGAGTATGTCATTTGTAGTTCGTATGACACAGCGTTGCTCAGTCACCGCCAAATCAAAAAATGCCTCATCAGGACAAATTCAGTGCTTGTATTGTGAGATACATCAGTGATGTAAGAGGTTTTAATAATCAGGCCTCTTCTGTGCATCCATGTGGACGACATATCAACTCTAACCTCGGGCATGTCATCTATAGCTCGTATATCAGTACGATACTCAATCTTTGTAAAGCCGAATGGCCTCTTCATAACACATATTTTGACTATATTGTGTGATGTAATTGTGCTTGTGAACGTTTTAGTCAACAAACCTCTTCCATACCAACCCTAACCTCGGATATACCATCTATATTGTAAACAGCAGCCTATATTGGACAACGTGTTCGCTCCGTATTTTGCCACCACATACCACCTAAAAGTGTGTACCGACGTGAATATGAGCCTGAGCCGCTCCTAGAGATTCATTCTAGTTAATAACGATAGTATACAAGGCAATATATACGGCTCGCGCAATCTGCACTTGTAGCGGCGATGCTACAGCTTCGTATGCGATCTGATGAAGGCCCATTGAGCGTAGAGCTCGCCGTATTTCGACACATTTAAGTGTGCATCGACGTGAATATGAGCCTGAGCCGCTGCTAGTGGTTGATTCTAGTTGGTAATGATAGTATGCAAGGTGATATACACGGCTCATGTAAACTTCATTTGTAGCGGCGATGCTACAGCTTCGTATGCGATCTGATGAAGGCCCATTGAGCATAGAGCTCGCCGTATTTCGACACATTTAAGTGTGCATCGACGTGAATATGAGCCTGAGCCGCTGCTAGTGGTTGATTCTAGTTGGTAATGATAGTATGCAAGGTGATATATACGGCTCATGTAAACTTCATTTGTAGCGGCGATGCTACAGCTTCGTATGCGACCTGACGAAGGCCCATTGAGCGTAGAACTCGCCGTATTTCGACACATTTAAGTGTGCATCGACGTGAATATGAGCCTGAGCCGCTGCTAGTGGTTGATTCTAGTTGGTAATGATAGTATGCAAGGTGATATACACGGCTTATGTAAACTTCATTTGTAGCGGCGATGCTACAGCTTCGTATGCGATCTGATGAAGGCCCATTGAGCGTAGAGCTCGCCGTATTTCGACACATTTAAGTGTGTATCAACGTGAATATGAGCCTGAGCCGCTGCTAGTGGTTGATTCTAGTTGGTAATGATAGTATACAAGGTAATATATACGGCTCTTGGTAACTTCATTCGTAGCGGCGATGCTACAGCTTCGTATGCGATCTGACGAAGGCCCACTGAGCGTAGAACTCGCCGTATTTCGACACATTTAAGTGTGCATCGACGTGAATATGAGCCTGAGCCGCTGCTAGTGGTTGATTCTAGTTGGTAACGAAGGTATACAAGGTAATATATACGGCTCATGTAAACTTCATTTGTAGCGGCGATGCTACAGCTTCGTATGCGACCTGATGAAGGCCCATTGAGCGTAGAGCTCGCCGTATTTCGACACATTAAGTGTGCATCGACGTGAATATGAGCCTGAGCCGCTGCTAGTGGTTGATTCTAGTTGGTAATGATAGTATAAAAGGTAATATATACGGCTCATGGTAACTTCATTCGTAGCGGCGATGCTACAGCTTCGTATGCGATCTGACGAAGGCCCATTGAGCGTAGAACTCGCCGTATTTCGACACATTTAAGTGTGCATCGACGTGAATATGAGCCTGAGCCGCTGCTAGTGGTTGATTCTAGTTGGTAACGAAGGTATAGAAGGAAATGATTGCGGCTCACGCAATCAACACTTGTAGCGGCGATGCTACAGCTTCGTATGCGACCTGATGAAGGCCCATTGAGCGTAGAGCACGCCGTATTTCGACACATTTGTGTGTGCATCGACGTGAATATGAGCCTGAGCCGCTGCTAGTGGTTGATTCTAGTTGGTAATGATAGTATGCAAGGTGATATACACGGCTCATGTAAACTTCATTTGTAGCGGCGATGCTACAGCTTCGTATGCGATCTGATGAAGGCCCATTGACCTGCATAGAGCTCGCCGTATTTCGACACATTTAAGTGTGCATCGACGTGAATATGAGCCTGAGCCGCTGCTAGTGGTTGATTCTAGTTGGTAATGATAGTATACAAGGTGATATATACGGCTCATGTAAACTTCATTTGTAGCGGCGATGCTACAGCTTCGTATGCGATCTGATGAAGGCCCATTGAGCGTAGAGCTCGCCGTATTTCGACACATTTGTGTGTGCATCGACGTGAATATGAGCCTGAGCCGCTGCTAGTGGTTGATTCTAGTTGGTAATGATAGTATGCAAGGTGATATACACGGCTTATGTAAACTTCATTTGTAGCGGCGATGCTACAGCTTCGTATGCGATCTGATGAAGGCCCATTGAGCATAGAGCTCGCCGTATTTCGACACATTTAAGTGTGCATCGACGTGAATATGAGCCTGAGCCGCTGCTAGTGGTTGATTCTAGTTGGTAATGATAGTATGCAAGGTGATATATACGGCTTATGTAAACTTCATTTGTAGCGGCGATGCTACAGCTTCGTATGCGACCTGATGAAGGCCCATTGAGCGTAGAGCTCGCCGTATTTCGACACATTTAAGTGTGCATCGACGTGAATATGAGCCTGAGCCGCTGCTAGTGGTTGATTCTAGTTGGTAATGATAGTATGCAAGGTGATATACACGGCTCATGTATACTTCATTTGTAGCGGCGATGCTACAGCTTCGTATGCGACCTGATGAAGGCCCATTGAGCGTAGAGCTCGCCGTATTTCGACACATTTGTGTGTGTATCAACGTGAATATGAGCCTGAGCCGCTGCTAGTGGTTGATTCTAGTTGGTAATGATAGTATACAAGGTAATATATACGGCTCTTGGTAACTTCATTCGTAGCGGCGATGCTACAGCTTCGTATGCGATCTGACGAAGGCCCATTGAGCGTAGAACTCGCCGTATTTCGACACATTTAAGTGTGCATCGACGTGAATATGAGCCTGAGCCGCTGCTAGTGGTTGATTCTAGTTGGTAACGAAGGTATACAAGGTAATATATACGGCTCATGTAAACTTCATTTGTAGCGGCGATGCTACAGCTTCGTATGCGACCTGATGAAGGCCCATTGAGCGTAGAGCTCGCCGTATTTCGACACATTTAAGTGTGCATCGACGTGAATATGAGCCTGAGCCGCTGCTAGTGGTTGATTCTAGTTGGTAACGAAGGTATACAAGGTAATATATACGGCTCATGTAAACTTCATTTGTAGCGGCGATGCTACAGCTTCGTATGCGACCTGATGAAGGCCCATTGAGCGTAGAGCTCGCCGTATTTCGACACATTAAGTGTGCATCGACGTGAATATGAGCCTGAGCCGCTGCTAGTGGTTGATTCTAGTTGGTAATGATAGTATAAAAGGTAATATATACGGCTCATGGTAACTTCATTCGTAGCGGCGATGCTACAGCTTCGTATGCGATCTGACGAAGGCCCATTGAGCGTAGAACTCGCCGTATTTCGACACATTTAAGTGTGCATCGACGTGAATATGAGCCTGAGCCGCTGCTAGTGGTTGATTCTAGTTGGTAACGAAGGTATAGAAGGAAATGATTGCGGCTCACGCAATCAACACTTGTAGCGGCGATGCTACAGCTTCGTATGCGACCTGATGAAGGCCCATTGAGCGTAGAGCACGCCGTATTTCGACACATTTGTGTGTGCATCGACGTGAATATGAGCCTGAGCCGCTGCTAGTGGTTGATTCTAGTTGGTAATGATAGTATGCAAGGTGATATACACGGCTCATGTAAACTTCATTTGTAGCGGCGATGCTACAGCTTCGTATGCGATCTGATGAAGGCCCATTGACCTGCATAGAGCTCGCCGTATTTCGACACATTTAAGTGTGCATCGACGTGAATATGAGCCTGAGCCGCTGCTAGTGGTTGATTCTAGTTGGTAATGATAGTATACAAGGTGATATATACGGCTCATGTAAACTTCATTTGTAGCGGCGATGCTACAGCTTCGTATGCGATCTGATGAAGGCCCATTGAGCGTAGAGCTCGCCGTATTTCGACACATTTGTGTGTGCATCGACGTGAATATGAGCCTGAGCCGCTGCTAGTGGTTGATTCTAGTTGGTAATGATAGTATGCAAGGTGATATACACGGCTTATGTAAACTTCATTTGTA
This sequence comes from Skeletonema tropicum, assembly GCA_037178625.1. NCBI lineage: Eukaryota > Bacillariophyta > Thalassiosirophyceae > Thalassiosirales > Thalassiosiraceae > Skeletonema > Skeletonema tropicum. The sequence goes on from CM074138.1 coordinate 818,078, forward strand.
GCGGCGATGCTACAGCTTCGTATGCGATCTGATGAAGGCCCATTGAGCATAGAGCTCGCCGTATTTCGACACATTTAAGTGTGCATCGACGTGAATATGAGCCTGAGCCGCTGCTAGTGGTTGATTCTAGTTGGTAATGATAGTATGCAAGGTGATATATACGGCTTATGTAAACTTCATTTGTAGCGGCGATGCTACAGCTTCGTATGCGACCTGATGAAGGCCCATTGAGCGTAGAGCTCGCCGTATTTCGACACATTTAAGTGTGCATCGACGTGAATATGAGCCTGAGCCGCTGCTAGTGGTTGATTCTAGTTGGTAATGATAGTATGCAAGGTGATATACACGGCTCATGTATACTTCATTTGTAGCGGCGATGCTACAGCTTCGTATGCGACCTGATGAAGGCCCATTGAGCGTAGAGCTCGCCGTATTTCGACACATTTGTGTGTGTATCAACGTGAATATGAGCCTGAGCCGCTGCTAGTGGTTGATTCTAGTTGGTAATGATAGTATACAAGGTAATATATACGGCTCTTGGTAACTTCATTCGTAGCGGCGATGCTACAGCTTCGTATGCGATCTGACGAAGGCCCATTGAGCGTAGAACTCGCCGTATTTCGACACATTTAAGTGTGCATCGACGTGAATATGAGCCTGAGCCGCTGCTAGTGGTTGATTCTAGTTGGTAACGAAGGTATACAAGGTAATATATACGGCTCATGTAAACTTCATTTGTAGCGGCGATGCTACAGCTTCGTATGCGACCTGATGAAGGCCCATTGAGCGTAGAGCTCGCCGTATTTCGACACATTTAAGTGTGCATCGACGTGAATATGAGCCTGAGCCGCTGCTAGTGGTTGATTCTAGTTGGTTTCGATAGTATACAAGATAATATATACGGCTCATGGTAACTTCATTCGTAGCGGCGATGCTACAGCTTCGTATGCGATCTGACGAAGGCCCATTGAGCGTAGAACTCGCCGTATTTCGACACATTTAAGTGTGCATCGACGTGAATATGAGCCTGAGCCGCTGCTAGTGGTTGATTCTAGTTGGTAACGAAGGTATAGAAGGAAATGATTGCGGCTCACGCAATCAACACTTGTAGCGGCGATGCTACAGCTTCGTATGCGACCTGATGAAGGCTCATTGAGCGTAGAGCTACCTGTAATTCGACACATTTAAGTGTGCATCGACGTGAATATGAGCCTGAGCCGCTGCTAGTGGTTGATTCTAGTTGGTAACGATAGTATGCAAGGTGATATACACGGCTTATGTAAACTTCATTTGTAGCGGCGATGCTATAGCTTTGTATGAGTCCTGACGATGGCAAACATGGCAGTAATTACTTTGTTTCTTCAACCCTAGCAACGTGAGTACCAGTGATGTCTGCTGTTAATGCTTCATTACATTTGCCAATGATAGTATAGAGTCGTTTTTTTGCGGCGCATACATATGCTGCATGTACAAGCGATGTTACAGCTTCGTACCCGGTTGAGGGCATTGGCCCCAAGATCAAAATATATGGATGTAGCTTAAATTTGTCATCTAATCATGCCTACCACCTGAGTACGAGGATATCAACTATTGATGGCCCAATGCCTCTGGCAATGATAGTATAGAAACCAACTTGCGCGGTGCATACATATATTCTTCATGCACAAGCAATGCTACAGCTTCGCTCGTAACGACCTGAGGGCCCATTCCAATATTGTCCATTTTTCTGATGGGACTCTACTTTAGTTGGGATATTTTGACCGTTTCTTTTTGCTGTGGCCGTTATTTTCATTTCCAGATCCCCACTTCATTTTATCGCCATAAAAAATAGCGGCTGCGGCAACATCACAACCGCACGCACAACCGCCACAACAACTCCTATCATGTGCACATAAAATAATAATAACAAAATGTCTACTCTTCTTATGATCAGCATACCAATTGTTCCTGCAACTCTGCAGGTTTGCGGCGCAATTGCACCCGTTGGAAGTGCGAGGCAAGGAATGGTAAGACGGTACACGTGTGAGTTTATTTATTGCAACATGATGTGTTCTCACAAAACTCTCAGTTTATATCCTTTACATCTTCATAATGAATACGTTATATTTTACTGCTTGCAGTGATGCATGTGCCACGACATCAGCCCCATCTTTGTTCCCTCTTCAATGTTGAATTGGACGAGTATCATCCGTGTACACCGGTACATCAAGATATTGATTAACCATCACGCAGCTATTGTGTAGTTACTTCGGGCATCCATCGAGCCATCGTGTCTACATCTATCACGTACATCGAGACATCCAACACATATCACATCAATTTCGACGTAGTTTGCCGTCGATAGGAATGATCATGATGACCAGCGTCGCTCTCTCTGAAGGGATTCTTCCACAAGTTCCATCGAGAAAGATCTAGCATCTTAATTAATACATACAGCCAGAAGGATCCTTTCATTTTGCAGTAAGTTTGGAAATTTCAATTGTGATCTACCTTCTTGTTTCACAATTTTATTCACACAACTTTTTCATTCAGTCTTGGCAAACTGTACAGCTCTAGAAATATGGAGGAAGCATGAAGGGAAGAGAAGAAGGGCAGCCTTGCAATCTCTGGAGGAAGGCTGTGTATGATTTGTTTCATATGGAAGTGAGGGGAAAGTCATCATTTGTCTTATTTTATTGGGGATTGGGACGGATATTCGCCTACTGAACATGCATGAAAATTACATTGTGAGGAAAAGTACCTCTGCGAACAGAAGCCGTGGTTGAAAATGTGCATCGGTTGTAAAGGGCGTTGGTACTATTATTTATTGGAGTCTTCGTGTGTTGTTCAATTCGATGTTGCATAACTGAACTTAATCGGTGTATGTTGCATACACCTATTTTTTGTAGTCGTCGACTCTCTAATTCGGAACCTGTCACTTTCGTGTTTGTGTGAAGTTCTCCAAAATTACACTGGCCCCCTTTACAGAGGAACTCCTTATTGGAGTGAAGGGGACCTCGCTGGGAAGATGGGTCAGGAGTGGGAAGAACGTCGCCGATTGAATCGCCAACTCAGCTGAGGGGAATAGTAGATGTCTAACTTAGATAGACGTGTGAGTAACAAAAATGGGACAGAACTGGGTATGTGGCCCAATTTCATGGTCAGCAATGGGAAGCGCAAGGTACAAGACCAAACAACACTCAGACGGTATTTCCAGTACAATAAAGTAAGTGTATTTCGGCTTCTACCTACTCGATTCTTTTTGCTGACCCACAACTCTCCCACAGCTATACCCACAGAGGACCCAGCCCAGGACCTGCGATGGCCGGTGGGAAGCGTTTGGGACAAACCCCGTTTCCCACTCAGGACCCTGAAAACTAAGCATGGTGAGATGGCACAGTTGATAGTATTCTTCCAAATTCAAGCTGCATCGGAAAGTCTGAGTAGAGGACATCTTCTGCGCAGATTGGCTTCAGCTGATGGAAGTCGGAAGTCGCCTGAGAAGACTACACACCTCCATAAATCATATCATACCTTCCTGCGAGCTTTATTAGTTGCCTGTCAAATTTTACGACGTCGCTTGCCTTGAAGAAAGATAGTTCGTCAATAATTAGTATCCGAACATCATCTCGCCAAACATCCCTCATTTCATCATTGATCCTACTTATGTTCCTCAAATGTGCTGTGCCATGGATTGCTGTCCCGCCAGAGAGGGCTGCTGCCGAACCCGTTGTTGCCGTGAAGTAGAAAGCATCCTCATTGAAGGCGGCTGAGACAGCAGTGCAAAATCTGTGGCAGTAGAGTTGGGCTGCTTCTATTGTTGTGCTTATGCAACAACCAGCTGGACCTGTCATGAACATGATGAGCTGATCTTTCCCTCCTTTCGCTTAGAGATCCCGCACTCTTTTGTATGTTGCACACTTTTGGCCAAGGGTTCGAGCGTCGCTCCTATAGCATGTCCCCAAGCTTGGTATCAAAGTGGTCTCCTTCCGTGATGAGATGGAGCAGCCATGTACAGCAGACTATTTGATAAGCAATATATTATTTTTCATCAAGGTTGTACTTCTGCTCTTAAGGAATATTATTAATAGCCGGTGTTAGGTTATCATGTTTTGTTGGTTTGTATAGCAGTAAATATTCAGACAAGTCTGCAGTCAAGCAGCCGATGCAGTGCTCGAGCTAGGTCCAGTAGAGCTGTCAATCTCAATGAAGCGAGAAGTGCCTCTTTCTCGACAAGCACCGTCATGCGTCTTTGTCATTACAGTACGTGTTACCGAAGTAGTGGGCGCAGTATCATCATGTTGTCCTCTGCGCACTCCACTTCGCTTCGGGCTCTTGGACGAACAAGACGAGGCTAAGTTGTGCTCCCAACTGGAGTCAAAAGCTTCCCATGCCGTGTCGACTTCTTGCTGAGAGATGTCAATACCGAATTGGTCTCTTTCAGAGATATCATCGCCAACCTCTTTCAGACTGTCATAACGAGGAAGAGTTAAACTATCATAGATACCAAAGTACACAAAGGAATTGTCTTCAGCAGTGTCAGTTGACGACGAAGAATCTATTTCGAGTGCCTGGAGTAGACTGTCGATCTCGAATTGGTAGAGAGCTTGGGTGCTGTGGTTGCCTATGGTGGCAACACGATCACTTCTTGAACTCATGATAATATTATAGTACAATAGTGTTCGAATAGAGATTCTAACTGTTGATAACAAAAAATATGGGAGCTCCGACAAAGCACCACGCTGACCTACGCTGACGTGGCAGGTTCTATGCAGTATGTGGCCACGACTGGATGTCAAATAATCATAAAGCTGCATGAAGTATCGTGAGAATGACATCGTCTTTAAGTGTGATTAGAATACGATTACACTCACAAATGACTGATGTCAATCTTTCAAAGAAATAGGTTCAGCTGGTAATGAATTAATAATCATTGCACAAAGCACTGTCTTTTAGACTCTAAGAGTGATTAGAATACGATACACCACTCACAGAAACCGAACCCAAATAGTACGGTAAGGAACATCACAAGTCACAATTTCCCTCTTAGATATTTTACTAATTCTCAACGCAGCCGCCCGCAAGCTACGCAAGGCGTTCAGTAAGTACTGCAACACTGTCAAGATGTCACGATAGAAGCGACCACGTCAGCGTGGTGCTTTTACGGAGAAATCAGGGTTAAGCCTATTAAATTTCCGACCGAGCTACGATACTTCTCTATACTTCATTCAAGTCCAATCAACACTGTCGAGAGCTAAGTACTTAGGTCGAGAGTCGAGAGTCGAGAGAGAGCTCCCGTGGTCGGTCACCCACTTACTCTGCTTATAGACCCGTATCATCACTACGGAGAAACCAGATTTAAAAGCCTACTGAATTTCCGCCCGAGCACCAATTCTTTTCAAGTCGTCGAGAGGCCGACAACTCTACTTTTTGTTATCAACAGTTAGAATCTATTCAAACACTATTGTACTATAATATCATCATGAGTTCAAGAAGTGATCGTGTTGCCACCATAGGCAACCACAGCACCCAAGCTCTCTACCAATTCGAGATCGACAGTCTACTCCAGGCACTCGAAATAGATTCTTCGTCGTCAACTGACACTGCTGAAGACAATTCCTTTGTGTACGGTGGTATCTATGATAGTTTAACTCTTCCTCATTATGACAGTCTGAAAGAGGTTGGCGATGATATCTCTGAAAGAGACCAATTCGGTATTGACATCTCTCAGCAAGAAGTCGACACGGCATGGGAAGCTTTTGACTCCAGCTGGGAACACAACTTAGCCTCGTCTTGTTCGTCCAAGAGCCCGAAGCGAAGTGGAGTGCGCAGAGGACAACATGATGATACTGCGCCCACTACTTCGGTAACACGTACTGTAATGACAAAGACGCATGACGGTGCTTGTCGAGAAAGAGGCACTTCTCGTTTCATTGAGATTGACAGCTCTACTGGAGCTAGCTCGAGCACTGCATCGGCTGCTTGACTACAGACTTGTCTGAATATTTGCTGCTATACAACCCGACTAAACATGATAACCTAACATTGGCTATGAATAATATTCCTTTCACATCTATTCTTGCTAAATTTTCTCATGTACATCATCCAGTAGATTAGTCTAACAATAGAGCAAGCAAGGCACATAGTCATTAGACAACGACGTCCTATCTTATCTTTCTAATGTGTCGTACTAATGCGTGCGTCGAAAAAAGTCTCAGCCAGTTGATGCCTCCACCCTTGTTTTGTCCCATTCTACCACTCTTTGCGGCTTCGATGCACTGATACATAGAGCCAAATCTAATGTTGCGATTCGTCAGACCGGGGCCATAATGCGCATACTTCCCACTGTTTGTCAATATCCGCGAAGCAGGATTAGATGGTATGATCGGAGGATGTAAGAGCATGCACCAGCAGGTATCATTTATAAGGGTGACTCCAAAGTCTTCGAGCCTTTTAGTGTATCCCAATAGGTCTCCCTTGGATTGTACATGTCTCCCAAGTGTCGCAATGAGTGTGACACTGTCATGTTTTGGCCTATCATCAAGTGAAATTATTTCTACCAAATCCTTCATTTCTTCTACACTCAAATGAGGATTGCCAAGTGCAACAAGTGAGATCTCATCACCACTCTGTTTCCCACTATCCAAAGTCGTGTAAGCTTCCACGACATCTTCTTTCGAGACTTCTACTTGCCTGTCGCCGCAAGATTGCATCATGTCATTGATAACACTGGCACCCTTTGCTTCTGGCGTTATGTGTGACATATGAAACAAAGGAGATGACCCAGTTGTGCCGTAAGCGGCACAAAACGCTTTGAGGTTGTCCCTAGACACTGAAGGTAGGAGTTCAAATCCGATAATTAAAGGGATACGACCATCTGACAAGTTTCCACACAACCATCCGATTATCGGGAAAAACGAGTCGATACCACTTTCCTTCTCATCAACTGAATCAGTGTGAATCTGCGGAAGAATGTACTCTCTGATAAAATTTGTTACATCAATAACAATTGAAGGCTTCCTTTTCTCAGTTACATGAACTCCTGTGTGACCTACAAAACCGACAATCGCTGCACAAATATCAAAGTAATCCGCATATTTCTCAGTTCGTGCACCAAGCACCGAGTTTGAATATACAACTGCGTTGCTTTCCCCCCACATTATGTTATCTCCTTTTGACGGCTTGTTTGATAAGAGATATGGTGCACAAGTAAACTGACGAAGGAATGGACAAGTTCATTGTGAGATGTCAAGCATCTAGGGTCTAGGGATGGAGCTAAATACAAGCAACAAAATGACTCACACTCATTTCACATCCTAGGTTCAAGTATGCATCACCAACTGAATTTGCATTTGTTGCTAAATTTGCGTCGATACCAAGCCGTTGCCATCGTCGCCGATCAGTAGATTGTGAATTTAGTGTTGTTGGCACCTTCACTTTTCCTCCGAGCTCAGCCAGTCTTTGAGCAAATCGCAGCCCACCTTGTCCAATAAAAGTCACCGCATCAATGTGCGCAGAAGAGATTGGTATGAGCTCCGTTGCTCCAGATATGCACCCTATACGCTGGACTACACGTTGAGCAAGTTTTTCAGCTTGAGATTTGGCCTGATACGCTTCCCCATTACATTCATTGAAACTGAGTGTGGACTTCATGGCAAGTAGATTTTTCGAGTATATGTCATGCTTGCCATTCATTTTAATGACGACATCTTCGCTTTCTTTATTTGATTCAATTGTTATCATACTTTCTCCCTCGTCGTTTTGTTGTAGCTGTGAAAAACTTTCTTCGCCTACAGCACAAATCATCGGTATTGATACATTCTCATCACTGAAGAACTCTTCCGCCACAACTGCTCCGGTGCAGAGTATTGCATCAACGTCACGCAAAAGTATTGCCTGCGGCCCGTTTCCATTTAAACAAAGTTCGAGCATTACCTGACTTCCGGTACAGCTCCCTCTACCGCTTGGTATGCAAAGAATGGAATCCTTGATGCACTTTCCATGCAACGGGTGGGTTTTGTCGATCACATTGCCATTGAGAGGGTCAATTCCGCCCCAGAAAGATATTCCTACATCGGAATAAAGCGTCTCACCTGTGATAGGAGCCATGTCATCCTATGGGCGTAGTGCATCTTTCACATGAAGTCGTCGGCTTCGGTAGATTCGGTAGGCAGATCATGAATTATGGCGCGAAGAACTAAAATTTCCGCCAACCGACCGCCAGCAAAGCATGCAACATGCAACACTCTCTCTCCGGTTAGTTCAAAAGTCCCCCCAGATCCAATTGTTGCCAGTCATTTGGTAAGTACCCTCTATCAATTAAAGGTGAGAGGTAGAAGTACAGAATTTTTACCCTATTAATGTGCCTAAAGTCAATTCTGGGGATACATTTTGGAATCGGTCGCGATAAAGTCCCGTCTACGATACTTCCTCTCATATCATGGTCTTCATTGTATATCTCATGTCACACCTGCAACCCTCCTGCAACCTGCAGCCGCTAGCTGTCACCTCGTGTCGGCATTATTTATCCTAAACAGAGTGATACTAAAACTAAATCTACAGAATGGGCTGCGCGGCGTCGAAAGGAAGCAGCAGTAGCAACGCAGTAGTAACTGTGCCTCCGCCGGAATGGCCGCCGAAAGCGGCGGATGCAGATGAACTTGAGTCGGGAAGAGAAATTACTTTACCAGAGAGCATTTACTGGGATTACATCCGGACATTCACTCCTTCCAAGGACCTTGTTGTTGTCAACAAGCGGTGTACCACAGCATTCTATGCAGGTCGTCGCGTCGATCTGGATGAAACATATCTCCAGAGGTACGAGCGCGGGGAGTGCCAAGTATTATTTCGCGATGGTTCACCTTGTTTTTTTGTGGGCAATGAAGCTATCCGTTTCTGGTGCCTTCCTGTTGCAAGGGGGCAGCCTGGAACAAAACAGTTCCGCGTTGAGATTTATGATAACTCCTCATCAAATGACGATCATTCTGCGATAGATCCTAAAGTTGCTCTCGAGAAGTTGCGCCTCTGCCGTCAGAAGTGGGATGAACATATGTCTCTCATTCCTTATCCTCATAAACGTCTTCAGGCATGTCTCGACGAGTTAGCTTCGAATGGAATGTACGTATCATTTCTATTTGGTGGCGATGGTAAAATTGACGATGTTGTCAAGTTTCATGCATCAGTAAATCTGCAGGCTCTGGATGGGCCAGAAGAAACTAGAGTGCGTGCACAAAATGAGATTGGCATTTTCCCAAACACTCCTCTGGGACTTTGGGTGACGCGCTGGTTGACCCATATTATTTCAGAATTGGAGGGAAGACTCAATATGGATTTAGAGGAGGGGGAAATTGTCAGGTGCAGATGTTATGAAGAAGAATTCATTGTTGCGGCACTACTTGATGCTGGGGCTGATGCAACTGTATTCTTTGAACCTCTCAATGACTATCCTTACAACACGATATCCGTTTTGAATCTGCTTGAAGCTGCAAGCAGTGGACACGGTCCGACCTGGGAGCCAGGGATGAGTCTACACGAAGTGATGAGGAAAAATCTTCTGTGGTTTAAACGACATGAGCACATTTTTGGATGTGTCTGTGGGTTTCAAGACATTTTGGAAAGACTTGCTAGCAAGTCTAAAGTCAAGCTTAGGTTTGATGTGGGAAGTTGGGCTGAATGCAATGTCGGTTGTCAACACCATCACGAATGGATTGCAGGCGTCGTAACTGGACAGTGGATAGATGGACAACCTTACACTGTTGCATTTGAAGAAGGAAGTGTCTATGTTCCTGTTGACACTGATGAATTCATCCGGGTCCCGAAACTTCGATTCCAAGTAGGAGACCGGGTGGAATTCAACGTTGATGGAGGAGATGAATGGGTGTCAGGAATCGTAATTGAGCAATGGCCAGAATCGGACAAGGGACACCCATACAAAGTTTTGTTGCCCGAGGATGGGGACCATTATATTGCAAAAATTGATACAGACATTTTGATTCGGGCTCAGAACGACTGAGGAAGCCTTTGAATGACGAGAATAATTTGGAAACATGACACAGAAAGAGTTGATTGGTACGATATGTACGAAGACAGAAATATATATATTCATGACCTAATATCTATTAGACAATAGTTTCACATTCATTTCTCCACTTGAAACAGCTTTTTTGTATCGATCATCGCTTGTTGTAATTCTCACAATCTTTAGCTGTTGAAGACTTCCAACAACTGTAGGTGTTGGCAAGACAAAGACCCAAGACTTCCTACGATAAATATCTTCATCAATCGGACATGAACATTCAAGAGATGACGTCGATCCACAGACGACACAGTTTGTACACGTGCAAGTGGAAGTTTTTGAGCTGCCGCAAATCCATCATGTATTCAAAAAATAATGAAGAATTTGATTGTTACCATCTCCACCAGGAGCAAAATGAAACCATCCATTCATTTTTGGTGGGCATCCTCCGTTTTCTCTTGCTCTTGCCTCATCAAGTGACGACAGGAAATGTGTAAGCCAGAGCGAGTCATCTGCAAACATATTGTGAAGTGGTACTTCCCACCTGAAAATGATTGACGTGGGGGTTAGACAAGTTTCATCAATGTCTATGTAGATAGTTGCACCGGATGTGTTCTTACCAATCAAACCATTCTGGAATCATTTCGTCTGAGGCTTGAATTGTGTTTGGATCGATAATGGCTCCTTTGAAATTGCTGACATTATACGGAGCACCATCAAAATTGACGTTGATATGAAATAAATGCACCAACATTTCAATTTGTTCTCTATCCTGGAATGTAAAGGAGAGCCTACCAACCGATCCTGTCACAAATTCGTCTAACTCAATTGAAAGGTTCGCCTCTTCCATCAATTCTCGTTTAGCACATTGTGCAGGTGTCTCTCCTCTTTCAAGCCGGCCACCGAACCCATTGTATTTACCAGTCCCAAAGCCACGAAGCTTTTTCCCGAGCAGAAGTTTTCGTTCATTGACATTAGTCAGTATGATAAGTGTAGATGATTCGACTTCTTTTGCATCTTTAGTCATGTTGTTACCCGTAGCAGTGAGGTAAGATGTAAGAGAAGGATGACATGTTCCCAGTCTTGATAGTGGCTGTTTATGCACGAATCTATAATACGAAGCAGAAGAATTGGAGAAAAATCGACTGATATTGTAACGTTGTGAAGACGTAGCAGCCGTAAGCTTTTGTGACTGTATTGCTTTGATTGAGTAGTTTTGAGGTGCACGGCGGCAGGGTAACCTGATGAGCACTTCACTTAGACGCAGCATCTTTCAGATCAATCCTCCTATGGTGTTATTGCTTGTGTCTGGTGTCTATTGGTGTGGATGTTAAGTACCTATATTGTTACTGTGCTGCGTGATGGACAAGGGTAAATAAATGTGATGGATACATAAGCCCAGACAGTCTCCGTTCCCGCCACCAATTCGTCGGCCGGGCCCATTTTTTTAGAGGTTGGTCTCGTCTCGGTCTCGGCACTGTCCCGAGATTCGAGCCGAGACAGGGTCCGTCGAGACGAGATCCCGGGATATCTCGAGATTTTCAATGAAGAAGGTTAGCAATGATTAAAAGGGGCAAAACCAACAAATAACTATCTACTATGGACTCTTTAGACAACTTAGTATTCATTGTTCTGGCCAGCATCAATTGGATCCCCACTCTCATCCTTGTCCTCAAAAGAAGGAGGGAGTAGAAACTCATTCAAAGGGACATCTGGCATGAGTTCATCCCAATTTTTGCGGATGAGGCTTGTATTTTCTTCAACAAACATGATGCATCGATGCGGCAAGTAACAATGGGATCAATGCAAGATCGCTTTGCTGTAATTACTCTAGCTGCCCTGCTCGAGATTCTTTCCAAGGGAGCGGACGTTGCTGGAATATCTCACAGGTACTCTCGTGCAAGTGTTGCAAGTTCAGGGAATTGGTGAGCGATTTGTTTCCAACGCTTCAATGGATCATTAAACTTTCTTTCTCCATCTTGCATCGGCATTTGCTCCAGGAGTTCGTAAGCTGCAGCTGGGCTTCACATCGGATCCGAATATTGTCATCAGTCAATTCGTCATCATTTGCTGCTGCATCGTCGTCGAAGTCAAATGCACCCAAGAAAGCGAAGCTCGTGTCTTCTGATTTAAAAGATACTTGCGGTACTGCAATACTTCCACCTTCACCACCATTATCATTTGTATTTGTATTAGCCTCCTTCTCAACATCAACTATAAGATCTTTGATGAGTTGCATCAACTTATTAGACAAGGTCGAGTCAATTCATATTCAATAATGGCAATGATGTTCAATTACTACTTACCTTCAAAAGCCAGAACTGCATTACAATGAAAAACATGGTCTGTGCAATATGCATGCGCCCAATCCTCATGTGCTCCATTCATACGGATTGCAAACTTTCTCAACTGCTTGTGTCTTGGTTACTACACATCGGACTATCACCCTTCCAATGTTTGCAAATGCATTTGTCATCCCAATCTTCTTCGTCGCTCGAAGATTCCGATGGTTTTCGCTCTTTGCATTTGACATCATCGTCTTCGTCACCCGACGATTCCAACGATTCGTTCCTGCTGGCAGTAGAAGCTGCATCGGCATCGGTGATAGCATCGACCATGATTTCAGAATAGATGATAGATGAAGATAATGAGTTGATCAAAAAAATAATCAAACTCCAATGAACAAGTCTTGTGAACGCACCCAACGGTGTCAAAGGGAGTCTTGTTATGATGTGAGATTGGAATCGTGCTGATGAAATCAGAAGTAGCCGCAGAAACGAATTGTTCTTCGTCATGGTTGGCTGTGAGAAAGTGATACAAAAAATCCCGAAATGCTCCGAGACAGAGGGTGCCGAGACGAGACACCTGTCTCGACCCAAAAAATCCCGTCTCGTCTCGGCCGAGTCGAGACGAGACCAACCTCTACATTTTTTAGAGACCTCCACCATGGCGGCCGCCTGACTAGCCCATAACTTTAATTTCTACTATAACGGAGATATATGCCAAACCAATGATGCAGACCTGTAGAGTATACTTATGAGATCATATGGTATCCAAGAATCGTACTTATATCTTATTTTCTCGCCGAGATATGCATTTTGGGGTTTACTATGGGCATGCCTGCCAAATTTGTCCATCAGTAAAGTTAGACAAGCTCATAGTAAACCCCAAAATGCATATCTCGGCGAGAAAATAAGATATTACTACGATTCTTTGATACCATATGCTCTCCTAAACATACTCTACAGGTAAGTATCAATGGTATAGTATATATCTGCTTCATAATAAAAGTTATCGAGAATAAAATATAGGGGCTTATTAGGCGGCCGTCATGGTGGAGGTCTAAAAAAAATGGGCCCGGCCGACGGATTTGAGGTCTGTCTGGGCTTATCATGATTTATGTCAAATCACAAATCACGGCGTCCGTTTGCGAAGATTTTTGAATTCATTTGAATTTTATACATCCAAGCTTCTCTTCGATGAAAAGGTAAATAATTTGTGATTATAAAATAAAGTTAGATTCCAATCTAACGAAGCTCTATTAATTGTTCCTTAAACTGATAGACCCTAAACAGGGTAACGAATTCCTACGCAGATCTCCACCTGTTTTTTTATTTGAAGCTGCATCAGTTTCTACCATGAGCCATGGGATTTGTGTAGTGTTGTTGTATCTGCACGACCACACCTCGTTGCATAAAGCAACCACACCAAAGCAGCACCTAAGTCAGTTTGTTTTGAAGAGGATAATTTATTTGTAATAATCGGGGACGCAACGGGTGAGTCTTTCAACTGTATCGGCAATTTTTTCTTGGTGCCGGATCACCGCATTTATTTTTTTTGATGAGATGCCTCGCGAGAACATGCCGGTTTTTGGTGCGATGCTCTCAAAACCATGGTCGGAATGAAAGTTTGGCGCGCAGTAGATGGTCAAATTTGAGGTCGCAGTCACCTGCCAACATTTTATCCATAAAAAACAAATGCCTGCGGCCCTACTTGACAGGGCGGCACCAGTTATTATTATTATTAATTCATTGGTAGTACACCGGCAGCGGTTGTGGTGTTGCTCATAAAATTTCCATCGGACCGCACTTTTGACCGATGGGCGGGGGGACGACAAATATTTGAAGGGTGACCACAGAACCCCCACAGAAGATGGCTACGCTTAGATCAGATTTATCCAGCAGATTTCCTAGCATTAACGGCATGCTTCACATGTCATGTGCACATCGGTTTATGCCACCCATTATCACATGATTAGCTGACTCTTCTAATCTTTGTCTCTGCATCTTTAATATCCACAGCCACATTTTACAGTCACCTCGATCTGACGGGAAACAATCATGTCGCAAGAAACAGTCACCAGTGGCAGGTCACGACGTGCTAGGAAGGCCATCAACTACAGCCTCGAGCAACAGTTTAGTGACGATGATGGCATCTTCGAGGAAGACGTCAAGCCAGAACCAGTCTCAAGGAAGAAGGCTAGCCGTCCCCGCAAGTCTACTGGCTCTACTGTCAATACCGGTGGCTACCAAGCCCCTACTTCTGATGGCGGTATTTCTTTTGAACGGACCAAGCAACAGTATACAGAGCGTGGGTATGATCCATATGAGCTTCCCATTAGAGAAAGGTTCACGTTTGAGCCTGAATATGAAGAGGATGGGTCACCCAAGATTGAAATGATTGTTGGTCGACGTCCGATTGAAGACACCAAGGATCGGACCCAAGCACATGCTGATGCAAGTGATGATGATGGTTCCGATGACGATAGTGATGCACCACGAACCCGAAGGTCTCGATCCAAGAATGAAGAAGAAGAGGAAGACGAGAATACAGAAATGGACTATGAGTATCTCATCAAGTACAAAGGACGCTCGTATCTCCACCTCGAGTGGAAGACTGCTGCTGACTTGGAATCCATGAACACTGCAGCCAAGACAGCCTATCGTAGGTTCCTCAAAAAGCTCGAGAAGGGAACTGAAGATGACTTGGAGGACCCAACAGTTGATCCGTCGTTTACTGAGCCAGGAAGAATTTTGGCGGAAGAAGAACAAGAGGTCATGGTTGAAATGACGGATAAGGAATTGGCCAAGTGGGAGAAAGAGAGAAAGAAGGAAATGGAAGAGGAAAGTTCAGACGATGAGGGATCTGACAAAGAAGAGGAGAAGAAGGAGGACGACGAGAACGGTCAGGCCAAAAAGGAAGAAGGGCCACAGGTGGAGGAGCCGGCCATTGGTGAGTGTGTTTCTCTATTTTATTGACCTACTCTGTATTGTTGAATTAGCATATTAACTCACGCTCTTACTTCCTTTCTCTCTGCTTGATTTCAGAGCTTCGAGATCCCGAAAGCATGACTTACGAAGAGCTGAAACAAATAATTAGCAAGGAAGAACCATATTACGCAAAATTTCCTGGCTGTGATAATGCCTATCGTGATGGATACCTTACTGAGCCGCCAAGAAAGCCGCGCCCATCCTACCTTTTCTTCCAGTCTCTATATCGAGGCTACTTCCAGAAGATGTACCCAAATGCTAGCCACTCCAAAATTATGTCATTATTAGGCGAGGCCTGGAATGCATTGACCGAAGAGCAGCAGCTGCCATTTGTTAAGCTGGGAAACGATGAGGCAGCTCAATTTGAAAAGGAGAAGGTACTTTTGGAGAAGGCACAAAAACCTACAGAGGTATGGCAACCCATTCGTCGCTGCTATGCGGTCTTGGATCGTTTGTGCAAAGATGAAATGGCTGAAATATTCCTTGAGCCAGTCGACACAGATGAGTTTGACGACTATTTAGAAGTAGTAGACTTTCCCATGGATCTGGGAACTGTGCGTGAGAGACTGGCCAACGTGAAGAATTGGCAAGGACCCGAGGTCTTCGCAAGAGATGTTCGCAAGGTGAGACCTGCTCAAACAACTTCTCTATCATCTTTTCTTTCATGGTCGTGTCTCACCGTCTTTCTCATTTTGCTCTCATTCAGATCTGGAACAACTGTAAAATTTACAATGCCCACGGAACCGCTATTTGGCACGTTGCTGACTACATGTCAAAGTTATTTGAACGAATATACCATGCCTGGGTCCTTGACTTCCGTGACCGCTATTTACGTTGGTCAAATCCAGCTGCGAGACCATGGGAAACTAGTTGCCGTGGATGTGATGGTAAATGCGATGGAGATGAATCCCGCGAAGTACTCTGTGATCACTGTGATGCAAACTACAACATTAAATGCCTCAAACCCAAATTGAAGAAAGTTCCGAAAGGTGCATGGCATTGTCCTTCATGTGCCCCGAAAATTGGAAAGAATCGTTCTGTCACAATTCTCTCTGCGGTATCCGAGCAGGTAGCAAAGAAGAGGGCAATGATGGGTGACATTCCAAAGAAAGCAGTGAACAAGAAAATGTTTCTAGTAAAATGGGCTGGTCTAGGTTATGAACATTGCACTTGGGAGACGCAAGAAGACATTAACGACGATGCTGCCATCGCAGAGTTCCGTAGGCTAGAAGGGGTGACACCAGAAGAGCCAGACCTTACCGAGAAAGAGATTAAAGAAGTGATCGATTCTGCGGTTACTGTGACTCATGAGAATGCTGGTGGTAAGGGTGTACCTTCAGACTTAGTCGAAATGCGATCACAGTTGTATGCACAAACACGATCGTTTCAATTCAAGAAATTTGGTATGGAAACACCTTGCCTGCTGGCTGCAGAATGTGGACCCAACCTGAAAATGGCTTCATCTGGCTCTAGTCCATCTGCTCTGGAAGAAGTTAAATTGTGTCTTGACGACCTTTGTTGGAAAGTGGCGAATAATTCGTCTGACTTCAGCAACAGTTTTCACAACAAACTTCTCCCACCACCTCTAGAAGGAGAGTATGACGTTAGAATTCCTGTAACGCCGGCTGGGCTGATGCTCAATGTTGGAGAAGTAAATGGCAGTGTGGCGTTTCTTGGTTATCGGAGGAAGCCTGATGGGACACCAGGTCCATCAGAGATTAGACGACTTGTTCGTAATAATGGAGATATCATTATTGCTGTGAACGGTCAGAGCGTCGTCGGCAAATCGTTTGCACAGGTCATCCCTTATTTAAAAGGAGTCCTGACTTTCGCTCATTTGAGGTTTGCGGCAGGCAATTCATTGGCCAAGAAAGGGCTAACGTCCAGCTGTGGGACTATAGGCAAGTATTTGTACGATGACATTGTAACAGAATGCAAGGAAGATCGTCGCCGCCTCTTGGCGAAAAGATCAATGACACTGCTCGCAGAGGAAGGTGACGATGAGAGTACGTCAAGTGAAGAAATTGGTGACTCGAGTGACGAGAGTAGTGACGATTCTTCTGCTTCCGATGTAGAGTTTGATAGAGATGATGAAGATATTGTGATGGGAGGCAATGTCAGTGATGAGTCTGAAGAAGGTAGTATTAAGAACGAAGAGAACGAAACGATTGAAGAGAAGATTTCAGAGTCGCCGACACTGGATAAAGTTGAAGATCTTGTCAACAAATCTGTGACAAAACAGGAGTCTACACGTCACCTTGCATTTAGTCTCCTTGATATTGATGTAGGGTACAGTAGCGACGAAGGTGGGGATGAGAATGTCGCGTACTACGTAAGTTGACACTGTGTATCTATGCTTTTCTGATGTCTCATTTCCCTCTTCTCACGACTTACAATTTCTCTGCAGATTGATGGCGTAGATAGTGCTTTTACAAGAAAGAATGAAGTCACATCCAAAACAATAGAGACAACGGATGAAGAAACAGCTGATGGAGTTCAAAAAGATAAAGAAGTTAACCAGAAAACATTCCCTGCTAAAAAGACTGATTTTTCAATTGTCGGATCCAAGGCCCAGTTACAAATTGCCGTGGCATTGACAGGCGAGGAACCTGACGCCGCTGACTTTGACAACTTCCCTCATCCATCTGAGAAAGAAATCGCCGCGCAAAAGAAGAAGGCGGAAGAGGAGGAACGTAAAAAAGAGGAAGAGGCTCGAGCGTTGGAGGAGAAAAGGCTGAAAGAGGAAGAAGCCGCAATAGAAGCTGCGAAACCCAAAAGAAAATCAACCACCAAAATTGAGCAAGTTTCTACCACAACAAATGAGGTTGTGCGCATTTGGGTGAATGCAGCTGATGCTGCTTCGACGATGCAGTTGCCTTTGAACGCCATTCAAACTCTTGTCAGTGGAGCATACGACGCAGAGATTGGAGATGAAGTTGGAGGTTACCGATGGCGATACGCCGATGAGGACGCAGAGGTGACTGAGAAGGTAACTGGAAGAGACTCTAAGAAAGGAAGGGATGCTTACCTGGAATTCCGAGACAAACTATACGATTCTAATAAACCCCACATTTACAAAGGTGGCAATATGCTGAGAGATTACCAGATTGATGGGGTGAATTGGCTTTCCAGTTGCTACTACAAAGAACAAGGCTGCATTCTTGCGGATGAGGTGAGTGGCATCGGTACTCTGCAATCTTATTCCCATTCATATCTCATCGACTAACTGCTGTTCTGTTGACTCTGTTACCTATTTGTTCAGATGGGGTTGGGAAAAACAGTTCAAATAGTCACCTATCTCGAGCATTTGCACCGTGTGGAAAAGGTTAATGGCCCTTTCTTAGTTGTGGTTCCTTTGAGTACGGTTGAGCACTGGCGCCGCGAATTCGAAGGATGGACTGATATGCAATGTTGTGTCTACCACGATCGGCAGCGTGTTTGGCGTGATGTATTGCGAGAATATGAATGGTACTACGAAGACCGCCCTCACACACCAGATTACTTGAAGTTCAATGTTCTTGTCACCACTTACGATACACTCATTGGTGACTTCGATGTCATTGGAGATGTTCCGTGGAGGGTGGCAGTTGTAGACGAGGCTCATCGGTTGCGTAATGTCAAGGGTAAGCTGTTGGAGTGCATGAAGGAAATAAGTGGAAAGGGGACGTTGAAGTACGGATTTCAGAGCAGAGTTCTCATGACGGGCACACCTCTTCAGGTAAGTCAAATCAACTATTTGAAATCTTGACTTGATCGCACACCACATCTAACCCCTTTACAGAATAATACACAGGAGTTATGGACCCTTCTCAACTTCATCGAACCCGGTCTTTTCCGAGATCTTGACGACTTTGAGGAGAACTTTGGTAACATGGCTAATCGAGCTCAGGTTGAATCACTGCAGCGGAAGATTTCGCCGTTTATGCTCCGCCGTGTCAAGGAAGATGTCGCAAAAGACATTCCTGCAAAAGAAGAAACAGTAATTGATGTGGAGCTTACAAGTATTCAGAAGCAATATTATCGTGCCATTTTCGAGCACAATCACGCCTTCTTGAGCATGGGTACTGCCAAGGGAGGTGCTCCTAAACTGATGAATATTCAGATGGAGTTGAGAAAGTGTTGCAACCACCCTTTCTTGCTTGATGGTGTTGAATCGCGAGAATTGGATAATAGACACGAGCAACTTCGAATAAATGGAGAGTTCGACAATAAAACACCGGACGAGCAGCATGATCTTCTCAACGAGTATGGCTACGTGCTCTCAAGTGGAAAGATGGTTCTTCTTGATAAGTTGCTACCCAAGCTTCGCCAGGAAGGGCATAAAGTGCTCATCTTCAGTCAATTTGTCAAGATGCTTGACCTCATCGGTGATTATTGCGAATTTCGTGACTTCAATTACGAACGTCTTGATGGGAGAGTGCGTGGAAATGAGCGTCAGAAGGCAATCGACAGGTTCGAAACTGAAGACGACAGCTTTATCTTCCTTCTGTCGACTCGTGCAGGAGGTGTTGGAATCAACTTGACCGCTGCTGACATTTGCATCATCTTCGATTCTGACTGGAACCCTCAAAATGACGTGCAAGCACAAGCCCGTTGTCACAGAATTGGTCAGACCAAAGATGTCAGGATCTACCGTCTCGTCACAAGCAGGTCCTTTGAACAGGAAATGTTTGACAGAGCCTCAAAGAAGCTTGGTCTGGAGCAGGCCGTATTGGGAACGTTTGGTCAGGATAATGAGGACGACAAGCCCACGTCAAAAGAAATGGAGCAACTGCTTAAGAAAGGTGCGTATGCCTTACTGGAAGAGGATGATGAAATAGGCAATGAGTTTGTTGCCGACAACATTGAGAATATTCTCGAGAATAGGACG
Source organism: Skeletonema tropicum (assembly GCA_037178625.1). NCBI lineage: Eukaryota > Bacillariophyta > Thalassiosirophyceae > Thalassiosirales > Thalassiosiraceae > Skeletonema > Skeletonema tropicum. The sequence goes on from CM074138.1 coordinate 838,212, forward strand.
AGAACGCGAGTTGTTGAAGGTGCCAAGACCGCATCTTGGTTGAACAAGAAGGGTATGAATGTGACGAAGAGTAAATTTGCTTCAGACAAAGAAACTGCCGGTCTTGATGTTGACGATCCTCTTTTCTGGCAGAAGGTCATGCCAGACTTTGTCACACCCGATATGTGAGTAGTGACATGTATGCTATCTTTCATTTAATCGTTCTTCACATTAATCCTTCAAAACTCAACTCTATTTTCTTCTTTTCTACAGTCTGTTGAATAAAATATCTGAAATCGAGGCTGAAATGGAGAAGCTTGCTCCGGGTCGCAAAGCTAAGAATGGTAAGAGCAAGAGGGGCCTCAGTAGGGGGAATCAAAAGAAACTGAGAGAATTCATGAATGACTTGAAAGGTGTTATGGAAGACATTTTTGAGCAAGATAGCATGGAAACGCTGCCTTCCACGGAAAAGGCGACGTGTCAGAAACTCTTACTCACAATTACAGTGAAGGAAAACATGTTCAATGAAGAGCAGAGGAAAACTGCGCAGAGGCTTTTGAATCGGTTGGAAGGTGATAGGCGCCGCAAGTGCCGAACATCCAACATTGGGGCTGATACTCAGGATGAAGTTGTCCCTGGAGAATCGATCAGGAAGGAACTATTAATTGTTAGCAGCAAGAAGAGGAGAAGGCGCGGTGGTAAGAAGAAGGAAGCTGCGATTGATAGTGATGATGATGATGATGAGGATGAAGATGAAGGTGTCGAAAAGAAGAGGAAGAAGAGAAGCTCCAGAGGAGTGGTCGACGAAGATGGGTTCTTGCTCCACTCTGATGATGAGGGTGAATGGTCGGATGTCGACGAAGGAAACGCGACTAAAACGATTAGTTTATTGGAAGTCAAGCAAAGGAGAGAATGGGGCGCAGGAAAAAGTCAGACTAAAGCAGCCAGTATGCCTTGGCCTGTCTTTCCTCGGAAAGCCGTTAGCAAAGTTCTTGGTACACTTATTGATGAGTGTATCAGAATCGATCAGGAGGGGCTGGGGATATTCTCTGTGCCTGTACCTCGGGATGAGTTCCCTGATTACTACGAGCTCATCAAAACTCCAATGGATTACGGTACGATGAAACAGAAACTCGAAAATGGCGAATATCGATCTGCCCAACAAATGCAGAGAGATTTTGTATTGGTCATCGAGAATTGTCGGCAATTTAATGCACCAGACTCTGACATTGTTAAAGAGGCAATGCGCCAGGTTTTGATGCGTCCTAAGCTGTTGAAAGAAGCTGCCTTGAAGAACAATCTATTCATCAGTGAAGAGTAAGTTGCAAGAGTTGATAAGAAATTTGTGTGTGTGAAGAGTTTCATCTTATAACTAACTTCTTCTTATTCTTGTCCTTGCAGTGGTAGCATCATCAACGTGGTCGCGGAAAAGAAGAGAGGAAAGAAGGCCAATTCTACTGCTCCAGAGAAGCCAAAGGGCAAGCTCGTTGCGTGTGGCGAGTGCAGCGGGTGTAAGAAGAAATCATGCAAGAAATGTAAGAACTGCACTGCCAAGCCGAAGAAACGATGCGTGAATAGGAAATGCACAGATATTCGTCGAGTCGAGGAAGATGAGGAACAGAAGGCTAAGCCAAGGATCCAAATCAAGCTGTCTTCAGATGGAGGTGGCAAAAAGAAGGCATCAGATGAAAGTACCAAAGAAGAGCCTGCGAGGAAGAAAGCTAGGCGCAGCAAAGGTGGTGCGAGAGACGCCAGCGATGAAGAAGAAATTGATGAGATGTTTGACGTGGAGAAACTCAAGGCAAAAGAGACTGAATTGGATGGAAACATTGATGATGCTCGCAATCACTTCACGAGCAGGGGACCCTGGTACCTACCTTCAAAACTCAAGTCAAAATTCAAGCAGTTGGCTCAAATCGTGTTGAGCAACATGAACAAAGCTGACCAATTCGAACTTTTCGATGCCCCTGTTGACAAGACTGAATTTCCAGAGTACTATGAAGTGATTTCTAATCCTATGGATTTTAGCACAATGAGATCCAAAGTCGACAAGGGCAAGTATGGCAAGGGATCCGACGCCGCAGCGAAATTGTACGAAGATTTCCTGCTGGTGCTTGACAACTGTCACGAGTTCAATGGTGATACTGGAGAAGTTATTGATGAAGCGAGTCGCTTGTTTGGCATGTTGCCAACCATTTTTGCACTTGCTGTTGAAGAAGTTACGAGGCAGCTCTAAACGCGACAATAGGGAAGTTACACCAGTATGATTCAGGGAATATTCGTACTTAGGGGAATAAAAGGACATTCATATTAATAAGATAGAATTAAATTGCTAGAGAATTGAAATTATCTAGATCGTCTATGCACGTACGGTCCACATCAATACAATAGATGCAAGGAGAGTGTATGTCAAGCCAACTTGATTGGCCGATGAAGGGTCCTCACTGGAGACTCCGACATCAGTATCCACTGCTTCCTCATCACGCACGCATTCCACGTGACGTGGCTCGAAAAGCTCATCAGCATCAGTGCACACACCTAATGTTCCTGGGCTCTCCGTAAAGACATTACGCAGCCACATCCGTTCATGTGGTGGGAAAGTCTGGACATCCCGGCCCACTACTTGACAAAAATCAAGCAGCACAATATCGTACTCGGCCAAACGCCTCTCGAACCATCCTTCTCCTCCAGACATTGAATAGTCATATACTTGCTGATTCTTGACAGCCTTGAACTGTTGAAGATAGTCATTCTTTTGACTAAGCAACTTATTAAAGTTGTCAGATGGGTAAATCCAAACATCTGCATCCTTTCCAAACTCCAACCATTCTTCATCACTCATGTATTTGTACCCCCAAGAATCAATACTCCCCTCCTTACCTTCCTCTGGGATGAGTAGATCAGCTTGACAATGCTCCGCATAAGTAACATAATAGTTTGGGCTCGCAGGCGCATCAAATCCAGAGGCATCGTCGGAAAAGTACCCCCAAAGAACCTTGGGGCGTGCATCGTTTTCCACAGCAGCAAGCTGTGCTGCATTTTCTTTGTGACATTCGTACCTCTGCTTCCTTTCAAGGTTGTATTCATGAGCAAACTTCTCCTGATTGAATAGACTACCCACAGGCTCCAGCCACTCTGCCTGAGCTTCATTAACGTCAACACCATCGTCAATAGCTTTTTGGGGATCTTCGCCGATATCACTAATAACAATCTTGTTTTTCATTTTAGGCGCAGAATCCCATGATCCACCAAGAATCAAGCTGTCTGGATTAGCGGCTAGATAGTCCTCCACTGCTGTATCATTATAGAGCGGTAAGAAGGTGATTGATCCCTTATCTTTGCCCTCTGGAATGAGAATTTGGCTAAGACAAGGTGAGCTGACCAAATTCTCTGTAACAGCAAAGGCAGATATCTGACCTCGTCGTCCAAGAATCTCTACATTGGGTATTTGAGTAGTTGCCGTAACAACCAATCCTCCCTCATATGGAACAGAAAATACACTGTCAAACTGAGTCAGCTCTGTCTCATTCAACGGCATGGCCAATCCACATTGATACAACAGATACTGAGTGTTGATAGAATTTTGTGTATTCTTCAATATTTTGTACGTGTCATGGTAATCAATGTCCCAATAGGATGATTGGTCGGGAGAGACCTTGTCGGGGAACAAGTCGACATCGATGCCGTTGGAAATGGCGGTGGCAATGTCATCAGCTTCGGATTCGGTGAGGCAACGATCGTAGTTGGATGTTGGGGCGACGTAGGCGCCCTGGATGGCTGTGGTGGAGGTTGTTAGGAGGAGCGCGGCTAGGAAGAGTTTCATTTTCGATATCTTTTGTTTAAGAAGAAGATTATCAATTAAAATGAACTTTGAAGGAGGAGCAATGGAGCAATGTCAATGGTTATGGTGGTAAGTAGCATGCGCCATCAACCAAAGAGCCAAAGACATCAACAAAAACAAAAGATTTTGTGGACCTGTGAGTCGCATCGACGAAGCACGTGTCACGTGTCTCATGTCTCAGCAGATGTACATCCCGAAGCGATATTCTTTAGCGATAGTATCGGGATTTTCCAGAGCTATTATTGAAGAGAGAACAATGTGATGTGTGTGAGCATCAAGACATGAGTGAAGTTTGAAGTTCTTGCTATGTACTTATTGCATGGAAGGATCTGATAATGTTCATGTATTGCGACCATTTTATGTACTTCAATTTATGTATGAGCTGAGGAGTATTTAGGTCTCTGGTCTAATGTCAGATAATTTCAAATCAAACCTCAAAACGATGGCAAATCTGGAGCAGGATAATACACAATTCAAGAATTGCACAGAATCTTCTGACCACCAGCCACACGGATTGCATCTAGAGCATAATACCGTGGCCAACGAATCATGGGAGATAATTCAGCACTGGCTATCTTCCAATATGCTACCATCATCTTCAGCGAATAAGCCCACAAACAACAACTTGATTCATGTTCCAATACCATGGGAGACAGGAGAACAAATGCAAGGACGTGCAATAGCCCAATTCGGCAGCTGCAGGTATGATTACACAGTGGATGATGCAGTGTTATGCGATGAATCTACAATGATACCAATTCCAACTTTTATTCGTGAAGTTCTTTTGACTACTGAAGATGGAGATGATGAGGAACACTATACACAATGCATAATTAATGTGTACGAAGCACAAAATGAAATCCCTTGGCATTTAGACCACAACAAGTTTGGGGATAAAGTGCTAGTGTATACATTCGGAGAGGAAAGACCACTGCTTTTACGTAGACCAATATCTCACAACGGTGACGAAAGTATTGCATATGGATCCATAGGACTGCAGCAACCCGAAGAGGAGTACACGTTTCATACAACTCGAGTGTATCCGCGACACTGTTCAAAATACATCTTGCAGGGGTCGGCTAGGAGTGAATGGGAGCATTCCGTTCCTAGTGGACGTGACAAGAGAGTGTCAATCACTTTTAGGAGTTGGCGAGGTGAAAACTAATGAGCTTGTTGGTGAAAATTCAAAGTTTTAATGACGATAAGTATTTACTACACTTGATGTGTAGCCTCTATCGTTGGTCTTTCTACTATGTACAGCTGTTCAAGGTTACAACAATTCTAAATGCTAAATTCAAAATGGAATACACTGCCCTGCCCAGTCATACATTCCACCAGAATGCTCCTCTTCCATTGCATCGACAACATCAAGCAACCTACCAACCGTAAAGCTGACTGGGAATATGAGCCCCTTTTCTTTCATACCCTTTACTTGAAATGGTTTACTCATGTCTGTATCAGTCATTCCTGGGTACAGAGACAGTGTCCAAGTTCCCTGACGACGTAGCTCATGCGATGACGCTCGCACACCCTGATTCAGCGCTGCCTTTGACATGCGGTATGAATACCAGGCCAAGCCTCCGGTATTGTCGGACATGGATGCTACTCGAGCTGATAGATTGACAACCACACTCTCTTTTGAACCAGTCTCACGCAGATATTTGTTTCGTCCCTTCCTTGCCTTCAATAATGATGCCAGTTTAGACGTAATCATTAGAGGACCGATAGCGTTGACAGCAAATTGATTTTGAAGCCACGATTGATCCAATTGAGATAAATTCATTTCAGGACCTGGTGTATTTGTTTTATCCCCTAACACTCCAGCCACATTAAACAATCCATCTACTCGACCATACATACTCTTTAATTCTTCAGCCAAATGATCAATTTGCTCTTCATTTGTCACATCTAATGGAGTGACATGTACTCTAGCTCTATCGTCACGTGATAATTCACCAAGGGCATTATCAAGAGCAGGAGAACTCCCCGGTCTAAGAATGCACGCTACAATCTTACCCTTTGTCCTCGCTAATAATTGTTTGACAAATTCAAGGCCCATCGAACGAGATGCACCTGTGACTACAAACACTGCTTCGGTGTCATTATTACGTGCCGCAGCCGCTTCAGTAACCTTCTTCGTATCGATTTCAATATGATTGTAGACAGGAGTACCGTGATAAGTATTGTTGGGAGGTGGATGAAATGATGTGGAGAAGGTGTGTCTACTGCTTTGAGCATTGTTTGAAGAAGGGAATGGAGCACTGGAGACACATGCTGATTTCAGGATGTGTCGACTGCGGCATACTTTTGCTACTCGAGCAGTCGATGCGTAGTAGCGGATCATATTGTTTGGAAGAAGTAACTGATAGTACCTAACCTATAGTAACAATGACCCGGCTGATGATATTATGCTTTCGATGGAAGAAGAAGTTGTTATGGTTGCTTGTTGCTTACTTATTGCTCATAAAGTACATACTTCATTTTAGTTCTGTGAGTGCTTTTGTTTCGCGAAGCCACGCCGGCTGACGTCAGCGACGTCAGCTGTCTTTGAGAGAGTCGATGTCGAACCAAGGGTAACACGGGTTCTAAGCCTCCCGGTCTAAGTTCAAAAGTAGGAGTATCAACGTAGGAATAGTACATAGCGTGTGATATGACTATCGCTACGACATTTGTTAACTCTTACTAACCAAAACAGGCAAAAATCAATATATTTTCTTGACGGGCTAACTATCGCCAAACACTTTTTCATCTCCACTCAACATCACAAAGATGAGGAGCACCGGCACCATGGTGTGTTTGCGTCCTATGGTGATATAATGTCCCATCTTGATATACTGGTGAACTTTTTTGGCAACGAACTCTACACCCATATTGTAGTTCATTACTAAAAAAGTTCACCAGTATACAATAACGTCGAATTAATTCTCGTCGACATATTTTATCGCTAGAAATTTCCCCTCGACGACACAGTCTGCCGCTGCCGTATTTATCCAAAAGAGAGGCAGTAGGGTGTGCCATCACTCCGCCCTGCCCCTCTCAATCGACAACCAAACATATATTATTCGTAGGTGATGCTTATCGCCACAGTAATCACCGTATTCACCAAGAATATAAGTGATCTAGCCACACCATCATGAAAAGCCACCTGTCGCCTTGTTGCGACCGACACTCTCACCAAAGGATGCATCACAGAAGGAACGAAGCCCTGAAACTTATGCCCCAGTTATAATATGATATAGAGCGATGATTGGGGGGCATAAACCTAATAAGAAGAGTCTTATTGTCTCCTTGAAGCGACGACTCAATTATTACAAAAAACTCGTCTCAAATGGGCACAATAACCACCATCAATTGTTGTATACAGCCACCAATAATTCCAAAACACATCCAAAACAGAACTAACAAATCATTGCGGTAATAATATACATTGGTATTGTTTGGAGTAGTGTTTTCAATCGGATAATATTAAATATTATTTGGTACACGGTCTCTCGAGCGTGACAATTTACATGTCAGTTTGTGACGAGACCTGAAGTGTGAGTTTTTCGAGTGATTTTAAATTTTTCGTTCGTCTCCGCCCAAACTCGTGTCGGCTCTACGGAATGATACTGGACAGAGTGGGCACTTACACTTGATACGAATGAAATAAAACAGTAAATTTATATAATTATCAATCTATTCATCGTACAGTTCCATCGACTGCGTCAGTTTCTTCACTTTTGATCTTGTGACGTTCGTTTTGGTGGATTTTCAGTGCACGTTCTCCGATAAATCGCTGTCTACATCCACAACAAACATGAATTCGTGTATCCATCTTCATGTAAGCACTGCGCAATGCCTCATCTTCGTGTTCAAAGTCATCCTGAACTCGAAGTGACGGGCATTCATTCATTTGTAATTCCCAATCAAGCAATTCCTCCTCCTCCTCCTCCTCCTCCTGCTGCTGCTGCTCTTCATTTTCTTCTTCCTGAGGAGCTTCTTCTACAGCGGTCGGCTGCTGTGAAGATCAACGTTGAATTCCTTTAGCGTATCCACAATGATAACTTGAGAGAAGCAAGAGTACTTCTTGTGTATACGTTGTAGCTCATCAATTGTGTTCTTCACCATACAGCTCTGCTCAAGCATTTGCTTTTTGAGAAGTTTATCATCTGGCGTCTCAGCATCATCACCATCGACTAGAATCTCGTACTCTCTCTCCACATCCTCAAGAATCCTCCTCCATTTCTCTCGAGTCTCTTCCGCTAATGAATCTGCCTCTACGACTTTCCTTGCAGCCTCCATTCGGTCCAACAAGGATTGTTCCTGCTTATCCCTCCCCTCCAGAGACTCCAAAACATCTGCCTGTGCAAAGTCCAACTCCTCTAGATAAATCTCGAGATGTTGTATCGTTTCTTCTATTGCATCCCTTCCCATAATTCAGTTTCGTCATCAATGCCAAATGTCTCGGTCGGCGTGAGTCCCTGGACGTGGAAAAGTTGATCTTTATCATTTGACTGTGAGCAAGCAATTTGCGTTACTTTACCATCACTTCCAATATTGAGATGTATGAAACGATCCTTGCCATTTTCACACTCCCCGTCGACATCCTCGTATGGAATACAAATCTGCCCTAAATTTTATGCACATGAAATATGGAACTGGTGACTAGGCATTGTTGATTTTGCCGGCACCTCAAAATGTTGGGCCCATCATGTTGGCAAAGGGTAGTAGCGTCAAATTTGGTTGGGTTTTCGAGGTGCCGGCATAATGGTGATGACGGCCTATGGGTCTGAAAAGGGGTAATGATTCGCTAACAACGTGCTAGTTAATTCCGCGCAACAGGGTGTCAAAAAAGGTTTTTTTGAGGTTTTTTTTTTAAATCGAGTTGGCCTCGTTTTCATGTAAATGTCCGTTCGCGACCCTCTCGAGAGACCGTGACCATGGTACAATAAATCACAAAAAATGTAGGCCTCTACACCATGATAAATATGACATCTACACCTATATTGCGGCTACTGAAGCGTTTATACCCCCCGACATCCTCTTTTATGTTGTGAGTTGAAGAATTGTGTTTGCATTGTTGTTATGGACTGTTTATATGGTTGATTGTTGCATATTAATTATGTGAAACATCACATATCCGATCACATGTGCGCCTGGGTAATAATAAATAGAGGGAGCACTCTCATACGTGGGGCACGACCTCGGAAGTCAATACTATGTTGCAGATGAGATATGTAAAGTAGGGGACCTTGTAGTGCAGAGTATCATTGCCAAAAGGATCATATCACAGGTGGACGAAGATGACCAATTTTCATATCGTTGATGGCGAGTAAAATAACTCAACGACGGCATCTACCTCGACAAAGGAACGCCTCCATAATATACCCAATAGTAATGGAGAGCGATATAGGTGCGTATATTGGTTATATTTGAAGCGTGTGCATTGTTGGGGCCGTCGGTAGGAGCGGCAGCTTCATGGTTGATGTCAAAAAGTGCAGCATTAGGTAGGACTTACAGGTAGTATGTACGTTCTACGAAGATTTGCATTAGCGTAATGGAATTTCACCATTTTTGGAGGGGGTTGAAAATTGCAGGTTGAAAATTCAGAAATTTCAGAAATTTCAAGGGATTAAATTTCACTCTAGCTTATCCTGAGATAGTCGTAATACTTTGCACTCTGCAGTCAACACATCACTCTAAGAGAGACTGTCAGCAAGCTTCTTTCCAAGCATCTTCTTCGCATCCATGATATGACGGAGGTTTTCCTTCCCTCGAAGAAGTGCAACACCAGTTGGATCCTTCATCCTATTCCTATCCTTCACAAGAATGCTGTTCTTCAGAGGTTTGGCCCTACGCTCACAATCCATCGATCCGACAGTTCCCATAGACATTAGAGGCTTAGCAACCAATCGATAGAAGTCAGATGATCCTGCATAACCTTCAAACCACGTGATGCGACCAGAAATAGCACCAGTTGATTCCACATACTGTACCACATTTTTGATACTAAAAGACTTGTTGTTCTGTTGCAGCTGTTCCAAAGATGGAAGCGATGGAAGTGGAACGTCAAAAGAATGAAACCAGTCATTGTTTTGAGTATCAAAGTCCTCAAAATCCTTTTTAACTCTCCTCCGCATCTCATCAGAACCATCTTCACCCAAAGGCACATACCACTCGATCATCTTCCTTACGAGCGCAGCCTTGTTAGTCTGCAGGTAGAACAACTCCCTCCACACACGAGAGTTTGGGTCACAGAGGAAACACATCAAGTGATGCTCATCGAGTAAACCAACCTTCAGTCCGCTGGGATCAACACCATCCATATTGAAACGTTCACGGATCATACCAGCAACTTCTGCTCTTGAGCCCTGACCAAGAAGTTCATCAAACTCGGGAGTGAGACACTTGTTAATATCATTGCGCAGCGCTTGAACCAAGAGGGGGTAAGCACTAAGTGGCATATCCTTGCGGGAACAAGCCAAATGTGCTTCCTTGAAAGGGAGCGTGAAGGCAATAACAACATCAAACATCTTCCAAATATTTTCCTTCTTGAAGTGCTCCATCAGCTCATCCAACTCAGCTTGCTTTGTTGCAGTGCGCTCACTACGATACTTTTGATACTCCGCCTTGCCAGGAAGTACAAGAAGAAAGTCACGACACTTGCGAGCGCTCACAACAACGTCATGTAGAAGGTTCATCCGTGTCTCCACGGGGCAGAAAACTTTGGAGTAAAACACGAGCTCATCCACTAGAGCTGCGCTGCGTCGGAAAGAATCAATGCGATCAATCTTCACGAAGTCCCTGACTTTCCTAGCATACTTTATGACAAGTTGCATAACTGAAGTCTTGGCTAGGTCTTTCATAAGCAAATCGATGCAATGAGCCGGATCGCGTGTAACTATGACCTTCATCCCTGGATACTTTTCTTCAAGTTCCTTCCCAACTCGATCCGCAACATGCCTTGCAGCATTATCAACAGGAATGCTCACAATCTTCGCATTGTATTCTTTCATGACGTTTTCACAAACCCTCACAGCATCCTCTATTTCGGCTTCGGTAACATGCTTATCGCTTCCAAGATCTTTCCATTCGAGGAAGAGTGAGAAGTCACTCTTCGCGACGGTGTATACGATCTAGGCAGAAGAGGATACAGCAGGGCAACATAAATAGTAGTGAGACAATTGAAAGCAATGAAGTTATTGTACAGAACATAAATCACGTACCTTTTGTTTGCCCAAGACAGTGACTCCATCCATCGCAACATTTACATGTCCGGGAATTTTTGCCATAAATGATTTCAACTCCGATGTCGTTTGTTTATCAATTTTAATGACATACTTGTCATAGATTGTTTCAACATCACTTGGAATGAACTTCAAGATGGCAGGGTATCGTTGGTGTAGGCTTGCTTGCACCCAAGGATCCAATAGACGACTCAATGGCTCGCCACGAGCGACAATGGCTCGTACCTCGTGCATGAGTACAATGTCAGCAGATGCCTGGTTCATGCTCTTACCATACGTGTGCTCCATAGTAGTTTGTGCAGATGGTACACGCTTTGTTTTCTTGCGAGGGGGAACGGATGTGGAGGTGGATTTGGTGACATCACTAACGTCCCCAGAGTTGGATAGTAGATCAATCACCGCAACGGGGCCATGATTACTACGCATGGCAGCAACAGTTTCACTTGGGTTGGATTGAAGTGCAAGATACGTTGCTTGTTTCTTATTCGCTTGAGCCCCTCCTTCGATTTGTCTCCTTGTGTGAGGGCATGTCAACCCTTCACATTCGTGGAGAGAATGTTTTCTAGCTCTTGTTGCATTAAATGTCGCTAGCAACTTGTTGTACTTAGGACAGTGCTTGCATACAATACGTAACTTGCCATTGGGTTGGGGCGTGATTTCGTATTGGGAATAGAGCGTTGAGTCTCGTTGCTTTTTGGCATCCGGAGCTGCTGCAAAAGGCACAGCAGCAGGTGGTGCTGCGGGTGGATCGACTGCAGCGACGGCAGGTGGATCGACAGCAGCGACGGCAGCATCGGCAGTTGGGGCCGCAGCGGTGAGCTTGTGTTGGACACAGTGAAGACACATGAGAGCGGTATGGGAGTTGGCAAGTGTTTTTGCATGATCATTAAGATCCCCTGCAGGGTTTTTGTAGGATGGGTTGCCCACAATTTCCTCACAGTAGAGTTTACCGCAAAGGGCACCATGAATTGGTCCTTCACACATCATGCACTGATGATCAGCCGGGTTGTTGAGGGGGGAGTTCTTCATGCCACAAAGGGCGTTGGCGGCGCATGTCAAAAGCATTATTGTTGAAGATTATTGAATTGTTGTTGTTATTGCCAGGCAAACTATGACAGCGTGGTAGACGGCAGAGTGAACAAAAAGTTGATTTGTGCACATACCCGCACCCAAAATAAGAGCCATCCGCGCCCAAAATCATCTGGTACATGCCAATGCAGGAACACGCATGTAAGCTGAATTACTACGAAGGAATAAGTAATACTGCATTGTTAGTCGCCAGCATTTTGGTGAAGAGTTACTCTCCGCTGAGTTGACAAACTCATCATCTGGATGGTGCGTGGTGTTCTTTGGGGTTTGGTGGTTGGTGGAATGAAGGGTCTTAGGTTATTTTTGTGCTACGTGTTGGTTCAGTACCATCCGTTCGCGCCAGAATTTTTGTGAAATTTCATTGTTGGCCAAAATTGGTGCAACTTTCACCCTGTAAATTTCACGAAAGTTGCAGTAGTGAAATTTCACCCTTTTGAAATTCCATTACGCTAATTTGCATTCCTCCGTAGGCCTTAGAACCCGTGGTAAATAAATAGGGTATGTCACAAAGAGTGTGACGCTTACCGTCTCGGGGGCAAAACCAAATGTGTCACAAGGCCATTTTCTACGTATTCCTACGTTGTACCTAGTACTGTTCACAAATGTTCAGGTACACCCCTAAGTGAATGTGGCGTTACGACTTTTGGTTACCTATGGGTGAGTCTCGCTTGCCTCGTCGTTTCCCGTCATTGAAAGCTCGAATTGATCATTCACCGCTCAAGGCAACGGCAACCATGGTCGACGTCCGCCGCTGAAATAGAACAAGTTATTAGCCGTAATATGGGACGATTGATGGCTTATCGTTACTATGGATTATAATGTTTATGTTATCGTGCTTGGATCCACCAGTAACGCTCCTTGGGATGTTCAATAAGCACTTTTCAATGGGCGGCGCCCGCCGGAAGTCACCGTCTAATATTGCCTCCATGCTGCCTTCCCTCGGCGGATTTGGCAGCGGCGAGGGCTTCAGTACATACATAATAATCCATAGTAACGATCAGCCACCGATCGTCCCATATTTCGGCTATTAACTTGGTCAATTCCAGCGGCGGCAACGGTTTCTGTTATGATTATGTACCTGGCCATGCCTTGAGCGCGTTGGTGCTGGATCATCATGTTCGGACCGGCACTGACTTTCGCATTTGGTTTTGCCCCCGAGACGGTAAATCCTCTTTATTTTTTTTCGCGTAACGTCACGGTGAAGATTTCCCGCCAAAATTTGAGTCATACCCTATTTATTTACCCTTGTGTCGAACAACGTAAGAGCAAGATCAAAGATCAACAAACTCGAAGACGTGCACCCACGCCACCGGCTTCCTCCGCACATTATGCTGCTTGTAGTCCACAAATAGGCGACCTTGCCACACATTAACATTAACCATGAGCACCTCCATTCTCGATCATCTGCGGCGCTCAATAACCTGGAGGCTCGCTACTATTGTACCATCAACTAAAGAAGCGGAAACGCTGAACAAAAACAATGTTAGGGGCGTGTTACAATCCTACCTTGTCTGGCGCAAATCGTCTATGCTTCTTTCGGTGCCTATCATGGCGTATGCGGCACTAGGTGGATACTTCGAGTTCCAGCGATTCCTCTACGAGTCTGAATATTATGAAGAAGTATTTCAAGATTTCATAGAAGAGTACCATTTCCAATATTTCATTGCAGAATACGTTCACCTAAACGTGTTGTACCAAACATGGTTTGGGTACATTCTCATTTTGCTACCATTCATTGCTGATGCTGTCCTCTGGATTGGACTTCTTTTTGCACTCGTGACCTGGCACAAGTGGCATTGTACTTCAAAAGTGTTCAAGTACAGCTGGTTGGTCTCGACTGTGATACCACTAATACCCGCTGTCGTTCCATTCGGCTCCATCATATCTAATACATTCAAAGATGATTTCCTACAAAAGTGCAATGAGGAACAGACAGTCTACTTGAATCAAGGGAATAATACCTTTAATCAATATGGACTTCAGACATCATACTGCGAAATGGCGTTCCAAGAGGTCCTTCTTGTGAGCCAGATGTCGGCGGCTTTCGATTACGGGATTAAGATTCTGCCGCTCATTCTCACATTTCCATCGTCATGTGTAAGAGCTGCCCTCAGAGTTAGAGGTCTCGTCCCAGACTGGTCCTTCTCGATGGATGATATCGATTGCAGCTCTGTTTCAATCGATGTTGACACTAGTTTCTCTCATCTTTCTCATCCAGATGGCCGGAAATGTAGTCTTGGTAATCGCAGCTCTATGGATGTTTTTGGTTCCTTGGTTTTATGTAGTCCATCAGAACTTATACGTCAGTATCACATCTGATGAGAAAGAGAAAAAAATCGACAGTAACCAACAAATGATGTTCTTCTTTTGGGCTTTAGCCGTAATTTTGATCGTAGTGTGGGCACAAACGGCGACAATCTTTGGGAGACCACTAATAGGAGTGCACGACACTGAACCTGTACATGGGTATCCTTATGGTGAAGAAGAAAACAGAGAACCATGGATGACGTACAACTACTTTTCTCAGTTGGTCTTTGAAAGTTTTGGTCGCCTTCTTGTCACTACGGTGGTATTTGGTGATGCAATTCTGTGCATGACAGTCGAAAACTTTCGGCACAATAATTTGCGCATTGTAGATGCATCTACTCGGGATCGAATCCAAGATATCTTTGAGTCTCTGGAATCTGGAATACAATAATGACCCAAAAGGCTTTATAGAAGCTATTACCGACACTGTGGTGGACCCCAAAGTAGGCTTGCCAAGACAAGAAGTAGTTCCCGTGTCGATAATTGCAGTGAGTTAAAATATATATAATTAAGGCTGGCATCTTGTTCGCCCGATCAACTCTAAGCCAATCAAGTACATTGGTCAGCCGCTCTTTCTGCCATCCGTCGAGCTAACTTTATCTGCTCCAATTTTTGCATATATGCCTTGGCTTTCTCCCTCTGAGGACTTTTGGCTGCAATGACAGCAGCATTGTGTCCACGAAGAGCTGCGGCAAAGTCTTCTTTACTGATTGAACCCTCTTTATAACAATCCTTTAGCACATCCATTGACTCATCATCGCCTTGTTTGGCAGCTATTATCCAATGTTTCACTGCCCGTTCTTCCCTACCAAGCTCACTCTCAAGACATGCAAGATTGTGTCTGGCATTGGAGTGACCTCCTATAGCGGCCCTTTCCAAATGATAAATTTGTTTTTCCTCGTCCTGCTCAACACCTTTCCCCTCCCCATATAAATATGACACAAGATTATGTGACTCAGAATCACCCATTTCAGCTCCCCTTGTCAACAGTTCAAAAGCGCTGCTGTAGTCTCCCTCCTTGAAGCGCCTCAATCCCACTTGACACGTGGCGATTGGATCACCTGCCTCTGCTCTCTTGATAAGACTTTGTGTGACTTCTTCATTTGTTTTTGGAGTTGTTGGTTGTCGACAGAATAGACACTTCAGCCCGAGAGATCCCTTGACCTCGCGAAGCATATTGGCGTACTTACAACCTTTGCATATTATCTTGCAGCAACATGGCATCATGGAAGTTTTTTGTGGATCATTCGGCTGAGGAAGAAAACAGATGGGGCAGTCCCCGAGGTGGCTGCTTTCAGGTTGCTGGAATAAAATGTCGTCGCCATGTTGTAACTCGTTATTTGCCATTCGTTCTTTCTCGCAGGTTTGCTTCTGTTCAGGCAAATGCTCTTGCTGACATTCATTGCTGTGATCTCGAGCAACCTTCGCTTTTATCTCATCAACTTCAGCGATGTCGCAGGAAGCACAGCGCGTCAAGCTCTCGTCTTCGGCTAAATTTGTGTTCATCGTCAAAACTTAGTGGCAATCAACCCAGGTTATGTATTATGTAGGCGACCTTACTTACTGGTGACTTGGCAACAATGAAAGGAACGTTTTCGTCATCTATTCCTTCAATGAAGCAGAGGACAAACATTCAAAGAGAAGATATCGCCGCGCGTGTCACTGCAGTGTAAGTATGCGCATGCAACGACGTGGTGCGGAGAGGCGAGGGGCGTTCGTTAATAACCAGAAGATGCCCAGCCCCGGGTTTCCCCGGGTTAGCGTCTTTACAGCATAACTTCGTCAATAATAGGCCGATTCTTATGGTTCAAAGACCAACAACTTTCCATTTAGTGAGTTTAGAACGCCTCTGCAACGCGCCATGGTGGTATTCCGACCATTCCCCGAGATCTTGGGGGTGCCATTTCAGTAGTATCGACATCGGCCGGCGGCGGTGCTCGGCCATCACGCATCACACACTGAAAAAAAACATCTCCACCATGACGAATCCGACGGCAAACCATGGTACTATTGGGCCAATGCACCCAAAACCTGATAAATGACACTCCGTCTAATCCAATTTTTTATGTAGATTCCGATTATGTAAGCGGCGGCGGTCGAATCAAGCTCATTGTGATGGTATGCGGCTCTAACCGACGCAGACATAAATTCTGCACCTGCCGGGCAACATCATGATATACTCATATAATACTCGTGTATGTGACGGAATAGGGCTCCTGATTTTCCATGAAAACATGCTATATTCCAACCAGTCCAATTATGTTGTAGCCGCAATGAAATAGAGAAACCTGGTCAAACATCGTTGATTGTTATATAATAGTCATCACCTCACTGACTTTTGGCACCTCTACATCTTGTATTCTGTCAGATATATGCATTCTCCTTTTTGATGTATTTTGTGGAAATTATCCATTTTCACCACCTGTATTCACCATACCACTGCATGCGTCATATAACGCCCAGGCACACTCTAGAGGGAACTGATCGCCGCTTAATAGTATATAGTTGGCGTGTGCAAACCAGTTCGGTGGCAGAGTAGCTCCGTCTATTCATCTGAAGACCATATTGAAAGTGTATCATCACACCGATGTCAAAGCGCAATTTTCCGACACCTCTACTTTGGTGCCATGATATGTAGCAATGGCGTCGGTCGATGACCAACTGAGGACATCACTTCACAGAAAGGCTATTGGAGAGGGAGTTACTGCAGTGGGGCTGTCTAATTTTATGTGTAGCTAGTGTTGTTGATGTCAGCACGTACGGGGTCGAGGTGCGCCATGGTGATCGCTAGTGATTTTTTTCATTATCCCCTGGGCATCTTCTGGTTAAGGCTTGCGGCGACGGAGGAGGTTCAACGTCCTGCCACTCCTGTCGCGATGGTTCCTCTAGGTTCCTTTAGCTAGTTTACTGTTGTCGCATCTGGTATTAAAATATATCAAATTGAGTGATGTTCGCGTATGTACTTCATAGTATGAATGATAGAGTCCTACAGCTGTTAGCAAATCTTGGCGGATAATCGCAGAATTTTTATTCCTACGTACAAACGTACTGAAAGCCCCTTAACTGGGGAGCTACTCTACCTCCGTCTTTCTCAATTGCGAACAACAACCGGACCATGGTAAATAATGCCTCGTATGCCATATTCCACCAAGAGACATAAATGAACATTGTCCTATGTTTATTTCTTCTTTGTCGTCGCTTCCACCTTCGTATTCTCTCGTTTTACTCTGAGACTAAAGTTGAGCTTCTCTTCCTTCTTGAGCAAATCATTCTTGAAATCAAAGTCTTTTGCGTAGACAGTTTTCATAATGAAAGATTTGTCAAAGTCAATAGCAGCACGATGACATTTCAAAACCTTCTTCAGCGTTTCAATTCTCTTGTGCGGAATGGGTGCATCCTCACTTGAATTACCTTCTGTCTCCTTGGTATTCTTTGCCTCAATCTCCAACATCTTATATGTCTCCATGTAACCTCTTGCCCTGGCACTGAACTTACGAATGAGATCCACAGTGAGAACCTCTCTTGAAATACACTTGTCGACCAATGCAAGGAAATCAGCAGTCGTTTTCTTTTGAGCTAATGGATGTCTTCGGTAGAGAGCTTTGGAGAACCCCCAAGAGTATTCGACACCCTCACCAGCGTATTCAGCATGATACTTTGTTGTAATCAAGGCTCTTACTCCCAAAGATTCACAAACATATTCGAGTTGGCTTTGTTCAGACAAAAAATCTGTGCAGTTTGCAAGCAAATGCCGGAGGGAAAGCTCAGGAACCAAGTTACCCTCATCATCATACTTCATCACTTGGTAGCTGCCCTTTCTGAAGGTTGCTATATCGATCCAGCCACGTTCATACGCAATCTGCAGAAGTCCCTTACCCTTGCCCTCCCATCCATATATCATTTTGGTGGTAGGTGTTATTTTGATATCAATACTAGACGCTTGCGCCATTTTTTCCAGATGGTCAAGTATGAAGTTTGACACATCTACTGCTGCTGTCGGAAATACCTCAAATAGTGTAGGCTTTCGTTTGATACCATTGGCGACGTAGGGGTTGGGGTTTGGAAATTGATGATTAACGCGGAAGATACGGTTCCAATTCATGATTGTCCTACCAGTTGCTGCATTGAACAGTGTTAAATCATTGAGCAGCCTTGCCGCTTTGTCGCAACAAGCTTGGAATGGAAACCCAACTCGATACTCGGCAAGTGCTATTGAATACGCAACCCTGAGGTATAAACATTTATTGCGTAAGTCAAATAAGGCATGCTTTGTCAATTTACTATCTTCGTGCAAGTCAATGACGCCTGCTTCTTCGTATCCATTTGCTGATTGCCCCACCAGTGTAAGTGATTCAACCAATTGCACTAGTCCGTTGTACACATCGGCACCTTCTTCAAATCCGAAGAGAGCTGCTGCTTCAGGTGACTGCCATATAATATTCGGAGTCTGGTTGTTGCTGCTGTTATCGCCGTCTATATCGCCACTGCTGTTGTTATTGTCGTCGTCTTCGTCTTCATCTTCGTCGTCAACTTGATTATTCTCATCCTCTAATCTACCCACGTTGGTGACGAATGGCACGAGAGGGCTCTGCTGCTGCTCAACTAGTCGTTGCGAGCGCCTTGTTCTTTTTTGTGGAGTAGGAGTAATTGGTGCAGCCGCTGATGATTTTGTTGCTTCTTTACGTTTGTTCTCATTATTTTTGTTCTTCTTCTTACCAGCGCATCCATCGTCGGGAAATGATACTTGCTCCGGCTTGTTGCAAGATCGCTGCCGATTATTAGTTGCACTGTAACTCTGTATATGTTCTATTTCTGTGCACAATAACTCTGCTGCGCGTATTGGTTCGTTGGGCACTTTCTCTCCCTTTCCAAAGTAGTAATAGTGCACCATCCGGCGTAATGACGAATTGAATGGACATGATGTTGTGAAATTTTTGTGGTATATCTTGTGTACATTGCTGCTGTTGAAAGGTCCGGCTGCCTTGTTCAGACGCTGCACGAGTTTGTTCCGTAAGGTATTGTCTTTATCTACATTCGTATAGTGTCTGTGCAATATCTCTACCAACGACTGGTCGCAAATCCACCTGCCGCGATAAGTGTCACTTTTACTGATGAGCCGTGTGAAAAGGTATTCAAAAAGTGTATTACCATCGTTCATGATTACAATCTTTAGTCAACCTAATTGGCTATTTTGGATCTAGACATGCAAGAGAGGTTAATTTATCCTTTTGGTTGAGTAAATATTCAACTTGTTGTGCGTAGTACGCTCCGGCATTTGGCCATGGTTGGCATCTTTTTGCGCGGAGTGGCTCTTGTTGAGGGGTGAGTTGGGAGAAATCGGCCCAATGGGTTTTTATAAGACTCACTACGTCATTTGTACCTAACATACGTAGGAATTCGAAACTTGAACGGCTATCCGAAAATCCGTGAAAACAGCTGTAATAGAGAAGCTTCTGTCTTCTGCTGTTTTGTCTTTTTCCCTCTAAGTTAGCTGAATCCTGAGTCCTGAGTCCGTCTCTTCTCTAGACAGGGCAATAAGAATGATAGCGTAGCATATTTGCAATCGGTTCTGGATTCTTTCTGTGATCCAAATCAGCCCGAGCCCAGCCCACACCCCTACAATATGTACCACCGGGGACTGGGCCGCACAAGAGAGAAGAGAGAAGCTAGGAGTGCGAAGGTGATGGTCTTCTCTCGTCTCGCCCAGCCCCCGGTGATAGGGGTGGCCAAGCAGCCCACACAGTCAATTTTCTCATTTTTTGAATTTTGACTTCTTATTGAGTGAAGTGAGATTGAGATCATCATCGGTTTCCAAAAGATAGCAGACAATGACCGATTCAACTGAGAGTATCACAGACGCGGTCACGCATCTCCACAACCTCCTCCAAACAAAGGAGAAGGAGTTGAAAGAGCGCGAGGCAGATTTTGCCCGACGTGTCAAGATATTCGAATCAACGAATCCATCGATGGGGAGCGATAATGATGTCATCCAACTCAACGTAGGTGGGCGGACTAATATTGCAGTTCTACGTAGTTTGTTGACTCAATTTGAAGGTAGCATGCTGGCGGCCAAGTTCTCGGGACGGTGAGATGATTCCATGGAGAAAGATCGAGATGGAAATATCTTTTTGTTTTTGGATCAAGACCCTGATAATTTCATGATCCTCATTGATTATCTTAGAATGAGGATGAACAATCCATTGAAGCATGTCGTAGTTAAACATCGTCCAAAACCGACCTATAAGTTGTGCACAACGCTGGAATATTACAACCTGATGCCTGGCGTCTACTCTCAAACGTGGGTAGGCGGTGAACAATTTGACTGTGAGGAAATTGGATATGGCATAGTAACACTTTCCTCCAAGGAGGGTGAAAAGGCAACTGTTATTCACCCTAGAGGTGAATATGGGAATATGTCACCTCAAGTGCTTGAGTTCACGGTCGAATTTGAAAAGGGGACGAGTGGTGCTGTGGGCTGGATTCCCTGTGTAGATCAAGGCAACGATACTGAATCGAATGGTTCATTCGATGCGGTAGTTGGAAATTCCCTATTTCTCAATATCGAAGCAAGGACAATTTTCGGACCAACTAAAGTTTTGGGACAGAACATGAGGATCAATCACACTGACTCGTCAACTAAAGTCATCTGCCAACGTAGCATCATGATTAAAAAGCAGACGGAAGCTTCGATTGAAGTGGGGGACAATGCAAAAGTAACAGCGAATATTCCTTTTTACCAGAATAATTGCTCTGTCTTGCCAGTGATTCAGTTCACAGGAAAAGTGACAGTATCTGGCATAAAATATGCTATCGATCAGTTACCAACGGTTTAAATTCTCTACTATGAATAGGAAGGTTGACAAGTACTATAAGATATGACATTTCTTTTACCGGCTTCGATATCGATAGGGTACGGTTAATAATGGATGTTCATAATAAGATCGCAACACTTACTACCAAACTTAGTTAAACATTCTTCATTGATCAATGCTTTGATGATTTTGTTTCCTTTTAATCACCACGCGTAGTAATATATGTCAGACAGAACATGATCATTTCAAGCGCACCGAAGGAAGTCAGGAATCTACAAAGTTATTCAGATCTGGTGCCTTCTCGAAACTGCGATCATACATCATCTTGTTTCTTGAATTGATAGAGCGATATGCGTTTGAATTGTCACTCCTACCCACTCGACGCACAGTAAATCGTCTATATTGTAGCTTGAGTTTCCTTACAAATATCTCAGATTGGCAGTGGTTAGCAAGATTGAAGGTTGCACATGTCATTCTGCCATCCAATATCTTATTCTGACGAGTTGAATGGACAAGATTTGACAAGATTTCGTTCAAACAAGCCTTCAAAGGTTATCATATCAACCATCAACGTCTCCAACCTTGAATTCGCAGCTCTAACACATCACCAACCCAAAATGCATTCTTCGTATGATCAGCATAATCACCATCAAGGGAGTGAGGATGAACCAACACAGATAATTCCTCATGTTCCTCCTTGATAAAATCACACACCTGTCTCCAAAATACACGATTATCATAGCTTGCAAAGTCTGCCTCCCACATGGGCAATGGATGTGGTCCAATTGGCCTATCTTTCGGTTCATAGAATCTCATCCAAGGGAATTGTTGCTTCATTTTACTCCGTAGTAGCATGGCCATTTCACGTTGATTTGATCCGTTGTAATAGACGTGTACATCGTAGGGATTGCGTTTTTTTAATGTGAATGAAGGTTGCGAGTTATTTTGGGTAGCAAAAGTAGCACCATCATTCTCAAGCGCAGCAAGAGCAGCGGTACTGCCACTGGATGTGGTGGCAAAATTGTGTGGAGAAATGAAGGCTGAAGACGACTTGAAGCTGGCCCAGCTAGCATCCACTGCGCTGCAGCATAATAAAAGAAGTAATATCAATAGTGACGACATCATTGCGCGATTGTGTTCACTTCAATTGCTCTGCGGTTGCAGCGCTTAAGCTTAAGCAAGTAACTGCAAGAGACTGCAAGCCAAGGAGTACAAGTACAGAGGGAATGAAGGAGGAAGTAGATCAAGAAAAGAAAGAGAGGAGTTTGGGAGAATCAGTTTTTAATAGCGGGTTAAAGGAAGATCTTCCCCTGCAAACGCCCCCGAAAGATGAAGATCCTTACTGCATCCCAAGTTGATTACATCTGTTGTTGACGGGCATCCTGAGCGAATGCCCTTCTGCCCGTCAGAGACCAAAACCCAAAAAAGCATCAAAACAAGGGAATAACTAATAATCAAAACAAGTAACGACACTGTTTCGAGCTCTGATTAGGCTTTCGTGTATAAGGGGGAGCCGGGGGCGCCCCCTGAAATCGGGGTTGCTCGCAGGAGGCAAAATCGTCTAAATTGAGCTGCAAAAAGTCCTTTTTAGCCCGACTTCGGCTAGATTTAGACCGAAATCACGGGAGAATCCTCTAACTAGCCGTCCCCCGGTTTCTTGGAGGGGGAAAAGGAGGGGGAATCCCCCTGAAATCGTGTAGGCCGCCCCCTTATACCCGAAAGCCTAGCTCTGATAGCTCTGCTACATTCACCCAATCACAGCAATTGCACAGCACATATTTCCACCATGGGAGGAGACGGAGGCACAATCAGCTCCAACCGCACCTATCTCCGCGGAGCAGGCAAGGCATGCCACACCGCCGATCACCCATCCAACGCTGCAAAGCGGGCCAAATTAGAAGACACGGAACGAGCACAATTAATTTTGACAACTTGTGCTATTTCGGGTGCTGTGTTGGATTTGACACCGAGCAAACAAAAAACCTCTAGTGGTGGCAGTAGTAGTTGTAGTGGGGCAGATATAGTGGCGTGTCCGTATGGAAAATTGTATAAGCGGGAGGAGGCTCTCGAGGCTTTGTTACGGCGAAGTCAACAAGTAAATAATAATGGTGCTGATGTTCTGGGATCTCACATTCGGGGAATGAAAGATTTGCATCCCGTTAGATTTTATGTGACTGCTTCAGCATCGTCGAGTGGGGGCAACAATAATAACAGCAATGGCAATGGAAAAGGGGCGATGGCACGTTACACAGCTACATGTCCAATAACCTCGGGAGATATAGGGAGCGGCAATGTCCCCTCATTTGTAATTGTCCGCACAAAGAATCCAAAGAGCAAAGATAAGAAAAAGGATTTATCTTCACCTGACAATACCGAAACGGGGGATGAATTTAGTCCAAATGTGATTAGTGAACGTGCCATCAAAGAAATGGGAATCGACGGTCTTCAATCCGAGTATGGACCATTTGAGGAAAGGAATATGATACGATTGGCTCCACCCAAGGCTGGAGGTGTATTTGACGAAATTCAACGAAAGTGGGAGGCTCGAGTGGAGGAAGAACGGTTGGCAAAAGCTCAAAAGAAGAAGAAGGATAAGAAACGAAAACGGGTTGCCAATGAAGAGTTGTCGCCAAAAAAGAAGTCGGAAACAAAGACGTCCTTGCCGACAGCTGCTGCATCTGGATCAATAATACCAGGCAAGAAGTCGTCAGTTGCAGATGAGGCACGGAGCAACATTCAAACGAAAGTTGCACACAATCCTGTACTGTCAAGTCTATTTGGTGCTGCAGGGAAGAAGAATCAATCAGAAAAGGAGAAGCGAGATGCATTGTTTACTCGTAATTGCTAACTTATTAAAATGTACATTCATAATCAATGAAAGGCAGCGTTCAAGTATCAAGGCGATATATTCATACTCATACTCAGTACCATACCTTCAAATTTTGAATATTTTTCTCAGCGGAAGGAGTATAGTACCTCCCCCTTGGTACCTACTATACTTCACTTTGAGTGCGAGTACGATATTGCGATACGTCCAATCTTTCGTCTCTCGACTCTCCTTTAGACCCAATTACATTTGATCCTCAAGAGCAACATGGGTGCCGCCACTCTTCGTCAAACACTCGCCGTCATTGCAATTGCATGCTGCATCCATGGCGGCAATTGTGGCGAAGGCATGCGTCAAAGAATGGAGCAAGAGGAACTCGATCGACAACGGTTCAAACAACCGTTTGCTATCATTTTCTTCTCCGTCTTCCTCGCGGTCGCATTGCCACTATTTCGATTTTTCCACTGCATTTTCACGGATCCGTTAATGCCGCCATTGTTTAGGGAGTTGAAGAGGAGGGGCGCTAGAATTTTGAATGAAAGATTCGGTAGCATTGGTGTCGTAGAGAAACGGGTCGACATTGACATTGATATTGACTTTGATGCTGACAATGACGCTCATAATGGTGATGACGAATACGTAGCAATGAGAAGCATTGATTGAGACAAAATGTTTGGTCCACTACGCTGCTTCAATTGAAGGTTGTTGTTGGGCATCTAGCGGCAGCTGCGAGTAAGATCTTTGTCTGCATACAAAATGTAGTCCAAATCAAAGAAGATTGTGATCATCGACAAAAAGAGTTTTGCCAAATAAATCGCTCCAATCTCCCAGGCAAGCGCAGTCGCCTACTAATTGTATAAAACTAAGCACTCCACCTGTGAGGTCCTAAATAACATTCAACACGTTCCATCCGACCGTGGATTGCCTTGATTTCTTCAGCCATCTAGGTTATATCTGATTCAGCCAAAGCGATGGACAATCACGCGAGTCATTGATGTTGACAGTGATGCTCTTAGTGATGCTCACATTGATGATGACGAATACGTAGCAATACGAGCATTGATTGAGTACAAGAGGTTTGGTCCACTACGCTGCTTAGAAGGTTGTTGTTGCGATTCTAGTGGATCGTGCCATTGAGGCGGTTTGGGACAGCCGTCAGATAGGGCCCCTTTTCGTTGAGAAGCTGAAACATAGTAGCGTTATCAGATGCAGTAACAATTCTGCCGAGATCATCAGCATACCAGGGTTCGAGAGCCCCAGGGACTTGTCTCCTCAACCATTCAGCTAGGGGCGTCAGAGCGATGCCATAGCACACCATAGACGGACAGTACCCCTGCGTGATGCCCTCCTTGCACGCAATGACGGTAGGGTCTTCTCCCATTTCATTCCGCATAAACATAAAGCAAAGGTTATGGTGGCGATAGCGATTGAAAGCTATCTTCGCGAGTGGGGGTATCGATGGTATACCTCCCACAACATACTGTATCGATTGAGTTCATTGAAAGCATTGCGAGCATCCACTAAGAGTAGAACATAGCCACTCTCTGGGATGTAGTGCAAGTTTTCCGTGTCAAGTTGGGATATTCGGGGAAGGGTGGGGGTGGTGGTTCAGTGCTCGCCTCGCTGTTGAGGCATCCGCCATTAGCTCTTCAATCTTTCTACGATAGAAACTTCCATCACACTATTATCAACTCCATCTCCATCTGTCCCGCCTTCTCCATCTCTTTTCTCCGTCTCCGGATTAGTCGCCGCGTTCTGCATGTTCAGCCACCCAGCCAGTTCTGGTAGTAGGAAATTTAGTCCTCAAGACATCAATGGCTCCCCAGTCTTGGAGTCGAGATCAGTTGGTTTGTATAGACCTCCTCGATCCGTCACCTCCTGGACAGCCTTCCGAATGTTACCACTTTGAAGCGACTCCCATTCAGCTTCTACCCAATTACCTTTGATCCTTAAGAGCAACATGGGAAATGCCGCCACTCTTCGTCAAACACTCGCCGTCATTGCAATCGCATGCTGCATTCATGTCGCCACTGTGGAGAAGGCAAGCGTCAAAGAATGGAGCAAGAGGAACTCGATCGACAGCGCTTCGGACAGCCTTTTGCTATCATTTTCTTTTCTGTCTTCCTCGCGCGCGGTTGCATTGCCATTATTTCGTTTCTTCCACTGCATTTTCACGGATCGCCGCCATTGTTTAGGGAGTTGAAGAGGAGGGGCGCTAGATTTTTTCGGTAGCATTGGTGTCGTAGAGAAACGTGTCGACATTGACATTGATATTGACATTGATGATATGACATTGATGATGACATTTGTGCTCATAATGATGATGATGACGAATACGTAGCAATGAGAAGCATTGATTGAGTTCAAAAGGTTTGGTCCACTACGCTGCTTCTATAGAAGGTTGTTGTTGCGGTTCTAGCGGCAGCTGCGAGTAAGAATCCTTGTCTGCATACAAAATGTAGTGTTGGACAAGGAATACCAAATCAAAGAAGATTGTGATCATCGACAAGAAGAGCTTTGTTGGATTGCCAAATAAACCGCTCCAATCTCCCAGGCAAGAGCAATCGCCAACTAATTGTATGAAACTAAGGACACCCCCTGTGAGATCCAAGATAACATTCAACACATTCCACCCGACAGTGGACTGCCTTGACTTATTCAATAGTGCTTGTGGAACATACTTGCCAATGGTTACTCCAACCTTTATCGTTCCCAGCACGTACAGAAAGCCCAGAAAATCTATACTTCCCTTCACGACCCACGTAAAGCACACGTATCCGATGCAAAATAGAATTGTACTCATTATGATCACCAGCACTCGTCGTGATGGGGGTCTTGCATGAAAAGTATCATAGATTCCAATCTGAGATAGTGTTACAGTTGCCATCACGACTGCATGAAGAGCAAACGCCACATCATTTCCCTGTACCGTAACTTCGCCTGAAAATCGATGTTTATATTCATCAATAATACGCTGATTCCAGAAGAACGTCGTTGTGTATGCAGTGTAGCAACAGTATCCCAAGACGTTGAGTACACAAAAATCAACTGATAAGCCACGCGTTGTCTTTCTCTCGTGATTCATGATTATTTGCGGATAAAATGAAGCACTCCAGCTCAAAAAGTAGGTGTAGCCGATGATGGATGACAAGATCCTCCACGTAGCCGAGGGAAGCAGCGGATTTTGAGGTAGTATTGCACCAAGCAGAATTCCTCCTAGAAGTAGAAACGTTGTCCATTTACACGCATCAGAAGATTGGGCAAACAAGTTTGTTGTTTTGTTCTGTGTTATACTTTCATCCACTGATAACGCCTCGTGAAGAATTGGCTTACTACCGCTGCTGTTGTGACGAGATGTGCATGTTGTGTGCCCATTATTGTGCCCCAAGGCATTGTTACTGCTGTTTGCATCACTCATTTCTCTGTTCATAACAATCAACCTCATTGACATTGATGTGTCGTGCCCACTCTAGCTCTAGGCAAAGCGACGCAGTTCGCAGTTGTGATTTGTGATTTGTGATCGAGATCACTGCTCGCGTTGGGCTCGCGTTGGGTCGAGAGCAGGCCCGCCAAAAACGAAGAGGAGGATAGCATAAGAAGTGTAGAGTACTAATTCCAGCGTATGTACCAATTCTCTTGAACTTCCCCCCATGCAAAAGCCTTCCAAAATTTTTCTCCCCTCAGAAATTAGATATTTACCTACTCTAGCTAAAACAGGGGGAGTACAGTCCTCAAATTTCAGGTAGCCAAAATTCTTATCCCCCCGGGGGTTAGTTCGAGGGATTGGACTGTTACAAGATACGCAAGTGATGGATTTGATGCCGCTGCAACAATGATGTCAAAACTCTTCCCATAAAATCTTCCGATGAAGCTGTTCAACCACCTCTACCTAACATCTCTCACGCTATCATCTCTTCAGGTTGCAAGCGCATTTGTTGCCCGTCCGTACGCGCCTACGACGGCGGTGACCCTGCATGGAAAGAAAGACTCCGGTGATGAAGTCGTACAGCAACAAGCATTCGCCGTGGGGAGTTTCGTTGAGTTTGAAGAGAAGAAGCGAATCCATGTCGGCAAGATTGATGCTGTTGAGCACAAGTCTAGCGGTGGAGCACGCTACGCCGTGATTGATAGTGAAGGCAAGAAGTTCAACATTGCCGATAAGGCAGTCCGCTACTCAATGGCTTGCCCTAACAGTCCGGGACAAGCTAATAAGCTGTATGAAGAGTTTATCAGTATGCAAGATGCTCCCATGCAATCGCTCCAGGAGTCTCTTGACGTGTCACCCGAGCTGTTGGAAATGGCGTGGGAAGAAGCGAAAGCTACAGAAGAACTTGAAGATCAGGCACATGCTGATTTAACCCCAGCGTCTTTTGTTGAGTTGGTACATGCTCATGCTGCATCTGCCATGGAAAAGTATCTTACTTGGAAGCTCCTCCAGACTGATATGGCGCACGTCTTTTTCAAGGAGATCAAGTCTCATGGACGCGTGGTTGCATTCAGGGCCAAGCCTCGAAAGGCGGTTGATACTGCCAAGGACATGTTTTGCCGCAACATTGACAATGAAGATAATGAGCTCTGCTTTGTTTGAAAGGCTTCTTACATTATTTCTCACGCACACAAACTAGCACACACTCTAATCCGCCACACATATTACTATGATGCAACCCAGCTGCATCATTTAGCTAAGTTTAAGATCACATTATTTAGCTTTCTCTTTCGAATCTAGCTTCTTTTTTAGATTCTCGAGGTGGCCTCTAGCGCTGCCAATGTAGCCCCCTCCAAAGAGATTGTAATGATTGAGCTGGTGGTAGCAGTCGTAAAGAGGTTTCCGGTCCAGAAATCCTTCATCTTTCGGTATGAGAGAGTTGTATCCGTCCCAAAATGATTTACCTAGCCCTGCGCACCAATCCATCTGAGATAGGAATAGAATTGCAAAGAAGTGATAAGAGGTGTTAGCTCTCTTCAAGTCAGCATGTCATTCAGCCCCGTTCAATACTGTCCAGGGCATCTTTCAAGCTATTCAAATCACTCGTCGCTGTTGTAAGATAGCTCCCTCCAAACAAGTTAAAATGATTCAATTGGTGGTAGGCATCATATATTAGTGCACGATCCTCAAAGCCATCATCCTCTGGAATTATTGTTCGATATCCATCCCAAAAGTCTCTTCCAAAGTAGGCACACCATTGCATCTGATTGGCACGAGATAATATGGACATTTAGCAGACGAGTACTGCCCACAAGCCACAACACTGGTAGAAACAATTACTAACAAATAATCAAGACAAACACAATGTAAAACTTACACCCCACTCCGCCTCATGATGACCCCAGTAAACAGCAGGATCAAAAATACTTGGCTTGCCATCAGCACTGCCAATATTACCACTCCACAAGTCTCCATGCAGCAGCGATGGCTTGATTTCTTTCTCTCCGTGCAAATCTTCAAATAACAAGTGCAATCGCGGAGCAATATTATTCTCCCACAGGTTGGAACAATACGAATCACCCGCAAGATCGAGCTGATGACCGATACGATGGTCACGGAAGAACTCAATCCATTCTTGTGTTCCACTGTTTGGCTTTGTCCACGGATTGGGCTGAGGTGTACCCCCAATTGTATTATCCACTGGAAATCCAAACGCTTTGTCTGGATTACCAGCTTCTTCTGTCGCTGGAGCCAAATGCATCTTGGCCATTGCCTTGCCAAGTGCCCGATCATCGGATCGGCCAGCGAGGTTGAGGTACTCCATGACAATGAGGCTGCCTTTCCCCTCCGAATAATCTCCGTAGTGGTACACTTTGGGAATTCGTAATGAATCTTCCCCCTGTTGAGAGCACTCATACATGGCCTGCAGGCCGAGTGCCTCACCGTGAAACATCTCCTCTGCCGACCGTGACGAAGATTTGACAAAGAACGACACCGGTTTCCCATCATCACTTTCAGGTGGGTTTGTTACTGTAACTTTGCGGAAAGAGGCCCAACCCGATGAACCTGCTGGAATAGCTTTGTCGATTTTCCCATATCCTGCCGACGATGCCCATGATTCCAGCTCTTGATCTAGCGGTGCCATTGCTGCGAGTTGTGTTTGTGTGCCAAGTAGGCGAGTGGCAGATGATGATATGGGTGAGAAGGAAAATCCGAAACTGCAGCCTAACGGTGTGGATGCCGTGAGCAGTAGTGCAACGTTGGATATGCGAGTCATGTTCATCCAATACCAATACAATGGGTTGCTGCCTCTCCCTTGCATGCACCTTGCAACTTAGTACGCTGTGAGGTGTTTTGTGTTAGTTTTCCTCCATGCTATTTTTCAGAAGTCCATCTTTCATCTCCCGCCAAGGATCGTATCAATTCCGACGTGCCTTTCATAATTTTGATCTCAATGAAGATCTTCTTCTTCTCCATCCTACCTCTTCAATCCCAAATCCACCCATCATTGCTGCAACCTCTGAGTGTCGAGGCCAGTGACAACGCAATAGCCGGTTGTGGTCAATAGAAGATAGCAATGATGATGACGATGAAGAAAATGCAGCGGCAGCAGCGTACAACTACGCCGTCAACGATGATTGTGGCTGCTCTCATAGTCGTGGCACATCAAATGCTCACGACATCAGCTACATCTTGTCACATCATATCTGCCCGTCCGGCGTTTTACCCTCATACGATCAATAGTGTCAGCCGCAGTAGCACCAAACATTCTGCTTCTACTTCAAGTACTAGATACACAAGGCGACAGAATGGAGCAACCAAGTCAGCTGGAGCCACAGACAACATCCAAACAGCTGGGCTACGAAAAAAGACGAAATCAAAAATGATTGAATTGGAGGATGATTTTGATTACAGTTACAATCCACAGTCAGAATCTGCTGCTCAATTGGAACAACAACAGCCTTCATTGGAGGAATTACGTAGTCAACTAGGACCACTCGGTCTATTGGTATCCAACACAATCGAGCTCACAATCGTTACAGTGGGCTCCTTCATTTCTGGTAGCCTATTAGGCTACGTTGGAGGAGGCGTCTTCAACATCCCATCCACTCTCTTTGGTAAATCAATGGGTAACTTGGGACAACGACTGGCAGCACTTAACGCAAAGGCATTCACACAATGTAAATCTTGGGGTAAACTATCCGCTGCCTTTTCTGGCTTCAACAACTTTGCACGTATGTGTCGAGGAAACATAGAGGATGATGGTTGGAATACTGTGATTGGTAGTGGTTTGACAGGTGCATTCTTGAGTCGGAATGGTGGTCCACAGGCAATGTTGCAGGGGGCTGCGACTTATGCTGGGTTTACCTATTTTTTGGATAAGATGACGAGATCGGATACTTCACAACGGGGTCAATCAGAATTGATGTATACGGATGTTCCCCTTGATGACTGACTTTGATTGATAGATGTTCATGAACTTAATTAATGTTATTGATTGAAATTATTCATTTTTGCCTCCCTTGATCGAGTATTGTACACTTCTTCTTCAATTCAGTACTGTACTGTTATTTACACGAGCGAGCCCTGACAGAGATTTTCTTCCAAACCTTCGAATAATCTTCGCCTTCGTAGGAATCAATATTAACCGGTACTTCATTTCCTCCTTCAGTCGCGGTGCAGGTGTATCAGCGGTGGTCTTGCTTTTTGAAGATTTCATTTTCGCTGTTGTGTAGGAAGTAGTATGTTGTTGTGGTTTGGAGTTTGGAAGGATACATTATTCAAGCAGAATACTTGACTAAAAGTATTAAGAACATGTCGTGTAGAGTATCCACCGATCCACCTCTCGCGGGGCTACGTGCCACCATCAACATCTTTCAAGCCAGAGGTCTCTTGGCAGCAGATCGAAGTTTATTCGGAAAGAAAAAATCCTCCGACCCATACGTCAAGGTTTACTACAAGGATGTCCTCGTTGGTAAAACTCCAGTAAAGAAAAAGACACTTGATCCTCAATGGAGTCACAGTCTCAAGTATACGATAGGGTGTGATGATGGAGAAAAGGTGCAGCATGCCGCTCCCACTGCGAGTGGCCTCGGGCCGAAATTTCATTTGGTGCTGTTCGACAAAGATATGGGAACTTCCGATGATCCTCTGGGACAGGTCTACATCCCCATCAATGTTCATGGTGTTGAACCTCAGTGGTTTCCAATTCAGACTGGCACGCAGGGAGAGAAATATTATTGCAAGAAGGCCAAGGGGGAGATCCAAGTGTCGATTGAAATTACAACGTTATTGCTGCCAGACATTGTGAGGGGAAATATCATCCGATTGAACATACCCGGTAAAAAGAAGCTTCTCAAAGTTGGATTGGGGTGGAATGTGACACAACGTCAGCGTCCAATCGATTTGGATGTTAGTTGTGTAGCCTTGGATACGAACGGAAGTGTGTCCATGACGGAGACAGTTTACTTCTCCAATCTAGTCAATCCTAATGGATCCATCAGACATTCGGGTGATGAACGGGAGGGGATGAAAACTTTGGTGGGTGAGAATGACGATCGAGAGCAAATTACCATGGATTTGGAAAATCTTCCAGATCACATTGTAGCATATGTATTGCTTGTAACTGTGGCGACTCCGGGTGTGGACTTTTCGCAGATCACCTCGGCGCGTGTTAGAATTAGTAGTGGTGCTTCTGGAATCGGATTGTGTGCCTTTCGACCAGCTTATGAGGGTGACAACACTGCGTTGTTCTGCATGCGCATCTCGCGTAGCTTGAAAAAGGACGGGTTTGGTAAGACATGGACCTTGTCAACGATTGGGGACGTCAACCCTTCCGCTCGTGACTTTGGCTCTCTCATACCAGAGATCAAGGGGTATTGTCGTGATATATTCCCCTATTTAGATATTGATCCCAATGAACGTGTCGCTGTGATGAATAAGGAAACCACTATTCGAGTGCAAGACTACGCTCCTACTCGAGACAAACTACCAAGTGTACTAGCAATGGGTTTGGCGTGGGACGTAACGGATGGTGTTGACATTGACTTGGATGCTTCGGCAATTTGTCTCGACAAGAATTACAATCTTGTCGACTTGGTCTATTTCAAGCACCTCCGTTCGGAGGACGGCGCCATACACCACTCTGGCGATGAGAGGGAAGGAGATGAAATTGGAGATGACGAGAAGATTATTGTAGCTTTCAACGCTGTCAATCCAAGATGTGAGCACATTGTGTTTGTGATCAATTCTTACAGTGAACAAGAACTTGATGATGTTGCCATGGCAAGCTGTCACTTGTTTGATCCAGTAACGAGGAAGGATTTGGCAACTTACACTTTGACCAACAATGCTTCTCTCGACAATCATACTGCGCTGTTGTTGGCCGATTTGTATCGTGACGCTGTTAGCAGAGATTGGATGATGCGAATCATCTCATTACCTCATCAGGGTAAGACAGCTAAACGGAGTTTCGGTGTGGTTGTCGATTATTTGAGAAGGAATATGCCATCACCTGCATCGCACCCTCCAAATCCTGATGTCATTACTACCGCGATGCCAGTAGCGGTGCCGCTTGATTCGGACGTTTGTTTCATGCCGGATGATGAGGAGGTGGTTGTTTCTGCATTTGTAGAGAAGTAATTTGTTTCATTCATATTGTTTCGTGTCAGTAGTCGTTAATACTTAAAGTTCGTCAAGTTTCTGACTTAATAACTAACAATACAAATGATGACGGGAAGTGCTCTTTTATCTTCTTCCTCACAAGGGAATGCCTTCGCAGATGCAGTTCCAAGGTAACGCCACATGCACATGCGTTGCACTTAGACAATCTGAAGTATTTTTAGTGACAATTCTTTGCAAACGCTGTTTTGAAATCGCGTGAGTGTATCCACGCATTCGCACCATATTTGTTTCCTTTCAGAACAGGGAGCGCCTCGTGCTCAGTTCTTCCATCTTTACTTTCAGGTGCATGGTCGAGCACACTGGGCCAGATAACAGCATTGCCTTTTTTCGGTTGCACGACAACTCCCTTTCTGTTATTTACCAACGGAAAGCTCGTTCCACCTCCTTCTTCCACATCATTGAGATAGATAAACAGAGTTAAAATTCTCACACCGCATGGCATACCTTTGTGGTGTGGAATGTAATCATGGTGTTGTCTGTAATACTGATCGGGTTCATACTGAAGAAGCTGCAGGTATTCGCTATTCTGCACACCTGTCTTGGACACTTCGGCAATCCGCTCAATTACCGGTGCCACTAGTGGATCTCCGTAACAGGATGGCTCTTGGCACCACGTATTGTGACTCGTTCGTGATTCACTCACCAAACTGTCATGGGTTCCATCCGGCTTTTCCTTGCCAACATCGGCACTACGTTCATATCCCTGTTGCTTTCCAATTTCCACCAACCGATCAGCCTCTTCTTCGGTGACAAAGTTTTCAAGGAGGACGATCCAAGGTCCATCGCTTTCCACACCCTCCACTTGCGTTCCATTCTTTGACATCTTTGGACGCGACAATGCCTTTGGATTGTACCTTTCATACTCTCCCTTACCATCAGCATTATCAACAATATTCTCAAACAGGGTGTTCAGATCTCCAGGCTCCCAGATGCACACATTGTCAGGTTCCACAGGACACCGGTGACGAATATCCAGCAAGTCACACGAGAAGCATGCAGGTCCACAGTTTGTTTTCATGTACTGCTCGTTGGCCTCACATTCACCAGTGGATGCCCAAAAGGTGCAATCCTCATGCGTATTCCTGCACTTGTGACGTACTCTTTCAAATTCATCATCTTGCCATACCTTCTTCATGTAGGCTACAGTCTCTTTCAGACGCGCGTCAGTTGATTGTTTTTCAGCAAAATCCTTAGGCACACGTTGCTCCAAACCAAATTGACTAGTGCTATCATAACATTCCAAACAGGCTCTTCGACAATAGTTCCGCATGTAACCCGGATTGGCATCGCATTCTCCCATGCCCGACCATTCTGCGCATTGATAATGATCATCCTTGCATATGTCATACACATCGATGGACGCCTTGGCAGCTAAATCCTCGCAGGTATTGCACGACTTTGGACAGTAGGCGGAGACATATCCGGACGTTTCTCCTGTGCAATCTCCATCGGCGGCCCAGGTGGCACAATTCTTGTGTTTGTCTGTGCACTCAAACTCAAAGTCGTACTGCACACAGGTGCCGTCTGCTTCGGCTGCTGAACATGTTTTTTCTTCAATAGCTGCCTCGACGATTGGGGAAGCAATGGCGGCTATGCCCATTAAGGTGATGAGCGCGATGGCTTTGACTGTCATTGTGAGGGGCTGGTGTAGTTGTTGTGATCCTTTATGGTTATGGCATGGTAAGTTTTGTAGTCTTTTTTGCAAAACGGAAGCTGGCGGATTTGGGGAAGGCGCGCGAGATTTTGATCTGATTCCTTTCATTCGTGAACGAACAGGGTGAAAAATTGCGCCCTCCGTGGCTCCCTACAGAAAAATGATTTTATTTAAAAAGTGCATTTGAAGCGCGCCCGGAAATCTTGCAGTCGAAACTACTTCTTCCCCCATCATTCACAGTAGTGTCAACCCCTTCGCATCTGCAACATCGACCTCGCTCTCGCTCGCTTTTCGCTCTGACAATGGTGACATCCATCGTGAAGATATCATCCGGTGTCCTTCTGCCGCTGCTTCTCAGCTTCACCCTCCATGATAATGCTGCCGCCTATCGAATCAAAGGCAGCATCAACGAAACACAGCATTTCGTCCCCTACGAACAAGGCAGCGTGGGCAATGCTCAACAATTTACCACGGCGCAAACTTGGTCGAATCAAGGGTATGCCGAATCCGTCGTGCTCGGCGATGGCGTTGGCAAGAAAAGGTTGACATCTTGTCCAAAGATGGTTGGTCCCATCGACAATGAATACTTTTGTAGAGGAAAAGACTACGGATACTGTGATCGTCGATCGGGGACTTGCTTTTGCACAGATGGGTACATGGGCGATGCATGTGACGACTGTGCCCCGACGCACTTTGAAGTTGGTGGTGTTTGCTATCCCAAAACGCTTTGTCCGAATGATTGTTCAGGATTTGGCCAATGTAATTATCAAACGGGTAAATGCCAATGCAATGAGTTTAGGGAAGGAGAGGATTGTTCCAGGCCCATCTGCTCGAAATTTCACGAATTTTGTACTACCTGTGATGAAGATGGATGCATTGAATGCGAAGATGGATTTAGTTCTCACAAGACAGCAGAGTGGGGGGAGCAATGCCAGCCCTGTTGGCGATTTGATCCACGTTGTCGTACTTGCAGTGAAGATGCTTGTACTTCGTGTATTGATTTGCTGTTGCTATCCATTCATCGATCTGGGAGACGTCCGCATGATCCACCTTTGCCGATGGATGAGCTAACAAGAGAGTTGAGCATTACTGTGCCGTTTGGAAGTAAGCAAGTGGATGCATTTTATGATGCAGAACATTATTTTTTAGTGGATCCGTCCATGACACCACTCAATGAATCTGCGGTGGAATGCCATCAAGGTCTCGACAATGACGACTCAATCAGTTGCATGCCATACAATCTCACATCACATCGGATTTGTGGTAATCATGGAACCATCACTTTTGATTCGCCAGAGTATGCAGTGAAAGAAGATAGCAAACATGTCCGGTTGACGCTTCGTCGTTCTGGTGGAGGTGTGGGCGAAGTGACAGTATCGTACTCGTTATATCCAATCACTGCTGGCTTTGAGGATGTCGGATCTACAGCATACTACACGACTAATCGAACAGTTCTATTTCGTCAAGGGCAAATCACTGCTTCTTTTTTGGTCACAATCAATGATGATCGCATTATGGTAAGTATCACTTGATGAAATCTATTCCATCCCAGCAATTGCATCCCTTACTCAAATTACTAACATACGCATTCACAGGAACCGAATGAGACCTTTTCTGTTCATTTATCAAACCCTACAGGAGGTACAAGCCTTGGGACGCAAAAGAGAACAATTGTTACTATAATTGATGATGATTCAGATAAAACCTGCTCAGGCAATGTTGAAGCAAGGTTGAGCACTGGTGATCGACAATCAAATCTCGGAGTGGCTGGTGCATCATTTCAATTCGATTTAACTGCCAACACATGTAGAGGTGACGTTTCGGCAGACGGTGATGATTTATTCAAGGTTGTTGCACGCCAACTTGTATCCGGTGAAACTCCTCTCGAAAACATCGACACGGTAGATGCTGTTGGGAGCTGTACACATTCACTTGAGAATATATATACATGCCAAGTAAACGCAACTACAAGTGGAAACTACGAGCTTGACGTGTATCATCTAATACCCGGAGGACTGAAAGGCTTCTATTTCACTGATAACGTCCTTGACGACTCGAGATTGGATATGACTAGGATTGACGCGGAAGTGAATTTTACCTGGGGAACAGGTCCTGTCACATCATTTGGAAGAGACTTTGTATCGGTGCGATGGGAAGGATATGTGAGGCCGACGCATACAGAAACGTATGCTTTTTGGCTCGATGTGGATGATCATGCCCGCTTGTGGATTGATGGACACTTATTGATCGATTGGTGGACGTTTCCTCGGGCTTCTTCCATGCTTCATGCTGAACACGACCTGAGTGAGTTTGAAACTCATGAAATTGTCTTGGAGTATCGTGAAGTTTTGGGAAGTGCAACAGCAAGATTGCTGTGGTCGTCTGCAAGCACTCCAATTGCCACAGTTCCGCCTTCGTCGTTGTTCTACAAGGTATGTGATTAATTGTGTAAACTTGCCATGTCAACTCAGATAGATATGCATTTGACACTTCTTACGATATCGCTCAGGAGCAAATCCGAGACAGCCCTTTTGAATATGTCGTTCTCCCAGCAGCAACGCATGCCCAACAGTCACAGGCTATTGGTGAAGGTGTCCATACAGCTACCGCTGGGAAAAAACAATCATTCTCTATTTTACCAAAGGATGCGCATGGGAATTTTCGGGGCTGGCCACATGATTCGATGGCAGCTGACGAAAGACATCTTGATGTCTTCCACGCAACTGCTGTATTGCTTGATATTGCTGCTGAAGGTGATGTGACTTTCAGCGTAGACGTAACCTACGATGCCGCCTCGAGATATTTTCTGGGCACTTACTTGCCGAGGACAAGTGGTCGATATCAACTGAACATATATCACGAGACAAAAGGCAACTTTATGCATATTCGAGGAAGTCCCTTTGCTCTAAATGTTCTGCCAGGAAACACGTTTGCACAGGAAAGTACTGCATTTGGGTCTGGATTACACAACGGTGTAGCTGGTAGCGTTGGAATTGCAACTATTCAAGCAATTGATGCAAATCGCAACATGAGAAACGTTGGTGGTGACGATTGGGAGGTCACGGTGAGGAGTTTGTTGACAAACGACTATCAGTACGGCACCACGCTCGATCATGGCAACGGCACATACTCACTGCAAGTAGTCCCAGTAGTCGCAGGCCCCAATGACTTATCCATCATGTTAGATGGCAGTCATATCAGAGGATCGCCATTTCGCATGAATGTTGTTCACAATATAGTAGATGGCCCATCATCGTTCGTCGTCAATGAAGGAGAAGTTTCACAAATGAAAGCAATGACAGAAAATGTGTTTACTATCCAAACAGTTGATAAGTGGGGTAATAAGGCGATATACAGCGAAGAGCATCCACATAACACTTTGGTGTCGATTGAAAGCGAAGGCATAGATACTAGTGCAACGCAGATCTCACACAGTGGAGGTGGAAAGTATGAAATCACTGTGACACCCATCCTCGCAGGTGAGATAGAACTCAAAATCATGTTGAATTCCAAGAGTATGTCGCCATGGTCGATCTCGGTATATCCTGGAGATTTCTATGCAGAGACTTCTGTAGCAACTGGTACGGGACTCAAGAGGGCGCAATCAGGTGTGGAAACTTCTTTCGTCATTCAGTCGAAGGATGCTGGAGGCAACGATAAGATTCAAGATGACGCGGTTTTTAACGTGACCCTAACTCTCGTGGAAAGGGCACAAGTGCCTGTTGGCATGGAAATGCACAGTACCAACAGTACTAGTGAAGTGGTACTGGCGGGAATGCAATCATTCGTCAAAGAAGGGATCTATCTGATTAAATACACATGCTTTGAAGCTGGACATTATGATCTTCATATCAATGATTACCAGGGTAACAGAATTGCTGGTAGTCCTTTCTCGGTTCATGTGATACCAGGACAATTATCTGGTGCGCACAGTATCATTACAGGAGATGGAATTATCCAAGGCTCCGCTGGTCAAATGTCACCAGTACGTTTGTTTCCACGCGATGCCTATCAGAATTTCATTTTCGATAGTCAAGAAAAAATGGAGATCGACTTGACGCTACAGTCGCGCCACGAAAGCAAAGAAGATGATGACAATCTAGTGGGAGAGCATGCTATAAAGCAGCTTGTTGGAGCAAACGGGGATGGTTCTTTCCATTTGGACTATCTCACGGAGTACAGTGGTATCTATTCACTGGATGTGACAACATTCCTCCCAGGCGGTCTTGAAGCATCTTACTATTCCTCGCCAGACTTTGCACCAGAGCACTTAGTGTTTACTTCAATTGAATCGAAAGTTGACAAGGATTTTGGTTCACTTTCCACAACTTGCCAACACAGCGAGAGTAGTGCTTGTAGCTCACTTAGCGACATGGCTGGCCCCTACCACATAGGTGCGAAGTGGAGCGGCAAGCTGATAGTAGGTATCGACGAAAACCACGAGATAAGGGTAGAGTGTAACGATGGGGGGTATTTCAGTATTACGATTGACGGAGAACAACAGCCGTGGCAAACTTGCTGGCCTTACGCTATGACGAGTGTCGCAGTGGCTGCAGAGCAAGTTGACTTTGTACTTCAATACAAAAATTATGAAGGCAATGATCCCTTTGTCACTGCAGCCATCCCATCTTCCAATTTTCTCTACAAAGAAACGATTGGTAACACTTTCTTCCCTGAAATCTATCCTGGTTCCGCCTACGCACCGCTTTCGAACGCTATCGGAGAGTCACTCCATCATGCGGTTTCGGGAGTCGAGCAAGAATTTCTAATTGAGACTAGGGATGTCCACGGAAACCTTTTACTCAATGGAGGCGTGAGGGTGGAATCACACGGATACAATAATAATGCAACAATGGAAACTCGCGTGTTTGACAATGGCAATGGGACATACGCTGTCCATTATAATGCAAGTGCTAGCGGGAAATATGACCTTTCTGTTGAAGTTGGCGATTTGCATATTTTTGGCAGCCCGTTTGTGTTGACCGTACGACCAGGTAGATCTGATCCAGAGACGAGCATTCTGACAATAGATAATGATGGCTTGGGAGTTACGGGTGCACCTCTACGTTCTCTATTGCAAACAAGAGATTTCCATCAAAATGTTAGATATCAGGGTGGTGACAAAGTTATCGTATACCTTTCCGCTGTTGAAACTCCTAGTGAAAAGTATCTTTGCCAAGTTGATGACAATGATACCGGCACGTATCTAATTGAGTGTCCGTCTCAATGGGGAAAAGGATTGTACCTTCTCGATGTAAGCATTGAAAGCAGTACTGGTATTGCAGAGCCACTCAAGTCTGGTCCATTCAATGTGACAGTCTTCGCTGGGCCAGCAGCTGCATCAACGACCTCTGTCTTCTCTAGTGGGACTCCAATCACTGCTGATTCGGGTGTACCTTCAGTACAATTTGTTGGAGACGCCGGAGTGTGGGGTTCATTTGTTGTGAGCACAAAGGATATGTTTGGCAATTATTTGATCACAGGAGGAAATCATTTTGTCACTCGAGTCGTTGGCAATGATGAAGCAGAAGTTCAGGTTATTGATCAAGAAAATGGTGACTACATTGTTGCCTACAAAGTTGATGAAGCATCAGCATCAGCTTACAAAGTTGAAGTCGGTATGGTGACCGGCTCGGGTCTCGTTGGAAATTACTACCTCGACGAAAAGTTATTTGTTGAAGGAGCACCGACGATAACGAGGATTGATGATCTGATTGACTTCAATGCATGGCATGTTTCATTCAGTTATGTAACGTGGACTGGTTATATGTCCTTCCCACACAGTGGTTTATTTGAGTTGGAGTTGACTGGAATCGAAGGGATTTGTAAACTCTTCGTTGGGTCTAAACTCATCGTTGATTCTAATTATGGAAGCAGTATTGGAACTTTCATGGCCAAGGAAAACGTGTTGTATGAAGTCAAGGTAGATTACTGGATGAATGTCAATCGTCTTTTGCTCAAGATGTACTGGATGTCATCAAAGATGCCGAAGCAAGTTGTTCCTAGCAGAAACTACTTCAATGCTACAGAACCGATCCATGGATCACCATTTCACCTAACAATCCTGTGAATGCTGCCAATTACGGCGATTCTGTTTCTGTGTGTACGTGTGCACATCACATGACAAAGCAACTTTTCGTAGTACGATATGCGACATAATTGCGATAATGATCATGAGAGTAGAATTCTGTCTTTTGCTACTGCCTCATTCTTAAGAAGCTTCTCATCATATACTGCAACCTGCTATCCTTCTCTCACTGTAGCTGTAACTCTATATCCCCTCAACTTCAAACAACATTTTCCATAGACGAAATCTTCGTAAATCCACTCATTTGATCGGCTTTCAGAGGCTTCGCAAGCAGAGCCTCCGCCTCTTTGTCATACTCGCTTCAAAACATCGCCGAAAAACTGCAAAACCAATGAACGATACTTCACCATCACCAACGATGTCCAACATTGCAGCAAAGGTTCTTTAAAATATCGAGCCAATTCTAGTGGCCTCTTAGCTATTCTTAGAGGTCCAGTGCGGGCGGCCGGAAGCAAAACACTCAGCCAAATCGTATCTAACTTCGTCAAAGAGAGCATGAGCCGCTTCTAGTAGCCCATTATGATCGGTGGCGATACTATATAAGCACATTAGCACTGCCCAGACGGACAGCTTACGTAGAAGCGATGCTACTACGATGTAGCTGATCTGAGAGGTCCAGTTTGTTATGCCCGGCAGCACCACACTCAACCAAATCGCATCTATCTTCGTCAATTAGTGCACGAGGCGATTCTAGTGGCCCATTATGTTCGGTGGCGATACCATACAAGCACATCAGCACTGCCCAGAAGGACAGCTTACGTAGAAGCGATGCTACTACGATGTAGCTGATCTGAGAGGTCCAGTGCGGGCTGCCTGGCAGCACCACACTCAACCAAATCGTATCTATCTTCGTCAATTAGTGCATGATCCGCTTCTAGTGGCCCATTATAGTGGGTGGCGATACCATACAAGCACATCAGCACTGCCCAGACGGACAGCTTACGTAGAAGCGATGCTACTACGATGTAGCTGATCTGAGAGGTCCAGTGCAAGCGGCCGGCAGCACCACATCTAACCAAATCGTATCTATCTTCGTCAAAGAGAGCATGAGCCGATTCTAGTGGCCCATTATGATCGGTGGCGATACTATACAAGCACATCAGCACTGCCCAGAAGGACAGCTTACGTAGAAGCGATGCTACTACGATGTAGCTGATCTGAGAGGTCCAGTTTGTGATGCCCGGCAGCACCACATCCAACCAAATCGCATCTATCTTCGTCAATTAGTGCACGAGCCGCTTCTAGTGGCCCATTATAGTGGGTGGCGATACCATACAAGCACATCAGCACTGCCCAGAAGGACAGCTTACGTAGAAGCGATGCTACTACGATGTAGCTGATCTGAGAGGTCCAGTGCGGGCTGCCTGCCAGCACCACATCCAACCAAATCGTATCTATCTTCGTCAACAATTTCATGAGCTGCTTCTAGTGGCCCATTATAGTGAGTGGCGATACCATGCAATCACATCAGCACTGCCCAGACGGACAGCTTACGTAGAAGCGATGCTACTACGATGTAGCTGATCTGAGAGGTCCAGTGCGGACTGCCTGCCAGCACCACATCCAACCAAATCGTATCTAACTTCGTCAATTAGTGTATGATCCGCTT
Organism: Skeletonema tropicum; assembly: GCA_037178625.1. NCBI lineage: Eukaryota > Bacillariophyta > Thalassiosirophyceae > Thalassiosirales > Thalassiosiraceae > Skeletonema > Skeletonema tropicum. The sequence continues at coordinate 881,254 of CM074138.1, forward strand.
CTAGTGGCCCATTATAGTGGGTGGCGATACCATACAAGCACATCAGCACTGCCCAGACGGACAGCTTACGTAGAAGCGATGCTACTACGATGTAGCTGATCTGAGAGGTCCAGTTTGTGATGCCCGGCAGCACCACATCCAACCAAAACCTATCTATCTTCTTTAATGATTAGTGCACGAGCCACTTCCAGTGGCCCATTATAGTGTGTGGCGATACCATACAAGCACATCAGCACTGCCCAGAAGGACAGCTTACGTAGAAGCGATGCTACTACGATGTAGCTGATCTGAGAGGTCCAGTTTGTGATGCCCGGCAGCACCACATCCAACCAAATCGTATCTATCTTCGTCAACAATTTCATGAGCTGCTTCTAGTGGCCCATTATAGTCGGTGGCGATACCATACAATCACATCAGCACTGCCCAGACGGACAGCTTACGTAGAAGCGATGCTACTACGATGTAGCTGATCTGAGAGGTCCAGTGCTTGCTGCCGGCAGCACCACATCCAACCAAATCGTATCTATCTTCGTCAACAATTTCATGAGCTGCTTCTAGTGGCCCATTATAGTGGGTGGCGATACCATACAATCACATCAGCACTGCCCAGAAGGACAGCTTACGTAGAAGCGATGCTACTACGATGTAGCTGATCTGAGAGGTCCAGTGCGGGCTGCCTGGCAGCACCACATCCAACCAAATCGTATCTATCTTCGTCAACAATTTCATGAGCTGCTTCTAGTGGCCCATTATAGTGGGTGGCGATACCATACAAGCACATCAGCACTGCCCAGACGGACAGCTTACGTAGAAGCGATGCTACTACGATGTAGCTGATCTGAGAGGTCCAGTGCGGGCTGCCCGGCAGCACCACATCCAACCAAATCGTATCTATTTTCGTCAACAATTTCATGAGCTGCTTCTAGTGGCCCATTATAGTGGGTGGCGATACCATACAAGCACATCAGCACTGCCCAGAAGGACAGCTTACGTAGAAGCGATGCTACTACGATGTAGCTGATCTGAGAGGTCCAGTTTGTGATGCCCGGCAGCACCACATCCAACCAAATCGTATCTATCTTCGTTAATTACTTCATCATCTGCTTTTAGTGGCCCATTATAGTGTGTGGCGATACTATACAAGCACATCAGCACTGCCCAGACGGACAGCTTACGTAGAAGCGATGCTACTACGATGTAGCTGATCTGAGAGGTCCAGTGCGGGCTGCCCGGCAGCACCACATCCAACCAAATCGTATCTATCTTCGTCAATTAGTGCACGAGCCGCTTCTAGTGGCCCATTATAGTGGGTGGCGATACCATACAAGCACATCAGCACTGCCTTGACAAATATTTTTTTGTCAAGATAAGGAAGAAGGACATTTGGACTGACCAGACGGCTTGCGGTGATTAAAGCTTTACGCCCTCGTAGAGGACCTCATGTTGATCAAAATTTTGCCATCTTTCTGAAACACATTCTTAACTATCATATCGTATGAAACCTTGCCCTGTAATGTTCATATTCTTTCGGATATATGAGATCAATTTTATGCTTTGATTGGTTTCTATTGCGTTGGGTCGAATAATATAGAAGTATTGTTTCATTCCTCTTGTTCTTTGTTTGCTTCATCCTGCTCGCATTAGTTCTCTCCATCTACGTTTTTCTCATTGCTTTGTTGTTACTTTGCCTTAGACTATGATATATATCTCCAATTTTATATCTCTTTCGTTGTTGTTCATCTTCATCGTTTTGCTTTCTTTCGTCCCTTTTCGTTTCTACTTGCGTTGCTCATACTTTGCTTCTTTCTTTTTGCTTTCTCCACGACGTATTTGACGACATCTTCTTGTACTTTCAGCGCTTCTGCGATGCTTTTCACGTCGATGGTAGTAATGTTCGCCATATCTCTCCCAACTTTGTTGCCTCGGCGTTCTCTTATTGCTTGGTTGATCTTCGTATGCATCTCAGAGGATGAAAGGACATTCTTTGCTAAGATCCATTGCTTCTTCATTCCTTTCGATGTTAGGAGCTCGTCGTCAAATTTCAATTTGAATTCTTCTTTCCCATTGCCATTGACTTCTGTTGATTGTCTATGACCAAGAAATTTGCATGGAAGGTACACATTCTCACCAGCGAGTCCTTTCGGGATGGCATAAGCTAGACTGTCAGACTCAGATGTCTCAGAGTTAGATGATTTTGAGGACTCAGTACCAAATTCTGGATCTTGATAGTGCTGTGAGAAGTACACACTTTTGTCTTCATCCACATCTTCTTTGTGCCTGTTATTCTTACTGTACGCATGCAGATCAACTTTAATGCCTGCGAGGTCGCTCTCAGATATTGTTCCAATTGGGGTCACAACAAATTGATCATCCATGTTGTCTTCCGAAGGGAAAGGGCTAGTGGTATCATCTTCTTGCTCTTGGAATACGCCAGGCAAGTCATTCACTTCTATTTCATCGGTGAACTTTACATCCAAGGACAGATAACGCGAGTCTGGAATTTGGCAGGCATCGTTATTCGTAGCTGATGCTCGGATCGATCGGACTGATTGCGACATACTCATCAAGATTTTCCGCTGTTGTGTCAATCCTACTGATTGAGATGTATGATGTTTCTGCGACATCGCAACATGTTCCTGAGTAAAGTATTGCGACGACGCTTGAGTGAATCCTTGTGTTGCAAATGAAGATTGGGTCTTTGAAGGTAGAAGCGTCCCACTACCTGCAGAAAAGCCATTGAGATTCCGAAAGAATACCCCCGTAGAATCTCGCAATTGCGTCATTTGCAACTCGCCTGCTTGACTTTGCTCAGCAAAGGAGAGCTGAAAGGAATACGATTCAATCAATTCGTTCCCATCGCAGATACCAAAGACTACTCGCGCTAACTTCCCTTCACTCAAGAATTTTGTTGTATTGCCCATCCATTGCACTAGCATGAGTGCTTCCATTGCTTGCTTTTGCCACTTCTTGAGGGCCTCTTCATCACCCCCAAAGTCAGGCGGCGCTGAAATCGCGCCTCGTTGAGACGTTTCAGCCTCATATTCATATTGCGAAAGCCATTGACTAGCCCCAGTCAACGGGGAAAGAGTCTTCTGGGTGGCACTCTTTTTAGTGCTAATACTCTTCATCATAGATCGCTCTTCCAAGTCATCATCTACACTGTATTCGCATTCATCATCATCATCGTTACTATACCCCTCCACACTCCTTCTCAATGCTTCTTCAATGAATTGTACATTGAATTGGGTAACACTCGTACTTTCCAGATCAAACTTTGCAAAGAAGGACGCCGGAAAGAGCTTTCGCAGACGACAAATGGATGCAATTCCACTTTGAAGGAGATGCTGAATTGCGTTTACAACCTTCTCGTTGTCGAACATGTCGTCGAGGCAAGTGTCCTCTTCTTCCCCCGATGAATCTTCACTGAATTTACCATTCTTCTTCATGTCGGCAACGTCTCCCCCTTCCAATGATTCATCGTCGCTCCAATCATGATGAAGTTTCTTCACTGAAGAATGAGTGGACCGTTGAGTAGAATTCTCGTGGTGGTACCCCCGCTCCTTCACCGCGATCCTTCCCTCCTTCACATTATCATGTTTGTTCGACGACGATGGATTCTCATCATCACAGTTGGTGGACAAATTGTACGGAGAAATATTTTTTGTCATGGCGGTCAATACAACGGTGGGTGTTTCCTTCTCAGAGGAGCTACCTGCTTTGGGCGATTTGGAGGACGTTGTCATTGCCGCCTGGGCCGTCGATGAAGGCAGAGTATTTTGACGGCCGGCGCCGCCTCGGCGACCGCCGCGCGGCGGCATGGGGCTCCTCATGGGAGTGGGTGGTTGCTTTTTGAGGGATTGACGCTTCGTCGATGGCATGGTGATGATAAAAGTTGTGATAAGTAATGGTTCTTGCACTTCTTTGTTGTCGTTTCACGTGAGGAAGTCGGCTGTGCTGGATTATGATGAGAAATCGGGCGGGGCTTCGTCGGCTTGATTGTGCCTGTAGGCGCTTGTTTTTGAGCCGTAGAGAGGTACCTAGAAGGTAGAAGTACGGGTAAGTAGGTACTTCTACTAACTGAAAGAGACTCCCTCAACTCCGTGCAACAGGATGATAAGCAGATATAATTATGTAGTGATAAACATTCCATGCGAGATAATACAATAATATATGAATGAATTTCCTTATTGTGTAGTTATTCTAAATTGAACCGTTGTGCGTGCCAAACAAATAATAATCAGCTAACATTTCATCACCGCCACATGTGTTACGAGAGAGGAGAGACACGTGCTGCGGCCACCCCCTCTATCTCTAGGCCGCTGGAGAGGTGAACGAGTGCCTACGGGCTGACTTAGGCTTTCGACACCTCAGCCATTTTCCAACACGATGCCCCTTGCGCTCATCTGGAACACTACTAATGTTTCCGGGTAAGAGCTTGGCGGATATAGATATGTCCTCATCCTCATCGATATCTGAATCAAATGTCTTCTCGAGTTGTTGATGACAAGATATAGCAAGTAAATGCTCCTTGATAATACGAGCTCCCGCCAATATATCTTCGTCATCGCGTGATAGAGCCTCCATGGACAGATCGTCACGGGAAGGAATATCAGCTTTGACAGAGGAGGTACCATCTTTCTGTTTCGGAGGAACTAAACCATTGTAATCTAGCCCGGCATGTCGAGACATATAGCTAAGGTCAAACGTGCAATTGCTATAGTCAGAAGTATCAATAGTAACACTATATTTCTTGGAGGGAGTACGAGAAGGCTCTCTGGCATGGAATGGGTCGAAGTCGGAGGAAAGACTATAGCTGTAGCTGCATTCATCGGGGGACATGGATTGGTCGCCTACCGAGAAGAAGACGGAAAAGACAGAGTCAGCCGCGGTGATGTCATCGTCAGCTGCAACGTTTACATCATCGAGCACATCCATATCATACTCATTGCTCAGCTTCTCATACCCGTAGGCATGTGCGTAGGTGAAGCCGAAGGGAATGGATCGTCTGAGCTTGGGCTTTGGTGTGTTTGGAGAATAAGTAGGCAGGCGCTTAGTGGAGACCATGGTGATGTAGTTGTGTTTGTATTGTGTTGTGTTGGATCTGTGCAGTGGAAGAAGTGGTCGGGGATCGGCGGGACCCAGCAGTTGACTCGAACATACCCATTTTTATGTAACCAATTCCATCCTACGTAGGAATCTGTAGAATGTCCATACTTAAATTGATTTAAATAAAAATAATGGCTCGCTAATGTCTCCCACGTTTGATACTCCGCAATTTTACTCTTGCAAACACTTCATAAATTCAGCTGACGATAGCTCATAACATCATCCACGCACAACTTCTAGAGCGTATCATTTCATCATTAGGATTTTCCACTCCATCTACCCTAAGGTAAGTGAATGTTTCTCTTGTGGAGATAAGCGCCAAGGGATCGGGCTCTCTCAAATGGGCGGGCAGCGGATGCGTGGCGTGGCCGTGGAGTTGGACAACTCTTTGGGTTTCATGAAGGTAGAGATCGTTGCAACGGCGATGAATTGATGGGGGTGGTGGTGCTGTTTCCATGTTTAACACCGCCGCCGCCAGACTCGGCTAGCTGCGCTCATATGATTTGTGCATGTGCATGTGCATCTATCTCCTCCGCCCTAGCCGACAGGCCGCTTCGGACATTGCTGCACACGTTCACTCGATTGACAGCACTGAAATATTATACTAACATTTTCTCCTATTATTCATTACCTCCACAGAATTATCACGATGCCCTCCCCTGTCTTCAAGTCCCTCGCTATTAGTGCGATCCTCTTAGCATCAAACGCATCTGCGGCGATACCCAATTGGGACATCAACTTTATGCAAGTGATCACTGACTTCAATAACGGTAGTACCGATGAAATCACTCTCAAGTATGAGATTGGAATGGGGCGTGACTTCCAAGTAGACCTCTTTGACAAGGGATGCACGGAGCCCATCACTGGTACCACCATCGTGCCTACGTGGACCACTGTTCCCAAGGATTCTGACCATGATTACCTTGATATCCGTTTGGATTTGGACAAATCAACTATTGCCTCGAGCAACATTTGGAATTCCTTGTTTGCCAAGATCGATATGTGCGCCAGGCTTCGATTGTTCTCGGGATCAAATGTCATCAAGGAGGATGCCCGTGATATTAGTATCGCCTTCAACTACCAGATTGACTTCACCAGCAATGAAGGCAGTTTGCGAGAGGCTTCTCTCAGTTCCGGGTCTAGCATTACAACTGTGGAAAACTACGTCCAAGCATGCACCTGTGACGATGAATCCTCCTTTACATGCAACACAGATACGCTCGGACCCAACAGCCTCCTGAACATTTGCGTCAAGTCCATCTCATCCGACATGGAGATTGACTTCCTCAACACTCTAACGATGACCCAAGGAACTCAGGAGATGCGCATTGTCGAAGGATATAATCTGCAGGATCCTGCCATTTCATCCATGACTATGGTTCCAGAGAAGAACGGTGTTCACGTAGCGACCGTCATTCCCTCCATCTTCTTTTCCTACTCCGGTACTTCCAACGCCGTTGTGACAGGAGTAATCTTCCTCAAGCTTACGGGTAGTCGCCGCCGCCTCTCAGTCAACTTTGTTGGATATCCCAAGGCCAACGCTGTCTCTCACCTCCGTATCATGCGCGCCGACGGTGAGAAAGATACAGAAATGGATCCCCCCAGTGTTGTAGATGATCAGAAAACGCCCTTCACCGTCAACGTTCAGCTTGCTAGGGATGTAGAAGTAGCTACCAATTCAAGCAGTGGCACCACGATGGACGGAATGTTCGGTTTTGCCACTGTCTTTGGATTTATTGTCGCCTACAATATTGTTATGTGCATGACCATTCGCTAAGACCGGATGGATTCATCCAGGTTCCTTCATTATTCAGGCACCTTCATTTTAGTCTAGATAATACCCATTAGATACATCTTTATGCATCAATATAGTTGTTTTGTAACTCCTCCTTTTGGCTGGCATCCTTTGCAAATAATCAATCATCCTCTGAAAAGCGGATAGTATCAAACACAACTACACGTGTTGCCCATTTCGAATGTGTTGTTGGTCGAGAGCTATGGTATGTACTTAGCAAACAACGTCGAGGAGGAAAATTCTCTTCAATATTTATTGCAGAGAGTGGCAGTAGTAATACTCTAGCTAGAGTACTGAAGAGGGGTTTTGAACTTCTGTTGTCGGGCGGTGGGCTGCAGTTCAAGTCTTGGTTCGTTCTTGGTTGATGGCCAAAATTTAGGCCCTTCTCCGAGTACCACATCTATCTCCGTTCACAGCTGTGAACGGATATAAGTACCTGCCGTTCATCACTTGTTCAAATCACTCCTCATTACTTACTTCATTCCAAGCAACAAGCAACACTCGCAGTAAGGCATCCCTTGTAATCAATAATGGCGATGAGCGCAACGAGAGTAATATTTGGTGGAGTGGTGGCGGCGGCTGCTACCGCTGCAGCAGCTGAATTAGACGTATCCCTACAGCTCCCCGATGTCAATGAGCACGCAACCATCGAAGGAATGCCATTGACAATCACAGAGAGTAAAGCTCTTACAGCTATAGGTGAAGACGAGGAGATCCGACAGGATGCAGCAGAGGAAGATACGCGAGAGTTGAATTCAATGGCAGCGAACTTTGTACAAGGTAATAAGGGTTCAGCTATGGTTGTTCGAGCCAACCAAACCAACAGAGCTAAAACGAAAAACGCACGAAACAGGAACAATCCCAATGGAAAGAACAGAGGGAAGGTGAGAGATGCGAGGTTTAACAAGAACAAAAATAAGAACCAAAACAGGTGGAAGAAAAACACCGATTGGGGTCGAGGCTGGGGCAATGGCTGGGGCAATGGGTGGGACAGTGGCTGGGACAATGGGTGGGACAGTGGATGGGATGGATGGAGAGACGATGGATGGGAGGCTGACGATTGGTCTGGAGACGGTGGCTTGCAAGCGAAGGCAGGCAAAGCTGGAACAGCTTGGAGGGGCGGAAGTGGTAGAAAAGGAGGAAATGGCTCGAGGGGCGGAAGGGGTGGCAAAGGAAATGGTTCGAATGACGGAAGCTGGAGCGACGACTGGGTCTGGGTTGATGACTGGGTCTGGGTTGATGATTGGGCTGTGGATGATTGGATTCCACCACACGATGATTGGGATAGAGGCAACTGGTGGACTGCTCCTCCCACACTCTCACCAACTTTATCTCCTACGCTCTACCCGACTTTCTACCCAACTTTATCTCCTACAGAACATGTAAGTAGTGACATGTGTGTACACAGTTTAAAGTTTGACGAATGTGTGCCCTCACTCTTGCTTTTCAAATATATATTGTGAAACCACAGCCAACGCTGTCGCCTACATTAAGTCCAACTTTCTCGCCTACATTAAGTCCGACGATGAGCCCAACTGAGTCGCCAACTCATTCCTGGTCCAATTCTTGGTCCAAGGATTCTTGGTCCAAGGATTCTTGGTCCGGTGATTCCTGGTCCGGTGATTCCTGGTCCGGTGATTCCGGGTCCAAGCATTCCGGGTCCAAAGATTCCTCGTCCAAGGATTCAAGGTCCAAGGATTCAAGGTCCAAGTCATGTTCCCACTGTGGAAAAAATCGAAGAAGGCGGAAATCAAACTCAAATCGTTAAAATATTGGTTTGACTTCTTGAGTACCGGAGGAACAGACAACAGGAACACCTTCTGTGGCGACTTGTCTTTCAGCATGGATAGAACTGGATCGTCCAATTTTTATGTTTATGTAGACTACTACAGAGTAATTAACAATTGTCGTTTTTCGAAAATTCAAAAATAATAAGCGAAAATAAGGCCAAAAAAATATTTTTCGCTTAACTCTAAACTCACTTCATCATCCGATACAACTCAATGGCGTTATGGCCGTAGGTGCCTACTATACGCCGCCCCCTGCACCGCTAGCGACAGCAACCACCTCGGCACTATCATAGGCAGCTGCCATGGTAAAAGAGAAGCCGGGGGGGGGCGCCTAATTCTTCCAATAAGAGGAAAACCACGTCTGAAAAGGCGGCGAAGCCATCAAATAATAATAAATCGGCTGCGAAGCTGGATGCCAACGAACGTGTCGATCGAGAAGAAGATCCCAATAGAAAGAAGCGTCGCAAGGGCTCACATACTCAGCAATCGCAATTGGCTGCATTAGACGATGCGGCACTGTCTCCCGGTGAACGGGCGGATTATTTACAAACAATATGCGTTTCACGTGAGCATCAATCATCCCGATCAAAAGCAGGCAGTGCTCCTCATCCGAGCAAGGGAGGCTCTGCTGGGTACCCTGTGCCTTTGCGGGAAATCTTAGTGGATCTTTACAAAGATAAAAAACATGTCCCCCCGACTATGAAGCGCTCCATTCAGCGGTGGATAAAGGATGGGGTCGAACCAAAGAGACAGACCGGTAACAAACCGAAGACTGTCATGACGGGGGAACATCTATTTCTGTTAGCCTTTTTCAAATTGATTTGGCCGCAGGCAACTCGGGAGGAGTGTGCTGTATTTGTGGCACAGTACTCCGCGGAGGGGAGAGTACTAACAAATACAGAGATAACCAGAGGCTACCAACGTCTTGATTTGACAGTAAAGAAGGGGAGCACAACTGCGTATCAGGCACTCACGCCAAAGAATACGTTCCTCCACTATTGCTTCTGGAACTACAATTTCCCAGGGGGGATAAAGGATGTGCCGATGGAACGGTTGATGGATGGAGATGAAATGGCGTTCCATCTTGGTGACGCATCACAAGGTTATGGACACGCAGTCAGAGGTCTCCGTGTACGTAAGGCTGGCAACTACTCACGCGGTAAACAGAAGGTCGTTGTGATCATGTTCATAGAGCCTGGAGATCCCTCCCTCCCTCCACATGTACGGGGTTCAAAAGAGAATCCTCGGATTTGGTACAGAGTCTCCACGGATAGTGGGACGACAATTGAAGGATACAAATCCTTTCTGGAAGATGAAGTGTTTCCGCGTTTCAAGGACGACGAGCCAGAACGGACCCTGATGCATGATAATCTTTCGTCCCACAAAGCAAGCGAAATTTATGATGCCGTCTATGGTGCTGGTCATAGAGTTATTTGCCGCCCGCCTTATCGGCCATACGAAGCACCGATTGAGTGGGTCTTCAATCAGCTAGCATGTGCTGTCCGGAAGAGATGGAAAGAGATTAAAAACGAGAGTGATTTGATTAATACGATTATCAGTATAATTGAAAGCAGAGATGGCCTGGGTGGGTTCTATGCGCTGTTTCAGATGTGCGGATATAAGAATAGGATGAACAACGAGGGCAACAATGGGGAGGGCGCCACAAACTCATGTCCGTCGCCGACTCTGCGTATAGATGACGAATTTGTGATAGAGGACGACGACTCTCCTCGCTACGATGCCGAGCAGTTAGCGGACAAGTTGTCTCACGAATTGGCCAAGTTGTCTCGTTGTCTCACGAATTGGCGAGACCATGGCACAGGAGCAAAAGTGCCTTTCTCATTCAATTGGGAGTGTCTTGGCTTTTTATGTGGAGTTTGTTTCAATTCAGTGCCCAGGGGATGTTCCTTCCTTCATGGTCCGCTTGAGGAAGCGTGAGTAAGATGGACGGTGGAGCCTATTATTGTAGTATCGATTGTCAGCTCCTGCTCTCTGAAGTTCGCTGATGTGGGTTTTGTCGCGCAAAACTGAAGTGGGTTCACCCATTTGTTGTGAAATGGAATGTCGCTGATCATCAGTAATTTGGGCTCTGGATACGTACGCTGCCCCAGCTCCTGCAATGTTATTCGTTGTCTCTTCGATATTGTTTGCCCGTAAATCACGTTGTCCGTTCAGTAAGGAGTTAGACAACAAAGAGACAAATGATTCAACATTATCAGAAACAGTTCCAGGGGCAGTATTCTCTTCCAATCCACGGGCACGTGACTGAGCTGCGCGAGATATAGCCTCAAAATCTTTATATTCGCATGGCCCAACTTGGCATACACAATTGCAAATTTCGCACTTATCCATGTTTGAACCCTTGCAAAGAGGACATTTACTACCTTTCAAAAAGAGACAAGGGCATTTATATGTCGTAGGTTCCTCTCTGAGACGAGGTTTGTTAGCTGGTTTCCGCTGTGCCACGGGCTTCTTCTTGAACTTCCTCATCTTAGCTTGATACTCCTTACGTCTCTCCTTGTTTGCATTGGCCATGTCTTCGTCTGTCTTCAACTTTTGGAGGTACTTGTGACCGCAGCATGGGCATTTATGATCCGCCACTTTTGTAGGAGAGAATTTAAAGCTAGGGACATTCTTCCCCTGCAGGTACTTTTTGGCTTTCTTCTGTTGTTGAGCCTTTTTGGCAGTTGCCGTAGACTTGGTGCACTTTGCATCTTGAGCTGCCTTCTTGTAGCAATCCACCAACTTTTGGACTACCCTCCTCATTGCAAGGGGCTGTGTAAAGCAGAAGCGAAAAGAAATGTTAGATGGTCGAATACAACACATACACAAAATCACACACTACGACGTACCATTCCTCTAAACGGCAATCTAGGAGGCAAACTGCGATCACAGAGGTCACAAGTTTCATCCTCACATAGTTCAGTGTGAAAGATGCAACCCAACTTGCATGCAAGCTCTGAAAATGGGCCCCCAACATTTGCTTTGATTTTCTTTTTCCCATCCAGCATTGCGTACAACCCCTGCCATGTCTCAAACACAATTTCCCACCATGCTGGATTAACCCATCCGTCAAACATTTGGGGGTAATCCTTAGGATCTATCGACTGATTTTCCCCGTCTGGGTTGGGATGATCACGCAGAAGCCGACAAACAACATCTCCAACTATTTTCTTCTTATCTTCTGCTTGCAACTCAATGCCATCCACCGTGAATTTCCTTCGGGCGAATGCGGCGGCAGCATCTTCAATAGATGTTGTTGCTCCAGCTGCTGCTGCTGCTGCTGTTTCTGTTGTCGCTGTTGCTCCCATCCTTTCCGCTGCTGCTGTCCCATTGCCTACCCTAGCAGCCTTATTTTTCGTTGTCGTTGCCGTCAATGCTCCCCCGCCTTTATTATTACCATCATCATCATCATCACCATGGTCATCATCGTCATTGTCATCATCGTCATTGTCATCATCACTTGTATCGTCATTGTTAGAGTCCATAGAGCTGCAAGATCCTTCTTCGCTATTGCTGCGACTACCATCGTATGGCATTAGATCGTCATTGACACAATTCCACTTCTTTCGACTGGGTTGCTTGCCCCCACCATCATCATCACTAGAAGTATCATCGTCCGACAGGTAATCATCCCTACCCCTCTTCTTAGCAGGTTGTTTTCGATCGTCTTCGTCACTACTACTATCGGCCCTACTATGATACGCCGAAGCTTGCACATACGTTTCCGGTTGATTCGTCCCCATCTCACCTTCCTTCGATGACAAACATCGACGCCATTCTTTGTAATGATTGCAGTGTTCATGGCATCTCAACCAATGAAAATGTTTAGAATCTGCTGACGATAATAATGATTTATCAATACCAAGAACTTCCAAGGGCGTTTTATTTGTTGTGATTTCCAAAGCTTCGATGTAACAACCCAAGTGCATCGTGTTATTGCATGCAACAGCACCATAGCAATACATGAGGGGCCCCCTAAGTTGCTCTACGCAACCCCCTTCGATTTTTTCGCCCCATACGCAGGGGGGATCTTCTTCTCGATCGACACGTTCGTTGGCATCCAGCTTCGCAGCCGATTTATTATTATTTGATGGCTTCGCCGCCTTTTCAGACGTGGTTTTCCTCTTATTGGAAGAATTAGGCGCCCCCCCCCGGCTTCTCTTTTACCATGGCAGCTGCCTATGATAGTGCCGAGGTGGTTGCTGTCGCTAGCGGTGCAGGGGGCGGCGTATAGTAGGCACCTACGGCCATAACGCCATTGAGTTGTATCGGATGATGAAGTGAGTTTAGAGTTAAGCGAAAAATATTTTTTTGGCCTTATTTTCGCTTATTATTTTTGAATTTTCGAAAAACGACAATTGTTAATTACTCTGTAGTAATCTGATAGATCCTAATTATTAATTTATCATTTTGAGTAGAGTTTAGAGGTTTGAACTCGCGCTTCTCGCTGAAGTCCATACTTACTTGTGCTTGAAAGTATCTTATTTTGCAGGAGATACCCCAGATTTTCTCAAAATTAAGATCGTGTCCGAAAAACGATGTTGACCCATCCACTCACATTTTTGTTTCGTGTCGGCAAGCAAAAAATGCAAAATTCGGCCACCAATTTTTGATAGCTGTGGTATTAGAGGGTAAGATGTGAGAGCACGAGGGCCAGCTTGCTCATCATACGAGACAACAGTGATGCCTTTTACAGCTCAACTAGTGAAAGGAAGCAAGTGTTGTATTTATATATGAAAACATTTATTTAGAGAGATGGCAAGAGCATCAAACACAGGTGCTGTAAGGTTGCTCTTCTTGGCAGCGACAGCTGCAGTAGGTGCAAATCCTGATACCAGCGTAAGCGATAACGACGCTAGCAATGTAGTAAAATCACTTGACATAGATGTAGAAAGGAAGATAAACGTAGATGCACATACCACTGTTGGAGGCATGGCATTGAAGCCCTTAGACAAGGAGATGAAAGCTAGACGAAACATCAAGGAGATCCAGCAAGAGACAAAAAAGGAAAACGCAAGAACGTCAAATGACCGCAGTGGTAGAAGTAACAAAAAAAAGAGTATAAGTAGACACAACATGAAAAAAGTGAAACGGATCTTGAAAAGTGGTGAAAGCTTTCAGAGTTCATTTGCGGCAACCTTTGTCGAAAACAGTGTTTCTGATTCATCAACGATGGCTCTTAGAAGCGGTGCTAGTTCGAACAATGGCTGGAAAGATCCGTCGCATGACCCATGGGGTGGCTATACTGGATGGTACGGAGGAGGTAGCAAGTCTTCTAAGGTTAGTAAGGTTGGCAGCGGGGTAGGAGATGACTGGTATTCTATTGTAGCAGACTCATGGTATGACTACGATTCGTTTGGCAGGAGTGGCAAGAGTGATAAAACGAGCCCCGACGAGAAAGGTGATGATTATTACAGTGATTGGTGGCAAGGTAACGGTTATCACAGTGACTGGGATACAAAGGGTAATGATATCATCGGTGATGATTACTACAGTGATTGGTGGCAAGGTCAAGGTAGCGATTATCACAGTTTCTGGGATACTGGTAATGAGATCGATGTGAGTGGAAAGAGTGACAAAACGAACACCGACGACGAAGGTGATGATTATTACAGTGATTGGTGGCAAGGTAACGGTTATCACAGTGACTGGGATACAAAGGGTAATGATATCGATTTGAGAGGAGGAAAGAGTGATAAAGAGAGCACCGACGACTGGTGGCAAGGTGATGATTACTACAGTGATTGGTGGCAAGGTGATGATTATTACAATGATTGGAATACAGGACGGAACGATGATAATGATTTGGGTGGAAAGAGTGATAAAGAGAGCACTGATGACTGGTGGCAAGGTGATGATTATCACGACGACTGGAATGTTGGATGGGGCAACGGTAACGATTGGAACAATGGCCGGAGGAGAGGTGGCTGGAGGAAACGAAAAGATCACGACTGGGACAACGGCTGGAGTAAAGGAAATGATCGTGGCCGGGACAACGGCTGGAGGAAGGGCAACGATTGGGGAAGTTGGGGCAATGATAGAGACCGACGCAATGGATGGTCCAAGAATAAGCCCTGGGGCAATGGAGGCGGAAAATGGGGTGAAAAGTGGAATGCCCCAACCTTCACCCCAACCCTATCACCCACCGCAGCACCAACATTTTACCCGACTTTCTATCCCACAATATCGCCTACATACACGGTGAGTTTGGTGACAAGTATCAGACATGCATTAATCATTACAAGCGCTTTCTAACGTTTCTTCTACATTTCGCAATTCACGCCGCAGCCAACATCATCACCAACATGGACACCGACCTTTTCGCCTACATTATTCCCGACGGTAACAGATCCGTGAGTTGAAATGACTTCACTCTATTTATATTCATTTTGTTGAACAATCTAACGATTTTCTTGGCTTATTCCTTTGTCAAACAGGACTTTTACACCTACCTACTCGCCGACATTGTACCCGACGCTATATCCAACACTTTCGGTAAGTGTTGCTTTTGACAGCCTTTGAAACAATGCCGTTTACACCCTGCATCCTGACTGCGCAATCTAACTTTCTTTTTGACTTGTTGCTACAAAACATTGCAGCCAACAGTGGAACCAACCATGGTGCCTACAATCATGCCAACAATGACGCCAACATACAGCCCAACGATTGCGCCAACCTATAGCCCAACAGAGACCCCAACATCCTGCCCTCTCATAGCACAACGAGACTGCTGCATATCAGGTAATAAATTTACCTGCACACAGCTCGGATGTAACCTGAATTCATGCAAGTGCACTAAACCTAACGTACAGGGATGCTGTAGAACTGGATTATCTGGAAAACAAGAAACAAAGTGCCTTTCGCAACTTGGATGTCCAATTGACAAGTGTAAGCAGATAGGCAAGATCAACTACTGAAAACAATACAAATCACTAGATGATTTCCCATCTCCAAATAAACGTAGCATAATTCATTCTAGTTGGATCAACATTTTGTACATTTTTTACATTGCGACCGCCCTATGTAATTACTGACAAGCTGATGTTTTTGTCATGTCATTATTTCTCTCGCCTCGCACTTGGTCAACAATCTCATCAACAATCAGTGCTACTTCCAAACTATCATTCCATGTATACGATTCACATTCAGTTTTACCTTCTTTCAATGCCTTTCCAACTTCATTGATTTGATGAAAGAATCCAATAGAGCCAGGATTGTTCCAAACTCCAAACGGATCCTTTGGTAAAGGAAAGTCATAAACCACTTCCTCGGTGTTTCCTCGACCTTGATCTTTCTGTATCCGCAACCGTTCCGGCACATGAAATGGTGCATCTAGAATGGCACGACCTTTCGTACCTTGAATTACCAGTCGTTCTTCGGTATTGGCCGCACCTGTCACTGCGAATTGCAACAATCCATCCTGAGTATCATCATCCTCTTGTTGGTAGGTTACCGTCGCCATGACTGAGTAATCAACCCCATTCTTGACCGTTCCTGTAGCACGAACATCCTTCAATTGAGCATTTGGAAATGCCACCCGACCAATTTGTGCACAGTACATTCCAATATCTAGCGTCACGCCTCCCGATTCCTTGTACCAGATTCGATCATTGAGATTGTAATCAGTGGGGAATTTCCACCCAAAGTCACTTTGACAGTACACAATCTGCCCCAGTTCACCCGATGCAATAATCTGTCGTAATTTGTGCATTGCCGGGAAACATCTTGTCCACATTCCTTCCATCAAAAATGTATTGTTGGTTCTAGCCATGTCGATCAATTCTTTCGTATCCTGCAGACGCAACGTCATGGGCTTCTCCACCACCGTCGGCTTTCCTGCCAGCAATGATTGCTTAGCCCATTCCAAATGATGATCTGCCGTAGTAGCAATGTAAACTACGTCCACGTCGGGACTTTGGATGACATCGTGATAGCTGCCGTAGGATTTCTCAATGCCGTGGAGAGAGGCGAATTCTTTGGCCTTGGTTGGACATCGTGCCGCGACGGCGGCAGCGACTGCTCCGTCGGTTATGCTGATTGCCTTGGCGTAGTCGGAGGCTATGCGGCCGGCGGAGAGGATTCCCCACTTTGTTGGGTTGATGATTGTTTGGGAGGAGGAGAAGAGGCGTCGAGTGATCATTGCATTCGTATTGCAGTTTTGTATTCCCTTGTGTCGGATAAACCGTCTGGACCAAAAGGTCTCTCCTTGACAAACTGGTGTCTGACCTACTTGGCTGTATACAGTAAGATTGAAGTGTTCTAACTAAGAGATTATAATTATTCTACGGAGGCACCGGTGTCATGGTACCGAAGTTGATGAGTTGATTGAAGTTACAACTGTGAGGAAGAAGGCGACGTGGTAGAAGACACGCACGTGCAAGTAGATAGAAAAGCTCGATACATAAATACTGTACTATGCCAGTACTCTCTGTACCTCGTCAGTGTCAAGGAAGCACCTTGCAGAATTTTTGCGCAGTTGTTGGATTTTTTTTACTCTCGGCTCCGTGAAAAAGCAATTTTAAACTATACGTCTAATTGAATTGAAACCCTACTGACTACTGAAACAACAGTACCTAAATTGATTCCAACAACACTCCAAGAAGAGATCAATCCAATATTCCAACGATGATAATGAATGATAAAAGGAGATAAAACGATGTTGCTTGTTACTTGTTATTGTACCAGCAAAAAATCGAGGAAGCAGAGGGGGGTGACGTACAGTCGGCTAGCTACTAGGGTGACGTCATTCAGCAGACAGCAGCTGCTTTGACAGCTTTTGACAGAAAGGGAGGAAGAAAGCATTCTCATTTGCAACCAAAACCACAAAAACATGCCACAAGTCATGGAAGATATATCACAATGCAATCAAACTGAAAGATTGTTGTTGTTGGTTGTTGATAACTTTGTAAATTGACAAATATACCGACATCTGTAAATGCATTATTTGTAGATATACAACACATGTTAACATGACAACCTTTCGATCCACCAGCACACTCTTACGGCAAGCACAAGCCCGGGTGCTCGTTATTGGCTCTGGTAGAATGGGGCATATCCGCGCAAAAGCCGTCTATGGCAATCCACGCATACAACTCTGCGGCATAGTAGACGTAAACATGGAGCAGGGGAGAACATTATCCGAGCTTTATAGAACACCATTATTTGCAAGTATTGAAGAAGCATTAGCAGCAGCTGATCAATCTCCACTTGACGGTGTGGCCATTTCCACACCCACTCCAACTCACGAATCTCTCATTATAGAAGCAGCTCAAAATAATTTATCTATCTTTACCGAAAAGCCAGTGGACGAAACTGCAGCGAAAACAAGCGATCTCTTCCAACTATGCAACAATCAAAATGTCAACTTGTGCTGTGGATTTCAACGCCGCTTCGACTCATCGTATCAAGCACTCTTCCATCAAGTCAACTCTGGTGCCATTGGCAATCCTCTCGCTGCAACAATCTTCTTTGGTGATCATCCTGTGCCATCACGTCAATTTTTATTGCAGGGTGGGGCCAATATTATCAGTGACTGCTCTGCCCATGATGTAGATTTTATACGGTGGGTCCTGAATGATGAAGTTGTGAGTGTTTATGCCGTCGGGACCAGTTCTGATGATGAGTTGAGAAAGAAGAATGTGATTGATAATGCAACCATGTTACTGAAATTTTCTAGAGGGACAAATGTGACACTTACGCTGAGTCGAGGGGCAAATTACGGATACGATCAGCGTTGTGAACTTTTTGGGACAGAGGGAATGGCTACAGTCAACAATATTGCCGAAAATTCAAGCCAGCTTGCAAATGAAACTGGGTTGCATAGACCAAAGTGGCAACATTCGTTTCCGCAACGATTTGACGCAGCGTTTGCACAAGAGATGGATGCCTTTGCGGATACATTGCTTTGTGGGAGACCGTGGCCGATCAAGGAGAGTGATTGTGTAGAGGTACAGAGAGTTTGTGATGCAGCGCTGGAGTCATGTGAAACGTCACAAGTTGTTCACTTGTGAAGAATAAAAAAATTTTACAGAGGCATTGTTATGATTTGGTATTCACCCCCATCGACTCTTCTTTTTCATTGGCTGGTCAGTGATTGCTCTTGGCATTGTGATGGGAGGCTTTGCAGCTGCTGCTTATGAGGCAGCAAGAGTAGACTACTGTAAAAAGCGAGGCGTGATTGTTATAGAGGCCTCCAGCCATGAAGGCCTTCGCGAAGCGCTCCCCGATATCAATGAAGAATTGTCGGTCGATAACATTGCTCTATTGCGACCTGATAAATTTGAACGTCATGAATGTAAAGATACAACTTATTTACTTGATGAGATTAGTTTGCGACAAGTCTACAAAACGTGTCCATTTCCTTGGTTTTGACATGAAGTCCCAATTGAAATCGCGGGGAACAGCTCCTTTTCTTTTCATTAGTTGCGTTAGTCTGGTGTGCCATGAATACCAGCTCTCATCAGGGGCGATGTTTGGGCCACAGAGATTATGCATTTCGTGCGGGTCTTCATGCAAGCTGTACATTTCGTACTCCATTCTCTTTCCATCACTTGTGAAGTAAACTGAATACTTGATATCATGAGTGCGTATGCATCGAATGTAACCAGGGATACCGTTACATAACGGCTCGTCAAATGTGAATAGAACTTCTTCTTCGTTCTGGCAGGTTGTGCTTTCGCTCCGTAAGAGTGGAACTAGAGATGTTCCACGATAGCGGTATTGGCTACAATCCACGCCCGCGAGATCAGCTATTGTTGGTAGAATGTCAATTGAAGACACCAGATTTGAGATGACTCTTGTCCTTGACTCTGAATTGTTCTCTTCTCCACCAAGAAACGATTTACTGGGGTAATTGATTAGCAAAGGAATACTCATCGTCTCTTCGTAGCATTGCATCCTCTTTTCTCTGAGAGACAAGCATGGTCGGTGGCAAATTGAGAGAACAAGGTAAAACATAAACACAGAAGTGACTGCTCTTTTAATAGCAAATAAATCTCTTACCTCATTGCATGAGACAGACCTAGCTCGCCATGATCAGCCAAACGCACGATTACAGTATTGTCCATTTGTCCTGTAGCTTCCAATTCGTCCAAAAGCGACCCAATTTCATCATCGACCAGTTTGTGTAGGTAGGCGTAGAATCGGATGTAACGCAGAGCATCACTCTTACGCTGCTGATCAATGTCATTGTTGGAGTTAGATAAATCACCAAACACAGGATGCGCACTCATTAGCGACTGGATGGAAGGCTTTGAAGATAAATCATCGTTGTAGTTCCGTGGTAAATCAATAGGTATTGACTCAAAGTCACGGGGATGATACCCAGTCTCAAGGTAAAATTCATCATCGGAAAGGTTTGAAAAACGGGATGAGGCCCAAACGTCATGTGGATTGACAAGTGAAGCGATTAGGAAGAATGGTTGCGTTTTGCTGTTACCAGCTGAGTCAACCTTTTGCTTTGAGAGAAAGTCGAAAACTGACTCCGTTTCAGATCCTTCTGCTTCTGTTGTATCTTTGTCTGACGGAAAAAGTTGTTTAGCGCCATCTACAGATTGTTGCTGTTTCAATAAGACATCAAACTTTCTCTTTGAGCCTCTCAAGAACCGTCCATCATGATTAAATTTCATTCCCCCTCCCAGAGTGAAAGGTACAGATAGAGAATGACCTGCTTCTGGTGGATTCCAGTCAGAAGTAGCCCCATAGTGCCTCAGTAGTTTTGGATCATTTGAGTGATTCAAGTGCCATTTACCCTTCCACGATACGTTATATCCTTCAGTGTCCTTAGAGTTTTTATTTTGAGCAGATGATAAGAGCCGTAAAACATTTGGTCTTGGTGATTTTTCTTTTTCAGTTGCATCCACTTCATTTGACGAACCACCACGATCAAATATTGGGTCAAGAACACCTGGAGTTGTAGTAACTCCGTGCTCAGTAGGGTAGGATGACGTTAGCAGAGATGCTCGGCTTGGTGAGCACTCCGTTGTGGCAGTGAATGCATTAGTGAAAACTGCCGATGACCGGCTGTGGTCGTTTTTGCATCCAATTAACCGATCGTAGTGTACTCTGAGATTTTGTTCCGCCCACCCCTTCGGCCAGTGCTTGTGTGAGCGCTCTTGATCTGTTATAATTAGAACAATATTCGGCCGACGATCATCCATTGCATTGAAGTGGTTTCCGAACACAAACCTCGCATAAGTGGATCTATTCACTCTCTAGCCGCAGAAAAAACAAAAACTGTCACGTCGAACGTAGATACTCCTCTAGTAAATAAGTACTTGTATTATGAAGTGCTCTGAGCTTGCCAAAATGGCCAAAATTAAGTTTTGGGGAGTTGTTTCATATATGCTTTTCCAATAGCACCATCCTTAAGTCGACAATAATGGGGTCTATATAGATGCGTTAGCTGGCCTAAAGTTCCAAGTCCCTGCTGAGTAAAATATATGTGTGTGATCTGGCTTATTTGTTACAATTTTTAAATTTGGCACGTTTCAGTTTCAGCCATCAATCTACAGTGAGTCCACGCACCGTATGTTGTAGTTGCCCGCTGATCTGTGTCAGCTGGAGGAAGCGGCAACTAAGTATTACTGTGGACGGGCAATCCGTCTGAGCAGTGCAAATGTGCTTGTTAGGATTAGGTATTTACCCCCATCGACTCTTCTTTTTCGCTGGCTGCTCAGTCCTCGCTGTTGATATTGTTGTTGTTGTTGCTGCTGCTGGACCGTAGTAGTCATCTGGTGGCCGCTGCGTCCTTCCATTATCTTCATCATTGCCAAATCCTAGGCCAACCTTGCTATTCTTCTTCCGTCCTCCACCAAATATCTTTGCCCTCTGACTCAATGCCACCAATTCTTGACTGACAGCTCTTCCCTCTCTCTCAAATGATTCTGCCAGCGTTAGTGCAAAGTCGGCATTTTTGTCGGTTAAAAGGGTATATGCTACACCTCGTTGATGCTCATCCCCATCCTTTTGCAGCCGTCCAGCCCTTCCAATACGATGTACGTGGGAGTCAAGATTTCTGGCCGCATCAAAGTTGATAACTGTCATTATACCTGCCACATCAAGTCCTCGCGAGGCTACGTCTGTGGCAATAAGAATGGCAATGGATTGCTTCTTGAATTGAGATATGGCTTGATTTCGATCACGTTGGTCTTTGTCACCGTGAATCGAAACAATAGTCGGTGATACTGCGGTTGAATCTCCAGCAGCAAACGATTGCAGAACTGTTTGAGTAAGGTCATCACAATCGGCACGGGAGGCAACAAACACTATGCACCGTCCCAATGGTGTGAGGACTGGAAGCATCTCCTTGAGCCATTGTATTTTAGACGACCGATTTGGTAGTACCATTACATGTTGATCAACATGCTCTGACGATGCCCCAGTTCTACCGATAGCAATTCTGTAAGCAGTTCGTGCACATTAAATATGTACAATAGAAAAGAGGAAAAACAACAAAGAAGTGCGACCAACACGTAAAAAAACAATGGATGTATACACCGAAAGACGTTTGACTCGCACTCACCTCACTGGACTACTCAACCACCCCCTCGCAACCTTTTCAACACGCTTTCCAAATGTAGCTGAAAGAAGTAATGTCTGACGATCAGGCCTGATATTTCCAAGTATAGAAGACACTTGGCTCTCGAATCCCATGTCCAGCATCCTATCCGCTTCATCTAACACAACAAAGGTCACCCTCTTCAAATTTGTTCCCTTCTTCTTCACCAGATCAATCAATCTCCCGGGTGTAGACACGACGATCTCACATCCCTTTTTGAGTTCCTTCGTCAATTCCCACGTCCCACGATTTCCACCTGCAACCTCCATAGCCTTTCCGCCTATCGATTGGATAAATTTACTTGCATACTTGTATACTTGCTTCGCTAACTCTCTTGTCGGTGTAAGTATAAGTCCAATTGGACCATCCACCCCTGGATTAATATATGGCTGATCATTAATATGGACCACCATTGGCCAAATGTAGGCAAGAGTTTTACCACTCCCAGTCGCTGCTGTAATTAAAGCATCATGTCCACTAATTGCCACAGGCAGTGTTTGAGATTGAACTAACGTTGGTGAATCATACCCCGATGTTGCAATGGCCTGTAGCAGTTCCTCAGGGAATAGTTCCACCTCCCCAAAGCCGAGAATGGGGTCAAAGTTGGAAGGATTGCAAACAATATCATGTTGTTTCCTCCAAGCAGCGCCGGATGATGTATTGGTTGGAGTGTAAAAGTTTCGACGGAATGGTTCATATTTGATACCATCGTGACTGATCTTGTCAAGTGGATCTATTTCTTGGTGTTGATGGTGCTTTTTTATACTGTCATCATCAGTGTAGGAATCTAATGCATGTTTTGTTCCGCTGTTTGACTTTTTATTGCCACCTGCACGTATGAATGTATTTGACATTGCATCCCGTGCACCGGCTGCCTGTTCTAATGAGTGCATCGATCTAGAGCTGTCATCAAGATCACACGACGCATCTGGATGACAATCACCTAATAATAATTGTCGTGATTTATTATTCTGTTTGGAAGGGGCCAAATTCCAATGAGAAGTGGCCTCCTCTTCTGCCTCAACATCCAATCTCCCACCAGATTTTTTGTTTGTTTGTGCAGCAGGAGTAGTGTTGTCATCAAGTGTATTCATGAATGCATCGAGAGGATCTTCTCCTTCATCGTCTTCGTTGTAGTTGGTACTTGCACCTGCCTCCTGGGCAGCGGAGAGAGGGCGCTCGTCTTCACTGCTTTCTTCATCAAATAAACCCATCGCTATTATTGAGCTTTAGCTACAAGGACAAGGCAACACCTCATGATGTATGGCAAATGGCAAATATAAGTAGCAACACCAACACCAACACCAACACCAACAACCAACAATACACGACATATTATGTATATATGTAACATCATGACAACAGTCAACAGAGGATGAGGAGGGGCTTTCTCGTAACTGTCGACTGCTTTCCGGCATATCTTCATAAGTCGACAATTACGAGAAACCTGTCGACAGTTACGAGAAAGCGAGGATTTCAAGAACCTCATCGTCTCCTCCTCATTCCTTCATAAACCCTAGAGCAAGCGGTACATTCAATCGACCTACGCATAACCAACTCATTCACCATGCCAGATACTGTCGAAGCTCATGGATTACACCTCGTTAGCCTATGTCGAGGCAAATGCTGAGGACATAGAGAACATCGGCATCATGTTCATGTATATATCCTAATACTTTTAATTGACTATTGTTCTTAGAAACAAAGTGAGAGAGGGTTGCTCGCATGGCAGTTGTATTCTTCTTTTGCTGCACACGCACTGCATATTTCAGTACAATCGCTACTAAAGCTAGATATTCTTCTTGCTACTCTACTGCCCACTTCCAAGGTCAAAGCATCCACGGTCTTGTGGCTTACCTGATTCAATGCAATCAAAACAACAAGGCTCGCCCGTACTAGAACAAACTGGACACGTTCCCCCTGCAGTAGGAATAGGCGTAAAAACTGATGTGGGGGGAGGGGTCGTAGGCTCAGGGGGGCCACACTCAGCCCACCAACAAGATTTACCTCCATTACCACATCCATCGTTGATATTCTCATTGAAACATGCACCGTCAAATCCAGCTTCGTTGCCATCAGCACAAATGGTACTATCCATAGGCACTCTCTTAGCGCAAACATACTTGATTACAGTCTGCAAAGGATTTGTTGGCGCAGGAGTGGGATTTGCGGACGGTTCTCCTGTGGGTGGCGAAGTCGGTGCTGCAGTGACCGGTTGTCCAGTTGGAGGTGGAGTCGGAGCTGCGGTTACTGGCTGTCCAGTCGGTGCAGGAGTGGGATTCGCTGACGGTGGTGCAGTTGGTGTTGAAGTTGGAGCTGCAGTGACAGGCTGACCGGTTGGTACAGGAGTGGGATTTGCAGTCGGTGGCGAAGTCGGAGCTGCAGTGACAGGCTGACTGGTCGGTGGTGGAGTCGGAGCTGCGGTTACTGGCTGTCCAGTTGGAGCAGGAGTGGGATTCGCTGACGGTGGTGCAGTTGGAGCTGCGGTTACTGGCTGTCCAGTTGGAGCAGGAGTGGGATTCGCTGACGGTGGTGCAGTCGGAGGTGAAGTCGGAGCTGCAGTGACAGGCTGTCCAGTTGGAGCAGGAGTAGGATTCGCTGACGGCAGTGCAGTCGGAGGTGAAGTTGGAGCTGCAGTCACCGGTTGTCCAGTTGGAGGCGAAGTGGGAGCTGCAGTCCCCGGTGAATTTGTCGGTGGTGTAAGCACGACGCAAATGTTATCATCATACGACAAGCCCGATCCCAACGATGAACAAGTCGAAGCATTGAACCAACCTAGGAGCTTCCACGTAGGTGTCACTGATAAATCCTGTCCTGCACATACGTACGAACGAATCTTCTTACTATTATCGTTGCTAAGGCCAGGAAAAGTGAACCAATCTCCATTTCCTGGAGTGAAGTGATATGGATCTGGACCGACATAGGTTGAGGCTCCGCAAGTGATGTAAAAGAATGGGACATGACCTGCCTTGGGTGTCGAGAATCCTGAGCACTCTAGCGTAGCAGTTGCGCTTGAGCAAGTCGTCGATGTACCTTGAATTGAAGTAGCAGCAACTGCGTCAAAGGACGCGCCAGACTTATAGATGTCTACTGCTCGAGGATTCCATCTAGTATCAGCGATCTTGTCGGGTATAACTTTAGGCACAAGGGCTTCGGCTGTCGTCTTGGCAGCGGAGAGCTCACTTAAGAACACGAATGCGCGTTTGGAAAAGGTATCTCCTGAGAAAGATGAAAAAAATAGAAAAATAAGAACGAGTCATAAGATTCTTGTACAAGTTACGATATCCTCTACGCGTGTCATCCCAAGCATTAGCTTCGGCTTGTACTTACCTGGAGTGAGTTTGGCGCCGGTCTGCCACCAGTTAATGGTAAAAACAGTGAAATCTCGATTAGCACCCCCCATCCTCCTCCTACCATTCCCAGGTACGATGTTATAATCGTTTCCGTCCCCATAGACGAATGTTACAGCGTTGAGGGCTCCCGGGTTGTAACTTGGACCTGGGAACGTTTCTCCAGGCGGAAAAGTCTCGAAGAAAAGTGAAAGAGGAGTCGCACTACCCGTGTTTGAAAACACGCTGTTCACAAGATTAATCGCCTCAGTCGCATCTTGAGAGTACACCGAGAAATACATCAAATCATTGCTTGCAGACCAACTCCAGTGTCGCACGTATGGTATCGTAATTCCCGCGCCAGTGTCGTTACGGTAAATACCCATAGAGCCTCCTTGTAGCCATGGAGCACAAGTATCAGAAGACGTCCCTGCGTACAAATAGGTCCCACAGTTTCCAAAGCCCGTAGCACGCATTCTGCACTTTACAGTTTGATACCCTTGAAATATACCAATATGATTAGTACAGCGTGGGGTACTCCCAGCAGCAACTCTCAGTTGAATAGGAGTATAACCAGTTTTCGCGGTCCCATCTGCATTATAGCACTCAGTCGGTCTCGCCATGCACGTGCTCGGATTAGCATAGCAATCAGCACCAGGTTTACGGCACCAAAGAAATTGCTGATCCTGCGTCTCGCGGTTGACGAATAATCCAGGTTCGACGAATGTAGTATACCCACGTAAATTTCTCAAATCAGTCCTAGCACATCTACCCTCTCCCATGTCTTGAGGACCCCCGTACTCGTCACTCCCCCACGGACAGAGAGGGCAATAGTCGACAGTGTCAGGGTCGTCATAACTCAATTCACCAGTATCTTTATTAGGCTCAAGGGCAAATGGAAGGTTGGATCTACGAACTCCTGTCCATGGAACATTGAAATAGGTCTGATCCACAAGTGATGGCGAGACAGCATTTTCTGGGGCAAAGCTATGAATCAAAAGAGAAGAGCCACACATATATGTAAGTGATGAGATGAAGGGTGTGGTATAATAATGATGTATAATAGATAAAGAAGGAATATGATCAAAACACTCACTTATGCATCATCTCCGTATGTTCAATGATCCCATTTCCACAATTTGTATACTTATTGAACGTCATTACCGATGAAGTGAAGATTGTAGCCACATGTGCTTGCTGGCCCCACGCTGCAAATGTACAGCTGTCTCCAGCACAATGTTTCGCCACACTTTGACTATAAAAGGGCACATCTGTGTAGGGAGTATCCCTTTGGTACGTTCCCGCCCCATGTACAAAGTTGGCAGGACAATTCTGTCCATTACATCTCGCTTCACCGAAATTCAAGTACCCATTGACAGAGACGCTCTGGTGAACTTCATCGATCCAGGGTGCGTCAGTGTGAGCTTGAGGTGGCATAGTCTCGCCATGCATGTTTGGACAGTAGTGAGAGTACATGTTTCCACCTTGACCGAGGCGGATGGTCCAGCTCTTGTCACCTGCGTCTGTGTGCGACATGGCAGCAAGGAAGAGTTCTTCTTCAAATGCTACGAAAGGAGGATCCCATTCAGAAGCTGCGTTGGTCCCTGGCCAGTCGAAGGTGAATGTTGTAGAGCCAGCGGCTCCGGTACAAGTGCTCGCTGTGTGCTCTGTGTAGGATTCCAACACGTCTTGGAGAATCGCTCCGTCGAGAAAGTTCACATCGAAGGCAGTTGATGCGGTAAGGCTGGCTAGGAGGAGGGCCAGCTGTTGTGGTCTCTTCATGATGCTGCTGAGGATGAACTGTCCAAGCTTCGGTAGAAGATTAGAGCTGCTATCTCTTTTCATTATGGTGTGATGGTGAGGTGGAGTTCGGCTCGAATTTTGGCCGCGATTTGTGTCTAGAGAAAAGGTCCGGGGATTATATACAAATTCCTACGTAGTAATTCTACAGATGTCACGGGTCTTAAATGACCCCCTCCTAAAGAACCGGTTGCAGCTGTTTGAATACCAGTCAAATGCAGTCTTCATTCCTACTTCAATGAAAGATACTCCTAAAGTTAAAAGCAAAACTGCACAGGAGTCTTACATATTGAATACATCATACACATTCCAAGACCAAACCTGACTCTAGCCAGAAGCAAGAAGATGAGTGCAGCAGACTACTTACATACCTTCTTCAGTACACAGCAGATCACATTCGACATACAGCACTACTATGTATATGTTTATCATCATGTTGTTTTCTACTACTCACATTCTATTAGCTGGCGTCCTTGCCACTGCCGCGGCCGAATCATCTGACGAGCCACCGATTGATATACCGTCAGATGTCGAAATGCAATTTTCCGATGACCCCTACGCGGGTCAAGACAAACTTGACATGATCAAGTCCGGATTGGCCAACCTTGCTGCCATCCGCTTCGAGTCGACTAGCTTTTCTTCTGACGGTGGGTACACAGGAGTTTATGGTGACTTCTGTGTTTACGATGCCCAATTGAACCAAGTTGAAGACCCGTCACTTTACCCCACCATCGAGGATATGATGTTGACTTCTGAGCACTGTGGCGAGCACACCTACACTCTTCCATTGGATGAGGTTGTTGCTGCTGTTTCGTCTCATGATATCAATTCTGGTCAGATGAATCCTCCGGTTGAGGGAATGGTTTTTCACGTTGGTCACGCTGGAGCTGGCATTTTAGCCAACGTCTTGGCAACCTTTGAGAACGCGTTGGTTGTGCCAGAACATCCAGCTATCCACGACGCGCTTTTTGCCTGTGATTACATTCACAACAGATTCGAGTCTGAGAACTGTTCGTCCTCGGCACAAAAGCAGTTAGTCCAAGATGTCATTAAATTGGCAACGAGATCGTCAGATGCAAGTATCACTCATGCTTACATTAAATTCCATGCTGATTCCACTGTCTACCTCCCAATGGTAAGGGAAATTATCCCAGATACACCTTGGACATTCCACTACCGTGACTCCGAAACAACACTAGCCAAGTCTACGCAGCCAAAGCAAAACTCTTGTGTCATGACACGCCGTCAACCATCATTCAATTTAGCTCAAAAAGCCAAAGATTTCAACATTGACCTGGACGGAATGTCTCAGGAAGACTTATGCGCATTGTATCTTTCCACTTTGTTCGATGTGGCAACCCAAGAGTATGAAATTTCTGACACAGGATTGCTCATTCAATATGAGCAGCTGTTAGAACCTGGCTTCATCACAGGAGCAGTACTCCCTCATCTAGGTCTCCAAGCTGCGATTGATGCTGATCCTGTCACAGTAAGTGCCAATGTGGAAACAACGCTTTCCACCAAGTCGAATGCCCGTGGAGTTCCTGGTGGCAAGAAAGTTCAAAATTGGAATGCCAATGACGAAGTTGTTCATATCAGTGACGAAGTTCGTGCGGCAAGTGATCTTTTCATGGGCAATGCGATGGAAGCTATTGCGAGGTTGTGAAGAGGGAACTATAGTTCACTTTACCCCGGTACTAGAGAAATCTTAAGAACTAATAGCAGTTAACACTTACAAATGATGTTTTTGGCTAATTACAAGCAGTCACACAGTAGAATATTACTTCAAGGACAGCACAAATAAATTCTTCATGTTCTCTTATCAATTTTTCTCTGAACATCATTTTATGATGTTCTTTGCTATGCTATAATGACAAGCAGTCCCACAGTAGAAACGTACTTCTCATGCGACAGCTGGCATTTAAAATGCCAGTAGACTCACCGTCGCACTTTTTCATATTTGATGAACGCTTGATAAACCCTCATCTCTCATCTCCGGAAATCATCCATCTGATCTGCAAGATCCTGGATTTACTAGTATAGTACCTAGGATTATGGTACCTACGTACATTTTGGCGATTGTGGATACTAAACGGATACTGGATACTGAATGGATACTGAATGGATACTGAATGGATACTGAATGGATACTGAATACTGAATACTGAATACTGAATACTGAATACTGGATACTGGATACTGGATACTGGATACTGGATACTGGATACTGGATATTGGATATTGGATACAGGATCTGGATATTGGATACTAAATCTGGTTACCGAATACTGACACGAACATGCCGAACACATCATGATTGATGGAATAGAGGCACATCTCTACTCTCTAGAGAGATAAATAGGGAGGTGCTTACAAGCATAAGTGGCTGATATCTTTTTGTCTTTCTCTCGCTCACCCAATCCCATATTATGCTTTCACTTAGACACATTCTTGTGGATTGAAGTATGAATTCTCTCTCGCGATATACGAAGCGCGTGTTACATCAGTCAGAGGCCCTTAAGGTACCATCGACTCATGACATCACAGTATTCCGCGGCGGCAAGAAAGATCAAAACAAAACTGAATGGGACCGCAGCGCTCTCTACTTTCAGCTTAAGGACAATGAGAAATGTGTAGCAGATAGAGGATATGAAGGGGAGCCAGACAAAATTGTCATGACAAAAGAAGAACAAGCAAAAGATTTCAAGGAGTTTTTGGCCAGGTGCAAGAATCGCCAAGAGACGTTTCATTGGCGCCTCCTGAAGGCATTCAACATCCTCGGTGGTCGCTTTCGCCATGGGACAAGAGTTGAACATCGAATGGAGCTCCACAGGATGGCTGTCGATGCAATTGTTGGAGTTATCCAGTACGATTATGAGAATGGTCACCCTCCTTTTGATGTCTGTTGATCTTTTGATTTCCAGGTCTTCCAGAGTTGTAGTTGTATCCTCATAAAATTATGAAACGCCTATCGTCCTCAGCCAATCTATTACATTAAATTAAGTTTGGAACGTTTTCCTTTCACGTCTTGTTGCAAAGTCAACATAACGCCATCATGCTCTCTCAAGGAGAGAGATGGATAAGTATTGGATACTGGATACTGGATACTGGATATTGGATATTGGATATTGGATATTGGATATTGGATACTGGATACTGGATACTGGATATTGGATACTGGATACTGAATCGATACTGAATGGATACTGAATGGATACTGGATACTGGATACTAATGGATACTGAATGGATACTGGATTGATAGATAGATTATTTTATTCACTACTCCCTAGACACCTGTGTCAGTAGAGAAAGAAGAATTTAAACCTGGAGCGGCTAGTCGCCAAACCTATTCACGTACCAAGTCTACATACATATACAGTATTAGGGCCACTCCTATAGCACCCACCCCTCAGATCCACTTCCTTCAACAGTTTGGCCTCGCCTGCACCAAGGCGTTCGCTTTCCACATCCGTCTAGAGAGTAGTGAATAAAATAATCTATCTATCTATCTTGCTGAACCCACTCCCCCTACTTACCTACGGAGAAAAGGGTGTAGCGGTAGGAATCTATTCTCCATCCAAAACGGTTGGGCAATATACCCTATCAACCATGAGGGGAGGGCGTGATTCGGGCTGTAGAGGCTCTCGAAGTAAGAGGTCTCGCAATTATCAGGAATTTACTAGTGAGGCATATTCGTGATAGGTCGGCTGCAGCGGCGGAGAGAAGTAGCGGACCTCCTCTAAATGAATCTGAACACGTTGCTGCTCCCCATGACCATGACGGCTTGGAGTGCGACTGCTGTAATAGGGGGTGTTTTCATAAAAAGGGATAGATAAGGGTTAAAATGTAGTACTAATTCCAACGTGCTTTTGATTACCGGAGACGTTTCGAAGCGGTTCTTAAATATTTTTGTTGAGGTGTACAGACAGACCGAAACTCCATTTTATTCGACAAAGTTGTCGATTGCATGCTCATCGGGATTAATGCTGCCGGCCTATCTTTGCTAAAGTATTGAATTATACTAGCTTTTGAAAAGAAAGACGGACCGTAGTCCACCTGCAAATACACTGTGTGGGTGGACCACGGTGGCCGATTTTTGAAAATTCCCCCACGGGAACCTGGGGTTGACAGTGGCTGCTTTTTGTTAGCAGCCGATTTGTCGAGAGCTTGCCAGGAGTTTCAAGTCGTGGTTCTAAAAAATCTAGCGTTGAGGTGCGTTGAGGTTGATTTCTGATGGCCTGTTCCGTCAAAAACTTGCGCCAACGTGCAAACTTGCTGCCACCGCCACGAGTGACATGCTGCTTGGCGGCGCACCGTGTCAGATGGCCGATCCGTGGCGCACCTCAACGCTAGATTTTGTAAAACACGACTTGAAACTCCTGGCAAGCTCTTGACAAATCTCTCAGCAAGACGTGTCAACCCCAGGTTCCCGTGATTCCCCGAACGGACGAGTATTTTTAAAAAACTATAACAGAAATTTTAAAGTACGTCTGGTGGGCCCTCAAGAGGCGACATTATTAAAACTACACTCCACCATGACGATGAAAATTGTGCCGCCCGAATGATCGTCCTCTGCACCAATACCATCGCCACCCCTCCCATATTAAAGTGATCGGATGTCACCTATATGATGCTTACAACGTTGCTGTCCGTTTTTGGATTCAGAATTGCCCCAGAACTCAATAAATAACACTCCAGGCACGTGTTGACATCGGTCGGTCGACACAACATTTCGGGGGGAGAATTCAATTATTGGAACATAGGTTATGCACAAAGCAATCAACTTCACATCATCCGCCTCCTTTAGGCTATATACGTCGGTTGTTATGCAGTTTGTGGATGACATCGCATAGAGCGGACATGATATTGGAGTATCTCTCACGAATTTATTCCACGAAGAAGTGCCCAACACGTGTATTATTCGACAATCTAGTGAAGAGCGGCGGATAATACCCAAATGAGCCGCATCTACTGTTTGTATGGGCTATGGTGGTTGTCTGGTTCAGTTGGTAATGGACGAAATTGATGATTACCATGGCATCAGCTCTTTATACATTACGGGCGCAATCATAAAAATCCATCAATTTTTGTGCGGCATTTTTCGTTTCGCAGGCACGAGCTACATCCATCGGGTCTCAATGCCCAAAACAGCTTTGTATATACCATGGCTAGAGGAGGATGTCTTTACATTGTTGTTCTATCAGAATAGGAGGAGATATACGCAATCCTACCCTCTCCACTAGCGCAGATGAGAACCTAACGCATGCTGACAGATCCGTGTGCTTTGGGATTGCTACGGATAATTCAACCTCATTCCACCACATGACATCCTTCTATAGATTATATGAAGTGATGTGAAGCAGCTTATTACGGTATGTAGTCTATGATGTAAGAGACATAGCCCCATATCACAAAAATTCGATTATTTTGGAGAGCTAAATTTGACACCCAAATTTGCAAATATTACAAGAGACAATCAATGCGTGACACATAGATCCGCGCAAACAATTCCTGTATATATACATCGAGAGTAGATGTTGTTCTTTTCGTTATTAATAATCATCTCGTCATGCTATTGCAGAATATACGAGCGAAAATTCATGAGAGTCGATTCGGATGTCATGCTTCACTCACGGGATATATCACTGCTATGAAGACCGGAACGGGCACTCCAGTGTTTGCGGATCCACCTCATGTATCAATAGAAAGAGATTGTGTGCTGACTTGGATTTATTACGTTTCAAATGGAATGATATGCTCCATTTTCATGGTGATGACTGATATTGTGGCCACTTGCCAGCTCATTCTACATGATTACAGTGCAGGAACATGAATGAATAGCCCAAAATTTTATCAAATATCATTGTATATACACTGGTACATGAGTTCCGCATATAGTTTACATCATGAGATGAGTATTATCTGTGGTAAGCGACGATATAAGGGCAAAGATACCATGGTTGAAGCCATTTTTGGTCTTGTGAGATCTGATGATGGATGGCGCCATTATTTTCATAACCGGTTGGTATCCTCCTACAGAAGCCATATGTAATTCCAACGTAGGGTGTGTAAATGTCCAATACCAGATGAGTGATTTTCTTGTAATTGTATCAATAGATATCTTCGACCATGGTGGTGCTATGAACATAATTCTTGCTATAAATCACTTCTAATACCCTTAGGTATGCATATAATCACTTGGTCGATGTTTTTTGGCAGCATAAAAAATTCAGAAAGTTATGACAACACCCCCTAGCTGTAACGAGGCAATCGCAAATACCGATGATCATGTCATCATTACGCCATGCGAGCATCATTATGATGTTGTCGTCCAATGAAGATGAAGAGAAGGTACATGAGAGGCTGGAAGAATACTTTATCACGTACTTCATCGACAATTATAATGCTGTTGAAAGATCTGAGAAAGGACTTGCGAAGGTAAAGACAGCGATGAAAGATCTCCTCTGGATACCAAACTTTCAACTACAACAAGCACACAAGATCTAAAGCCAAGAGAGTGCAAAAAAGTTTTGCTTCTGAAAGAGATAGATCGCATGACCAAGCGAGGAAAAGCGAGTACGAAGAAGAATAAAGTGAAGATTCCAGCGCACGAGATGAACATGAGCACAAAGAAAGATACTATTTTTGAGTTCCTCATTAAATGGCGTCAAAAAGAGTTCAAAGCTTATCCTAAGCTACCACAAGAGCTGAAGGATGGAATTTTGACGAGGCAGAGTGA
Source organism: Skeletonema tropicum (assembly GCA_037178625.1). Lineage (NCBI taxonomy): Eukaryota > Bacillariophyta > Thalassiosirophyceae > Thalassiosirales > Thalassiosiraceae > Skeletonema > Skeletonema tropicum. The sequence continues at coordinate 915,376 of CM074138.1, forward strand.
ATCTAATCGTGTGACACATGCATCCAGAAAGGAGCTTATGGAGTCGAAGTTCTTCTCTCTAGAGGAAAACATCTACGCGAAAAGGGAGACACATACTCATGATAGCGATCTATAATAGTGAATGAGTTCCTAGGACGTAAGGCCGAGTCTGAGTTGTAACAGCTGAACCAAGCTACTTGGTAAGAACTTGCTCCGTTGTTTGTGCTTCCGGTACTCTCTCCATAGACATTTTCTCCGCCGCATAGTACTCGTCAGTCTCTTTGACGCTGCTAATGAATGTCAATTTTGTACTGGAAGACTTTCAACGGCACCTGCATGGAACATTATACGGAATCATCCCACTCATTCTTTAATCCAATAACCAATAATCTCAACTTTAATGTCGGGGGCATGGCGCATTTCAGCATTCATAGTATTATTCTTGGTTTGACCACAAAGTCTACCGATTTGTTGGTACGCAACAGTGTTTAGACTGATAACAACTTGTGAATTCTTTGCATCCGCACCAGCCTCGGCAACAGCTGCAGGAGTAAAAGTGTTGCACTCAGAAAACTTCATAACACTCTTGAACGCCGAATCTTCTAACTTACGGACTGTCTTGTCCATCAATTGGCGAACATTAGCAGACATTTTTATCCACTTTGCACCGTTTGTTCTTGTTAGATGATAGAGCCTTGGTAGACGCCGAAGCATCAGCGGCAGCTTCGGGCTGAACAAGAGACCCAGTGATGTTCTAATAGATAACAGAGCAGCGTTGGGGCGACATGGTGACGGAGAATAGCATGGGCAATGGCCAAACTACTTACATCTTCTTGCAAACGACTCTTTCTCTCCTTGGCTTACGACGGTCGCCACGATCCCTCTTCTTTTTAGCAGACTCGATCGTTCGAATCGCCTAACCCCCCCCCCCCCCTTGAATTACGCCGATGGCGTCGAAAGACCGGCGCGTGCCGCGTGCGGGGAGGGACCCGCGAGCGCCTGAAAAAAAAATCTGGGAACTAGCGAACGGACCTGTCGATTCATGTTGTCCGCGAACGGCTTATTTCGAACATTCGAACGAATTTTAAATTTATCTAGTGTGTTACCCGGAAAGGTCGAATCGTTACAAATGTTTCAGTCGTTTCGCGTCGCACAGTCATAATACAAATTATTCGTTGATCGAATAAAGCGAGGCTGCCCAATTAAGCAATGAAATTGCTAGCAATGAGAAGGAAAAGAAATAGCTTTTAATAGCAGCATGATTAGAGTATTGTATTGAGATGAATCTGCCGCCGACCCCACCGCCTGCCTTTCGCAGGCATGGGGTCGGCGCTCGAAAATCGATGATGCCTGACCCTGACTTCCTCCGGTTACCGCCTCTCTTTCAGCTGGCGTGCAGGCGCCTACGCTGCCTATCTCTTCTCTCTTCTAGTACATTTAGGGCTGTCTCGTCTTTCTGTGCCTGCGTCTTTTCCTTGGGCGCTCGCCTCTTGTTCTTTGGAGATAGGAGGGACAAGTTCCTTCTGTTTCTGTATGAAGTCGGTACTACCTATTCCTACGTTAGAAATATCCATTTCTCTTCTACTGGTACCTGCCAAGATGGGCATCTTTCACAAGATGGGAATCTTTCCCACCTTCTCCACTGTCGCGCCATTTTCAAACTCCTACGGCATCATCTTCATGCATTCGGGAGCTCAAAAATGAGCATTGCTGGGCTTCTAGAGTTCCCTCCAAGGGTAAATAAGCAGGGTTGGCGAACCCTTGCCCGGAAAGCTGTTAAACCGAGGTTTCAAAAGTTTGGTGACTGGATGAATATAAGTAGTAAGAACGGAACAGTCTTAGCCGATAAAAAATTTTGAAATGGCCATGAGTCGAAAAATACGATAGTCAGGGAGTGAGGCTAACAGTGGGCGAATTCGCAAAAGAGGGTAGAATGAGGTAGTGGTACGTTTGTTGTGTCAAAAGTGACATTCGTCTTGCAAGTTAGTGGTCGTCTGGCGCTTGCTAACGCTCTAGCTTTTCGGCTGAGCAGGGTGCCACGTCGAAAAAAGATGATATCGCGTGTACCGGGATTGAACTGTAAAATTCCAATGAGATGTGGCCTCCTCTTATGCCTCAACATCCAATCTCCCACCAGATTTTATGTTGTTTGTGCAGCAGGAGTAGTGTTGTCATCAAGTGTATCCATGAGCGCATCGAGAGGATCTTCTTCTTCATCGTCTTCATTGTAGTTGGTACTTGCACCTGCCTCTTGGGCAGCGGAGAGAGGGCGCTCGCGTATCTTCACTGTGCTTTTTCATCGAATAAACCCATCGCTATTGACGAAGCGATTTATGCCAGGCAACCCGTGATCATAAGCAATATTGAGAGAGCTAGAGCGCATTTGTACCAAGGCCAAGGGTAAATTAAGTAAGTAAAGGCTTCTACGCTGTCGGATGATGTTTTTTGATGTACGGTCATAATTTCGCCCCTCTAGAGAGCTAATCAGACGTACTTTAAAATTTCTGTTATATTATTGTAGTTACCTTTCTAAGGGCACGGTCTTGGTACGTAGCTAGATAGGTTAAGGCTGGACTCGATCGCAGGATTGGCGGGGATCGGCCTCTCATTTGACACGCTGCTCGTCCATCAATACTTACATAAACTTAAACTTACCAGCGCGGATGGCAGATGGTAGAAAGCAGATGATGTTAAGATGTCGAGTCCCAGTTACCATCGTTTGTTTTAGATTTTGCACCCAGCTAAGTATAGCGGATGATGGGGAGGGGCTTTGTCGTAAATGTCAACTGCTTTCCGACGTAAGTCGACAGTTAGGAGAAAGCGAGGTTTTCTCCTACGAAGTACTTTATGGTAAACCATATCTACGTACATTCAATCGACCTACGTAGAACCAACACATTCACTATGCCAGCAAGAAGCAGATCGAAGCTGCCGAAGCTCATGGATTACACCTTGGTTGCCAACATCGAGGCGAAAGCTGAGGACAAAGAGAACATCGGAGCATCATCTTCATGTTATCCTAACACGACGTACTTTAAAATTTCTGTTACATACTTATATATCCTATTACTTTTACTTGACTTTATTGTTCTAAGCAAAAAATGAGAGAGGGCTGCTCGCATGGCAGTTGCATTTTCCTTTTCCTGCGCACGCACTGCATATTTCAGTACAATCGCTACTAAAGCTAGATATTCTTCTTGCCACTGCCACCACTTCCAAGGTCAAAGCATCCACGGTTTTGTGGCTTTCCTGACTTAATGCAATCAAAACAACAAGGCTCGCCCGTACTAGAACAAACTGGACACGTCCCCCCTGTAGTAGGAATGGGCGTAGAAACTGAAGTGGGGGGAGGGGTCGTAGGCTCAGGAGGAGTAGAGGTAGGAGGAGGGGTTGTAGGCTCAGGGGGGCCACAATCAGCCCACCAACAAGATTTACGTCCTTTACCACATCCATCGTTGATATTCTCATTGAAACATTCACCGTCAAATCCAGCTTCGTTGCCATCAGCACAAATGGTACTATCCATAGGCGCATTCTTAGCGCAAACATACTTGATTACAGTCTGCACAGGATTTGTTGGCGCAGGAGTGGGATTTGCGGACGGTTCTCCTGTGGGTGGCGAAGTCGGTGCTGCAGTGACCGGTTGTCCAGTTGGGGGTGGAGTCGGAGCTGCGGTTACTGGCTGTCCAGTCGGTGCAGGAGTGGGATTCGCTGACGGTGGTGCAGTCGGAGGTGAAGTTGGAGCTGCAGTGACAGGCTGTCCAGTCGGTACAGGAGTGGGATTTGCTGACGGTGGCGAAGTCGGAGCTGCAGTGACAGGCTGACTGGTCGGTGGTGGAGTTGGAGCTGCGGTTACTGGCTGTCCAGTCGGTGCAGGAGTGGGATTCGCTGACGGTGGTGCAGTCGGAGGTGAAGTTGGAGCTGCAGTCGGAGGTGAAGTTGGAGCTGCAGTGACAGGCTGACCGGTTGGTGGTGGAGTTGGAGCTGCAGTGACAGGCTGTCCAGTCGGTACAGGAGTGGGATTTGCAGTCGGAGGTGAAGTCGGAGCTGCAGTGACAGGCTGACCGGTTGGTGGTGGAGTTGGAGCTGCAGTGACAGGCTGTCCAGTCGGTACAGGAGTGGGATTCGCTGACGGCGGTGCAGTCGGAGGTGAAGTTGGAGCTGCAGTCACCGGTTGTCCAGTTGGAGGCGAAGTGGGAGCTGCAGTCCCCGGTGAATTTGTCGGTGGTGTAAGCACGACGCAAATGTTATCATCATACGACAAGCCCGATCCCAACGATGAACAAGTCGAAGCATTGAACCATCCTAGGAGCTTCCACGTAGGTCTCACTGATAAATCCTGTCCTGCACATGCGTACGAACGAATCTTCTTACTATTATCGTTGCTAAGGCCAGGAAATGTGAACCAATCTCCATTTCCGGGTGTGAAGTGATATGGATCTGGACCGACATAGGTTGAGGCTCCGCAAGTGATGTAAAAGAATGGGACATGACCTGCCTTGGGTGTCGAGAATCCTGAGCACTCTAGCGTAGCAGTTGTGCTTGAGCAAGTCGTCGATGTACCTTGAATTGAAGTAGCAGCAACTGCGTCAAAGGACGCGCCAGACTTATAGATGTCTACTGCTCGAGGATTCCATCTAGTATCAGCGATCTTGTCGGGTATAACTTTAGGCACAAGGGCTTCGGCTGTCGTCTTGGCAGCGGAGAGCTCACTTAAGAACACGAATGCGCGTTTGGAAAAGGTATCTCCTGAGAAAGATGAAAAAAAATAGAAAAATAAGAACGAGTCATAAGATTCTTGTACAAGTTACATCCTCTCCTCTACGCTTGTCATCCCAAGCATTAGCTTCGGCTTGTACTTACCTGGAGTGAGTTTGGCGCCGGTCTGCCACCAGTTAATGGTAAAAACAGTGAAATCTCGATTGCTGCTCCCCATCCTCCTCCTTCCGTTCCCAGGTACGATGTTATAATCGTTTCCGTCCCCATAGACGAATGTTACAGCGTTGAGGGCTCCCGGGTTGTAACTTGGACCTGGGAACGTTTCTCCAGGCGGAAAAGTCTCGAAGAAAAGAGAAAGAGGAGTCGCACTGCCCGTGTTAGAAAATACGCTGTTCACAAGATTAATCGCCTCAGTCGCATCTTGAGAGTACACCGAGAAATACATCAACTCATTGCTTGCAGACCAACTCCAATGTCGCACGTATGGTATCGTAATTCCCGCGCCGGTGTCGTTACGGTAAATACCCATTGAGCCTCCTTGTAGCCATGGAGCACAAGTATCAGAAGACGTCCCTGCGTACAAATAGGTCCCACAGTTTCCAAAGCCCGTAGCACGCATTCTGCACTTAACAGTTTGATACCCTTCAAATATGCCAATATGATTAGTACAGCGTGGGGTATTCCCAGCAGCAACTCTCAGTTGAATAGGAGTATAACCAGTTTTCGCGGTCCCATCTGCATTATAGCACTCAGTCGGTCTCGCCATGCACGTGCTCGGATTAGCATAGCAATCAGCACCAGGTTTACGGCACCAAAGAAATTGCTGATCCTGCGTCTCGCGGTTGACGAATAATCCAGGTTCGACGAATGTAGTATACCCACGTAAATTTCTCAAATCAGTCCTAGCACATCTACCCTCTCCCATGTCTTGAGGACCCCCGTACTCGTCACTCCCCCACGGACAGAGAGGGCAATAGTCGACAGTGTCAGGGTCGTCATAACTCAATTCACCAGTATCTTTATTAGGCTCAAGGGCAAATGGAAGGTTGGATCTACGAACTCCTGTCCATGGAACATTGAAATAGGTCTGATCCACAAGTGAAGGGGTGATAACATTTTCTGGGGCAAAGCTATGAATCAAAAGAGAAGAGCCACACATATATGTAAGTGATGAGATGAAGGGTGTGGTATAAAAATGATGTATAATAGATAAAGAAGGAATATGATCAAAACACTCACTTATGCACCATCTCCGTATGTTCAATGATCCCATTTCCACAATTTGTATACTTATTGAACGTCATTACCGATGAAGTGAAGATTGTAGCCACATGTGCTTGCTGGCCCCACGCTGCAAATGTACAGCTGTCTCCAGCACAATGTTTCGCCACACTTTGACTATAAAAGGGCACATCTGTGTAGGGAGTATCCCTTTGGTACGTTCCCGCCCCATGTACAAAGTTGGCAGGACAATTCTGTCCATTACATCTCGCTTCACCGAAATTCAAGTACCCATTGACAGAGACGCTCTGGTGAACTTCATCGATCCAGGGTGCGTCAGTGTGAGCTTGAGGTGGCATAGTCTCGCCATGCATGTCTGGACAGTAGTGAGAGTACATGTTTCCACCTTGACCGAGGCGGATGGTCCAGCTCTTGTCACCTGCGTCTGTGTGCGACATGGCAGCAAGGAAGTTTTCTTCTTCAAATGCTACGAAAGGAGGATCCCATTCAGAAGCTGCGTTGGTCCCTGGCCAGTCGAAGGTGAATGTTGTAGAGCCAGCGGCTCCGGTACAAGTGCTCGCTGTGTGCTCAGTGTAGGATTCCAACACGTCTTGGAGAATCGCTCCGTCGAGAAAGTTCACATCGAAGGCAGTTGATGCGGTAAGGCTGGCTAGGAGGAGGGCCAGCTGTTGTAGTCTCTTCATGATGCTGCTGAGGGTGAACTGTCAAGCTTCGGTAGAAGATTAGAGCTGCTATCTCTTTTGATTATGGTGTGATGGTGAGGTGGAGTTCGGCTCGAATTTTGCTGCGGCGATTTGTGTCTCTCTCTAGAGGATGAGTATGTGCGAAGAGGATGTGAGGCTATGTACAGTTTCATATGCATTAAAAAGTATGCAGCGCAGCGCGGGCGGACGGAGTTAGAGCATCTCTACCATTGAGAGAGAGATCTTGTCTGGAAACAGACAGTCGGGATATAATGTGAATATTATGTAAAGCATAGTAGTGAATGAACACGACTACCTACAAATGAGACAACACGCACGACCGAAGACAAGACTCGTGAACACAGGATGACCGAAACACTCTAGAATGACCCTTTTAAGAACCGGTTGCAGCTGTTTCAATTCAAAACAAAAGGAGATATTTGCCCCTTTCTGCTTCGCCCCTACTTCAATGAGTGAATAACGAAATAAAAAAACTGCACAGGAGTCTTCATATTCAAAGCATCACACTTTCCATGACCAAACCTGACCAAACTCATAAGTATTCTTAAACAAATTCTCATCCATGATGAGCCAAGAACAAGAAGCAAGGAGACAGCGATTACTATCTACTTCACAGACCACATTCACACACAGCAGAGCCCCAGCAGAGCTACTTATATGTTTAACACCATGTTGTTTTCTACTACTCACATTCTATTAGCTTGTATCCTTGCCACTGCCGCGGCCGAATCATCTGACGAGCCACCGATTGATATACCGTCAGATGTCGAAATGCAATTTTCCGATGACCCCTACGCGGGTCAAGACAAACTTGACATGATCAAGTCCGGATTGGCCAACCTCGCGGCTATCCGCTTCGAGTCGACTAGCTTTCCTTCTGACGGTGGATACACAGGAGTATATGGTGACTTCTGTGTTTACGATGCCCAATTGAACCAAGTTGAAGACCCGTCACTTTACCCCACCATCGAGGATATGATGTTGACTTCTGAGCACTGTGGCGAGCACACCTACACTCTTCCATTGGATGAGGTTGTTGCTGCTGTTTCGTCTCATGATATCAATTCTGGTCAGATGAATCCTCCGGTTGAGGGAATGGTTTTTCACGTTGGTCACGCTGGAGCTGGCATTTTAGCCAACGTCTTGGCAACCTTTGAGAACGCGTTGGTTGTGCCAGAACATCCAGCTATCCACGACGCGCTTTTTGCCTGTGATTACATTCACAACAGATTCGAATCTGAGAACTGTTCATCATCGGCACAGAAGCAGTTAGTCCAAGATGTCATTAAATTGGCAACGAGATCATCAGATGCAAGTATCACTCATGCTTACATTAAATTCCATGCTGATTCCACTGTCTACCTCCCAATGGTAAGGGAAATTATCCCAGATACACCTTGGACATTCCACTACCGTGACTCCGAAACAACACTAGCCAAGTCTACGCAGCCAAAGCAAAACTCTTGTGTCATGACACGCCGTCAACCATCATTCAATTTAGCTCAAAAAGCCAAAGATTTCAACATTGACCTGGACGGAATGTCTCAGGAAGACTTGTGCGCATTGTATCTTTCCACTTTGTTCGATGTGGCAACCCAAGAGTATGAAATTTCTGACACAGGAATGCTCATTCAATATGAGCAGCTGTTAGAACCTGGCTTCATCACAGGAGCAGTACTCCCTCATCTAGGTCTCCAAGCTGCGATTGATGCTGATCCTGTCACAGTAAGTGCCAATGTGGAAACAACGCTTTCCACCAAGTCGAATGCCCGTGGAGTTCCTGGTGGCAAGAAAGTTCAAAATTGGAATGCCAATGACGAAGTTGTTCATATCAGTGACGAAGTTCGTGCGGCAAGTGATCTTTTCATGGGTAATGCGATGGAGGCTATTTCGAGGTTGTGAAGAGGGAACTATAGTTCACTTAACCCGCTACTAGAGAAATCCTAAGAACTAATAGCAGTTCAAACTCACAAATGATGTTTTTGGCCAATGACAAGCAGTCACACAGTAGAATATTACTTCAAGGACAGCACAAATAAATTCTTCATGTTCTTTTATCTATTTTTCTCTGAATATCTTTGAGAGCATCCGAACACACATTCAGATTCCCACTATGTTTCCGATGTGCCGTTACACACTCTCCTCCACACAAGGCAGCCGCCAACCTACCATAACCACCTACCCCATGTGCCACACATTTGCCCAACCCCATAATGAACAAATCTTCAAACACACTCATGAACCCATCCACTTCGGTAGTCTTTGAGAATGCCACATGTTCATTTTCAGTGGAATAATCTCGCGCTACCAATTTCACAACCAGAGGGTGCTTCTTATGCTCTGTTGCATCAATGTAATGCTGGGCAAAGTGAGACTCTTTCAATAGGTACCCAACAGTATCATTGTTATCCGATGAGACATATATTGTGGAGTTTGGATGTAGCTCAGCTGCACAGTTGACAGCATTGGTGGCCCAACTGGTGATTTGTGATTTATGTTTTTGAAAGGAAAAGTCATTCTCTTTGATTCCTTTGACTGGATACTTGACGCGTAGGTGGACAGAAGAGTATTCTTTTGGATTGAGTTGAAGTGATTTCATTGTTGAGTGTATACGCGCGGAGAGTGCCTCTGATGGAGAGAAAAGGAGACGGAATATTTCATGGTATCTGTGGAGTAGGAAGATAAGAGTGAAATGAAGTGAGGCATTTTGCAAACTCAAAAGTCAATACAACAATTCAAACAACGAAGCACAAGCACATAAGCAATAAGCCACTCACATTTTATTCCCTCCCAATTCCTCTTCTTGATACTGACGAAATTTCGGAGCAGCACTATCCCTCCGAATAGTCGACACAATCTTATGCTCACTATCCTCCTTCCCTCTTAAATGCCAATCCTCCCCCTTTGGAAACATATCCTCCGGTATAGTCCAATCAATCCCACCCCTGGGCACTACCAAATAATTCTCCAACGCAGCCGGCTTTTCCCACTTTACCAACAACACTCGATTTGTTTGATTGGCTAGCATGATACTATAGGGAATTTCTTGGAGTCGATCTGACGCCCCGCCGCACTTGTCGTTGGTGAGGCATCGTGAGATTAGGAAGCGTACGTTGGAGGTGCCATTGGCACGCATGTCGTTGAAATATTGTTGGCGTTGTTGTGCGTGGAATTTGGCGTAGGTGTGGACCCAGTCGGGAAGTTTGGGATTGTTGAATATTTGAGAGACTGGTCGATGAAGTTCCGATAGGATCTTTGATTTGTTTGGTTGCTGTTTGATACCTCCCTTCTTATTTCTACCACTGTCGACAATGAACTGTTGTTTATGTTTAGAGAGCTCTGCCGCTGCATCGTAGGGAGAATTGACATGAGCCTTTTGAAAGACGAAAAATGAAAACACAATGTACACTGCGATTGAGAGCCGGATGGCATAGGATAGGGCCCTTGATGGTCTCGCCATGGTGATCATCCAAGAAGTGTATCTTTGCAAACAATGATGATGGTGATGGTGGCTGGGAAAAAATTTGCACCGCGAGAAAACCGTCCATAAACTCCACACAAATCACGAACAAAATACAAAAAACACGAGTTCTACACCCCCTTACATGGAGGTTCTGTGCCTCCATGTCGACCCCTAACACAAATAATCGACCATTATACGATATTACCGACTAATAGCTTTCGATAGAACCAATGATCAACGTTATGCTGTATACTCTTCAGCAGTAGGCATGCGTCATTCTAGCTTGAAATAGCTGTTATTGGTCCCAAATCCGTCGATAGGTGCTCCATCTCGATGAGTTATAGTACCATATCTTTTGAATCAGATAATGTATATATACTGTTTGGGATTCTATCTTTAGGCTGATCTATGTATTTTCGTCGAGTACAATTATCATCCATTTTTTTACTCTTTCCGTTTTGTTAGTGTTTTGTGCTCTGTGAGTGACGATGTTGGTATCTCATCATCTGCTCTCAACCACTGCATGGACGTTAGCATAGCATAAGTAGACATAGCCATCGCCTACTCAAGAGACGATGTTTGCATCCTCCTCAAAAATGATTCGATGCTGCTGCATATCGAAGACCACTGTCAAACAAAACTGTTCCTCTTCCATCTTACGCTCTCAAAATCGGTGCATCATCGGCAGTGCTGTCCGATCAGCAACAACACATAGTCACGTCCACCAATCCGTTCTAACCAACATCCATCCACAACACCTCTACAATATAGTCAACAACGTCGACAACTACAAAGATTTCTTACCGTATTGTCACGATTCGAAGATATTGCAAACAGCACCGTGTCGTACAATGATGGATGCTGTATTACGTGTCGGACTACCAGGTCTGTCATTATCGGCGGGTTCCAACTCGTTACTAGAAGAACGATATGTTTCTCGTGTCAGAATGATCCCTGCCAGTGAGACAACACCGTTTTGGACTGTAGAAGCAAAGAGTATTCAGAGTAATTTGTTTGATTCTTTGAAGAGTCGATGGCAATTGAGTTTGATAGACGATCATGCAAGCAATGTACTACATGAGCAGCAGCAGCAAACTGGGCCCTCATGCAATGTCAATTTTGAAGTGGAGATACAGTTATCAAATCCTCTTATTTCATTTACACTTGATAGAGTATTAAAAGATGTTGCTAAGGCGCAAGTTGAAGCGTTTGAGAAGCGATGTAGAGCTGTTCCATTCGATAATGAAAGCAACAAGAAGTTATGAAATCAAACAATCTTTTTCTATCCTACAATATCTGAATTATAGCGTATTTCATTATTCTCAACAATCGCTTACGATAACACCTCCATTCTTGACATCGTCAAAGTCAATAACCTTGGCCTTCTCAAAGAGACACTCTACCTTGGCACCACCCTCCGTGTAAAAGTTAGGTCCAGCCATACCAGTGGAAGACGAGTATCCCCAAGAGTTAACTGAGACGATAGTTCCAGACCCATCATCTTTGGTATCTTTCATCCAGGCCCCACCACTGCTCCCGCCTGACATATCACACACGCTCAACCACAAATTCTCATAGGTGCTAATGCCATACTTTGTGGTCAAGTCTTTCGCACAGTATCTGAAGTCTGGATCTTTGTTGAATGTGTATCCCATCCCATGAACGTGTGTTACCGGCGCAGTTTTCTGATTATAAGTGAAATCAATCGGAAATCTAGTGACAATATCTTCCAATATACTTGACAGCTCCGGTTGTTCTTCGTATATGAATCCAGGTTGATGCGACTCTGGAACATTTTGGACGACATATATGGCGTAATCCCAAGGCACGCTCGAGGGGAAGTTTCTTGTACTCCAATTATAGTCTACTAGAGCAAATGCAAGGGTCCAGCAACCAAGAGGATCATTGCCACAAGTTTCATCGGTACCTCGACCACGTGTCTCATCTTGGTTGGGAATAAAGAGAGCGTAATCTGCAAATCGACCACCGTTTCTGTCATATTTGAAGGCACAGTGACCAGCAGTTAGGATGAGGGTGCGGTCAGGATGATCACCATCATCAACGACTGTTCCTGTACAGACGAAGGGGTGCCCGTCAAAGAAGAATAGAACACGACCTGAGGAGTATTGAATTTGTCCTGTGGAATGCAGCAGGGAAGATTGGAAAGAGAAGATTAGTACAAGCGATCTTCTTTCCACAAGTGACATGGGCATAACTATACTTCTATTCTTCATCAAAACACTTACCACCGTGTTCCCAGGGGTCATCTCTCACATGCTTATGTAACAGTTGCGGAGGTGCCTGTTGTACTGCTTCTGTCGCTTCTGGGGTCGGAGGAGAAGTTGGCAGTGGTGTTGGAGGTTTCGTCGGTTGCTTTGATGGCCGCTTTGTTGGTTGCCTTGTTGGCGGCTTTGTTGGGGGATGCGTTGGATTATTTGTCGGATTGGGTGTCGGATTATTTGTCGGCGGCTGAGTTGGATGCTTTGACGGAGGTGACGTTGGTTGAAATGTAGGCGTCTCAGTTGTGGGATATCTGGTCGGGTGTTTTGTCCATTGACTTACATAATCAAGTGGATTTGGTGTCGGATCAGGAGTCGGTGGCGAACTTGGCCCCGGTGTTGGCTTGGAAGATGGCGGCGATGTAGGCCCAGGAGACGGTGGTGGCGTAGGCCCAGGAGATGGTCGAGGAGACGGTGGTGATGTTGGAGAAGGAGACGGTCGAGGAGAAGGTGGTGGTGTAGGCTTAGGAGATGGCCGAGGAGATGGCGGTGATGTAGGAGAAGGAGATGGTCGAGGCGATGGCGGTGATGTAGGAGGTGGAGTCTCCTCCTTTGGCTCAATGTTGATAGCAAGTTCCATCCAAGCGGTTACCTCTTTCTTGCTCTTCTTCTTATTCTTTCGTTTGTTACTATTTCTGGGCGTCGGGACTTCAGCTTTCATACGGTACATCCACTTTTGGTTGGGAGGGAAGCCTTTCATTTCTTTCATGAACCAATCGTGAAGAGCTTCTGATTGGGGCATTTTATACCATTTGCTTCGTTTGTTGTTGTGATCTTTGAATTGAATACCGACATATTCCACAGCTGCGGCATCTTTGACTTGGGCCCCAAATGCTTGGACAGTTCCAATCGTACTTCCATCCTTTGGGAAGATTTGATTGAATACATTTGCCTCCTTGCCAAATGGCATTATGCCTTTGTCGTTGTCTTGAGGCGGAGATTTGCCCTTGGCCTTTGAATCTTTTTTGACGTTGCTAACAAAGCTACTCGCGCTACTGCTACCGCCAACAAAGTCTTTCGCAAGGGATAGCTCGCGTTGTTGCTGTTGATGTATAGTAGCATCATCCTCATTACCAATGTAGACGAGATCATACCCGTCCAAATCTTCTTCGGGGTCATCTTCATCGTAGAGGAAGGTCATTATGGAATCGACACCATCCTCGTCGACGATGACATCACCGCCACGCAAATTTCGATCACCTGCTTCCCAGTGTTGAAACTGACTCATCATTTGCAAATGACCCTTGTTGGTTGGTCCCAATTTTGATTTTTGATGATGAATCACCTCCGTGTTGCTGGTTCCCTCTACAAACACAGATTCACCTTCTTCCTCCTCAAGACTGCTAATATCCTCATCCACATGAAGATCAGAAGGCGGACGCAACATCCCATCCCGACTACGAATAAAGTATCGAGGATTATTTGAAGTGTCCGACTCATCAAGAACATAGTCTAGCGTCTGCAAGTTTTGAATGGCTTCCGCGGTCCACTGCTCCTCCAAACGACGACGTCGTTCTTCCATTCTTCGACGTTGCTCGGTAAGTTTCCGCTGCCGATGGTCGGCTGATATCATTTCTTCTTCTTCTGGATGGCCCGCCGCAGATGCAGCAGTGGTGGCGGCGACAACCGCATGCTGTGGTAGAGAAATGGTGGAGAGGATTGTTGCAGCTGCAGCTGAAGCGGTGGCGATGGAAATGAACCCCCGACGCCACCGCCGTTTCTCTGTTCTTGAGTTTGAATTCATCTTTAATTCTGCCGCACCCATCCCACAAGTAGTAACTATGCCTTTCAGCGTACCACTAATAACAACTCTTTAGGGCTGCCGCCGTATTATGGTATTATTTTCGCCAACACCAGGCCACTCAGTTATCTCGATTTTGTCCGCATGCTGGCTGCTGGGCAACGGAATGAAAGAGAAAGATGACCTGATCGAGCAAAGGGTTCGCGAGGGCTGTACCACATTTTGACAATTGGTACGGCCTCCATCAGGCCCAAGCAGATTGTGAAAAATATTAACCATTTTTAGGAATGAAAATACGTACCACAGCTTTCATTTTTGGATCTTGGCGCGCTGCTCTATCTTATCTTTTGAGAAAAAAAATGACACTCTCGAAGCACAAAGCGAAGCACAAAGCAATATTGTACACAGCAATACACGCGCACGGGAGCTGAATAGGAATAGGCGCAGTTCCGTCGGCATTGCATGAAATAATACTTCTGCACAGGGCAAAGGCTTATCTTTACACACTTGGTGGCGGCAGTAGGTGGCCTGGTGAATGCCTATCCATTGAAATTTTTCACAGTAACAAATGAGCTCAGAAACGACAGACGACACATCATGTGCCTCTTGCGGCAAAACAAAAAGCGGCGATATTAAATTGAAGAAATGCGCTTGTAATCTCGTTCGATACTGCAGTGTTAAGTGCCAAAGGGAACATCGATCACAGCACAAAGGGGCTTGCAAGAAAAAAATTGCTGAACTATTTGACGAAAAACTCTTTGCACCACCTCCACCGAGAGAAGATTGCCCCATATGTTTCTTACCCATGCCTCTAGGGGCAGAGAATACCCAATATAAAGCATGTTGCGGGAAGCTAATTTGCAACGGTTGTCTCGTAGCTGCTGCGAATGCGGAGAATAACGCCCATCAACCCAGGTGTCCTTTTTGTAGACACATGGCATTAAATGTAGAGAGCGATTTGGTGAAGCAATACAGGAAACGAATGAAAGAAAACAATGATCCCATAGCTACCTATGGACTTGCAGGTATGTATTTGTTTGGGAACATGGTAGCTCAAGACAAGTCGAAAGCGATTGAGCTCCTGGCACTTGCAAGTGATCAAGGAAGTACGGAAGCTGGTGTCAATTTGGCACTGATGTACAAAGACGGCGAAAATGTCGCTAGGGATGTGAAAAAATACTTGCATTACACCCAAATAGCTGCAATAAAAGGTAACGAGCGAGCAAGGTTTAATCTCGGTGTATATGAGGCGCATCAAGGCAACAATGTTCGAGCGACGAAACATTTTGCTGTTGGAGCACGGGCTGGTGATGACGGCGCTCTTAAGATGTGCACAGAAGCTTACAAAGCTGGTTTTTTAACGAAAGACGAGTTTGAACAAATCCTACGCAGTCACAAAGAAGAAAAAGATTCTATGAAGAGTGATCATAGAGATATTGCTATGATAGAGCTTGCTCCTCACCAGCACATGCGTATTGGTCCAAAATTCAAATGAGTGTTCGTGTTGTCTTGAGCTGTATCAAATGTGTAGGAACCTACTCAGTTCCATTTGTGGTCGAATCTTAAAAACCCTGTCTTCAGCATTTTGTCAGCTCATGAGTTTAGATTTAGATTTCGATGTACGAGAGCTTAGAAGCTCATTAGCGCTTCCAAGACAGATTGATAACTTGGAATTAGAATTTCCTTTTATGGAAAAATAGGTTTTCGACAGCTCTCGATTTACGTAGTTTTGGGTTGACTTCAATTGGCCAATTGCCAAATGTCTCATTGTTGATGGGATCCCTCTTCACGCCTATGTGCCATCCTGAAAAGTAACTCATAGTAGAATGATTCCATGTGCTGATACGTCAAGTAATTGGAAAAGAATTCCTGTCCATTCAGTGCAATCTGACGGACTCGATCTGGGTTACTTTGCACCCATTGAAGCGTTTCTGTCAAGTTTGACAGGTCTTGTGCTAGCGGCACATAATGAAAGAAAGGTTCCATGTACTGAAGAAACCACTCCTCGAAAGGGAAGCCTTGTATAATAACTGCAATGCCCTGACGGAGAAGAATTGGGAACCGAAAGGCTGCACCATACCCTCCCATCAATATATGAACTTGATATTTTGTGTAATACTCGTCCGGAGGAATTTTGTGGAAAGGAAGCAACTGTTGAAATCCCCCTGTCCTATTTTCATGCCACAAGTATAGACTCTCAGGTTTAAACCCTATGTGACCAGTGTGTCTTGCGTCAAGGAGCTCAGGATGATCATTGGAATATGCGACAAGAGGAATCCTTTTGTGATGAGAATCACTGTTGATGTATTCTTCTAAAATTGATGACGAACCATTTTCAATTCTCTCTAAAGCGCTCTTGCTTAGTCCAGGTCTTCCAATATCCCAAGCAACTCCCCTCCATACAGGCTTGTTGCTCCTTTCATTCCACGGTAGTGGCGTAGGCCATGTTTTGTTATCCCTCCAAGCCAAAATTTGTTGAAAATTATGTACAGCAGAGTATCCCCCGGGCGAGCTGCTTGCAAAGCAGTCGAAACTGCTACCTCGCTCAACATCAATTGCCATATCACCTCCATGCGGACAAAATGAAGCATTCGCGGGAAGGACTCTTGATGAGTTTTTAGGGAAGACGTACTTTTGAAACACATCCACATATCTCTCCCTGATCGAATTTCTCTCACGGCTCTGGGAGGTCACAACTAAGACTTGATCTGGAGATTCGATTGTTAGATCTACGCTCCAGTGGTCATTATGGTATGAAGAATTATAATTCTCAACCAATGTCATGATATGATGAGTGAAGCGAGTCACAGGAAGTATCCACCCTCCAGTTTCATTTTTTATCGGGGAAAATAATAATGGCTGGACCTCTTCTTTAAAGGTGATGAAGGGATTTGACGCAGAAAAACGAGTTACAGTTACAGCTACATAGTTGTCAGTCGTCCACACCCACAAACCAATGTAATAAGCAAACATGCCTACCAAACTTAGCAATAGCAATTCCAGCGCCCTGCTGAAGCTCAACGCCCCCCTACCACTACGAAGAGATTTCGACATGACGATATGTGCTAAGAAGTATGATGTGTTGAAGGGTTCCCGTGGTTGAAGGATAAGTATGTACCCTTGCCCTCTGTCCCACAAAAATAATGAGCTTCGGGACGCTTAAAACTATTTAGACAACCGATGCGAAAAACCCACACGATGCAATGAATGCATTGGTTGCATGGACAACCAAAAGAGAATGACAGGGCGGCAGGCGGCAGCAAGCAGCTCGCTCGCTCAGACCAGGGGATGACGGAAAAGTGGGGATAGAGTCCGGACACCCGCTTAATAAAATGGTATTGTACGTAGGAATCCTGTAGCCTCGCTCTGCTGGATAGACGGTTGGACAAAGGAAACCAGGGCACATAAAAAAGGAAACAGACTACGTACTTCAGGGAGAGCTAAAAAAGCAAGGCCCCGCCACTAACAAAACTTTTACGTACAAATTAGCTAGCAAAACAACTTCGCCGAAGAGGATCATAAGATGATGAACAAAATATCACATCATGTTTTACACAGAACATCGGACTACGATGAGTAAAAGACAGAGATATCATAATAAATAACATAATAAACTAATATATTTAATTATTTACACCACCGCTGCGGCGTTTGTCTATTCCGTCGCCATCTCGTCTTGCTTTTTGTACCAAGCCTCGACGAATTTGTCATATCTTGCTTTCGTCGTATCATCAAAGTTGTCGTAATCTGCATCGGCCACATCTCCTGCGATGAATGCAAGCTCATCGTAGGTTAGATATTCTGATATATCATGCTGCTCCATGTTTGGAACATCATATTTCAGCTTTTTATCTGCATGACCTTCAAGATCTAACCCATCTTGCACCTCTTCAACAATCACACCTTTTGCAACTCTCTCCCTTGGTTCAATAGATGTCAAGTCTAACACATCACCGCCAACCTCCCCGTCACCGTAATCCAGACTGCACGCCTTCCTTACACCAAAGCTCAATCCATTCCTCTCCTGCACAAACTCATCTCCACCATCGCATGCATAGATTGCAGCTGCAACCTGGGAATGATGCACAAATGTTCGTGCAATTCAATCAAGAGGATAATCGTCCCATGCCTTCTTTACCAGCTGCCACAATACTTCACAATGCAGGTAATGTCCGCCAGCAACTACACCCTGAAGTGTGATTTCATTTCCCCCTTCTTCGTCCCCTTTTCGTGTTTGTTGAATTCGCCTTCGTCAATCCTCAACCATGCCTTTTGCTTTGATCGCCCCTCACGTAAATGTACCAACAGTGGATTGGGATGACGATCATATTTGCTCCAAGCTCGGCTTTGAATGATGATGTGTTGTATACCCCGAGGGGAAGTAGGTGGTGTTGGCTGTTGTGTTGATGGACTTGACCGTTGCTGAGGAGGTTGGTGTGATGGTGCCAGAATGGATGGACGAGATACATCTGCGCCGTTGGTTCGCCGCGCGGTTGTCACAAGTGGATTGAGGCTGGTGATGCGTAGACGATTGATATTCTTCTCGACCGTCCCGTCCATACAATATCTGATATCAAATGATCCGTCGGCATGGTCTTTTTGAACGAATCCGTTTCCGCCTTCGCTATTCGGTCTGCCAACGAAATTCTGAGGTGCAATATGAACCAATTGGCCAAACAACGGAGGAGGCATGATGATGCGATGGATTGGGCGGCAAATATTGATGGATGTACTGTGTATTGTGATGTGATATGACCGTTGCATTCGGATCTCATGGTGGGGGTGTTCAAAAAGGCAGTTAGAATAAAAAAAATCAAGGTAGGAACTAGTATTGCTCTACGACACTAATAAACCGTTTTTTTTGCCTTGCTTTTTTAGCTCTCCCTGAAGTACGTATGTACGATACACAAAAACCCCTAACATAATATTGGTGGTTGGTGGACTGGTGGATTGTTGGTGGACTGGTGGATTGACGCGGGGCCGGCAGCCAACATATATAGGTACAACGTCAAAACAATGAGAAGAGATGCGTAGAACTCGCACTACCAGCGTCCTACTGCGGCAAGAAGCCGTCTTCTTCTTGTGTCAACACTGTTCTCCATACAGCAAACTTCCATCGTGGCGTTTTCTTCTCACCACACCGTCTCACGGATAGGAATGGCATCCTTCCCGACATTGATGAAACCGGGGACGTTATTGCACATGGGCCTCTATGACGAGGATATAGACTGGGACGCCGATTTATTTGGGAAACTATCGAACAAGAGACAGAATAATAATAATCTTTCGTCATCCAACAATAACAGCTCAACCGGCAATAACAAAATATTATCAGCAGATAGCATAGATGATGGAGAATGGGACATGGGTCAATCGAATGAATCTACTATGCAGACGATGCGAGACAAAATGAAGCGGCAGATGGGCGAAACAAGTAGTGATGGAAAGCCGGATGTTGGTTGGGTTCCAAACTACGGTAAAATCGTTGATGAGGATGAGCCATGGTTTACTGGTTAGATCAGGTGGTGGTCAATGAATGTTGTTAATTGATGACGGATTTTTTTTAATGAAGACAAGAAGTGCCAACTGAAATGTTGCATTTATCTATGATCAGCACTTCTTCATTTCCGTCTCTGCTTCAGACAACAGCTTTCCTCCCTCTGAAATAATTTCGCAGACATACTACTACGCATCAACTTGAACGATAACGCACTTGGAATTAGTTCTCGTCTAACCTCGACAAATCCAAATTGCTCTTGTACAAATAAAGGAACCATACTAAACGGTGTCAACACGTAAATCTCATCATTATCATTGTATTGCTGTTTGGATTGCTCTTCTAAAACTTTTTGCAACAATTCCGACTCAATGGAACTATCACATTGTTCCCCCCCTTCTTGGTGATTCACACGCTCAAATGTCAATTCCCATATCCGTGGGCGATTTCGTTTTGCATATTGTTCTTCCCTTTCAATCAATTTGTCTCGGCGTTCTCTCCGTTTTGCCGCTGCCTTGGACGCAGCACGATACTCACTTGTCCATGGAAGTGATGCCAGTCCATTCGGGATTGGTGTTGGGTCGTCTTCAAATTCTTCCCATAATTGTTCATTAATGTCAGATTCGATCACATCTGATACTGATGATGCAACTTCTCTCCGTTGCAATGTGTTGTAGTATTTGCTGTTGTAGTTATCATCATCTTCGAATACTTGAGTTGATGCTGCTGAAGTAGAATCGGGTATGACTGCATATCCGAGAGATTGAATTTTTGCCCATGCAATCAGACGATTGTTGTTCTTATTTTCTGCTAGCATGATGATCTCATCAGCAGTCGATGAGGGTATCAGTGAGTCAAATGTTTTTGGAAGCTTGTCATCTGGGTCTGCACGGCGATATCTTATGCCGGGCGATGAAATAGAAGTCTCGCCAGCATTGATGGGCTTTACTCTCCTACATAGACTGCTTGTTTTCTTCTCATGGCATATTGGAGGCGAAGAAGAAAATGCTCCCACTGACGCCGGAGTTGTTATGGCAAGGAATGAAAGCAGCACTGCTAGTGATACTATTTGACGCATAATGTCCAAAGGAATTCTGCTCCACGGTCTACGAAGAGGATAGGATATATGTACTGCATACAGGATGCATGCTTACAACATATGTACTTACCTCCGCCCACGCCACCTCACTGAAACGAGGGAGAAGGACGGATAGGAGTCTTTTTCTTCTCTTTTAAACCCATTTGAATTGCTCAATACGTAGGAATTCATAACAAGGATCTTGTAGCTTTTGCAGCGCAATGATCCTTGGCGTGCTTGGTCTTGTGTTGGCCCTTCGTTCTCATGTCAAGCCGTGAAAGCGCCGTAATAAGTAATTTGGCAAAACAACCGCCAAAGCAGCGTTTACAAGGCATGTAGGGAATACTGAAGAGGCAAGACGTGAAAGAGACGCAAGCCAAGCTATATCTTCATAAATATGTAAGCACACACAAACATCCTCATCAACTATCAAGATGAAACTCTACTTTTCTATTCTTGCTACCGCTGTCGGCTTGACAGCTGCTGGTGCCGCCGAGCCAGACGGCGTTGAAAGGAGCAGACAGCTGAGGGGGGATCCTCTCAACAATCATCCTACACCATCATCAGTAAGGTGGCATCACCAAGGGACGCAGATTCCTACAGGAACAGAGAATTCCTTGCGGAGTCCGAGTCCTACCGCATCACCTCATAATGCAACTCCGATTCCTACAGGGCCACCTCTTAATCCAACTCTGACTCCTACAGGATCACCTCTTCATCCAACGAATACGCCCTCTTTTTCTCCTTCGCAGTCTCTACCTCCTACGGAGGAGTGTGGACCTTCAATCGAGAACTACTCTTACATGGGTAAGGGGAATTGCTTGGACGGCGACGCTGAACTTCATAATTTGGTTCAATTCAATAACATTACAAGTGCAACAGATTGTGCCGAAAAATGTAACTGTGCTTCACAATCCTTGACTGTACAAGGATTTGATTACAACTCGGACACTGATCAATGTAGATGCCGTGTAGACGAGAACAGTAACCTTTTCAATATCGCAGCCGTTGAAGGATGTATTCCCAACAGTCAAAACACCCAAAACCCTGGATTTGGTAAAGTCATCGGCGCCAATGGAGATGACGTTTTTTGCTGCTTCAGGAGTGATCTAACGACTGCGGCCCCTTCTTTTTCTCCTTCGAAGTCTCTATCTCCTACGGAGGAGTGTGGACCGTCGATCGAGAATTACTCTAAGATGGGTAAAGGAAAGTGCTTGGATGGCAACAGTGAACTTCATGATTTGGTTCAATTCAATAACATTGCAAGTGCAACAGAGTGTGCTGAAAAATGCAACTGTGCTTCACAATCCTTGACTGTGCAAGGATTTGACTACAACTCGGACACTGATCAATGTAGATGCCGTGTAGACGAGAACAGTAACCTTTTCAATGTCGCAGCAGGTGAAGGATGTGGTCCCAACAGTCAAAACACCCAAAACTCTGGCTTTGGTAAAGTCATTAGCACCGATGGAGATGATGATTTTTGCTGCTTCAGGAGTGATCTAACGACTGCTGCACCTAGTGTATCAAGCGCACCTAGTACTTCGTTGGTGCCGAGTACTTCAACTGCACCTACCAACTCTCTTGTACCAACCCATGCTCCTTCCGTCTCCCTACTCCCTACGCAATTTTGTGGACCTCCAATCGAGAATTATTCCAAAATGGGTAAAGGAAAGTGCTTGGATGGCAACAGTGAACTTCATAATTTGGTTCAATTCAATAATATTGCGAGTGCAACAGATTGTGCCGAAAAATGTAACTGTGCTTCACAATCCTTGACTGTACAGGGATTTGACTACAACTCTGGCTCTAATCAATGCAGATGCCGTGTAGACGAGAACAGTAACCTTTTCAGTATCGCAGCCAATGAAGGATGTAGACCCAACAGTCAAAACATTCAAAACTCTGGCTTTGGTAAAGTCATCAGCACCGATGGAAACGACGATTTTTGCTGCTTCAGGAGTGATCTAACGACTGCTGCACCAAGTGCAAGTGTATCCAACGCACCTAGTACTTCGTTAGTCCCGAGCACATCACTTGTTCCTTCTCAGTCCTCACCTCCTACAGAGGAGTGTGGACCTTCAATCGAGAATTATTCTCAAATGGGTAAAGGAAGGTGCTTGGACGGCGACGATGTCCCGTATAATTTCGTTCGGTTCGATAATATTGCAAATGCAGAAGAATGTGCTGAAAAATGTAACTGTGCATCACATTCCTTGACTGTACAAGGATTTGACTACAATCCTCAGATTATCAGAAGTTGTAAGTGCCTTGTAGACGAGAGCAGTGGCCTTTTTAGTGCTGCTGACAGTGCGGGATGTAGTCCCAGCGGAGGAAACAACCAAAATGGAGGCTTTGGTAGGGTCATAAGCACGAATGGAAACACCAATTATTGCTGCTTCAGGAATGAACTCACGTCCGCTGCACCAAGCGCATCACCAGCACCCAGCGCTTCGATAATGCCATCAGTATCTACTGCACCGTCGCTCCAGTTGTTGAAGACTGGCAAATCATGTAATGGTGATGCTCAGTGTCGCTCTGGATGTTGCCGTGAAGAAAACCCTGGCGAAGGTAAGGTGTGTATCAAGTTAAACGAGAGCAGTAATATCACATGCCCTGATCCGGTCGTTTAGGCAGATTGCAATTAACAAACAGTGGATCCTTATCTGGGGATGATTAATTCGATTTTATGTGAAAAGAGGATGTGATGTTGGAATGAGATGTGAATGTATGTTTCTCAGCAAGTCAGAAGTCAAGATAATGATACGATAAAAGTAATAGTCTTAGTTTTCCAATGAAGTTCACAAGTGACACGGTAGATCATAAAACTATCTCAACATGCTTGTCATTCCATTATTGACTCAGCGATTATCTCGGTCTTCAGTTGCCTCTCACATCGCTCGATGGCGTGCTCGAAAATCTCCTCTTCATCATCCAAAAGCGTCCACTTGTGTTTGAACTGACCCTTCTCCCCAACGTCGACAATGCGCATACCGATCCCATTCACCTCGCCGTTGCTAAGCTCATGGGCAATTGTGCTGTGTAGATTCATTGATAGTGGACCCGTTACGATCATTGGCTGCAAGTTGGCGGTCGTAAACGTAAATAATGAGTATCAGAGATGTTAGAGACATGAAAAAAACTTGAATCAAAATGTTCAGTACCATAGCAAGCATACAATACACTTACCATCCCCCAAGAAGATTGAGCAGTAACATTTTGATGGAAATGGCCAGAAAAACAAGCAGTAACATCGTACTTCTTGAACATGGCCATTGCTATCTTGCGATATTCATATGGTATAGTGAAGTATCCGTCCTCAAATTTAGTACCTGGAGGACCCCACCCAGAAGGTGCAGCTGAATGAGAGGTTAATTCGTCATCTGCCTCTTCTTCATGCTTTAAGAACCATGGGAAGTGGCCATACACAAAAATGTGAGTTGCATCATTCTCTCTCGCGTATGCAAGTTTCTCTTCCATCCAACGCAGTTGCTCATCAAACATATCAGGAGCTCCCGTGGGATTGGAAAACAAACAGTTGTTCAAACAAAGATTGAAAGTCCCGTTAGCCCAAAAACTAAGATACTCATCACCAAAGGACGACGTCCAATGCTCAATGGAAGCCTTTGTTGGTCGATTCCCGACATCATGATTCCCACAGAGACACACCAGCGCAATATCAGGATGCAGACCACTCCAAACGCGCTTAAAGTCATTCACCTGCTGCGCAAACACAAGATTCCTCTCCCAGCCCTTCATAACCTTCTTCCAACTAGCAATCGCTCCGGAAAAGGAACTCTCCGTATCCACCAAGTCTCCACAAACACAAACAAACAATGGTCGTTCATCTCCCTGCATAGCATTGATTTGGTTGACGCATTTTCGTGAGATTTCAATTTCTTGAGACCAATTGGGCGAGTTCATCGCGAATCCATCCATGAGAATTCCATATTGAGTATCCGCTGTGATGATAAATCGATGTCCCTTGGGACGCGTTCGTTGCTTTTCGGTCACTTTGGTACACTCACCACAAAGCATTTGCTTGGTATCATCAAACCCATGATACAATTCTGGAGGTTGTGGGAGGGAAGGAAAGACCAATGTTCTCTGGAATTGTGCGTTGGCAAAGCGGTGTGCGTAGAGGAAGAATCGACGAGACAAGATGACTTGTTTCAACCTAGAGATATTTGATGAAATGAAAAGCCAGTGGTGAAGTACATAGTGTGAGAGTGTGCACAAAGCAAGTCAAAAAGACAATCACACAAAACTAATGAAGAACACGAATGCTGTAAACTCACGAATACTTTGGATGATTCGTCATGGCATCATACTGCTCAAGAATACTTGCCAAATCAGGCTTTCTGACATAATCCACACACTCCACATCCATCTCCCTGTTTTCGTCCTCCTCATCTTTATCTTCCTCGTTTATGCCATCTAATTTCATTTTCATGTTGTACTTCACAAAGTTTTCATCGACGACACTCCCACGATAATTGTTACTAGATATACTGCATCGTCGATGGGTTGGAGGAAGAATAATTGAAGAGCGTTGCCGACTGGGAGGAGCTAGTACTGACGAACGTTGACGATTGCGGTGGCTGGCAACAGATTTCATCAATGGCAATGACCCACATTGGTCAGCGTCGTCATCCTTCTCCTCTGCTTGCACACCAAGTACACCATCGTTTGAAAAATCCAGTCTCGATCTAAGTTTGAGTTTGATAAGTTTGGCTTTGATATTCCCTAGTGCTATCTTGGTGCTTTTGCTGCGTTTTCTGTTGATATCTTGAGGTGGTGGTGGTGGCGGTAAGCAATTGACCTGGGTCTTTTTAAGTTGTGCTTCCTCCTCCTCCTCTTCTTCTTCCTCTCCGATACTCTCTTGAATTTCATCCAGCCCCATATCGTTCACCTTCTCACTAATCTTCTCTTCCTCCTCCCCTTCATCAATCGCATCAAATTCCCCAGTAACAAACAAGCTCTTGATACACTGCTGCTCTTTCATCAAATCATCCTTCTCCTGCGCGGCCAAAACACAACTCGTTCGTCGATGCACCACATTTCTTCTCGCCCACTCCAATCGCTGCTGTGTAATTTCACAGTCTTCCGGTTTGTACTCAATATTGCAATGTTCGTGTAGCTTGGCTTGGATGAGGTTGCTCTTGAGGGCGGCGGAAGTTCTAACGCGCAGGCCGAGGGTGGACCAGCGACGTTTGGCGGATTCGGAGGCTGCTTTGGTATTGCCGTTGGGGAGGATAATATTGGAATCTGAGGATATTATTAGGTCGGATGGGATGGTGGTGAAGCGACGTTGGCTGCCGCTCATGGATGTGTTATCATCGACGGAAGAAGACATGTTGGGTACCTATAATACGAAACTCAAGCAAGGTGATGTCTATTATTATTTAATGTCGAAAGATAAGTATGCAAGTCTGCAGCCTTTCAACAGAAGTATTTACAGCAGTTGGCAGCGGCTGCAGGTCATGAGTTTACAAACCCGAGCTGAGAAGCAAGGCTCATCAATCTTTCTCTGTGACGGACGTCGCCAGTCGCCACTCTACACTCGCGTCTGTGAAAAAATATCTTCCTTCAAGCGGATTTAGTCAGATCTTTTCCTGTGGACAACCGGTGTCTCCAGCACATAAAAGGATATAGCTGGCACGGTTCCCGTGCTGGCACGCACCATCCGAGTTCTCCCAAGCATAAAATGTTATAAGTAGACATGACGAACTTGCTGATGAAGTGTCTTTATAAGTAGTGTGATATTCCTATTGTGACAAAAAAGAAGAACAATGACGAGTGAATAAGTAGGTCAAATCATCAGACGATCGACTGTCGTGGACCCGATGCAGCTGCTAAACATAAACAACGCTCCACAGCTAGTGGGAAACCTGTGGCTGAGTCACTCACCACCACCACCAGCAAACCTTAGCCAATGTCTATGCCCATTCTGCTCCAGCTCCAGCTGCCACGGCAGAGACACAAAGGCCGCAGAATGTGAACCTCACAAGGTTGTTCCAGTCGCTGCCAGCGTTCCAGGGTCAGAGATACATCGACGATGCTGGCAGTCCATTGTTATCATCATATTTGTTAACATCGTCTTCCTGACACACAGATAAACGTATATGTTACAAGTTAGATCAACTACAAATTGGTTTAACCCAAGAAAACAATAGCTCCAAGAAATCCAATCACTAGAGAGCCTAATTTGGCGTTCAAACAGACACGAGAAGAGGCGCTAGTACCAAGCAAAGATGCATCAAATGACACAGCCTTTAGGGTTGGTGGAGGCACATCAGCGGCAGCGGTTGGAGGATGAGTTGGAGCTACTGTTGGAGATGATGTCGGAGGGTATGTGATGTATGATACTTCTTTCGGCTCCACCTTGAGATACCACAAGAATGAATCAGAGGGCGTAGTCCACTCGGTGCAACGTGTAGCCGTCAATCCTAAGTCAATACCCTTTGCACCTCCCGCTTCAGACATCTTCCAGCACATACTCTCTTTCTTTGCAGAAGTGTGCTCTTTGGCAAGAATGATCTCGTAGGTCTCACAGGTCTCACTATACCAGCTGGATGCAGTCATGGTTGCGAAGTAGCTGTCGTTTTCACCAAAGAAGTCATCTTCTTCGGTTCCTACTGCTAGGTTCTTCCAAGCATCGACAGTCTTAGCAGAATGATTGATTGAATGGCATTCTCCCTCTCTGAAATCTCTGAACCCATTCCACAACCATTGGCCATCCAACTTCAAGCGGTGCTCTCCTTCCGCTCCAATATCGCAGTCGCCTTCAATGCAGAACTTGTAGACGGAGACTTTCTTCTCCTTTAAACACGTCTTCACGGCAAATTCACTTGTTGGAGTAGGAGCAGGTGTTGGAGAAGCTGTCAGAGGAGCTGTCGGTGAATGAGTTGGAGCTACTGTTGGAGATGATGTCGGAGGGTATGTGATGTATGATACTTCTTTCGGCTCCACCTTGAGATACCACAAGAATGATTCAGAGGGCGTAGTCCACTCGGTGCAACGTGTCGCCGTCAATCCTAAGTCAATACCCTTTGCACCTCCCGCTGCAGACATCTCCCAGCACATACTCTCTTTTTTTGCGGAAGTGTGCTCTTTGGCAAGAATGATCTCGTAGGTCTCACAGGTCTCACTATACCAGCTGGATGCAGTCATGGTTGCGAAGTAGCTATCATTTTCACTCCAATCGTCATGTTCTTCGGTACCAACTGCCAAGCTCTTCCAAGCATCGACTGTCTTTGCAGAATGATTGATTGAATGGCACTGTCCTTCTCTGAAATCTCTGAACCCACCCCACAGCCAATGGCCGTCCAACTTCAAGCGGTGCTCTCCTTCTGCTCCAGAATCACAGTCGCCTTCGATGCAGAACTTGTAGACGGAGACTTTCTTCTCCTTTGAACACGTCTTCACGGCAAGTTCCCGTTGTCCAGTAGTACCGCGGAGTCTCTCTTCGGGGTTCTTCTCTACAATGGCAACATCATTGTCTTTGGATAGAGACGCAAGAGCGTAGGAGGCCATGGAGGCTGCCAAAAGAGCCACATACTTTGCTTTTTGGAACTTCATGATGTCGTGTCGGGATGATGATAGATTTATGAGACTTGAGCAAACATGATATGTTCAGTCCCGACCTCTGCACGACCACAGGAACCGCACGACCAAGATATTTATGCCTTGCGTCTCCAGCTTGCTCTTGCTTCATTCGGCAAATTTGTCGATGAGGACGCTACTTGCAGGAAAGTGAAGTTCACTCACGACTCAATCACAAGAAAGATGGTGCGCCATGATAAGTATGGTATCTACAGATACATACATAGACATGATTCTTTTCTCTCCTCTCCTTTCTTCTACTATCTCAAATCTCCAGCATCCAGCCGGCCGGCGGGCGCCGCAGGCACAGGCCACATCAACCATGGCATGGCCGTTTGATCTAACACAACAAATGAATTGCCATTGATCCTACTAATACGACGCTAATATTTTCCTTCTGCCGATATCTAATACATTATAAGAATATAACACGATAATAGAGAAATCATGGGCGGCGATACCACCAACAAAGAAGACACCCCCATGGACGAAGGCTCCCCCCGCAAGGATGCGGCCGAGTCGTTGATAGATCTTGTTGGCGCTACTGCTGGTGATGATGGCGACGCTAAAATAATGGCAATGGACAATACTGCAACTACTGCCGATGTGGAAATGAATGTCAATGGCGAGGATAGTGATCCCGTTGTAGAAGTTGTAATTGATGACGACGAAACGGCTGAAGCTACAACACAAGAAGATGGGAATAACACCACTGCCGCCACAGCATCAACAACACCCAAACTAGCTGGATTTGCCGATGCAAAAAAAACACTCAGCAGCAGCATGTTTGGTGGAGAATCTTCATTTGGGGGGATACAACAACAAAAATCTCCTCCGCCCTCCTCGAAACCACTTTGGGGTGCTCCGCCGTCATTTGGCAAAAAGCCTACTGCTGCAGTAGCCAATAATAATTCAACGAAGAAGGCTGATGAACTAAAAGATACCACTGCAACGACAACCGCTGAGGCTCCCGCTCCGGCAACAGCTGCTGAAGGAGGCGATGCTGAAAACAACAGCAACAATGATGATGATGATAACGAAGGCGATGGAAAAATTATTGCCACACCTGCCGCTGAAGCAATCATTGAAGCGGCAATGGATGGGGCAAACAATAATAATTCGGCAGTCAAAGTTGTATTAACTGAAGAGGGGGCAGAAGATGATGATGATGACGATGATGATGCCATTATTGTGGATGTCATGGAAGATGAGGAGGGAGAGAAAGATGAGGGGGCCGGAAATGCCTCTGACAACGACGACGAAGAAGAAGACGACCCAGTCGTCAAGGCTGCACTCGATGAGGCACGTAAACTCAACAAAGACGCTCTCCTATCCACCCTTGAATCCAAATACACCACCCTACAAAAGGAACGTGATGATCTACTCTCCCAATTGTCCACTCGTGATGGACAAATCTCCAAACATGTCGCACAATGCACCAAACTTTCGTCCGAGGTGGATCAACTCAAGTCACAACTCCAGTCAAGAGACGAGACGCAATCCAAATTACAATCGGATATTCAATCAGAAAAGAATAGTCGGGGGGAAATGGAACGGAAACTCCAATACAGTCAAGAGAGGGTGGATCGTATTGAACAAGAATCGGATAATCTACGCAAGGAGATATCCCGACTTACCAAGTCCAATAACGATTACACGTCGCTATTGAATAATATTCAAAGTGAACATTCAAAGTCAACGGGGGATGTCATTCCGCTCCGATTACAGACCAAACGTCTCGAGACGGAATTGCAGTCCATGACGTCTCATTCGAATTATCTGGATAAGGAATTAGCCTCACGCAATGATGAAATTGCCAAGATGAAACGAGAACATTCCAGTGAGGTGCGTGACTTGCGTAATGAATTGGATAATGTACGATTGGCATTGGAGGAGTCTCAACGGGATAATATATCGGCACGTCGGATGGCGGAACGTTCGTCTGCCGAGTTGGATAAGATTACGAAGAAACTTTATGATAAGGAGAATGAATTTGTGGAGCAGAGGGAATTGTTGGAGAGTGATTTGAATAAGGAACGTGAGTTGATTGCATTGAAGGAACAACGGATGGTCCTTGCGGAAGATCAACGTAAGGCGGCAGTACGAGAGGTGGAGGAGTTGAGAAAGATGGCCCAGGAGGCGGCATTGGAGGCGGCGACACATGTGGATGAAATTCAATCGAGATTAGATAAAGATATTGAGAATGCTGTGAAGGAGGTTAGGGAAGCTGATCAGGAAAAGATTGACCAGTTGGAGCAGCGGTTGCTTACGGCTGAGGAGGCAAAGCGTCGAATTGAAGAGGATATTTTGAACAAGAGTACGCCTTTAAGACGACGACGTAGGGTTGAAGGTGAAGAAGCGCCTTTGGCAATCACGGCTGCTGGTGAGGGTGGTGATGTGTCCATGTTGGAGAATGAAGGATTCTTAAGCTTGACGGACATGTATACTCGTTTGGCGGAAACAGAAGACGACCTTCGTGCCGAGCAACACGAGAATAAAAAGTTGAAGATTTTTATTGATCGCATCACACGCGATGTGGCTGCAAAGACCCCCATCTTTCAGCAGAAGCAGGTGGAGTTGGAGAGTGCATTGGATGAATTGGACGAGATCAAAGAACGACTTGATTATGCACGAAGGGAGGTTACGGATGCTCGAGCTGACAACCAAGATTTGGAAATGAGGAGATCACAGATGGAGAGAGAAGTAAATGGTTTGAAACGAGAGAATGTGGAATTGGCCTCTCAGGTTCAGAGCTTGCTCCAGAGGCGCGCAGCTGAGGCTGGTGACGTGATTACCTTTTCTGATATCCAAACAATTCAGACCCAAAATCAGGAGTTGGTGCGTCAGCACAACTCGATGAGGGAGAAGATTCAGGAGCTGGAATCCCAAGATAGTAAAGTTGAGCTTGATCAACTTCGAACTGAGATTGTTTCATTGCGTGAAGAGCGTGAGAAGCAGGCCAACCTTGTTGCTGGAATCGTTCACCAGCGTGATCTTTACCGCGCCTTAGTTGCAAAGAATGACGCTTCTAATATCGGTAATGGCGCAGATCAGATTGCTTTAGCAGATGCAAGGGCCGAGCAGCTGCCAATTATTGAAGCCAGGAATCGTGATCTTACTGACGAGGTAACAAAACTACGTGCAAATGTTTCCTCTTTCAATATTGAAAAAGAAGCGCTGGAGGGACGTTTGAAGTGTTTAGAAACTTTGAACAACGACCTTACTGGCTCGAATCAACGGCTGAATGGAGATCTTGTTGCTGCCAGGGCGGAAGCAGCTCGATCAAGGATTGACGCGAAGCATTATCAGGAACGATGTGATCGTCTCGGAGTATCACTGGAAGATATCAAATCACAAAAGGATTCATTGTCAGCAGGGAAGAAGCAGGTAGAGCAATTATACACCCAAACACAAACCAACCTTGATATGGCAAGATCTGAGCTTTCAAAGAAGGAACAAGCTCACAGGGATGCTATTTCAAGAGTCAATCGTCTAGATACTGATCTAGAAACGTACAAGAGTGCCGAGCATCGTCTCAAGACAGACTTGGAATCACTTCGAAATGAGAATGCTCGACTAGGTACCCTTCTAACTTCCGTGCAACGTATCGAAGCGAGCCTATCCGCCAAATCGGAGGGAGAAATAGAGAGTTTGAATGAAGAGGTGAAGCGTCTGAGAGACTTGAAGGTTGACGATGATATGAAGCATACTGAAACTGTGCAAAAGTTGGAGGGTAAGATTGTGGAGCTTGAACTCAATGTCAAAGATTTGATGTCACAGAAAGAAGCAGCCACTGTTACTGCGAACAAAGCCTATCTGGAGATTTCTAAATTGAAAGTGAATATGCAGGAACAAAATCTGAAACTAAGGATGTCAGAGAAAGAGCTCAATGCGGCCAAAGTCAAACTTGGAGATGTCACTATCGACACAAGCAACGAGGAAAAACTCGAGGCGAAGGTTGCAGAGCTGACCACAGCGCTTGATTCCACGAAAGCAGACCTCGCCATGGCGAAAGAAAGACTAACCGATTATCAGAGCATTGCCAAGTCGAGTGAAGAACAGCTTGCCGAGTTGACCGCCGCATCTAAAAAATACAAAGAAGAGACCAAATCTACTCTCGACAAGCTGAAGAAGTCTGAACAGGGTCAAAAGGAGGCTGTTGCAGACTTGACGAAAGATCTCATGGCGCATCGTGGTGAGAAGGAGAAAGCTGAAACCGAGTTGAAGGCTCAGATTGACTCGTTGACGGTCCAGCTGACCAGCGCCAAGGAAGATGCATCCAAGGCGATTGCAAGAATGGAGTCCTTGTCATCGGAGATGAAGCGTTATCAAATGGATGCAAAAAATGCTCAAACAAACTATGAACGTGAGTTAGCGTTGCATGCTGAGGCACGCTCTTCAATGCGTGACGTTCGCTCAGAGTTGGCATCAGAGCAGACTCTTCGTGAAACTGCGGAGACCCAGCTTCTTTCTGCCCAAAGAGATTTCGAAACTGAAAAGGCAGCATTCAATGAGGCAAAGATCAATCTTGAGCAAAGTGTTCAAGAAGGAAAGACAAGGTTGGATGACCTTCGGAGCCAAAATAATCTTCTGCACGACCAAATGACGACTCTGTCTGCAACAGTTGAAAAGATTCAGTCTGATAAAGAGAGTCAAGTTACCGGAGATGACTCCATGGAAGGAAATGCGAAGCAATTATCTGATTTACGCGAGTTACTCCGATTCAAGCAATCAGAGTGCACAATGCTTGAGGCTGATTTGTCATCTGCTAAGAGGGAGTCCGAACGTGAACGCACATCAGCTGAATTAGCGAAGAAGAGTTTGGAGGAAGCAAGATCAGAGGTCGAGATTCTTCGCGAAAGCAATAAAGCGGATAATGATGGGTCAAAGTCAGCTAAGGAACTGAATGATCTTCGTAGCAAGCTCAAGTCTGCAGAAGAGCAACTTATACTTCTCAAAGAAAGCAACACTGCGCTTCGTGAGCAGTCGACGAAGATGTCAGAACAACTAAAAGCTGTCCAAGCGCAGTTATCTAGTGCAAATGCAGCAGCGACTCCTTCCAAGGAAAAGATTAGGAGCATGGAAGTGGAAAAGGCATCATTGGAAGCTGAGAAAGAGAGTCTCTCGCGCGAGGCTGACGCGTGGAAGAACCGCGTCAGTAGCCTTGTCTCAAAGTTCAACCAAATTGACCCAGCAGATCATGCCAAGGCGCTCGAAAGCATCGAGAAGCTCAAAGGAGAATGTGCCTCCTTGCGATCGTTGAAGGAAAAAGCAGTTTCCGAATCAACCAACGCAAAAGGCATTGTAACGAAGTTGAATAAAGAAGTCGCCACGCAGAAGGCATCTATCGAAACGCTCATGACGTCGTTAGAGAAAACGAAGAAAGAGAAAGAGGAACTAGTGAAGTCTTCTAAGGCAAGCAAAGCTACAAACAAAAAGGTGACCGAAGCTCAGAATGCAGCAAAGAAGGCTCAGGAAGAAACGAAGAAGGCAAAAGAAGAGATCACTGCATTGAATTCCAGGGTAGATAACTTCAAAAAGATGATGACAAAAATGCAGCGAGGCCTTCAAGATGCCAAGACAGCGGAAATCAAAAGCAAGACCACCGAGGGGAATTTGCAGAAGGAAATAGATAGCCTAAAACAAAAGCTCGCTGAGGCAGAGAAATCATCCGTGGGTGGAGGTGGCGAAGGGAACCCCACTGCAGCAAATACTACCACAGCCGAAGTGGATTCTACTTCAGGTGATTCCTCACGCTCTGGTATTAGCAAACTCGTGTCTAAAGTCATTCCTACAAAGAAATCGAAGGCGAAATCAAAGGTAGCAGCCGCCTCAGCGAAGGAAGAGGACAACCAAGCCGATGCCGATACAACAGGGCCAGCGAAAAAGAAGGGGAAGAAGCGAAAGGCAAATGTTCCCCAGAAGAATGCCGCAGCCGCGCTCGCCGAAGGTACTGATGCCCCTCCTCAGAAAAAGTTTGCCGCATCAGGAGAGGAGAAAAAAATTACAGGAAAAGAAGAGACAGTCCCTGCGGGCAAGCCAGATGGAGCAGGAGGGAAGGAAGTGATTGCTACTGCCGTGGAGAAGACAGTGCCGACTCAAAACAAGGACGCAGCGGTTGCTGAGATGATGGCCGAAGAGGATGAAGCTGCCGCGAAGCAAAAGTCCGAAAAGGAGGCGACTTTGAAAGCAAAGGCTGAAGCTGCTGCGAAACAAAAGGCAGAAGAGAATGCCGCAAAACAAAAGGCTGGGGAGGAAGCTGCCGCGAAAAAGGCAGAGATACTTGCGAAAAGGAAGAAGGCCAAGGAAGAGGCAATCGCCAAAATGAAAGCTGAGAAATTGAAAGCAGAAACAGGAAGCTGCTGCAAAGAAGGCTAAGGAAGAGGAAGCCCAGAAAGCAAAATCCGATGATGATAAAAAGAAGGAAGAGAATGTTGCCGAGGCAGCCACGGGGAAGTCTGACCAAACTGCATCAGAGTCCAAGCAAGAAGAATTGATGAAAAAGAGGATGCTGTTAAAGAAAAAGAAGGCAGCACTTGAGGAAGCCCAAAAGAAGATGGAAGCCTCAAAGGCTAAGGTCGGAAAAGAATCGACAGGTGCTGACGGTGCCACCTTGACTACGAAATCACCTAAGAAATCACCCCTGCCTCCAGTTCAGGAAGAGAAGCAGTCTGCTTCCAAGCCTATCGCGTTTGGGGCAAGTACTACACCCGCAAAGCCCTTGGCGTTTGGTGTGCCAAAAGCAACTCCTTTACAATCAGAGCCTGATGGTCCAAAGCCTTCTTTCTTTGGGAGCTCAGCTTCTGCGAAACCAACATTTGGTGGGATTTCAACCTCAAAATCAACTTTTGGTGGAGTTACAACCTCGGCCACTCCATCAATTTTTGGTGGGGGCGCGAAGAAGCCTTCATCGGAAACCAAGCCAGCAGCGGCGGCTGTCGGGGGCGGAAGTTTCCTAAACTTGACCCCTCCTGGTAAGGCTGGTGCGACTCCAGGTAAATTTGTGTTTGGAAAATCTGCAAACATTACGCTTACTGCGCCAACTGGTGCAACTCCAGCTGCAGCTGCCAAGCCCAACCCATTTGCGTCGTCGTTTGGGCAAGGGGCAAAGTCACCTTTCGGTGCTCCGTTTGGAACAAGTCCATTTGGAGGAGGTGATGCAACCAAGAAGAGATCGCTTGACTCAGTATCCGATCAGCCCGATGCCAAGAAACCAAACACCGACAACGATGACGCAGCAAAACGCTCTTCTACCACTGCGGATGGTGCTGCAAAGGAAGCATGAGTAAACAACCAAGTAAGACTAATTCATATCTAAAATAAATTGTATGTGATAAGAATTGCATTGTTTTCTGTGCATAGTTACAATTTAACAACCTTGGTCCGGCATTTCGTATCCCACCACTCTTGCAATCCTCCGAACTGTTCCGTTGCAATAGTCAGGACATCATTCAAGCTCGCTTCTTCTAACTCAAATGATTCACTGGTACCCTTCTTGACATGCTTAAAAAATGAATTCTTATTTGATTTCTCTCCGTAGTGTTCTTTTAATCGAACCAAGAACTCATTATGTGATCTGTCTCCTCTATAATCTGGACGTTTGTCAGGCAGAGTCAAGTACTCCATATTTGAATCAACAAAGTCGTACAAGAAAGAAGTGTGATGTATAAAACCATCTTTGACTATTGCCTGTGCATTTCCTCCTATTTTGCGTTGACCGAGTACATAATCATTTTCTCTCAGTTGAAACTGTGGTGTATCTGTGGTGTGTATTGTTTGTTGTGTTTCATCATCTTGTGACGGAGGAAGAATTAAAGACTCACCAACGCCGCCACTCAAACCACATGATTTTCCCTTAAAAACAAGCGTTTGTTTGCCTTTGGGTATGTCTAAACTAGAATCTTCCAATTCTCTACCCCAGCTTTGAAATGCCGATCCAAACACTGCGTCAACGCTCCATTGCATAATTTCTCTTGGAAAAGGTTTGACGTGAGGTAACATAGAATTTCGCCCAATAAATGTCGTCCACAACGATGAATGATCCACAACTACCGTTCCACCACCTGAAAATCTTCTCAGGACCAAAACACCATCATCACGTGCTGCATCAATGTTGATCAACTTTTCTGGCTTTCCCCCAATGCCCAAAATTATGGTGCAACTTTGATTTACTCCCCCAGTATGGTGACCATACTCATCAACGAGTTGACTCGTAGCAAGCTTTCTCTGCGTATTCCAGTCATAGGGTGGCAGAGCAAAGTCTAGTATTTTATTTTGAGTAGGCTCATGCATTCCTATAATGCCCCAGCATCGTCCAAGAGGATCATGGCGCAAGAGAAGTTCTTCTATGGCAAGACGCTCGGCTGCCGAGAGTCCTGTGCCTCTAAGATCTAGCCATGAAAGCTTTGGTAGATCTTGTGCAGCGTGTTGGGTGCTGCTATAATGCCGAGCCACTATGCTATGCTGGACGATTCGTCGGCCGACTCTCGATGCAAACCCCATCTTTATCAACACTGCATAATATGGTTTGCAGGCTACCAGGCACCTACATAAGTTCTAACTCCCGTCCAGGGATGATTGGCGCAATAAATTTCTACACAGAAGCCTCCGAAGGAATTAGTAGTCGAAATCTCACCAAGCGCATTTGCATTTTGCCGACCACATCTAAATAATGAGAGGAGCTAAGTCGTTCGGTCGGTCGGTCGGTCGTTCCGTCCGGGCCCTTTGGCGTGTCCTTTGGCCTTCACGGGCATTTTCGATTCGATCGACTCTTTCTTTGATCTTGATTTACCCCTTGCCCCCCCCCCGTTTTTAGAGTTTTCGATTGACTCTTTCTTTGATTGGCTTAGATTTGATTGTTCAGGGGGGTACACCCCCCCTTCCCCCCCCGTGTTTAGAATTTTCGATTGACTCTTTCTTTGATTGGCTTAGATTTGATTGTTCAGGGGGGGACACCCCCCCTTGCCCCCCGTCTTTAGAATTTTCGATTGACTCTTTCTTTGATTGGCTTAGATTTGATTGTTCAGGGGGGGACACCCCCCCTTGCCCCCCGTCTTTAGAATTTTCGATTGACTCTTTCTTTGATTGGCTTAGATTTGATTGTTCAGGGGGGGGGGTTCGTTCGGTCGGTCGGTCGGTCGTTCCGTCCGGGCCCTTTGGCGTGTCCTTTGGCCTTCACGGGCATTTTCGATTCGATCGACTCTTTCTTTGATCTTGATTTACCCCTTGCCCCCCCCCCCGTTTTTAGAGTTTTCGATTGACTCTTTCTTTGATTGGCTTAGATTTGATTGTTCAGGGGGGTACACCCCCCCTTCCCCCCCCGTGTTTAGAATTTTCGATTGACTCTTTCTTTGATTGGCTTAGATTTGATTGTTCAGGGGGGGACACCCCCCCTTTACCCCCGTCTTTAGAATTTTCGATTGACTCTTTCTTTGATTGGCTTAGATTTGATTGTTCAGGGGGGGACACCCCCCCTTGCCCCCCCCCGTTTTTAGAATTTTCGATTGACTCTTTGTTTGATTGGCTTAGATTTGACGAGATGCATGGAATAGGAAAGATCTAAATAAGGACGGGCGATTATGCAAGGGTATTTGGGAGAACGGAAAGATCGTATATGAAGGAGAGTTGAACGAAAATGGGAAGCCACACGGAAGAGGCAAATGGACCTAGATTCGGTGAATGGAAGAGAG
Organism: Skeletonema tropicum; assembly: GCA_037178625.1. Taxonomy (NCBI): domain Eukaryota; phylum Bacillariophyta; class Thalassiosirophyceae; order Thalassiosirales; family Thalassiosiraceae; genus Skeletonema; species Skeletonema tropicum. Next base: position 953,372 of record CM074138.1, read on the forward strand.
GAAAGAAGTGTGGTCAGTTTGAAAACATTTATATTGTCAGGGTCGAGGTCAGCGAGCAAGTCTACTACGAGAACGATGAAGTCAAATCGGACTCAAACGTGAAGCGTGAAGCACTGGATGCAGACACCGATAATGAAGATGCCCCACCGAGCAAGCGCCGTAACATTTGCGTTACTAGGTAAGAAGATGAGGCAGAAAGGAAGAATGTGTTTTAAGTAATTCGGATTCATATGTGGATTCACAGAAAGAGAAAGTGAAGAATTATAAATCCCAAAAAAGGGCGCTCACCAATCATTGATTGGCAGTCTTTATTTATTTTAGTTTTTTAATATTAGGCACGCTCTCCCCTTATACGCTGGCTGCAATGTACAACCTTTATTACATACATAATTATTAAAGTGTTACATAACGTACTATTTGAATACTGCTATGTATATAAGTAGACACAATCAATATCGTAGTAGATAGCCGGTGCCTCCTCTCTTATTTAGAAAACCCGCGCAGCGGCTAGACGAGCGTCAGCGAGGCTAGTACTACATACACGACATACTTATCGCCGCAGCTCTAAGTAGCATACTTGCTCTCTCTCTAGGCTCTCTAGAGATCTATATAGATTACAGAGGTAACACCATGGACATAACGGAGAAGGCAAAGGAGGCGAATGCAGTACTTTCTGTGCACGCAAGCCATTTATATCGGATGGTTGATTTCATCAATACAACACAAGACGTGAAACTGTGCGTCTACCAAAAAGCCACAGTGAGCAAAACCAATTCTCTGATATATCTCGACGCAAGCAATCCACGAGAGTTCATCGAGAATATGATTGATACGCACAACTTTGTCCTGCAGGCGTTGAACAAGGTGTATATACTGAAAAATGATCGGGTAGTTACAAGAGGTGTTCCTGCTTCGGCAAAGCCAGTTGACGCAGTAGAAAATGAGCATTGCATTAGCCATCACGTGCTCAAAATGATGAAGCAGCTGCGAACTAACAACCATAGCATCCCAGTGAAGGTAAAGCTGGAAGTCTTCCCAGCAAGAATCCAGCGACGATTGGTCAATAAGGTATGCTCTTTATTGAACCTCAACTCAATATCTGAAAATGAATTAGACATCTCACCTACGGACGGAACCCACACGATAAGCATCATTCAACTCGATGATGGAAAGAATGTTGGAGGCAAGAAGAGGAAAAGGGATGATGGTGATGATGAAAAGACATTTCTAATTGGTTCGTCGTCTTGTAAAGATGTAACCAGTCCAATATATCCAAGTCAGTCTAATGACATTTGCAGAGCGTTCAACAAGTTGGAAGAGGCATTTGATCGGTATTGTCAGAACGCGAAATCATTGCCGTCATTGGACGAAATTATACAGACAGCAAAGCAACAGCATGGAGCACCTTGTATTGGAGTTGACTGTGGTTCGGCGCCAGGTTAGTATTCGCAATAGTTCACGTACTATCTTTGCTCTCACAACTAAGTGCTCATGTTGTGTTCTTTGATACTTTCTGCTGCATAAACACACATAGGTGGCTGGACGAAGTATCTCCTTGAGAAAACTCATTGCGACGAAGTGTACGCAATTGATCCAGGAAAAATGGATACATCTGTGACGTCGTCGTCCAATGCACATCACTTGCAAATGACAGCACAAAATGCTACACCTCACTTACGAGACATCTTAACGAAACGAAAGGCAAGAGTTTCCATTTGGGTGAGTGACATGTGCGTCCAAGATGTTGAAAAGCAAGTAGATATATTTCTACTTGCTGTCAAAGATCAAGTGATTGGATCAGGCGCAGGTTTCGTCCTGACAATAAAGTGCAATGTTGGTCATGCAAAAGAGAGATTTGATGAAATGGCAAATGCAGAGGCAGATCGTCTGATAGAGCAAGTTGATGTGACTGGTGTAGAGATTTTACATCTTTTTTCAAACAGAATAGGAGAGAGGACAATAATAGGTTGCGTAAAATGAACAAGAAATATTGGTTTATACTTCTATAAAGCACAAATACTGATACAGTCTTACATATTGCCTTTCAACAGATTCATCTCCCACCAATCGACTTAAACTTCTCTTAAGCTATGAGAGGCTGATCCATGGCTTTGTCGTCGTCTTCTTGTGCCACCTTGTTTTCATTGTTGTAGTGACACCTACAAGCAATGAAACAAACGATAACAGCAACCACGGCAACTCCGATACTTACCCACATATACAAAGGTCCTCCACTTCCACCCATATCTTGAACGACACCAATGAATTGATCTGGTTCTTCACTAGCAATGGCGCCAACATCATGAAGCACTTGTGTATCAAAGTCAGCACCACGGAGCGACATTGATTCTGTTGGTGGAAACACAACTGAGCAAGAAGTGGCACCTGCCCAGCATTTTTGGTCTGATGGACATTCCGCGTCGGTGCCACCGTAGCAAGATTGATTACATTGAGCGTTGGCAACACCCCATGAAGATCCACAGTAGTTGTGGTTTCCAGGTTTTGGTGATGAAGAAACTTCTGGACAATTATCAACACTGGCGTAGCAACGTTGGCCTGCTGGACATTCTCCGTCGGTGCCTCCATAACAAGATCGACCACATTGAGTAGCAACCGTCCATGACGCACCACAATAATTGTGGTTGGAAGAAGTTGCGCAAGGGCCATTTTGGCAGCCTTCTCCACAGTAAGCATCTGTTGTTCCACAGTATCCGGATGAGGAACAGCAATAGCCGGCATATCCGCCGTCAGCACAAGTTTGATCGTCAAAGCCGCTGCCGCACCTCCAACCTTGCGCCGAGACGGCAGCAAAGTTAGAAAGGAGGAGGAAGAAGATAATTGAGTGCTTCATCGTGAACATTTTTTTATGAGGTACCCTGTACAATAAGTACTATCGTGATCACAAGTAGTATTCTATCTTTCTTCACAGGTAGACTTGGCCCGCACGAAATCGGATCTCGTCACACCTGTCTTTCTCCTTGTCTTTCTTCCGGCTTCTCGCATCGCTCTGGTCGTTAGGGACAGACAGAAGGGATGCAATATCGTAGAATATCGTGTAGAACAATCCTATAGCTGTTCATCTTTTTTATTGCTACCATGTCGGTCCGTACCAGCAGTAGTCATTTAAAAGTCAGCATAGTAAATCTGGCCTCTATCAGCCAACCCCTATCGGTCTATACGGCCCCAATATCTCGGCAGTCTGCCAATGGCCTCTATCAGCCAAACCCTATCGGTCTATACGACCCCAATATCTTGGCAGTCTGCCAATGGCCTCTATCAGCCAAACCCTATCGGTCTATACGACCCCAATATCTTGGCAGTCTGCCAATGGCCTCTATCAGCCAAACCCTATCGGTCTATACGACCCCAATATCTTGGCAGTCTGCCAATGGCCTCTATCAGCCAAACCCTATCGGTCTATACGGCCACAATATCTCGGCAGTCTGCCACTGGTATCATCGGTCCATGCGGCCCCAAAAAATCGGCACGATACCTGCCATATCTCGATCAGCCTGGTCAGGCTTTCTTCTCGGCATGATATCTGCCAATTCTCTATCGGTCCGTGTGGCCAGCTATTTCTGACCTTTCGGTCCTTTTTTAATTCGTCGGGGGGACCGCAGCGACCTTAGGGGTTGGTGGCGCCCAGAATAAATATCAAGGGAGATTTTTCGGCTTCTAAAATCACGGTCATATGATTCATCTCGAATATTTCTCACCTCTTATTTTCTCTCAACTCTTCATCGGCTAAATTTTATTTCTTCAGCCATTTCTGCTATCGGAACGGGAGGTTCCCTCACGGCCTCCAGAGACACATTGTCAACCCCTGCCTTCAATAAAGCAGTTCTCCGCCCGTTCGGAGGGACGGATAGGGGGCGCCTCGCCACCATGACTGATTATTCATTGATTTGCTTTGTGGCATCTCCTTGATCACTATGTTATCCGACGGTTCGCTCGAATTAACTCATGGCACCCTCCCCTTTTACGATCCGGAGGGCGACCAGTTCGTGGGAAACTTAAGCACACGGGCTAAAAAGGATCAACCAGCGGTGGCACCTGTCAATATTTGCAACCTCTTCTACGTTGGGATGATGATAGCGAGTTTCCATTGGGTTCGCCGTTCTTGGGGAATAAATTTCCTTGTTTGGCTTCTCATCTCGATGGGGGAAAGATGTACGTTATTGTTGTCGCTAATATCGGTTTTATTACTGGTTGGGGAGCGGAGTTTGTCGTCACGGGGAAGTTGTCTGATGATGTTACTGAGTTTCTGCCAACATCGGCCTAAATGGCCCCAATATCTCGGCATCTATATGTCAACATCGGCCTAAACGGCCCCAGTATCTCGGCACTATGGCCCCAGTCTCGGCACGTTCTAATGAACAGTCTGCACTCTCTCGGCCTGGTTTGGCCATCAATCTATCTCGACTACCTGCCAAGAGGGCAATATTACGGGTCGTGATATCGATGATTAAGTTGAGGTGTCTTTTTGGATTTTCGACCATAACAATTATCATGGACGGTGTTTTTCGTTGACAAGTGTTTTTTGCGAGGGCGGCCGAGTTGTGGTTATATCGAACGGAATTGGTGGTTTCATTGTTATGGTTTGTTACCCCCTCTGGAAAAAATTGGATTGGGATTTGGAGCTCGACCCCTAAAAATCATTCATCTGAAAATCAATCGTCAAAAACATCTATCATCTGAAATAAATCAGTGGCCTTATGGCAATACATATCACGGTCGCACGACCAATCGTCCATCGAGTTAATTCTCAGCAATTCATTCGCTCTGCTCAATTTAGTTGACTGGCCTGACGTGGGCTAGTCTTCTATCGTTCTCCCTCTGTGGGACTTTTCTCCGCCCCCTCGGGGGATTTTACTCTATCCATCCTCTTCGGTCTTTTATCTGGTTCTCGATTCATTGCTCGGCAATTAATTCGACATGATTTTAGTGTCTCTATGGGCAATTCTTCTATCTATCCCTCTTCGGACTTCACTCAATGCGGGGCAAGTCATCTATCTGCACCTCTGGAAACATGACCTTATCATCAGGGCATCATTCCTTTGGCTCTCTTCAGCACTTATCCGCACGCTGGAACGGACCAGAGGCCTGGCACTTTTACTTTATCCCATGACTCCCTGGGAGTTATATCTCGCTCTTTGACGGGCCTATCTATTTCTCGGTTGTTCAGCGCTCAGCGTCTCCTCTAGATCTTCAATCCACTCTCATCGAATTCAGACTCTTTATCCTCCCCTCCCGGGGTGGTCTCTCTTTCTCTTGCGATTATCCATACCACAATCGGCCCATGGTGAGGTGCCATTTGCCGCAAACTTCGCAGTAAAATCTTCCTTCCAGACGGCGACGATATTTTACTCTCCCTCATCATCTTCACTCTCATACATTTTCGGGTGTGTGAGGCGTTGAACCAGGGCGTCCCTGCTGGGATCTCTCTCTGAGTCTGTGGTCGTATGTACCTTGCTAGGGCTAGGGCACCTCGGTCTCTCTCAGGATCCCTCTGCTTCTCACCTTCTGGGCCTCTAACCATATCCCAGTTCAGGGATTGGCTGAACTTTCTGTCGTCTTGTACGACCTCTTTATATCACCTGGTCTCTTTATCAACCACAGACGATAGTCTCGATAATTCCCTCTTGGCTAATGTCAATCTAGGGTTGGGACAGTTCATTGAATTCTTCTGCGGTCAAGTGCTCGTTCAGCACGGCAATCTTGGCTGGGGTGACCCTGTACTTGTATAGCCTCTTGGCCCACCACAGCTTCCGCTTGCACCTGCATATGGGAGTGGAACCGATGATATCGGGGTAAGCGACAGCTGTACCTTGGGCGCATCATTGGCGCTTGCGGATTAAATACAACCCCCGATTGTAGGAAGGATATCTTCATCTCGGCGCCTTTATCGGCACCATCCGACATTGCACACGCAATACTTATTCTCGCATCATTCAGCCAGCAAGCTATGTTTACGTCTACATTTGATCGGGTTCCATGATGGCTTTGTTTTTCTCGCATCATTCGGCATTTATTGTCTACTCGCAACTCGATTGCATGGGAAGGAAACTTCTCCCTCTCTTCATCTCGTTCTTCATCGGACCTATCAACTTATTCGCTGTACAATTCACATTGGGTGGAGTACAGTATCGCACTCTCTGCTTCGCTTCGCTCCTGCCTTTCTGGTGGTGGGCTCTTGCCACAATTGTCTCTATTCTTCAATCCCTATCTCGCTCGTTGTCTCGCGTTCCGGCCTTGACATTTGTATTCTCTTCGGAGACTTTCCTCTTCCCTCTGCGTACAGCTCTCTCGCGGCTCTACCGCCTCCTGGCGCATTCAACACAATCCGCTGGATCCTCTCTGCTCGACTTGACCAACTCCAAGTCATTCCCCTAATCAATAGTACTGGGTCATCCGTGCTTGTGATGTTTCTCCGCTATAATTGTCCCGACACTCTCTTGTCATCACAATTCCTCACACCTCTCTCGACTGTCGACTCCAAGTGTTTCAATGTAGTCGTCATTCCCACTCTTAACGCCCTCCACATACTGTGATCGCAGGTGGATCGATTCTCAATCACACATCCCCCTGTTTGTACGAGCCACAACAGCTCCCTTCTTTTTTCGCTCACATTCTCAGTCCCAACTGCCAATCGTTGAAACCGGTTTGGCGTTGTTCGGCATGTCAAACGTACATATTTCTCTTCCACTTTGACCACTCGATCGCACACAGCGCACGTGTTATCTCTCATCATTTATATTTGTCTCTCCTCCGACGAGTGGGGGCCTTTAGCTACACTATATTCTCTCAGCATTGGGTTCAAATTGGTTGCACTTTTCTGTTCTGGTGTCTCTCCTGCGAATTGGAAGAACTAGTTCAAGGGTTGTTTCAAGATACAACTCTTCGCGACTAGCATCGTAAATATTTGGACCCTTTTCGGTGGGATGTCTCTTTAGAGTCGTCACACACCACGCGATTCGTCCCGAGTCAGGAATTCCGGTCGGTACTCCACATGGCTGTTCGTATATAGATATAGGTGTACTGTTGGATCCGCATTGAACAGGCCATTGCAGCGTCTATTGAGTTTATGTTCATCCCGTGAGGAAAATCTGACCTTTCTCGACACAGTCTCTTGGGATAAGGTGATACGTTTGATGATTTGATGAGGCCTCTTTATCAGCCGAGGAAGCCCTACTATTGGAATCACACAGCCAAAGAATGGATAGTGGTTTCGGAACCCGCGCAGCTCTTCGGTCATCATCCATCTTCCCCTAGTAGTCTTGATCCAACCTTTCTGGCATGGAGCGACGAAATTTGGGTGTGTTTTCTATCATAATCATCCGGATCCGGATCTCATCCGCATCAATGTTTTAGAGTTTTCAGCCAGGTCAAGAGCGTCTCTCCGTCATTACAGAGACATTATCGACAGGGCAACTATTGAAAGGGAAACTCGTCGATCCACTGCGTCTAAACCGCATCGTACTCGAAAATCCAGGATCATTCACTACCTGAAGTTTTGTGAAATGGTCGATGTTAAGGATCCATGCATGGAATCGGCCCCTCTTGAGGCTCGCCATCTCCTCCTTGCATGTTATACCGTCCATCTTATCCAAGGCAATACCATCAAGTCTATTCGCATCAAGCACGCTACCCTTCGCGGATATCTCTCTGCTGCGATCGGTCTTCACAGTAATAGAAATCTACCTGACCCAACGGACCCAATCTTCGTGAAGGAGGACTTGGTCACTCCTCTTCTGCAAGCTGTCAAGTCATACGAATCTGTCAAGAATCGGAAAGAGACGATTTACGACTCTATGCTAGCCAATATGTTGAAGTTAGTCCGTCTCCAGCAACCTCATTCGTTAGAGTCCTCTATACTGGATTGGATTTTGCTTGGCCGCTTCACGGGGGCACGTCGCAGTGAGTGGTGTCAGGACGGTCCAGGCATCGAAATGACCGAACCCACAATTGCTCAGGACACACCTCAACCAAAGGCATTTATAGGGGAGGATTTTCGATTCTTTGATAAGTCTGGCCATCGCATTTATAATTTGACTCCGGCTCACGTTACTGTGGTGGACGGAGTCAAGATTTGTTGGCGTTTTCAAACGAACAAGGACAATGGCCAAGTTATTCCTTACAAACGAGATTATGAACGTCCTTCAGTTTGTCCGGTTCTAGCAGCATTTCGTATTGCGCTTCGAGCGTCTGCTCTCAACGTCTCTGCTTCTATCCCATTAGCAGTGTACGCAGACCCTTCCTCTCCTACGGGTTATGCCCTTATCAGGGCTTCACAAGTGGCGAAATTCATTCGGGGTTCCGCTCAAACAACCTTCAACCTTAGTCCTACCGACAAATCTCTCCTTAACTGGACGTGTCATTCTATTCGTGTCACGGCAGCGAATATTCTTCACAGGGCCAATATGTCCGATTCCTACATCCAAACCCGCCTTCGCTGGAAAAGCAACACATTCCTGATGTATCTCCGCAATTCATTCTACTCGGCAGATCAACATACTGCTGCAATGCAGATATCTAATATCAATCTCCCTCCTCTGCCTACTACGGACGGCAAACGCTATCGAGATCCCGAACCTCATGAGCTGGCTTATACCAAACACTCTGCTCTAACCCGAGCGGAATGAGGTGCGCTTCTTTTTTTACACCATGTTCCTCTGTGTGGTCATTTCACGCCTATTCCCTACGTTCATTCGTCGTCTTTGTGTTGACACGAAGTATTCGACATTCTTCACACCTCGTGTCATCACATCTCTCATGGTGGCTGACACTGCCGAATTTACTTCGGCTTTCGAGGCTGGGTCCAAACTTAGAGTAGTTTGTACCTGATTACTAGAGACATCTTTGCATACACATAACGTAGTCTGCAATAAGCAGCTCTAGTACCTCTTTTTCTAGCGTGACAGACCACACAGGAGGACCAAGGCGCGACGCCGGTTTTCCGCAGGAAAATCACAGGTAGACTTGGCCCGCACGAAATCGGATCTCGTCACACCTGTCTTTCTCCTTGTCTTTCTTCCGGCTTCTCGCATCGCTCTGGTCGTTAGGGACAGACAGAAGGGATGTTGAGAGAGAGAGAACAGCCATGGACATTGTTCATCAAGCACCAATATCGTGTAGAACAATCCTATAGCTGTTTCTAGTACCTCTTTTTCTAGCGTGACAGACCACACAGGAGGACCAAGGCGCGACGCCGGTTTTCCGCAGGAAAAACTTATTCAGTTGCAGTTTATGACATAAAGGACAGAAAGTGCGGGTATCTAAATATCTTCCATTTTAGGAATAACAATTTTGGAACTGAAGCGAAGAAGACTGAAGCAAGATTAGATAAGAAAGAGTAAAATCCTCCTCTAGAGAGAGAAGTATTAAAAGAACTAAAAGGAATTCCAAAGAAGGAAGTAGAACACTAATTATGACCGGTTTTAAATAGTTTACAAACCATCGTCATCCGAAGTACAACTACATCGGTTTACACACAGTATTTTCTCTCGCTCTCTGTCTAAGTACCTATGCTACAGAAATTGCCCGCCCTAGGATATGCCCGTCCACAGTATTTGCCCGCTCAGAAATCCGGACACAAGAATCCCGGACACTAACAAATGCTGTTTCGGTGATTGCCCGGCCCGTCCACGATATTTGCCCGCCCCCACCAGCTGACACTCCCGCGGGCAATTTCTGTGGACACACCCTAACACTTGCGCTGTCTCTAGAGTGATTATGATCTTGTACGACGTTACCTGCTACAGGGGTCAAAAAAGGTGTCTAACACCTCTTCGATACGTACACAAAATTGTAGGAATTGGTACACACCCAAAAAATGCTTCCCGCATTTTGTGGAGGAGAGACAATAAGCCCTGCAAAGTTTTTCTACGTACACGTAGTACAATTCCTACAGTAGCTACTCCTACCAAATTCGGGCGGGAACATGACTTTTTCACTGTCACATCAGAAAATGCTAGCTGTTCGCTCAATATCGTTAGACACTTTTTCTGTAATTCACGTTTTTTGACCCCTGTAGCCTGATACATATTCTCATAAGTATAATATAACAGAAATTATTATATTATACTTATGAGAATATGTATCAGGTTTTTGACCCCTGTAGCCTGATACATATTCTCATAAGTATAGCTTTGAGAGGCTTTCGAAGATGATAATAAGTAGAGGATCTGTCGTAACCACAGCGAGTGCACAACAAATGATCGGTCGCATCGTCGCTAACACTGACAAGGTCTTCATTCTACAAGATCGAGTTCTATTGTATTATGTTTCACTACTCATTGTTTTTCTTTGGTTTCGATCGAAGGTGGCGAGGCGAAAGCTAATATCTCCAATTCCTGGCATTGAGATGGTGCCGGGGGGACACTGGCTCTTCGGTCACATCAAACATTTGACTGGGCCCATAATAGTTGATCGTGAAGACTATTTTGATCACCTCTTCGTCGATTATGCCAATGAAGAAGGTCTATCGTGTGCATACTACTTCCGTGAGTTCATTTTGCGTGATTTTCCTTCTATTTACATACTACACTTTTTCATCAGTCTAATCATATTTTCAACTTTGCTCTCTTCTCAATTATCTAAATTTCTAGATCCAACAATCAGTGTTCTCTCTGCAAAGCACGCAAGAACGATATTGCGTTCAAGCTCCATTAGAGGCTCGGTGAAGATGATAAAGAGGCATGTTCATCGAACGCTGGGACAGAAAAGCCTAGTATTTTCATCTGGTGGACCTGAATGGAAAAGACAGCGGGGTTTAGTGCAGTATGCGATGAATGCGGATGCCATTATGGAGCACAACTCAATTATATTTGAGGTGGCAAATGCGATGGTAAAAGTCTTGACGACTTTATGCAAGGTACAATCCGATAGCGTAATTGAAGTCGATTGCGCACATGTTGCTCAGTGCTTTACTATGGAGACGTTTGGAAAAATAGCACTGGGTCATGACTTCCACTGTTTTAGTAACTCTGGGGTGAAGAGGTCTAAAGAGGCAGAAGCATTTGCATTTCTTACCAATGACATTCCAAAGCGTGGTAGACCACGTGCTGCTTTGAACCCGCTGTTACAGATATATTGCTTACCAACAGCATATAATCGGAGATACAAAAAGGAGTTTGACGTTGTAGAAAGTTTGCTCAGGTCTGTAATTCGAAGTGCAAAAGATGAAGTTGCTGCTACTTCAAAAAGGGGTAGCTCTAAAAGCAGCGACAACAAGTACGGGTCAAGCAAAAAGGCTCGCGATAACCTTCTGACGCACTTCATTCGGACAAGCGTAGATAATTCAGACGACACATTGATAGATATGATGAAAACAATCTTATTTGCTGGCTACGAGACCACAGCAATAACAATCACTTTTGTACTGTACAACCTAACGAAATACCCTGAATTCCAAGAGAACTGTTACGAGGAAGCCCGGCGTATCATGCAAAATGACAACATCACAATCAGTGATCTTAGATATACACGAGCAGTGCTTATGGAGTCTATGCGATTGAACCCAACAGTTATATGGACTTCGAGACGCTTGACGAAGACACTAAATCTTGATGGGTTTACCATACCAAAAGGATTTCGCATGGTAGTACCGCTTAAGAAATTACTTGTGGACGACAGGAACTTCGAGAGAGCGAAAGAGTTCATTCCTACGCGATGGGTTAAATGGTGTGCAGAAAAGAACGAGTGGGTCGAGCGTGATCATAGGCAGGAATCATCAGATCATGGACAGGTTGTATCTGCAGCAGATCCTGCCAATTTCCTCGCCTTCTCTGACGGAGCCCGCGATTGTGTGGGCAAGCGGCTGGCCATGAATGAAATGACAGTCGCATTGGCTAGTTTAATGAAGCAGTTCAGAGTTTCGTATGACGATAATAAACCGGTAGAGTTTCAACGACGGCTCACCAGTTGGTTTCCACATGAGCTCTACATGAAATTTCACCTGCGCGAAGCTAATGCCGAGTAGTCAGAAAGTGCATGTAATTAATGTATTTGATAGGAGTAAATAGTAGAATGACAAAAACGTGCTTGTAAATAATTACATTCTGTCTCCTTCGTCAGGATCTTCGTCAACAATCTCAGGAAAATCATCAAGGCTAAAGTCGTCGTCGTCATCTCCTACCTCAGTGTCATCATTGTGTCCGTGTTGAGATTTTGCTTCAATCTTCAATCTATCTTCAGTACCTTCGTCAATCTCCATTGTATCAGGTGTACTCATAGACATGTCATTTGTTGTGGCAGTCTTGGTCATTTTGGTATGTATCCGTTTGTTATCACTTTCGACGGCAGCCGCTTGCTCGATTGCAACAGCAACATTTAACGACTCCGACTCCCTCTGCACTGCCTTCGTCGTTTTTGTAGCTTCGTCTTTCTTCGTCTTCAAAGCCGAGCTGTCCTCTTTACGTGTCTTCTTTGCTTTGGTTGCTGCTTTAGCAGATGTTTCAGCTTTAGCAGATGTTTCAGCGGAAGCCTTTCGATCCTTTTTTGATGACTTCTTTTCTTTCGACTCTTTTGCTCGAGACAATGATTTCATCTCCGCTTCTTTTTCATTGATAGATTCCATCATAAGAGAAGCTGTCAGATCACTGTTGTTGTCTAGGTTTCTTGAACCTATCCATAATGCTGGTGCTCGAGGTGTCATAAATGCATCAACTACACAAAGTGTGGAAAAGGCGACCGATGCAACTGTAACGTCTGCGTCATTCTTTAGAAGTAATGCTACTTTGCGAACAAGTTCATTTATTGTGCTCCTTCCGCCATCGCCCCATGGCACAGTCATGCAGTTCGTTGCGAATTGCAAGATAGATCGTTTTGCCTCGGCGTAAGCAAAAATGGAGCTACTTCCGCTAGAATAAAGTTTGGTAAGGCATAAACGAAGAATCGAGTCTATTGTACTTCTGACATTGTTGGGTATCAGTCCACCAAACGCAGCAACACAAGATGCTAGCGCAGTGGAGGAAATTTCACTGCAAACAGTACAACCGTGGATGATAATGGGAATGTGAGCAAAATAAAGAAAATAAACACATATCTGAGAATGACCACAACTCACACTAGTTTTGCTCTCTCTCCCAGAGTACCCCATTCATCAAGTCTATCATCTTCCGTTTGAATTTGCTCCAAAAGACACCCTCCCAATAACACAAGTGCCTTCGACATAGACTTGGCCGTGCCAACAGAAGACATGGTGCTGGAACCCAAAGATAGAGCCACATTCAGAAACATTTGAATTGACCTAATTCGCAGAGGAATCGACCCACGCAACCAACCAATTCGTTGTCCTCTAAAATCACCACCACGTTTGCCATCAACAACTGACACCAATGCCATAGAGCACGACGATTGCAAGTTTGCTACAGCCATGCCAACGATACGTCGACCTCGGCTTAAAGCACCAGATCCACCACGACAAGACTCCATGGCCACATCGAATAGTGCATGACCACACAACCGTAGTTCTACCGAAATAGACATTGCCGAATCAGGTGAAATCAAACCACCCTGTACAGGAGTTGATCTTAGGCGCTGTTTCGTAGATCGGTGTTTCCCCTCTGCGGCAAGAGGAAAGGAGAGTAACAACTCAGATACATCCAACAGGGAATCAAATGGAAGAAGAAGTGCCGATGATGAGAAGATGTTGGCTCGATGGATAGGATACCCTTCCATCTTGATGAGTGATGTAATGTAACTTGTCAAGCACTCGATGCGAATTTGTAATGCTCTTCCACGGTAGCCATCAGTTGGATCACCACCGCCTAAATCAAGACCCTCAACCTGAAACCCAGTCACGATAGACAACCATTGCTCGTGTTCTTTCCACACCGTTGGATGTTTTGACGCCTCGTCCTTAATGGAAGAGCTGTCTACAGTTGGCATGGGAAAGAACCCATTAATTGTCCAACGAAGTAGGAAGATTCCATCGCGGATACTTTGAGCCCAGACTTTGGATGGAGGACTCCCATCGGATGATCCAGACAGAGGGAACGAAGCTAGCAAACTAGTTGCCGACTTTTGAATTGCGTGAATTACTGCAGTATCCGTAGTTAAAGAATGCAAGTTGTTCAAAACAAGCCATACTGCATCCTTCAACCCATGGATAACCTTTTCTGTACGATACAATCTCATTTCCAACAGGGTGATGACCGATGCTGCCGCTCGAAAACTTTCCATCATTACTTCCATACTGTCTTCCTTAGTATTGCTTTGATAGTAGAGTGAAAGAATGTTATCACGCAAGGCATCCAACAATGAGGAACCAAAGCTTCCAATCATATCACCTTCCACAAAGGCACATTGAGAATCAATCGATAGAGATGGGACCAATCCATCTTTGGCATGATCACAAATGGAAGCAATGATACTCAATGCAGCCTGGATGAGACTGTTGGAATGTTTCAATGCTTGTGACATTTCATCTTTCTCATCATCGTTGTCATTAGTTTGCATCTGTACATCATTCTTCTTCCTCCTGCCAACAGTCACACCCAATATCCTACATATCACTGTAACTATCAACCCTTCATCTAGATTACTTTTGTCGCCTCCTCCTCCTCCTCCTCCAGATATAGCCGAGAATGGAGTACTGGAATGAGAATCGAGATATATTCCATAGGATGTAGCTGATAGTCCTCCTGTACTTGCACCACTGGAGTTGTTGTTGTTGCTATTGTTGTTGCCTCCACCACCACCACCACCCTTTCGTTTGCGCTTGTTGGAAGACGAAGATTTCACTCCCTTTTCATTCTCACCCACAACATCAGCAGCAGCTGTCACAGCCGAAGAAGAAGATGACGAAGATCGTTCCGAAGCACACTTGTAAAATGACTGAGCCCTCTCTGAATCATTTTGGAATAGACCACCACGTCGACGTATGGATACATCAAGTGATTGCAAGTGTTGCAATAGTTCCTGTTCGGTATGTTCAATAATTTCTTCTTCTGTAGAGTTGTTGTTGTCGTCAGTATTTGATGATGCTCGAATAAGTTTGTCACGTGAACGAAGTAGATCGAGGAGGGATCGACCTGTGATGGTTTGGTGGTTGTTACCTTCTGATTTGGAGGGTGGTAGTGGTGCTATTGCTGTTGAGGGTGTCATGGTCATAATAATATGGTGATGGTGATGTTACTTTTGTCTAAAAAATGTTCTAGAGAAAAAATTTTGATGGACCTGAGAGTTGCTGCCTTCTATCTCACCAAAATGGCCTCATTAGTATTCATTATTGTCTACAAATCGTCCACAAAAGTATCCAAATGTCAACCTTCATAACCTCTTGGCCAAGCAAAAAGCAAAACAGGCAACAAGCAACCTCGAGCTCCTCATCAGCATACCATATATTATGTGCTCACATCATAAGTAGGCATATTGGGTGCGGTCTTCTATCGTTTGGCAATAGGAGTATTTCGCATTACAGCAAGAAGAATCTATAACATAACATCAATCATAGGCATAGCGCCTCTCTTTCAGTCTCTGACGCTCATCGTGCCATTCTAGAGAGGCATAGCTATTATCTATATCAGCAACCATATAACATTAAAAAAATGGGAAGCAAACGACGCAACAACGGAGGTAGCAGCAGCAGCAGCCACAGAAGCAACCACAATAAACGAAATAACAACAACGATCACAAGCAACAATCACACAACAACAAAAACGACCAACAACAATCTTCATCATCATCATCCGACAACACCTCCACCGACGATCAAGACTTCTGCCAACGTTTCTTCGGCGATCCCCTCTTCTCCAACCTCAACGTTTCCCTCCTATTCGTCTTTGCGACGATCCTCCCCATGTTGGCATGGATACCCCACTTCCTCTCGGAATATACTCGATTACGACAAATTCAACAATTGGAGGGGGAACGTCAATTACGTATGCAGCGGGCTAGGATGGAGGTGGAGCATCAGCAGCGGAGGAGGAAGATGGAGCATGAGAATGCCATTTTGTCACAACAGCAGCAGCAGCAGCAGCAACAGCAAGGGAATGTTGTTGTGCCGAGTGATCGAGAGGGGGATATACAGATATTACAGGATTCAATGGGGGTAGATCCAATGTTGAATTCCAAGTCGACAATTCATACGACTACATTTGATCCAATGTACGATGGTACTACCAACAACAACAATGGTAATGGGATAATCTTCTCTCGACAAACCGCACAAGAAACCTACCGTCCCACACTCTGTCCCGACGGTCAAACCATCGGATACGACAATTGGTTCACACTACGTGATGCCATATCCGAAGTAAATGCCATTGCCGCGGAAGAATTCCTTCGGTGGAATGAGTACCTTATGATTGCATCGAAGAATATTAGTTCGATGGAACCACCGGTGTATACCCCGCCGGAACCGTTTGTGGTTTGTCCTGGTGTGGTATTGAGTCAGAAGTCGATTTGGGGGAGTGTAGTATTCTCTCCGACGTATTGGGTATCTTGGATGAATTCTATATTGTCATTCTCGGGGATGATGGTAGGACAATCCTCCTCATCGTCGTCATCTTCTTCTTCTTCTTCGACGACATCAAATCACAATAATCATTATGCAGCACGATCCCCCAGATCCAAGAATAAATTGTCTCCCATATTCATCAATGCAGAGGATATCACTATTGAATGCGAAATGTGCACGGTCGATTTACCAGGCACGCACTTTTCGTTTGGCCCACACGCCAAGGGGGTCAAGATTAAGGGATTCACATTCAAGGGGGCAACCACAAGCAGCTTGACATTCCATCATCACGGGGCAGATGTTCATTTAGAAGATTGCTACTGGCTGTACAACTCGGGTGGGATAGTTAGCAACAATCGAGCACCACATGCCAATGTCAATGGAGCAGATGGCTTAATGAGCCCCCCTCCCGGAAGTTTCACGAGTGCTGGTGCCGTTGCCGATTTGAATTCGACGAGTACAGTCGCATTTTATAGGTGTGTGATTGATGATCAGAAGCAAAGTCCGAGGAAGGCGACTGTCGGTGCGGGTGTGGCGAATGTGCCGGGAATGAATCCTCCGGTGGGGCATGGACCGGGGGGTGGGATGAATGGAGGTCAGGCGGTGGCTAGTTCATCTTTTACTATTCGGAATTAAAGTTAACGTTTCCTAAATAATCATCTTGAGCTACTATGTATTAGATGTTGTTTACATCATAACTTCCACCTCCTCAGAGAGGCCAAACAAATTGACATGGGAAGCAGACCTCATACAGTCAGTTTCAATTGCGTTTCGATAATCATCAAGTTTCAATGATTTAGTGCTCGAAGCACCATTGTTGAAGTCGTTGTTGGTTGCATCACTACTTTCCGGTTCAACATCAAAGTAGGTACCCAGTAAAGTCTCCAACCCCTCAGCATCGACAAATCGCTCACACAACTCATGCCTACGATCATGCTTCTCCGTGTATTTGTTCATCGGATGATCCAGCAGGGTAATATTATTCTCCTTTCGAACTTGCTCTTCTTCCAATGCAATGTAAAGGTGAAATCGTAAGTTTCCACTAGAGCCACGTTTGAATCCTCCTCCATGAATAGTATCGGAAGGCATGATCAACATTTTGCCATGAGGGATGAACACAACTGTTCCTGGTATTTGCTCTTCACCACCAGTAGTAGTGGAAGAATCTTTTGCGGATGATGGGTCTTGCCATAGTTGCAGATAAGCACCCTCTTGTGTCAACGGAAAGAAGGCAAGGAACAATTTTTGTCCAAATTGATCAAGAATTGGGTAGTCGTAATCGACATGTGCTGGTTGATAGATTGTGGATTCTGTTCGCATGAAGGAACCTCGATACGTCAAATTGGTATGCTGCAGTGATGCACAGATTGACGATTCAAATGCGTCAATATCCTCTTGGAGCTGCGGATTGTCATCGTGAGAGAAGTCTCCGCCGATGATGCCACTGATATCTTTATCATTGTCTTGCATCTCATAAAAGAGGTTTTCATTGTAATCACCTACCCTGGCTGCAAGCTGTTGTGGTGCTGTGTTGCGTAAGCCCTCGAGGAGGCTAGATCCAACGTCGACGAGATGACCTTTGTATGCGCTGAGGAGGGTTTGTACTTTTGGACAAGATGTTGAGTTTAGTTCAATGATCATGTCGGGACGATGACCCTGATTGAGTGTATCATTTTCGTAGATGTGCTTCTTTGTGGTGCTTGCGTGAATACTGGAAGAGAGGCAATCAATGGACTCAGACGAGTGCGTATTGTTGTTAAGAACCATATTGTTTTGGGCTATATATGCTGCGTTGAGAAGAGGAAAGGAATGGCATATTACGTAAGAAGTGAGCAGAAGATCTCAGCTCACAAGATACGCTTCGCATATGAGCGCAAAGTAATATCCACACTATCTACCGCAGCTAACCTAGTCTACGCACCTTGTATTAAGTAAGAGAAGTAGCAATGACACCTTGTGTTGGACTAGGTTGGACTGTGATAGGCAGATAGGGAATCTTTGGGACCAAAGTAGTATCTTTGGGCACATCATCGTCATCGTTGAGTTGACACCTTTCTGAAATCAAAATTCCTTCCACCACTCGCCATTTTATCGAATTTTATTTTAGTGCCAAAGAACAATCATGGCGAGGTGGATAGCTTTGTGGTTTGCGTGCTCAGGTGATTTGCTTGGCTTCGGCTGTCAGTGAATCCTCATTGTTACCGACATGATGCATACCGTAAATAATCTCAGTCCGAGCGTTACATTAAAGAAGGATTTTTTGCCTCTTGCATGCTTTGTGCTAAGCGAACAAATGCAGCTATGAACATTCATGAACAACAGCGCAAGCAGCAAGATGGGGAGTCACATTCGAGGCGATGAGGACATATTTGCCTTGCTCGAGGAAATGGGCGGTGGTGGAGAAGTAGCATCGTCTCCTACGACGGACTAAAATGCACTCGTCGGCAGCTTGTGAATACATTCCCCATGCCTCGCACTCTCAAGCAAGCATTTCAATTGAGCACGCGACATTAGGCATGGGAGGACAAAGATGCAGAAGAATGTTTCGTAATAACTTTGTGCCGAGCATTGCTGCTGCGGCTGCGGCGGCAGCCACATCAAAAGCATCTACGAAGATCACAAAAGCACCCCAAATGCTCAAAGGAACAGTGTATTCGGTCGGATCTTCAGCCAGTTTGGAGGCAAATGCCGGCGCACTATTATACTGAGGGGCACTCAACACTGTCGACTTCAACGAGGAACTAATGGAAAGGATGGTGATGGAAAAGGGAGCTATCGTATTGCATCTTTTGACATCAGCGTATTCTTTTTGCAAAACGCTGCAGCCAAGAAGAAGTGGCCATTGGGTGATGAAGGTCAAGAAGGTTTGGAAAATGCGTTTGCATTAACCGAAGATAATGAAGTACAGGGAAGAAGTGTCAATGCTAAGAAGTGAAGTCAGAAAAGTGCTCATCGACAAGCCAAGAAGCAAACGACGACTCGACAAAAGAAGGCTATCAAACAACAACAACCCGAGAAAAAGAAACGAAAAAAGATTTCTACTGTCGGAAAGAAGAAAACATTGAACTCGCTGGATTATTCAATGGTGAAGGAGGTGAAGGTGGTAAAGGAAAGAGACAAAAGAAGAGTAGACGTGAAAGTAAGAAGCATCGATAATGATGGACTAAGACTAACTACATCTCACTCCACACAGACTTTCTACCATGCTTATTGTACCGTCACGTTGCCCGTATGAGGCGTATTATCTCTTGCACCTCATTTCTCATTCGTCCAAAGACGGAAATGCAGACAAACAACCATTCCCAGAGGCATCAAATAATGTGCCACCCATACGATAGCGATGGGAGTATCAGTGCGCAGGCGCAGGAGCGGTCATACTCGACTAATCCTGGAGACGACGCAGTCTCTCTGTCAAGTAGCGGGTGGATGTATGGACGGTAGCTGTGCAGCTTGCAAAGCCTGTGCGATGATGTCAAGTTGGACAGGAAGATGTGTTGTTAGAAAGATGACACGAAACGAAGAAATAAGGACATGTCAACAAGAATCTATCGCTATTGACATCAAATTCTTTGGTGGGTATATGATATGGACGGGGGACGTCACACAAGATGCTGACAGGGTTCGAATAACCAAGGTACTCCGGCAGGCTACAGTCCCGGGGTCCTCTTCACCCTCCTAAAGGGATCACTAGATCGCCCGCGCGAGTGCAACTCTCAGCTTTTCTCCCAATCAATCTCCACCTGTACGGAAACTGTGTGCTCTGGAATCCCAAACCAGAGTGCGGTCCGAAGACGTTTAACATGTCCAGGGCCAATTTAGTAATCGCCGGCTTTCCTCGGCGATGGGCCAATTTATATAGCACCGGCTTCCACGGTGCTGAAGTTGTTGCTCGATCTCATCTACTGTTCTTTTTGCCCGATCAGAATCATGTAACATGTAACTCACCTTTAAAGATAAATAGACTGAAGTCGTCAGCGATGGAATCTGCCTCCGAAGGCGGAAGTCAAGCATGGACGCGGCGTCGGTGCGTCTGGATGAATACTTTGGAAGGAGGTAGGAGCACAGCCGGCCGACGAAGGTGAACGGGACGACGTAGTGATTTGCTAGTAGATGATGTTGACGATTTGCAGGATGAAAAATAATGAGCTCGTGAAAGCAGCGTCAAGTAATCTGAAGAGCTTTTTTTCTCTCTGCCACGTGAGAAAGCCATCCATGATTGAATGAGTGGCTGTGAGAGCTCGAGATGCTGACAGTCCGCGCCATGATTGAAATGCATTTCGTCGCGCGCAGCTCGCTGAGAAAAAGTTGTTGGGTGATGCATCGCGCCTTGGATACTATTGATTCCGACGCACGTGAAATAAATGAAAATACTTTTTCTTTTTTACAGGGGCTTTCTACTTCTTCTCCTCCTCCTGCCCGCTGCCCGCTTGGCAGGCCGAGGCTTCACCACGCACGGGAACCCTTCAACCTCTCAACGCCCATCAGCGCTGCCGCTGCTTGCTGCTTGGCTTCGGCTTCGGGCCAACATCAATGAACCCTCATCCGTACCGATGTGAAGGATATCATTCAATAATCTCAGTCCATATAAACTTTACGAATAATTTGCCCATCTGCTCCCTCCCGCACTGAACATGAGCAGCACCGCTACCTTGCTTGAAAGCTTAGTTGACTGGTCCATTCTTGCTGACACCACCACCATCAAATCATGCCGAAAGTCTCTCGAAGATGATGGCGTGATGCTACTACCAAATTTCGTCACGCCCATTGGTATCACCCGACTAAAGGAGGAGATACTATCCTGCCCTCACAACGAAAGCGTTGTGCACTACACACCATATCAAGACCAGGGCGACTATGACAACTATCCGGCATCTCATCCTAGGAATTACAAGTTACATTCGTCGGCTTCGTTTGTGGGAAGAAAGTCATTGGAGACTGCTGCAAAAGGGCAGTGTATATCCATGTACAACGATGAGCGAATAATCGATTTTCTATCGAAGGTAATAGGTCATAAGTTGTATCGATCCAAGGATGAGAATGGTTCAGTGTACTCGTATAGGATTGCATCAAATCACAATCCTCCTTGGCATTTCGATGAGAGTCATTACACAATGATATTATACCTCCAGAGCAGTGAAGGTGGAGGTGAATTTGAGTACGTCCCATGGTGTCGTCCAACTAGAAGTGTAAACGATACAGATGGACATGACATAATAAAGAAGATATTGATTGAGAAAGACAACAACAACAACAACGATGATCTTATACAACAAGTACAACCACAAGATGGGATGCTTCTGTTCTTTGCAGGGGTTCATACATTTCACAGAGCTGCACCGATCCAAGGGGATACTGCAAGAATTGGACTTGTTTTTACGTTTAGTGAGGATGAAGTCTTTCGTAACTCTGGTAAGTAGATGTGTATATTGTTATGACACCCTAATTTGATGATTTATTCGTACGAATACAATGCTCATGTTGTTTTCCTAGATAACGTGAAGTCAAGTAATCAATGGGATCCTGCTGATATCAATCAATTGAACAAATAATGTTTTATTCGGCGAGAGATTGTGCACGGAATGATGATTGCAATACTACGTAGCCCTTTCGTTGAGTTGGTAGACAAGGATAAAGAACAAGCTGGACGAACACGATGACTACCAAGTAATAAGGCTCACTGCTATTGAATTGATGATTGTGTTAGAGATGCACTCAATGTAACGTTCCACAACGAACAAATCAACAGTGAAGAGAAGCACACAAAACCTAGTTAGGCAAACATATTGGCAAGTGCGCAGAGGAAAAAGCCTCTTTAGTTGATTGATTACTATTCATTGGCAGAAACAGATGGAGCTTTATTTAAATTTGCTTGTATCAGTGACGTTGTAAGGAGAGAGAATTAATCATAGCAAACCAGTTTGGTACACTTCAAAGTCAATCAGAAAAATACCAAACTTATACTACAATGTAACAAAAAAACAGGTAAATGCTGGATTGAGAGATTGCTGGATGGAAAGATACTAATAAATCATACCTCATATTAAAAAACCAATATGAGATAGCATTGAGAACCAAGATCTGTCAAACCGTATCTATCATCGTCAATATGCGCATGAGCGGCTTCTAGAGTCCCATCAAACTTAGTGTCATAGTACACACAAGCATATTAGCACTGCTCAGACGGATTGCGTGCGTAGTATTGATGCTGCAGCGTCGTAGCTGATCTGAGAGGTCCAATTTGAGCTGGCCGGCAGCACCACGTTCTACCAAATCGTATCTATCATCGTCAATATGCGCATGAGTCGCTTCTAGGGGCTCATCAAACTTAGTGGTTATAGTACACAAGCATATGAGCACTGCTCAGACGGATTGCGTGAGTAATATTGATATTAATGCTGCAGCTTCGTAGCTGATCTGAGAGGTCCAATTTGAGCTGGCCGGCAGCACCACGTTCTACCAAATCGTATGCTTCGTCGTCAATGTGCTCATGAGTGGCTTCTAGAGTCCCATCAAACTTAGTGGTTATAGTACACAAGCATATTAGCACTGCTCAGATGGATTGCATGCGTAATATTGATATTGATGCTGCAGCTTCGTAGCTGATCTGAGAGGTCCAATTTGAGCTGGCAGGCAGCACCACGTTCTACCAAATCGTATCCTTCGTCGTCAATATGCACATGAGCCGCTACTAGAGTCCCATCAAACTTAGTGGTTATAGTACACAAGCATATTAGCAATGATCAGATGGATTGCGTGCGTAGTATTGATGCTGCAGCTTCGTAGCTGATCTGAGAGGTCCAATTTGAGCTGGCCGGCAGCACCACGTTCTACCAAATCGTATCCTTCGTCGTCAATATGCTCATGCGCGGCTTCTAGAGTCCCATCAAACTTAGTGGTTATAGTACACAAGCATATGAGCACTGCTCAGACGGATTGAGTGTGTAGTATTGATGCTGCAGCTTCGAAGCAGTTGCATAGAGGTCCAATTTGAGCTGGCCGGCAGCACCACGTTCTACCAAATCGTATCCTTCGTCGTCAATATGCAAATGAGCCGCTTCTAGAGTCCCATCAAACTTAGTGGTTATAGTACACAAGCATATTAGCACTGCTCAGATGGATTGCGTGCGTAGTATTGATGCTGCAGCTTCGTAGCTGATCAGAGAGGTCCAATTTGAGCTGGCCGGCAGCACCACGTTCTACCAAATCGTATCCTTCGTCGTCAATATGCACATGAGTCGCTATTAGAGTCCCATCAAACTTAGTGGTTATAGTACACAAGCATATTAGCACTGCTCAGACGGATTGAGTGCGTAGTATTGATGCTGCAGCGTCGTAGCTGATCTGAGAGGTCCAATTTGAGCTGGCCGGCAGCACCACGTTCTACCAAATCGTATCCTTCGTCGTCAATATGCTCATGCGCGGCTTCTAGAGTCCCATCAAACTTAGTGGTTATAGTACACAAGCATATGGGCACTGCTCAGACGGATTGCGCGCGTAGTATTGATGCTGCAGCTTCGTAGCTGATCTGAGAGGTCCAATTTGAGCTGGCCGGCAGCACCACGTTCTACCAAATCGTATCCTTCGTCGTCAATATGCTCATGCGCGGCTTCTAGAGTCCCATCAAACTTAGTGGTTATAGTACACAAGCATATTAGCACTGCTCAGATGGATTGCGTGCGTAGTATTGATGCTTTAGCTTCGTAGCTGATCTGAGAGGTCCAATTTGAGCTGGCCGGCAGCACCACGTTCTACCAAATCGTATCCTTCGTCGTCAATGTGCACATGAGACGCTTCTAGAGTCCCATCAAACTTAGTGGTTATAGTACACAAGCATATTAGCACTGCTCAGACGGATTGCTGCGTAGTATTGATGCTGCAGCTTCGTAGCTGATCTGAGAGGTCCAATTTGAGCTGGCCGGCAGCACCACGTTCTACCAAATCGTATCCTTCGTCGTCAATATGCACATGAGTGGCTTCTAGAGTCCCATCAAACTTAGTGGTTATAGTACACAAGCATATGAGCACTGCTCAGACGGATTGCTGCGTAGTATTGATGCTGCAGCTTCGTAGCTGATCTGAGAGGTCCAATTTGAGCTGGCCGGCAGCACCACGTTCTACTAAATCGTATCCTTCGTCGTCAATGTGCACATGAGCGGCTTCTAGAGTCCCATCAAACTTAGTGGTTATAGTACACAAGCATATTAGCACTGCTCATGGATTGCGTGCGTAGTATTGATGCTGCAGCTTCGTAGCTGATCTGAGAGGTCCAATTTGAGCTGGCCGGCAGCACCACGTTCTACCAAATCGTATCCTTCGTCGTCAATATGCACATGAGCCGCTACTAGAGTCCCATCAAACTTAGTGGTTATAGTACACAAGCATATGAGCACTGCTCAGACGGATTGAGTGCGTAGTATTGATGCTGCAGCTTCGAAGCAGTTGCATAGAGGTCCAATTTGAGCTGGCCGGCAGCACCACGTTCTACCAAATCGTATCCTTCGTCGTCAATATGCAAATGAGCCGCTTCTAGAGTCCCATCAAACTTAGTGGTTATAGTACACAAGCATATTAGCACTGCTCAGATGGATTGCGTGCGTAGTATTGATGCTGCAGCTTCGTAGCTGATCAGAGAGGTCCAATTTGAGCTGGCCGGCAGCACCACGTTCTACCAAATCGTATCCTTCGTCGTCAATATGCACATGAGTCGCTATTAGAGTCCCATCAAACTTAGTGGTTATAGTACACAAGCATATGAGCACTGCTCAGACGGATTGAGTGCGTAGTATTGATGCTGCAGCGTCGTAGCTGATCTGAGAGGTCCAATTTGAGCTGGCCGGCAGCACCACGTTCTACCAAATCGTATCCTTCGTCGTCAATATGCTCATGCGCGGCTTCTAGAGTCCCATCAAACTTAGTGGTTATAGTACACAAGCATATGAGCACTGCTCAGACGGATTGCGCGCGTAGTATTGATGCTGCAGCTTCGTAGCTGATCTGAGAGGTCCAATTTGAGCTGGCCGGCAGCACCACGTTCTACCAAATCGTATCCTTCGTCGTCAATATGCTCATGCGCGGCTTCTAGAGTCCCATCAAACTTAGTGGTTATAGTACACAAGCATATGAGCACTGCTCAGACGGATTGCGCGCGTGTATTGATGCTTTAGCTTCGTAGCTGATCTGAGAGGTCCAATTTGAGCTGGCCGGCAGCACCACGTTCTACCAAATCGTATCCTTCGTCGTCAATATGCACATGAGCCGCTTCTAGAGTCCCATCAAACTTAGTGGTTATAGTACACAAGCATATTAGCACTGCTCAGACGGATTGCTGCGTAGTATTGATGCTGCAGCTTCGTAGCTGATCTGAGAGGTCCAATTTGAGCTGGCCGGCAGCACCACGTTCTACCAAATCGTATCCTTCGTCGTCAATATGCACATGAGTGGCTTCTAGAGTCCCTTCAAACTTAGTGGTTATAGTACACAAGCATATGAGCACTGCTCAGACGGATTGCTGCGTAGTATTGATGCTGCAGCTTCGTAGCTGATCTGAGAGGTCCAATTTGAGCTGGCCGGCAGCACCACGTTCTACCAAATCGTATCCTTCGTCGTCAATGTGCACATGAGCGGCTTCTAGAGTCCCATCAAACTTAGTGGTTATAGTACACAAGCATATTAGCACTGCTCATGGATTGCGTGCGTAGTATTGATGCTGCAGCTTCGTAGCTGATCAGAGAGGTCCAATTTGAGCTGGCCGGCAGCACCACGTTCTACCAAATCGTATCCTTCGTCGTCAATATGCACATGAGTCGCTATTAGAGTCCCATCAAACTTAGTGGTTATAGTACACAAGCATATGAGCACTGCTCAGACGGATTGAGTGCGTAGTATTGATGCTGCAGCGTCGTAGCTGATCTGAGAGGTCCAATTTGAGCTGGCCGGCAGCACCACGTTCTACCAAATCGTATCCTTCGTCGTCAATATGCTCATGCGCGGCTTCTAGAGTCCCATCAAACTTAGTGGTTATAGTACACAAGCATATGGGCACTGCTCAGACGGATTGAGTGCGTAGTATTGATGCTGCAGCGTCGTAGCTGATCTGAGAGGTCCAATTTGAGCTGGCCGGCAGCACCACGTTCTACCAAATCGTATCCTTCGTCGTCAATATGCACATGAGTGGCTTCTAGAGTCCCTTCAAACTTAGTGGTTATAGTACACAAGCATATGAGCACTGCTCAGACGGATTGCGTGCGTAGTATTGATGCTGCAGCTTCGTAGCTGATCAGAGAGGTCCAATTTGAGCTGGCCGGCAGCACTTCATTGCATCAATTCGCGGTTATAGTACACAAGCATGTTAGCACTGCTCAGACGGATTGAGTGCGTAGTATTGATGCTACAGCCTCATAGCTGATCTGAGAGGTCCAATTTGAGCTGGCCGGCAGCACTTCATTGCATCAAATCGTGTCTATTGTCGTCGATCTGCACCATATCCTTCCATTTGAGACGATTGCCTAGTAAATAAGCACACAGTTAGTGTCTTTTATCGTAATGCACTCCTATGAACCTCATTTGAGATTCTTAAGGCTCTAGATTTGGTTGGAAGATTCGTTTGTTCGTGGTACATGCATATTATTCCCTTGATCAAATTGACATAGGAGCGTTCTTAGTAAGAGTATTGGATCAGTTGAATCATGCAAAGTCATTTTCGCTTGTGAGCATATGAGCATGAGGTCTTATTTGCTCCATGGGCTGCATATGATGACAGGCGTGCTGTGTTAGAGGCTCTTTATTTTTTGAAAGATTGAAATTGAGGTCTGCTGATGCTGCTCTCTTTTCGCGTTAAACACCGGATATGTCACAGATGCATTTTATGTTTAGGGCTCTGTTCTAGAGGTATTATATGTACAAATAAATACATAGATATCTTAGACTTGTTCTGTTTCCACATTTGCAATTAGGAATGATAGGACACGACGAAAAATACTTGCATCTACGTTCATCAACTCTTGCAACACAAATTCTTCTCTCTGGACCACTTGTCCACGGTTGACCGAAGGCACGGGCGATGCGTGGGATCTATCCCGATCCCGTTCCCTATCAACCAATTCACGGAGGAGGACGAACTCGCGTATGATCTCCCAGTTGCGAAGAATAGACACGGTACCAAATCGACCCAGTCCTCCATGAGGAGAGAAGGTTCCAACAAATGCGACAACTCGCTTGGTAAGATCAACAGGGATATTAGAAACATCCCTAGGATCAGCGCTTCCACCCATACCTTCAACAGATACTGTGCGCTTGTTTGTACAAAATGTTATCTGGTCGGTAATATCCCCTTGTCGAGTTCGGACTTCGCATAGATACTCGTCGTCATCCAATATCAGTGCTGCTGATTTTCTTGGGGGTCCTCCACTCCAAGTGAAATACCCCCTGTTCCTAGAGTCACAGTGATACATGCGATCCTTTAATCTGCCATTGCGACTGTACGTAGTCTTGATGCCCAAACAGAAGTCATTGTGATATACACTGATTTTGCGAATCTCTGCGTTTCCAAGTGACAAGTATTGATGCAGGTCGTTGAATCTTTGAGGAAATCTACGTCCGTGGTTATCCCCTTCCGCTAATGCAATTAGTGCAAGGAGGTCGGTGGCTTCAGGTGCTGATGCATCGGTTGGTCTAGCGAATGCGTGCTCTGTGCGGTCGAATCGGAGGAACATTCTGTTGCTGGCATTTGTGTTGGACATTGTGATGAATAAGATCAGAATTATAATGTAGTGTTGGTGAAAGAGGGAAGATTGTGATCTTTTGAAGAAGTCGTGGTCGTGGGTGGGTCGTGGAGTCTGATCTGTAAATGCCGCAGATCTGGAACTGGGGCAACACTAGGAAGAAGTCAAAGTCTAAATGAAAATACAGTATAAATAATGGAAGATGCAATGCTGATCTGAGAAATTATTTTTCAAATACTACAAATTTTCATCATAAGGTTGCACTTTTCCGCAATTTGTTGATTTTTGTCCCGTCATCCTCTCCTCCTACATAAACTCGAACTTCGAACCTCGAACCACGAACAAAGAACAATGCAACATGGAACACTAAGCTCAAGCGAGAAGATGAAAACAGATGTTGCCAGAGACACCAGAGGTAGGATCGTAAGAGCTTATGCAAGGCAAGTGAAAGTGTCTCCTCTTGCATATATTAGTCGATGCTGCAACACAAAGTAAATGGCGGCGGCAAAATGACCATTGCATCTTGTTTTTATGATGACGAGAACGACACAACTTCTAGCAAGGCGGTCACGGCATTCACAGATGATGATAAGCTCCTTATCTGGGAACAACTTATACTTGGAGAAGGTGGCGACAGATATAAACCAGCGGTTCAATCATTCGTGAAAGAAATGACCATGAATATGTATCATGGCTATTATGTGTTCTTGGCGACATTTTTCTTGAACTTCATAACCATTGGGCAATTCAACTCGAGCAGCCTTTACCTTGATCCATTACATCGATCGTTTCCAGAGAGCGATAGCGGTACTCTTGCTCTTGTATGCACTATTCAGATTGTTGCAGCCCTTGCATCTTCTCTTGCAGGAGGAATGGCACAAAATGTACTGAATGACTACGTCGGTTTAAATTGGCTCTTCTTCTTCGGAGGGGTATTGATGTCTGCTGGATTCATCTGGTCCAGCTATACATCATCATTGGCGGGAGTTATGATGGGATCTGTTTCGTTAGGCCTAGGTTTAGGTGCTGGGCTACTATCTGCGGGTGTATGCGTGCTGTGGTTTGAGCAATCAAGAGGGACTATGCTTCTACTTGCCATATCAGGTCAAGGAATGGGCAATATATTCTTTCCTTGGCTGATTGTGAAGCTGTTGGAAGCACATCACGACATTGAAGAACCATGGCGCCCAACGATGCGTTGGATGGGTTTACTGAGTTTGATTGTATGTGCGGTTGCTGCACGTCCCATGAGACTGCCACATCCAGATGAAGTTGAGGAGAATGAAAAGGATGTTGCTACGACCTATGACATAGTAGGGGGTGTTTTCATAACTTTCTGAATTTTTTATGCTGCCAAAAAACATCGACCAAGTGATTATATGCATACCTAAGGGTATTAGAAGTGATTTATAGGAAGAATTATGTTCATAGCACCACCATGGTCGAAGATATCAATAGATACAATTGCAAGAAAATCACTCATCTGGTATTGGACATTCACACACCCTACGTTGGAATTACATATGGCTATTGTAGGAGGATACCAACCGGTTATGAAAATAATGGCGCCATCCATCATCAGATCTCAAAAGACCAAAAATGGCTTCAACCATGGTATCTTTGCCCTTATATCGTCGCTTACCACAGATAATACTCATCTCATGATGTAAACTATATGCGGAACTCATGTACCAGTGTATATACAATGATATTTGATAAAATTTTGGGCTATTCATTCATACATGTTCATGCACTGTAATCATGTAGAATGAGCTGGCAAGTGGCCACAATATCAGTCATCACCATGAAAATGGAGCATATAATTCCATTTGAAACGTAATAAATCCAAGTCAGCACACAATCTCTTTCTATTGATACATGAGGTGGATCCGCAAACACTGGAGTGCCCGTTCCGGTCTTCATAGCAGTGATATATCCCGTGAGTGAAGCATGACATCCGAATCGACTCTCATGAATTTTCGCTCGTATATTCTGCAATAGCATGACGAGACGATTATTAATAACGAAAAGAACAGCAACTACTCTCGATGTATATATACAGGCATTGTTTGCGCGGATCTATGTGTCACGCATTGATTGTCTCATGTAATATTTGCAAATTTGGGTGTCAAATTTAGCTCTCCATAATAATCAAATTTTTGTGATATGGGGCTATGTCTCTTACATCATAGACTACATACCGTAATAAGCTGCTTCACATCACTTCATATAACCTATAGAAGGATGTCATGTGGTGGAATGAGGTTGAATTATCCGTAGCAATCCCAAAGTACACGGATCTGTCAGCATGCGTTGAGTTCTCATCTGCGCTAGTGGAGAGGGTAGGATTGCGTATATCTCCTCCTATTCTAATAGAACAACAATGTAAAGACATCCTCCTCTAGCCATGGTATATACAAAGCTGTTTTGGGCATTGAGACCCGATGGATGTAGCTCGTGCCTGCGAAACGAAAAATGCCGCACAAAAATTGATGGATTTTTATGATTGCGCCCGTAATGTATAAAGAGCTGATGCCATGGTAATCATCAATTTCGTCCATTACCAACTGAACCAGACAACCACCATAGCCCATACAAACATTAGATGCGGCTCATTTGGGTATTATCCGCCGCTCTTCACTAGATTGTCGAATAATACACGTGTTGGGCACTTCTTTGTGGAATAAATTCGTGAGAGATACTCCAATATCATGTCCGCTCTATGCGATATCATCCACAAACTGCATAACAACCGACGTATATAGCCTAAAGGAGGCGGATGATGTGAAGTTGATTGCTTTGTGCATAACTTATGTTCCAATAAATGAATTCTCCCCCCGAAATGTTGTGTCGACCGACCGATGTCAACACGTGCCTGGAGTGTTATTTATTGAGTTCTGGGGCAATTCTGAATCCAAAAACGGACAGCAACGTTGTAAGCATCATATAGATGACATCCGATCACTTTAATATGGGAGGGGTGGCGATGGTATTGGTGTAGAGGACGATCATTCGGGCGGCACAATTTTCATCGTCATGGTGGAGTGTAGTTTTCTAAAAATACTCGTCCGTTCGGGGAATTTTCAAAAATCGGCCACGTGGTCCACCCACACAGTGTATTTGCAGGTGGACTACGGTCCGTCTTTCTTTTCAAAAGCTAGTATAATTCAATACTTTAGCAAAGATAGGCCGGCTGCCTTGTTCCCGATGAGCGTGCCATCGACAACTTTGTCGAATAAAATGGAGTTTCGGTCTGTCTGTACACCTCCACAAAAATATTTAAGAACCGCTTCGAAACGTCTCCGGTAATCAAAAGCAGGTTGGAATTAGTACTACATTTTAACCCTTATCTATCCCTTTTTATGAAAACACCCCCTACCTAATGGATAACAAGCTTGCTACTGACAAGAGTTACGGTTCAATGAGTGAGAGCTCAAATGACAACGATTTGCCTCTGACTAGGAGACATTCAAGTGCCGACTTTGAAAAGCTTCGTGGTGCAAACAGTATAACGTCTATGGTTGATGGAGTTACATACTTGCAGACTCCGGAGTTCGTCTGTAGCAGGAGCATATCAGGCGGTGAGTACCGCTCCCTACTTGAATAGTGCAGCTAACTTCACAAGACCCGATGTCGATTTGGCTTCTATTCCAGCAGGAAACAGCGAGGAGGCGTCTTTCACCCTGAAAGACGTGGCTTTTTCTTCGACTAACCTCTGGCTGTCAGCATTCACCTTCATTGCGTGTTTTGCATCTCTCAATGCTCAAGTGCTCATTCCTAAATACTGTACCTCTTTAGGATTCCCGGAAGCAGTCGGTGGATTCGCTATGACTTTGTACGGCCTTGGCATGCTAATTGCCAACATTACAGTAGGTGTAGCGGTAGATCGCTTTGGAGCCTGCCAGCTTCTTGCTTCCGGTTTTGCCACTACCACTATGGCCATGTTGTTCTTCGCATGGCCACTCAGTGTTTCTGCCCCGCAAATTTATCTTGTAGCTTTCTTGTTTGGTTACTTCCAAGGTCCTTCTAGTTCCTTGCCAATCATCATTTTGGCTGATGCATTTGCTTGCTCTAGCCCAGAACACATCCTTGCTTTGAATGGAATGATTAACATTTGCAAATTTCCTGGCTATTTTCTTGGGCCTGCAATTGCTAGCAGCATTGTTCAGATGTTTGGAGGGTATAGCAATGCAACCGCCTTGTCCGGAATTATTGAAATACTGGGTGCATCAATGCTATTGATGATTCCTACCCCAGAGGAGCAACAACGGAGGCTTGTAGAGAAGAAGAGTAGTACCAAATAGAGTGTTTGTGGAGAAATAATGCTGAGGTAAAGACTTTCAGCTTGTATGGATAAAGAAGCATTAGTGTAGATATTAACCACAAAAACAATTCCTGATTTCGAGAAGGGTCCGATGAAGTTACTTATCATCAAATCCAATGATGAAATGATTATATACATGTACTGGAGAGCCGCGAACCGCGAAGTACTCTTCAATAATAATCTTGGCAGTTGGCAGCTCATTGGCATGCATGCACTCCAGCTAGCTAGCTGTCTATTCTACCCCTGTTGTCCAGTAATCGGGTCTTTGTACCCGTTTCACGCCCCTACCTAATGAATGTTTCTACCCCTTTCTATCCAAGTTTCCCAGATAAGTATCCAGAAGTTGGGCAGTCCTGCATACGTCAGTTTCATCAATCTTCACCAAAACTTGATCTGCTGTTTCGCCACCGTCCAAGCCGCTGTCAACCAAGCCAAAGACGTCTTCACCACGGCAAACGCCGCTAATAACAAAACGACTTGTAAAAATGAAGCTATTTGTTGCGACAACACTCCTCTCTGCCGCAGCGGCATTTAGCCCTGCCAGGACTAGCACTCCTCTCCGCTCAGTTACATCTCTTGATGCATCTAAATGCGGCAACTTCGACTTCGACGTCATTATCGTCGGTTGTGGTGTCGGTGGTCACGGAGCTGCACTTCATTCACGTGCTCAGGACTTGACCACTGCTGTCTTTTCCGGACAAGATGTCGGAGGAACATGCGTCAACCGTGGATGTGTCCCCTCCAAGGCTTTGCTTGCCGCCAGTGGTCGCGTACGTGAAATGAGGGATTCTGCTCATTTGAGTGAATTTGGTATCGAGGTTGAGGGAGAAGTCAAGTACGACAGAGAAGGTGTCGCTGGTCATGCGAAGCAGTTGGCCAACAGAGTGAAGGGAAATTTGGAAGGAAGTTTGGTTGCTTTGGGTGTTGACATTGTCGATGGGCGTGGTGTCTTGACTGGAACTGCACATGAGGTGAAGGATGAAAACTCTGGAAAGGTTTACACTGCCAAGGATATCATTCTTGCACCTGGATCGATCCCCTTCGTTCCTCCTGGAGTTACTGTTGATGAAAAAACTGTGTACACCTCTGATGGTGCTCTTGAGCTTAACTCAGTTCCTGAATGGGTTGCTATTGTCGGATCTGGATACATTGGCCTTGAATTCTCTGATGTTTACACCGCCTTGGGAAGTGAGGTTACTTTTATCGAGGCATTGCCCAATATTATGCCTACATTCGATAGGGAGATTGCCAAGCTCGCCGAAAGATTGCTCATTCGTGAAAGACCTATTGACTACAGAACGGGAGTTTTCGCTAGCGAGGTCACACCTGGAATCCCCGGAGAGAAGCCTGTTACAATTAAGATGATTGATGCCAATACAAAGTGAGTATATTGGGATCTATCACACTTCATGGTTGTGTTATTTGAGCAAGCTCTCATAAATGTTTTTCATTTCTTGAACGTCAGGGAACACGTTGAAACGCTCGAGGTCGATGCTTGTATGATTGCCACCGGACGTGTGCCCAACACACAAAACATGGGACTTGAGGAATCTGGTATTGAGACCCAACGTGGATTTGTTGCAGTTGATGAAAAGATGCGAGTATTGACCAAGCATGAGGACGGAGAAGTTGTACCAAATGTTTGGTGTATCGGAGATGCCAACGGAAAGATGATGTTGGCTCATGCTGCATCAGCCCAGGGAATTAGTGCTATTGAAAATATCGTCGGCAGGGAACATGCTGTCAACCATGATGCTATCCCAGCTGCTTGCTTCACTCATCCAGAAATTGCTATGGTCGGTCCTACTGAGGAACAAGCCATTGAGCGTGCCGAGAAGGAGGGATGGACTCTTGGAAAGTCCACGGGCAGCTTCCGTGCCAACTCTAAGGCACTCGCTGAGTTGGAAGGAAATGGTATGGCCAAGGTTCTTTACAACAAGGACACTGGTAAGGTTGTAGCTGTTCACATTATTGGAATTCACGCTGCTGATTTGATCCAAGAATGTTCAAATGCTGTTGCGGCCGGAACAACTGTGCAAGAATTGAGTATGATGGTACACACGCACCCAACTCTTTGCGAAGTATTGGACGAGGCATTCAAGGGAGCTGTCGGTATGTCTGCACACTAAGTAGTGTCGAGTTGCTGGTGCTAGAGAAATTAAAACGCAAACAAAGCGGAGACGTTTTTCTTTAGAGACATCGAGTGATTAATGAACAAATGCATAAAAGATTAAGATTATCATTAGCTCTATGCGCATCTATGCTGTCATCATCTCATCTGCTGGGTTAAATTCGGTGAGCGAGGCATATGCCTGTATTGCATCGTTCTTCCATTTCAATTCTGTCAACGAGACTGGTACTCTGCACAAGATCTGCTCAGGCCCGCACTGGACATATGATTCGTTTTCTACAATGAACATACTCCCCTTTTTGACAATAACTCCAGACTCATAAGACACATCTTCATCATTATGAGCTACAGTTAGATCGAACCCATAAACTAGCCCATGCTCACAGTCATGTGTCCATACAATTTGCACAGTATCGACCAAGCAATATCTGACAATAGCTGGCGATCCATCACCCACTTCTGTTCCATCAACATACCACGTTCCCTCTTGATATGCGATGACGTCTCCTTCATTAATGTCAGCAGAGATGTGGTCTATGCCTCTCCCATATTTACTTTTGTCGGACTGCCGATCAATCTGCTGGTGTAATGAAGTCAATCTGGAATAAGGGTTCTGTGATTTTGCATTGCCAAAGGAGAGCGATGACCGAATCAATGATAGCAGTAGAAAGCATTTCTTAGAATACATGGCACTCCTCTCTCACAGCATAAGTGGCACGATGCATGCACGGACAGGAATGTATAATGGTACATCAACATTGGTCATGATGCAGTAGCCAAGTAGTATTTTGCACCTTTCACGCTCCCGCCAAAATGCAGGCAAGCGGTTGGCGGTTAGCTGTTGATTTTGTTGTGCTGTACTGTGTTGATATAACATCTACAAATACGTTTACAATGTGGTTACGACGACTTATATGCCAGTTGTGCCTGGTGGCATACTTTTAGTTACAGTTCATCATTCTTGGCAACATCTTCCCAAATTATCCGCAGTTGTTTCAACCATGCATTTTTATCTGTTTTGAAGAGTGCAGCATCTTCTGGACTCAGCTGCCCTCCAGCAAGTGTTGCTTCTAGAATGGCCTCTTCGTTCTCTAAGAAAAACTCCCAGCTTACACCACCCATTTGTTTCTTCGCATTCTGTCGTGCCTTTGCAAGTTCATCATCTTGGACCATTTGTTTCAAACTTGATGCTACTTTCCCATCGCCAACTTGTTCTTCGTCTAATGCTGGCAGTTTACTGATAATCAATTCCATCTCTGCACGAGCTTTGGGGTCGTCACCAACTGCTTCCAATAAACCTCGTATTGTGTCCTCTCTTTCCTCTGGTGACATTCCCATGAATATTTCCATTGCTTGAAGTGCTTCAGGATCGTTCAAGAGTGGATGATCTTCCTCGATTATGATAGGTCCGGCGGCTGCGTATGCTACCAGATATGACTGGCATAGTGCCACAATTACTAGAGCGAGTGAATTAAGTCGTAACCACATTGTTATGGAGGATCTTATTAGTGTGTTATGCTGAAGATGCGTAGGCGCGTAGCTATCAACACCACCAAAAAACTGGGGGAGATGACGCACGAAGGTTACAGTCGAGTAGCACGAACAGTACCCGGGGGGGGTACAGAAATTTTGGCTAGGCTGAGTTCTAGGGGGGGGGTACAACTCGAAAATCACCACCTCAATGTCGACATCCACCACACAATGTCGGAGGACTTTGCACATGCTACTACTATGAATTGCATCTTGTGTACTACTGAATTAAATGAAGCACTGGAGTGACAGTCCGTTCCATTCATACCAGTGCAATGAATTCCAAACATACTACAAGATTGTGAAGAAAAACAGTAAAGTGACTTGCGTCTATTGCAAGTCTGCTGTAGGGAACAAGATGTGCTCGAGCAAAATGTGCAAGAAAAAATGTTGTCTTAAGCATGACGTCCACTGTCCTCAACACGAAAGAAAGAAGTAGTAAGGTATTCATTAAGATATGATAGATGTGTGTTCAATGGTCCTAACCTAAGCGTTTACCTAATAAGAGCCCTGCAATTATGTCGGTGAGGGGGGTACAAAACTTTACCCTAGGCTGAGATTTGGAGGGGGGGGTACAAGCAAAGTTAGGGGGGTACTGTTCGTGCTACTCGACTGTAGGCCTTTGGATAGGGGGCGAGGGGGAGCCCCCCGATACACTGTTGATGAGTACCGTACGTTTGCTTTCAAAAGTCGAGCAAAAGTTTGAAAACCACTTTTTGTATATTCATATCGATGATGAGATTTTAAACCGCAAAAAATTTTAGAAGTTCTCGAGTGTCCCAAAATGGGACACTCGGTCAATATGCTGTAATGACCCAAAAAAGTTTACAGACGCCTTCTATCCACTCTTGTGATCAATAACATGTGCTTAGGTTGCTCAATTTTGCTTTACTGATGGACAAATTTGGCAGGCATGCCCATAGTAAACCCCAAAATGCATATCTCGGCGAGAAAATAAGATATAAGTACGATTCTTGGATACCATATGATCTCATAAGTATACTCTACAGGTCTGCATCATTGGTTTAGCATATATCTCCGTTATAGTAGAAATTAAAGTTATGGGCTAGTCAGGCGGCCGCCATGGTGGAGGTCTCAAAAAAATGGGCCCGGCCGACGAATTGGTGGCGGGAACGGAGATTGTCTGGGCTTATATCATTACTCATTAATATAGTACTTCTTTTACAATAGTTGTACAGAATATCGAAATGTAGCACCTAATCACAAGGATTTTATTATATTCCCATCCAAAGTAAATCAATAAGAATCCCATTATCAAATTTTACGGTAACTACTTATAGAAGTTCCAAGTAGCGAAAAAGTCAATAATATAGATTTTCAGGCTACACGCTACACCAACAACGCAGTCAAAAGTGATGCCAGTCCAATTTCACGTTGAGGGAAAATCTGGGAATTATGAATTATTGACCAGATATCCATCACATTTTTACTCATGGTATTTTAGTGATCGCAAATAAGCAAAAAATCAACCGCATCAACAGGCATCAACTAATACTCGTACTCATGTACCTACCAACATCGCTCTTGCTTCTGGCACTCCTATCTTGTCATTTATTCTGTGGGCTGGCGTTTTCCCCAGGTGCCACAGAGCGATGTCAGCGGCAGCCTTTGAAACTTCAGTTTGATGACTTGAAAGATTTTGATCTCTCCATCGGCTGCTCGGATGTCAATGGGAAGCTGACCAACGGTGCCGATCTGAATGCGTATATGAGTGACTTTCCTGAGCTGCATTCTATGTTTCAACGCGACGGAACATCTTATTCCCCCTCCATATCTTCGTCATTGATACAGAAGCTGAAATCATCGGGTTTTCAGGATGATAATGACGTTGTGTCCTTTGCAATGGACTTTGCCTCCCGACCGGAAGTAATCTCACAGATACTGATACAGGATTTTCAGTGGAATTCAATTGATGCACATCGAGCTAGAGTGGGAATAACAAATTTGGTGAAGGATAAAATACAATCAAACATTGGATCAGGAAGACTGCAAGCAAACATTGATGAAGGTATGTTATTACAGAGAAGCGAAATGCAATCCAATATTTCCCTTCCGCTGCAAAATGTTGTTGAATCTGTGCCCGAATCTTCAGAAACGGTTGAGAACAAACAATCTCCAGACGAGGTAGCTAATGAACAAGTGGAGGAAGCATCACCAAAACCCAAGCTAGCACCCTGGAAATCAGTGTTAGTGAATGACAAGGCAAAACGAAGACGCACACTTAAAGATCGCAATAAGCTCGGCAACGATGATAGCAAAGCAAGTGCTGCAAATGTTGATAGCTACAACTATGGCCTCATTGATAATCATGCTGATCGCACAATATATCATACGCTGTTCGAGGAACTAGAAAATTTTTGGAGTTTCATGACAGTGCATCAGGCTGCAGCCGTTTCTGAGCCACCAATAAGAGAGAAAACAGCTGAAGTTTACATGAGACATGCACGATTATTCTTAGGGTGGGTCGTTGATGCTCGTGGAAATATATTGGATATGGATATCTTAAACGAGCTAGACAAAGGAGATGATGACGTTGAATTGCACACAGCAACAAAATCTTCTCCCTTGACAGCATCTACCTCAAAGGCTAGTGCGATAAGTGAAGCCATCGATGTTCGTAGAGCAATGTGGAAAAGGCTGCAACAACGTATCGGAAAAGACGCGACTCCTGCAGATATGAAACGTGACTTATCTCTGACTGATATATTCTTGGATCAAAATACTGAATCAGCTAAATGCATTGTACAATATATATTGTGGATGAGATCTGAGCGAAGTATTTCATCAAACTATGAAGCAAACATTCTTCGTGGCTTGATAAAGATTGTCAAGTTCAGATTCGCTGGAGAATTAAGTGCCGCTAATAATGCACTACAAAGCGCCACGTCAAAGACTCCGCTTGACGATATTCCTGTAAGTGCTTCCTGTCCCACTCGCACATGGGTCTTTAACATATCTCACAGTAACTGATTTGTCACTCTATCTATTATTTCTCCAGGTGGTCATTGAATTGAGAAAGTTCCATAGAGATGCTGGAAATAGAAGTAAAAAGGCACCGCGGTCGAGT
The DNA here is from genome assembly GCA_037178625.1 of Skeletonema tropicum. Lineage (NCBI taxonomy): Eukaryota > Bacillariophyta > Thalassiosirophyceae > Thalassiosirales > Thalassiosiraceae > Skeletonema > Skeletonema tropicum. The sequence continues at coordinate 992,628 of CM074138.1, forward strand.
GATGAGGGAAAGAAATGGCTGGACTGGAATGAATACCTAGAAGTTATTGAGCTGTTGAAGGCAGACTTGGGAGGCTTGATCGACAAGTACGAGATTGAAGCAAATGGACAGCAAGCAAATCAGGTCAACAATGGAGTGAAACGATCAAAATCACTTCAAGTCCAACAGAAAGAAATCGCTACTATCTTCCAGCACTACTTGATTTTGTCATTCTTTGCATGTGTTCCAGATCGACAACGGACCTTCAGAGAGCTGCAACTTGATAAAAATTTTATGAGAATTGACAGCGAAGCGAATAACGGGGAGGATACTTGGGTTATCCGCCATTCTGCCGACGACTACAAAACAGGAGCAACGTATGGAGAACGTCCTCCCCTCCCACTTCTACCATCACTCACTCCAGCTATCGATGACTTTATTGAGCGTTGGAGGCCGTGTTTGCTCCGGAACTCAGATGGCACACCTCTTATCGACAATTTTTTATTTCATCAACCCAAGACTGGTAACCCTTTGTCTGCAAATTCGATGTACCAAATTGTGTCTAGATGCTGTTACAAGTACAAGGAAAAGAAGACAAATCCGCATCTTCTTCGAGATATGATAGTCACCCATGTGAGAAAAAACTCAGATGCTTCCGAGAAGGAGCTAGAGGCTCTGGCTCTGTATATGGGCCATTCCGTTCAGATGCAACGCGACAGTTATGACAGAAGGACGCTTGAGCAAAAGGTGATGCCTGCAGTCAGTTTGATGCAGAGCATCAACTCTGTAGACAAGCAGTGATTAAGTGGTAGTATTATCATCAATGCTCTGCTACAATCATAGGTTGATACTGTCCGTCAATGCATAGCTTGCCGATCGTCTTTTGAAGCTGAGGATGAACATCCTCCATCTGCAATCGTCCACCAAACCATTGCTTGCTGTATTGACGGCACAGTCCTGACATCAAGTTATCTGTGGATGAATTTTCGCCACCACACTCCCATGGTGCGAGACAATATGATAAATCTGCAACTCGCACCTTATCTGGAATCATTTTGCTGCAGTCATTGCATTGGTTTGATGCTTCGGGACTTGAGTCGCAATCAACTGTTCCTCCATTGGTGATTAACTTCGACGGAGATGGTTCTGCCGTGTTACCAAACGCACATTGATTGAGTTCCACCTTTAACCCATTTCGAACCTCATCATAAAAATATGTCAAAAAACCTTGCGTTGTCATCCAGCCAGGAAAATTTCCCCTTCCGGTGTGTCCCCACCCTCTTGCAGCAGAAAATGGAGCTTTTTTTAAAGTAGTCACCATGAAATTAAACATATCCTTGGACGGTCGTAGAGCAAAGAAAGATAAATTGATCACTGATGCCTTTGCTTCTTGATGTGACATCAAGGGGACATGCTCCCATGAAAACACTGCATCGACACTGCTGCCACCACCACCTGCTCCACCATTCTTGTCACCCACAATCAAATCCAATGCCTCATCAACAGATGCCAAAATTAAGGTATCAAAGTCAACCATGACTACTGCATCGTATTCCTCCAACTGGTAGGCATGCAACCTTGCAAAATCGGGCAGTCCATTACTCGCATCATTAATATCCCTCAAGATCTCGGCTGCAGCATCGAATCGTTTCAATTGATGTATACCAACTGGCGAGGATTTTACTGACACATGATAACCTAGATTCTGCAGCACCACTGATCTATCTGTCCCCTCACAGTTCTTGGCTTGAGGGTGTATTATCGCATGCATCTTGTAATCATACCGACTCTTTGAAGACAAATTCTGATAGCTTTGGGCATGTATCATCGCTCGAAGCATCACTGCAAAGTCTCGAAATGTGTCGTCATCCTTTGGTTGGTTGGGTGAGTATGGAAAGAAATTCCTAGCGTTGTTACGTGGAGGAGCACATGTGGTGAGCGGTAGAACATACGCCACGGTACCCTTTGGTGGCAGTCGTCGTGTGTTCTTGGCAGCATTCGCATGCTGGATTGTTTTACTATCATCACTCAATCCAGTCTCGAAATCATTGAATATTTGTCGTGGCATTGATTTCCACCCGAGTGCAAAGGGAGTCTGGACCCCAAAACTCTTCCCTTTGTACCGCGAGCTGTGTTCAAATTTGTCAGCAGCTCTGTCCATCAATATATTCTTGTTGTAGTCGGCATGAAGAAATTTCAAGGGATTTCGTACACGGAGATGAGGGATGCGGATTGTCGACGCTCCTCCTCCAACGAATGTCTTCTTTTCTAATGGAGATAAGTGGCTGTCGTTGCCATCCAATGGGACATGCTCCATGGCAATAAAGTAATTGAGGGATGCAATCATGAGCACTCCCATAATCGAAAATAGCTGTATAAAATATCGTAACCTGAATGGCATGTTCAGGTAGAACAATGCAAGCTTCGCAACGATTGATGCGTCTGCTCCCGAAGTTGAAGATGCTATTGTTTGTGTCGTACTAGCATTACCAACCGAAGAGTAGGGATTGTTGGTTTTACGTTTGTGATTTCCAGTAAGAGTGGAAAATATTTTCGAGGTCAAAGTATAGCCTGTTGTTGAATCATCATCTCCTCGTAAAGAGGTCAGTGCACTCACTCCATCAAAGTTAGATTGGTCATCAGACTGACTTATGCCCTCACTCGCATCTTCATGATTATTGTGGACCTGCATACGCGATGCACTGTACGCTCTCGTGCCAGTTCCTGGAGCAAACATTCCTCCGTATCCTCCGTCAAGAGGCATGCGCTGTCTTGTTTTTGTATTATTGCCGCTATTGACACTGCGTTGATTGACCGTGCTACTGGTGCCACTGATGGCACTGTACGAATCCAAGAAATCAGTGACTGTCGTGTCATCTCCCTCGTTATTTGTTAGGAATGTATCGGAGTCATCGTCGGTCAGCACACTACGTGTCTGCGCAGAGGAATGTGGAGTCAAGCGGACACGATTGAAGTTGCCCTTTTTTACCACCTTATGTCTGTTAGGCATGCCGTCGTTACTGTAGCTGCTGCTGTTGCTGCGGAGGCTATTATTGCTCTTGCTGCGATTTGTTTTGTTGTGACTATCGTGACAAGAATCGGCTTGAATTAAATCAAGCAACTCCGTTGTGGAGACGGTATCTTTGCTCGCGTCGTCAATCATTGCTGGACTGGGTATTAGCTTATGAAGATTGGTCTTTCCACGCTGATGGCATAGTCGTTGGTCTACTGCTACTGGCCTGGGGCTACTCTACGCACACGCTTTGCTGCGCTGCGGCAGTGAAAATTGAAAATGAAGTCATGCGATGCGGTCATTTCAAGAAGATTTTGTGCGGGGATGAAATATGTCTCCGGTGATGGAGCGCGCCATACAATAAAGATACCTATCGCACCAACATCATCACCAGTTCCTTTTATCTGGCTGGAGCATTCTTTATTATAATAGCATGTTGTAGTGCATGCACCAAGCTACACGATAGCCACCACCATTCTGGGCTGCATCGATGGCAGCGAGTGCCGAGTGCTGATACTCTTTGATCCTACAATAGCCCTTCAGCTTTTCTAAATGTATCCTAACATAATACTTATTTCCTATTTTGCCACATTTTACTAGTCGAGAGGAGACTGCAGTATCGTACGCATTTCGTTTACATACACACTGAATTTGAGTGCTTTTCCTCACCCTGAATTTGGGTGACGCGTCTGAGGTCTACCCTTGCTCGAATGTCTGCAACACTCCCTCTATGACTATGGAGACTACTTCTACTTTCAGTTGACGATCGTCTTGTCGTTGATTCAATTACTTCATCGTTTGTCCTTCGGTGTGCCGCAATACATCTATTGACAAGAAAACAAGACGAATGGAAGCATGTGCGTCAGTAACTTCCAACTCATTTACAACTTTGTTAGTGACCAGTATTACAAGATTTCAAAAGTCCACTTACTTTGGAATGAAAATGAGAAGAGTGGTACCGAATGACATGAGGAAGAGGATGAGTGAGAGAACAATGTATTGAGCATCTGTATTCTCCCGTGCGATGACAAGGATTGGTACACCAAGCACCAACAGCTGCAGAAGAAAGAACACCGACGCTGTGATCTAAAAGAGGAGATACATATAACGTGAGCGACGACGAAGCTGGTGAATCAAAGAACACTAGCTTGTCCCGATATCAAAAGAAGGAGAAACTTACATATTTTGATTCACTGAACTCAATTGGCATGCTTCGAGTCTGGTAGCACAATACCTTCGCAGTCAAATAATATTGAGTAAGTAATCTTGAAAGACAGCAGAAGAAGCAAAACAGCTAACACAACTTACCAGTGCATATACCAAACAAAAAGCCATGAAGATTGCACAGGTACCTGCAAATGCACCAAAGTGATCTGATGTACAATGCCCGACAGATTCTGTGGGGTACCCCGTTAATGCTTCTTTTTGGATGACTTCTCGTTCCCATTCTAGCGGGCTCACAAACTGCCATGTGATCAAGATTACTAACATTGCTGCTAGGAGACAAACGATGGTCATGGCAACCTTTCCTCGAGGCACATTGGCCCTTCTGAAACGTTGTGCTTTTGTCATGATCTCTTTAATGCGGCGCATCTTGGCCAGCAATGCAGAGTATACGAGGACGAATCCAATGCAAATAAGCCACGGCACAGCCATGCATGCAACATCCTGAAGGCGTAAGTGCGACGTATCAGACGATTAGATCCCACTGGATTGAGAACCCCAAGAGAGTGAACATGAAAGACGACACAAGTACTTACAACTCGATGAATATCTTCATTCAAAGCGTCGCCTTCCTCCAATGTCAGGGCGTCTCGCTCATATCTGTACTCGCCCTGGATTGACAATGGCAGTATCTGGGTGAATGACAATACGAAGATGAGACTTCCACACTGATGTCTATTTCATAATTCGACAATAAAGTGGCTCTTCACCAATGATGTATGAGATCCAACTACTCACCGCAGATGTAGCCATTAAGCAACCAATTGCAACTAGAGCCAAAAACTCTGGCTGACCCGCTTGAACCACGACATGCTTTCTCATTACTCCCATCCAAGCTGTAATGATTGTGTTATCACCTACAAGTAAGCAAGCACACCAAGCCATAGCGAATACACATACCAAAACATCAATTACTCACCTATTGCCGACACAGAAGCCAGAGCCTGGATAACAAAGAATACGATCCCAAGAGCGATTAGCCCATCACTCACGTAGTTGTAGTTCTCAGCTGGGAACTCCGGGCAGACTGGAAATTCAGGGCTGCTAGCCCTGCAAACAGCATCGGCTGCATTTGGAGGTGAAAAGACGAATGAAGGCCCAGATTCAATAGCGTGATTCAAGAAAAATTGTTTTGTTTGTGCGGCATGAGTGAGGATTGGAATGGGCAGATACCCTTGAAGGTATGCTTGCTGATCAATCCCAAAGAGAAGATCTCCACGTTCGAGAGCTTCATACAATGGTTCGCTTGTATCGAACGATGCCATGACAACGCTACCATGCCGCTTCTTCAACTCCATTGCATCTGGAATCTGCGCGGATCCAGCAAGGAGAAGCGCCTGTCCTGCCCAGTCTCCTGGCAACCCCACAGAAGATTCCACGGTAGTCCTATACTGAACAATGTTATCATCTGGAACATCAATTTCACCTCCATACTCGATCCCTAAATCAAGCAAGGCTTTCTCGAATCCACTGCATCGTTCTTCGAGGACAGGGAGGTCGGGATCGTGATTTACACAAAATGCTCTGGTAAAAGAAGCTGAACCAGCCATTCGAATACCAGCCTGGTAGCCTGCGTTGTACTCGACCATACCAACGTGATGAATCAAACCCATCTCTTTCGATTTGACGAAACCAGCATTGATTGACATGACTGGCACATTCAACTCCAAACAACTACGCACAGCATCAGCAACAATGTCATCTGGGATTGACACAAACAGACCGTCCACTTCTCCAGCCTGGCAAAGACTGAGGATTTTGGCGCTCATTCTTCGGTATAAGATTTCGCCGCTCTCCTGCGGTTCAAAGCGAATGAAGTCCAACGTGACACCCATATCATTAGCACTTTGTTCAGCTGCTTCGAACACTGTGTCCCAAAATGAATCGGTTGTAATACCATGGACGACACCACCGATGATAATCTTCTTTCTATCAGTACACAGACAGCCACTTGGCAGTCCGTCAGGGCCCTTGGTATTGGGGCAGACTGGGAAGGCCTCATCAGTACATATGCGTAGTGTGTCTGAAATTGCATTTGCTTTCGTGAAAAAAGCTGGACCAGAGAGGTATACTCCATCAGGCGGTGGGGCCAGGACGAGCCCTGTCGAGACATAGAGTGCAGCAAAATGGACTGGAGACCAACCTTGCATGTGGTTATGCTGATCAATGATAAATTCCAACTTTTGTTCGAACATTAAGTCAAAATTTGGAGTAGAGGCATCAAATGTGCCGATCTTGGTAGGTATGTCCTGTAAATTGCATCCATTAGCTTCTACAGCCTCGACTACCTGAGGTGCGACTCTGCCTGCGCCAACTAGAATCATTTGGTACTTGCAACCTGTCATCTTTTCCTTAAGTCCTAGCTCAGTCGAAGTTTTTGTTGATACATCCACCTCAAACCACTCCACATCGGTTGATGTGCCTGTCTGATTACTCATTGTGAAAAGCGTGTCACGTAAGCCATCATGCCTCTGTTGATACGCGGAGTTTTTCTCCCCCAATATTGAGATAAAGAGGGCATTGGAATATGTGTCAGTCAGGAGGTGTCGTGTAGCATTTGTTGTATTTTTGGAATCGTCTTCAACAATTGTTTCAATTTGTTGCACATCGTCTGCACCTAGAGTGAAATATTGAGCTGCCTTTTCTCCTCCCAACCGCTCATTCATGGCAGTGAAAAACAATACTGATCCCTCTTCAGCCATGCCTCCCCTGCCTGATACCTCCTCAAAGCCAGAATTCAACCCAAACACTGGCATGCCCCGCTCAGAAGCATAACGAACAGCATTTGCAACAACCGGAGAGGGTATGGTCACAATCAATGCATCGTATCCTGACGTAGCACGATCTGATGCGGCTCTGATTTCAGAAGCCATACGCTCCTCATTATATCCTCCCGGTGGATACAGCTCCAACTCAAGATTGACCCTCATATCCAACGCAGATTGACGTGCCGAGGCTGCCAGTTTTTGCCAAAAGCCATCATCCGAGGTGCCATGAAGGATGGCCTTGATGGTGCGTGAGGTGCGGTCGATGCACGGTTCACAGTCAAGTTGAACCGTTGCCACCATCTTGCAAATTATTGACGAACTACAAACCAAACAATACGATACGAAATAATGAAAGATCCACCCAGATCATTAATCATTATTTTACCTTCATTTTACCATTTTGGGACAAGTGAGAATGCGTGCAACCTCCTCTTGTGGACATTTTACCAACTGCCACAACGCAATTGAGTGGTGTACTCTGGTTAGCGGTTTTCAATTGGGTAATCATTGTTTTGCAAAATCTCATTGGGGCCTTTTGTGATCTTGCATACTCAACAGATCAGTGTTGCTTTGCTTTGTACCATCGGAATTGGTACTACATACCAAGAGTCACGCTTTTGTCCCTCTAGAAAAGTCTGAACGGTTCCAAATGAGGTTCTGCAAACGTCTTACTTATTTACTGTTTTTACTATCTTAACGGTTCTTGATTTTTGCGAAGTGAAAGTCGGTCAGCGATGCGCGCGCGCGGGGTTTCAAAAGATTTTAGATTTTTGTGTCCGGGCGGTGTCCGTAAAATGAAAATAGGTACTTTATGTATCCGGTGATGGAGCGCGCCATAATAATACCAACCATCTTCACCAGAGACAGTAGTGCAAGAGTAGTGCACAAGCTACACGATATAATATGTACTTATTAGCCAAACCACATACTGCTGCATTGATGGCAGTGAGTCGCTGGTATGGTACTATTCCATCCTCACTTAGCCCTTCATTATCACTTCGGTTGCCTGGCTTCTTGTAAGTGTTCAAGTATTAGAGCGAGCACATCTTGTGCTCCGGTGTGTCCACTATCCAAATAAAATGCAATCCAACCATCAGCAGCCACACATCAACAGCCGCCAACAACGAAAGTTGGCGTATCGTGCGAGGAATCGACTCTTATCAATTCATCATGATGCAAAAAATCTAAAACAACGTGTTTACGACATTCTAGCATCTCATCATCATGAAAGTCTTTACGCATCGTCAAGTGCACAACGTTTAAAATCGTTTCCTTGGCTACCGAACAAGAATTGCGGATCATGGTACATCCCTCCAGATGAACTCACTACCTCGACAGAAGTATATTTCAAAAGCTCTGATGGGCACATAACATCCAAATATGCCTTCTCTCTGAAGCGTTTGAACTTGCCCTTGATAGAGCTATTGCGTCAAGTGAGTTCTTGTTTTCTCGTGGACTCTTCCGTCCGCAAGATTTTACCGGATAGTTTTTCAAGAACGATACCAGTTTGGTGCTGTGTGATGAATCAGATAGTTCAAAAGTATCGAACAGAGATTATGCGACTCGATGATAACAGTCAAGATGATGAGTTTGATGAGGACAAATGGGATACGGCGTTGTATACACCTGCGTCAATTGTTTCGCCAGAGGAGTATGTAGATATTTCTAGCTTGATAGATTCTAGAGTAGAGCTCTTGTACTCCAGCAAAGCTATTGTAAATCCTGCTTGGTTGGTGAACACATTGAATAAACCGTTGAGACCCATGTGGATAGTACAAGGAGAAGTTCAAAGCTACACAAACTCAGTGCAATCAAATAATAGTTTTGACGAAGATAAATACTTTACAATCATATGTTGCAATCCATCACACTATCACGAAGGAAGCAGCTCTAAGAACCACATTCATTGGAAGAATCATAGCGGCAGCGATGAAACAAGTTTTGGATACTACTATACTCCTGGAGCTGCAGATGATGACTCAGAATGGGGTAGAAATTTGACTACAGATCTGTTTTGGTCCAACTACGAGCAACTTCTTGAACCTCACCTGACGGACGATGATACCGATGCTTTGATAGATACAATCATGCAACGAGAAAGAGATAATCATTTGAGATATGTTCAGCCAAACTCGATGCAAAACGCTGACAAGATTGGTGATATTGATTTGTGGATTGGAAGCTTCGAAGCAGCCAAGCCGCCAACCTGTTGGGATGACTTTGATGCTGTACTGAACATTACAGACACTGAGTACCCTGACATGCATGAGTCTATAAAAGAGCAGCAGGAGCAATGCCAAAGGAAACTATTCTATTTGCAAATGCCAGTTGCACAAGGAAAAAGGGACAAGGCAGAGCTGGAGCGATGGATGCCGGTTGGGTTGATTTTCCTTATTCATCATTTACAGTTAAAACGACGAGTTTTGGTTTATGGCACAAAGGGTAGAGATCGAGCTGTGGCGGTTGTGTTGGCGTTTGCTGTCTTGGTGTGCCCTCTAACGTACCCGCTGAAATTGAGGGATGATTTTGTTGGATTTGACATAGATACAATGGCCCCACAAGAGCAAGGTGAAAACGATAACAGATATTTTCACTCTGATCTTCGCCTAACTTTGATTGATGTTTTGCTGAAAGAGGATGGTAGAGAAACTTTTCTAAATTGGATGCACAACTCAACTTCAACACCCCAAGAACCTTTTGCTGATAAAGAAAAATTGAGAATCGTCCTCCAGCTCGTGACTCAATACAGAGAGAATGCCGAGCCAACTCGGTCAACAATGCAGAAACTGAACCGCTTTTTCATGTCAAGCAGCATGTATCATCATAATAAGAGTCTCTAGATCGTTTATCACAAATAGAAATTACAGATTCATACCTTCACATAGATGTATTTGCTGACCAATCCACTGAAAGAGCTGAGCAAGTTGGGAACAAAATACACAGATAGAATTGCGGCACCAACGAGGATTGTACCGACTTTGGCGACAGCTACGCTGTAAGAATCATTGTAATTTGGTATGTCGGCGTCAATTTTCTTTGTTGGTTTGCCGATTGGGGCATCAATGCGGGGCGACTCATACATCCTTGGAATCATTTCTCCCACAAGATGCTGCCCGTCAACACGTACTGAATGACCACCTGCTTCTTGCATTGCTCTCGAGCCGAGTGACTTTAACTCCGGTTTGTATACAACAGCGCTAGATTCGGGCAAAGGTTTGTCAATAAATCTATCATTCTTCATGATATTCACTTTGGTAATGTACTCGCCGAACATATACTGTTTAAAGTCTCTCAACTTGGTATTGTTTTCTCTCATTATTTGAGCTTGAAGTATCTGATCAGCCAAATACTCCTGCCTTTCTGACTTCTGCCTCTCTTCCTGTTCACTTTCTTCAGCTTCATCGACTTGAATGTAATAAATATCAAGAAGTTTCATCCAAGGGCCAAAGAAGACATACACCGTGACTCGCATTGTCCACTTGACGATGAGACTCCAAGGAATGAACAAAGATACGACGCAGAGTAAGAAGCTCAATGCTGCAAACCAAAACGATAGATAGCTTTCTTCCCAGATAACAATGTTCTTTGTAATGCGCAACGCATTGACGATGATGCCTAACCATTGCTGTATGGGGTACAGCCACGCCGTTGCTGGATTGAAAGTAAACTTGTTCTTCACGACAGACAAATCTTCGTCAATATCGCCCCGCTCTTCCATTTCCTTCCAGTATTCCTCTTGTTCCTTTGCATACTCCTCCGCTTTCCGCTCAGCGTCTTTGACTCGCTTTTTCCACGCTTCCTCCCGTTCTCTGATGCGTTCAAGGTTTTCGTTAGGAGCAATTTCATGAGGTTTTATCACTCCGTCGCCATTAATGAGAGACCAGAAGAAATGCTTAAAAGATTTGCACTTCGCCCACGGGTCTGGTCCACTTGTTCGAAATTCCATTGTTGCCATTAGGATCCATCCGATACTGCCGAAGAAGATCGTAGGTATCAAATTTGGGTTTTCAACCATGCGACTCAGGCACAGGAAAGCAATCAAGGAATGGAGTGGCATTGACAAAGGCAGCCACTTGATTGACAAAGGCGCAAGCGAAGGAACTGGAAAGTAGATAGTTGATTTACCCCTCCAAAATATGAGGCTCACAAATGAGTCCTCGAGATAGTAGTATATTGTGAGATAATCATACAGCTCTTCAATGTATTGGTTGATGTTCGCCAGGCCATATTTCTTCATGTCAACATTACCATTGACTGTCCTGTGCATCACCTTGTAATCTTTCTTGTTGTTACTATTGACATAGACAGAGTCGGGGTACTGAATGTTTGAAAGCAGCAACGTCCGCTGATTCTCCAGCTCTAACCTTAGTCGAATCGTAACAGATCCATACTTTTCCTCGCGTGGGTTGCACTTGGCCGAAGCGTAAAGGTTGTACTTCAGCGTATAAGTCATGTTCGGTGTCAAGTTGGTGAGATCAACCGATACTCTGCCTATCAAATCATCATTAGAAGTGTGTGGATCCGAGTCAAAGACGCCGACAAAGAGCTGACTGCTGGTATGCATCATGTGCAAGATGAACGCACGTCTGGACCATGGCATGAACCTTGGTGAGAGGCAGTCATCAACAGTGTGGGTCCTTGCAAAGCAGTCTTCATACACCACAGACACAAACGCATCTGTCAGATTGCCAAATGAGCTTCCAGTATCCATGTTTGGAAGTCCATCACATTTAATGATTTCCACAAAGACTTTGCCAAGATTACCACTACCAATGTCCAACCAACTATGAGATGGCTTCAGAGCCTCCTCATCGATTTGCTCCTTCGTAAGCCACTCAGTTTCAAGCGTTCGTTTTGGATCCGGACCCGGTCTGACATGATACTTTGTCTTGCCCATCTCAGTCTTCTTATTCACTTTCATCAACTTTTTTAGAGAGCTACCACCAGTTTCCAAAGTGGGAAGGAGATCACCAGCCGGATTCTTTATTTCAAACTTTTTGCTCTTGTTGAACTTACCCAAGAACTCAATGTCGTGATCAGTTGCCCTACGAACACGTAATGCCAATGTGCCCTCATTGTAAACCGTTTCTCCTGAGAGTGCCTTCAACTCAAACTCTTTTCGTTCCCCATTCCAATTGTAGATAGTTTGGGGTGACACATTGATGGCGCCCAAACTACAATTTTTGCTATACCCATCGTGATCCTTCACCTCAAAAATCACACCATCGTTTGCCTCAAACAACTCGAGGGCATCTACATTAAGGATGAACAAAGAACCCTTTCGCAACGTCCAAATTGGGTTTTTGGAATGAGACAAGTGTTCGGTCATGTGAACTCGCTTCCCCTGAAAACGAACGATCACGTACGGATCAGGTGACTTGGTGGGTAGATCAGTCGCAGATACAATATCCACCAGCAGTGACAATCGTTCCCCCTCCTTCAGCTGAATATTACCCAGGGCAGCATCCAACCTAGCCTTCGCTCGACACCCAAGCTGTTGTTTCTCCTTTTCAATCACTTGACAAAACCTGTTGGCATCTTGTTCCGTATCAAAAATGAACTCTCTCCGATATTGAGTTCCCCGAAAGAGAAATGAGACAATCACTGTGCGTTTCTTCTTTTCGACAATATTAAATCGCTTTAGGGGTACTTTGTACTTGGCAAACCAGTCTCCAAGTCCATTTACTGCATTATTAATGGACGTCTCCATAAATGAGTTGGCTGTGTCTTCGGCGAGACTGTAGTCACATGCATCAGCGACAGAATCTTGCCCGGAACGTTGTGAGTCACGCTTGTCCTTTCTCTTTCGGAAAACTAATGTTTCAATTGGGTTGGATGCAGTATTCACGAGGATTTTTATGTAGCATATCTCTGGAGGTGCCGATGCGTTGTTTGCATTTTTGTCCATGCAATCCTGTGATAAGCGTCTTGGACTGAGCAAACTGCCTCTTCTTTCCGACTTAGTAGCTGATGCCTGCTTATCCTCCTCGAATGAGGGGATGACCTTGTGCACTTCCACACTAACCCGACGTCTTCGATTGCTGGGTGTAATCTTGCTGGGGAGGTACTTGTCTTTTTTCGAGCTGAGTGCCAGGGGGTAGGTGATATCAAACATCTGAACGCTTTTTACATTGGTGGGTAGCTCCATGGAACTTCTAATTGATGTCCGACGAGTAACGCCGCGTATGGATGATGATGGGCTGGACATTGTAGTTGTAGTCGTATCTTTATCGTAGTCGTAGATATTTGTCGAGAGGAATACAGTCGGCTATGAAAGGAAGTATTGATCTGTCCAGTTCAGAGCCGATAATAACAATGCCCACGCTGATCTCACGCCACTCCTAGAATCTGTTGGATGCAATCTCTTGGTTGGATAGCAGCGAGACAAGATATCGTACTCCGCTCCTCGTGATGAATTTATGTCATGGTCACGATCTATTTTCACGATCAGCACGGCACGAGCCAAACGGAAGATCGAAGATATTATCTTTGCACTCATCTATTTTAGAGGGCATGCGGTGTAGCCCTTCAAAATAGGAAGAAGTACCTACCCACGGGAACCACCATGAAAACCTCTATCTGGAGAGTAAAAAGAGAGCCCCACTGGGTTTGCCCGGCGGAAAGATGAGGGGGCATGAACGTTTTTCTTTTCGAATGTAACCACCGCACACAATTTTTGTGTTTGTGCGTCATCCATCATCGCTCGAGCTCGATCGATTTCATTTTGATGTCAAGCGAACTCCTCAATGATACATGCTCCGCTAGCAGCCAAATTACACGATCATAATCCTTAATCACATCTGCCATACCTCACTTGCACTACTCATTATCATCATGAAGATCTACTTTGGTGCCGCCGCCTCTCTTGGACTACTGGCCCTAACAAAAACTGATGCATTCGTACCATCATCATTATCACCGCTTCGTGTAAGCTCAACTTCAACAATTCAATCCATCCTTCCACCCAGCGATGTGATACAACCAAAAGCTCACCACCAGCGCAGCAAAGTAATCACACGAATGGCCGACAGCGGCGACCTCTTCGACTCCACTCGCTACACCGAAGCAGCCTTCGCCACACTCGCCGCCCTCCCCTTCTGCGCCGAATCGTACTCCGCCACAGCCGTCGATGCACCGATGCTCCTATCCATACTCTTAAATCCAACCAAGTATCAAGCATCCGAGGCAGCCGGCAATGCCAAGGCGGTGGCAGTCAAACTACTTGAAGATGCAGGAGTGGATGTCGACACTTTGAAAAATGGCGTGGAGGATTATTTGGCACGACAGCCCACCGTGACTGTGACGGGAGATACATCGCAAAGTACACAAAAGAGTTTGGGAAATGCATTGAAGGATGTTATGGAGACTGCTACTGAGATTAAGAATGAGTTGAAGGATTCGTATATATCCTCGGAGGTGCTTCTGTTGGGACTTTGTGCGAAGGATACGAAATTTACAATTAATGCATTGAATGAACAGGATGTGTCTTTGGATGATATTAAAGCGGCAGTGACTGCCATGAGAGAAAAGTCGGGATCGGGATCTACTGCGGGTGGTGGTGGAGCGGGACGGGTTACGTCACGTACTGCAGAGGGAACCTATGATGCATTGGAAAAGTTTGGGATTGATTTTACATCGCAAGCGGAGGAGGGCAAGTTGGATCCTGTGATTGGGAGGGATGATGAAATTCGTAGGGCAATTCAAATTTTGTCACGTCGTACGAAGAATAATCCTGTTTTGATTGGTGATCCTGGTGTAGGTGAGTATATAGAGGTGTTTATGTGTGATGAAATGTGGCAAGCGTGCTTTTTGTTGACTTGGATCCGATGATATGTGTTTCTTACGCACACATAATGCCTGTTGTCCTTTGTATTTGTTAGGTAAAACTGCCATTGCGGAAGGCATAGCACAGCGAATGATTACTGGTGACGTCCCAGACACATTAAAACCACCTTGTCGTCTCATTGGTCTTGACATGGGAGCTTTAGTCGCAGGTGCTACAATGAGAGGAGAGTTTGAAGAGAGGCTCAAAAGTGTGATTGATGAGGTACAAAAGAGTGAAGGGGAGATCGTTCTTTTTATAGATGAGATGCATACCGTGGTTGGTGCTGGTGCGGCATCTGGGTCGATGGATGCGTCAAATTTGCTTAAACCGGCCTTGGCTAGAGGGCAACTGCGGTAAGTCGTTTCATTCTGCTGAGATGCAATCACATTTATTCTTCTCCTTCTTTATTGACTTATTGTGCAATTGTTACAACCTTTCTCAGTTGTATTGGCGCGACAACAATCAAGGAGTACCGTAAATACATCGAAAAGGACAAAGCGCTCGAGCGTCGTTTCCAGCAGGTTTATGTCGGAGAGCCAAGTATGGAGGATACTGTGAGTATTTTACGTGGTCTCAAACCAGCGTACGAGTTGCACCATGGTGTGAGAATTCGAGATGAGGCACTCATTGCAGCTGCTAAATTGAGTTCGAGGTATTTGCCAGATAGATTCTTACCTGATAAGGCTATTGATCTTGTGGATGAAGCTTGTGCTAAGTTGAAGAATGAACTTACCTCAAAACCAACCTTACTGGATGAAGTTGATCGCCGCATCATTCAGCTTGAGATGGAAAGGCTTAGTATCAAGTCAGACGTAGAGAAGAATGGGCTCGAAACTGACATACAAAGATTGCAATATTTGGAATCAGACTTGATGGCTATGTATGAAGAGCAATCGCAGTTGAACGCACGATGGCAATCAGAAAAGGCAGTTGTGCTTGGTGCAAACGAAATACAGGAGAAGATCGCTGCTGTGAAATTGGAGATCGAGAAAGCGGAGAGAGAATATGATTTGAACAAAGCTGCAGAACTCAAATATGGAGAGCTCCCAGAGTTGGAAGAACAGTTGGAAGAAGCACGACAGAAAGAAGAAGATGGCGGCGTTGAATCAATAAATGCAGGCGATCGTTTATTGCGTGATGAAGTTATGCCGGATGATATTGCCAATGTGATTAGTGTGTGGACTGGTATTCCATCTACGAAATTGCTGTCAACGGAACGAGAGCGCGTCCTTACCATGGCAGATAAACTGAAAGAGCGTGTAGTGGGACAAGATGAAGCAATAGACATTGTTACTGATGCCATTCAAAGGAACAGAGCGGGCATGAATGATCCTTCCAAGCCCATAGCATCGATGATCTTTTTAGGGCCCACTGGCGTAGGAAAGACTGAGTTGGCGAAAGCTTTGTCAGAATTCATGTTTGATTCAGAGGATGCTATGATCAGGATCGACATGTCGGAATACATGGAGAAGGTAAGTGAGCAACGCAAGGTTTTTCATATGCAGTGATGCTGACACACCTCATCTCATCTAACTCATCTGTGTCCCTTCCTTGCAGCATACTGTTGCTAGGTTGGTGGGAGCTCCACCTGGATATGTCGGCTTTGACGAGGGAGGTCAACTTACAGATGCAGTGCGTCGCCGACCATACTCGGTACTTCTCTTTGATGAAATGGAGAAGGCCCATCCCGATGTCTTCAACATAATGCTACAACTTCTAGACGATGGTCAAGTTACCGATAGCAAAGGTACCAAGGTATCTTTTAAGAACTGCATTGTAATATTCACGAGTAACGTTGGAAGTAAAGACATCATTGACTTGCAAGGTGATCCTGACCTCATAAAGGCAAAAGTCACCGAGGCAATGAGAGCTCAATTCCGTCCCGAGTTTCTTAACAGGATCGATGAAAACATTATCTTCAATTCACTTTCGCAACAGAATCTTCGAGGTATTGTCATCCTTGAAGCTCAGCGTCTCGAGAGTCGTCTCGCCGAGAAGTCAATGAGTATGATTGTAACTGAGGAGGCTCTTGACTTCTTGGCGGAAGTTGGTTTCGATCCAGTGTATGGAGCACGCCCATTGAAGAGAGTTATTCAAAAGAATTTGGAAAATCCCATTGCGCTTGGTATTTTGGGCGGAGAGTATACTGATGGGGATACCATTGTCGTTGGTGTCGTGAATGAAAGAATTGGAATTAGAAAGGCGGAACCCTGGGAGATTTCAAGTGACGAGAGTCAGTCGTCTGAGTCTATGTATGCCAGTAGTGGTTACTACGAATAAAGCTATAGTTGAATCCATTGTTATTGGTTCCAGTAGTTTTATATATGCCAGTAGTGGTTCTACGAGCTATCTATCTATCTTAATTTTGATTGCTGGATTGTTACAGGATACTGTAGTGTGGATGTGCTTTCCCATTGTTGATCGGTGAAAATTGGACTCACTCAAAATCTCGTCAATCAATCACAACTCACAACCGATTGAATACTCCTAGGTCGAACTGATTATCACAGCCTAGCCCAAATGTTGTCCAGCTGACACCTGACACAGGGCAGGATAGATGAACCCGAGGGACGAGGTGTAGGGAGCCAAGTACCAGCAATCCCAGCGCCCAGCGACGATTGCGACGACGGCAATTGGCAAGAATATTACCTGTAGAGACTCTAGAGCGTGGCCAGTGGCCATCATCGCAAGTGTTTTTGGTTGAGATTGTAGATCAACTCTTGACTCTTGCTGCTGTGTATCTTTAGACCAGTTACCCTTTGCTCATTATTTAAGCTACGGCTATGTACTCGGTAAGATCCTTCTGTACCCGGTTACCAATCAGGAAAATGACTGAGAAGACGCTAGAAAGAAGCCGTATGGATAGCGGCGGCGGCCAGCGAGGCAGTGGTCGGCGAAGAAACATGAAGAGTAGTTTACACACCGATGGACATAAACCCAGCAGCGGAAGATGGAAGAAAAGCAACCGAACACAACAACGTAATCATACACCTAAACACCTGCCAAAGATAGAAACGACGCACTTTTCGAGCAATTTTCATTCCGAGATTTGCAAAGCGGCAAAGTACAAAGTACATGCTCCCTTGTGCACTTGTTTTAAGGTTGTTAGGTTGCGGCAGAATTTCCACGAAGAGAAGGAAAAGAATAACAACAGGAGTTTATCAGAAGAGTTGAAAAATCTTGCTATATCAGATCCCTTTGATAATCTTCTCGTTGTTCCAGACACGAAAACAACCCCGGCCATTTTCGTATGCAAGGAGACCACATCAACAGAGTTTCGGAATGATGCTACTCTGTGTGAGACTAAACTCGCTAAAGAGATATTTGATGGCAATACTGATACGACATCACTAGATGCATTGTCATTCAAAGTAAGCTGTGCGTTATGTTTGCTCCGTCACCAAAAGAATGGGTTTGTGGCAGTCGCCGCCGGTTCAGCGCAAGAATTGGGGCCAAGCATCGACAAAGCCAACGCCTTGAAGGCAGCAATCAAGACAGACTCTCACGAACTCCATTCAGATCATGCTCATTTCATATGCGCCGTAAAGTTATCATCATTGACGACTCTGCTACGGTTTGCAAAGACAAGATCAAAACATAGTCAAATTGTGTCTGAGATATTATTTCAACTGAAGAGTGGAGGTGTTGATTTACCATCATCTGCAGATGATGCATCGTGGAAAATCCAGTTGGGTCATCATCTCACTTCTCTTCTCTGGCTCGGAGGAAAGTTGGCAACAAGCAAAAGGACAAATCATATCATGGTACTAGGATATGTCGACGGCCCGACTGAAATTATGATTGATTTACCCGGTGGGAAACGGCATCTGGGAGAAAGCACGCTTGAAAGCCTCGTGAGAGAAGTGAAAGAAGAGACCTCCTTGGAACTTGACAAACAGTGGCTGTATGAGAGACTTTCTCGTCGATATGGTGGTGCGTTAGATGAAAACAACGAAGATATTCACGCTTTTGAATCCGAGAAAGAGAATGGCAACGTGTATTTCGTTATCCCACCGATGAAATAATATATAAAAATGCAACCTATACTTTTTAGCTCCAAGAACCTATTCTACATATCACGGTATGAGACCAGCTGGCGAAGACACTTGTGAAGGCAACACTTTTGCTACCTGTTTAACGGCTTAGTTTTTCCACTCGCTACATCCTCTGCTAGTTTGATTTCTAGTGCATTTGCAGGATCTGGAAGTGCACCCTTTGAAGGCTTTGGATGGCATTGTTTCGCATCAGCATCAGCTGGCCACAGACTTTCTGCCATGGAATCAATAAACTTGGTCCAGCTGAGGTAATATTGTTTGGGCACAAAGTCTAAAGGAGTTTTTCCATGTTTGTCCATCACGTAAAGCAGGCAAGGGTCTGCAGAGAGGATTATCTTGGCAGTATCAAAATTTAGAGGACTGGTCCAAGCTGCATGATGTAAAGGAGTGCGCCCAAAATTATCAGCTATGCGAACTTCCGCTCCGCAACCAATGAAGACCTTCACTAGCTCAGTTACACCTCGTTTGCAGGCTATGAAAAAGGGTGAGTCACCAAACTTGTTCATTGGAACTGCACTCAGTCCGCATTGGAGAATGGACCTGAGCTGATCGGCGTCGTCAGGTTTATTGGCAGAGCAAACGGCAGTATCAAAAGAAGCTATTTGGAGAGGAGTGGGAGTCTTGATATATCCTAGCTCAGATGCAGAACATTTGGATGTGACATATCCTCGAGACTTGAGAGTGGAATCTAGGTAGTCATGAAGTGATCCCAATTCAATGCTTGTCCTAGATTTGGGTGACGTAACAGGTTTATCCAAGACCCTCTTTAATCCACCTCCGACCACCTTGATGTACTGAAAGGTGCTGTCGTTAGTCTTTTTTATCTTTTTTACTCTTTTTTCAGCCTTCCCAGCCTTCGGTTCTCTTGGGGCAGTGTTCACTTGGCTGAGGCTCGGTGGCGGTTCAGTGTCGATTCGAGCGCGACTTTTGCTACCTTGAATAGAGCCTTTGTCAAAAAAAGATGACGATGCTGCTCGAGAGCGTTTGCTTGATTTTTGCTTGTCAATTGTATTGGACTTGTTTGAATGAGAAATGATGTAAGAGCGTTTTTCTTCAGAGGGAAGATTCACAGAGCTGTTTCCAAGATTTTGATTCGATGGAGTAGTCTGCACACTTGAGCTATTAGTATTCAAATCTTGGAAGCTAAATATCCCCTCAGTGGGAACAGTTCCAAGATTTTGATTCGATGGAGTCTGCACACTTGAGCTATTAGTATTCAAATCTTGGAAGCTAAATATTCCATCAGTGGGAAGTCTTTGGCGCTGCTGCTGCTGCTGTAACATTGAAACTGACTGTTGGCCAAACTGCTGCATAAGAAACTGCTGCATCTGGCTTTGTCCCAACTGGCGTAGGCGATCTTGAAGCATTGTCTGTTCTTGACGTTTCGAAGGAAACTCAACATTCTCCGTTGTTCTTGCATTTGCACTCTCATCTGCTGAGACGGCGCCATTGCCGTCTTGCAAAAGATCAAGTAGAGAAGAGGAATTGATGCTGTTGCTTTGTCGAAAATCGAGTGGTTCAAGGTCGCTACTATGAGAAGCTATTGCTGTTGTTGGCATTTGATAGTGCTGCTGCTGAGGAAATAGCAGCTGTCCCTTCGCATACAAGTCATCTGAGCTTAAAGTACGAGTGCTTGTAGTAGGGCTGGGGGGACTCGTCAATACACTAGAGCTATTGGACACTTGGGAGGGAACAGCAGCATCAGCTGTTACTTCGCGAACAGTAACATCAGCTGTTACTGGCCTTATTTGATGAGTGAAGGATGGATGTGAAGACGACAAAGCTGAATCTTGCACACCATTGTTTGACGATGAGTGACTCATCGCCAGCGACAGTTTATTCAGCAGGTGATCTCCTCGAAGTTCGAGTTCAAGGCTGCTGAAGCAGTCGTTATCTCCACCATCCTGCATGATGACACCAGAAGATTTAGCACAGTATTGACAGAGCGTGGTACCTTCAACAAGCAAGAACGTTGTGGCTGCTGCATAAGAAAGTTTCCCTTGCCTCCATCCGTTTCGCTACATCTAACAGCAGGCGCAGCAGAACTGCTGACAAAACTTCTTGTCAATTTGTCGAAGCAGCTTTTGCCAATCGCAATCTTGTCGCTGCGTTGTGGATTTGTTGAAGTGAAGGGAATGTGGCTGCATGCCTGGTGTGTTTGGACGCTGCATGCGGCGAGGATCAATCAACTCCTAATCGTAATTTGTCGATAACTTGAACTTTCATTCCCTCTGTTTGAATTTACGAGTACGAACTTTGCAAAACGTCAGTCTGAACTCGACCACGTCTTTCTTCAACGAAAATACCTGCCGGAGTAAATCAGAAAAAAGATTGCATTTGTCACAATTGAAATTCACAATATTCACATTGAACTTCAAGCAAAGATAACTACTTCAAGAGGGTTAAAGCTTTATTTATGGGTTAAAGTACGATCAAAAGGATACGTATCCGTAAATAATTTATTAGTATTATTTTACTTACTCTACTTACCTACGTACTTAGTACCGCGCCCGCCGATAGATACTCAAATTTTGAAGATCGAATACGAACGATAATAGTATTTTTCTCATTTTTCCGTGGTGCGGTGCATGATATTTTTTATTTTATGCATATATAGGAGTACAACTCAAGGTTTCGGCAATGACAAATGCGTATGCAGCAGCAAAGTTGTTAGAGTAAATATTGGAGCTTTTTCTGTAGATGTGGTGAACAGTAGTAGCAATTAATTATTTTCTGGAGTGTAAATTCGCCAGCCGATTACTTTTGAATCCTCTCCGCTGTTCCTGCATCTCGAATCTCCCTCTAAAAACAGGACCAAAAATCTTTGTTCCTACTTTTACTTCATAACTATACAACAATATGTCGTCCATGAAAAATTCTCTCAAGTCCAAAAAGGGCAGAAAGAAATCATCGCAGCCTAGCTGGGGCAGTAGCGGTGTTATCGATTTGTCTCCTGTCATTGAGCATGATGAAGATACAGCAGAAATTATCCGGGATAGATTAATGGGGAGGCAACGCCAACGACGTGTCCTTGATGCAGATAATCATCAATTTCGTAGATCAGATCGCAATAGTGATACCTATCAATCGCATCAAAGAACGCATTACAATCGAGATTCGTTTGATGATAGCGAAGGAGGGGAGGGGGAGGGGAGCAGTTTAAACGATTTTACACCGCCGTTCTGCAGCAAAGATGGTCCAGATCGAGCAATAGTCAACAATAACAGTTACACTGAAACGACGACACAGCACGCGATAACCGACTTTGTCCAGTCTACGAATGCACAAAGAATGGAAGAAGAGGAGCTTTTAAATCGAGCCATAGAAAGACGAGAAATGCTACACAATCGGATAACTGCTATAGAGGTCGCAAAGGCTGAGTTTGACACGTCTTCATCCAACAATCGACAGCAGCAGCAGCTGCAGTCACTGGAGAAGGAAAAGAAGAAATCCAAAAAGACGAAAAAGCATCATCGACAGAGATCTTCCAGCTCTGCATCATCATCGTCATTATCCTCTCCCGATAGACCCTTTGATGAAGACCCCCGCAATAAAAAGCGATCTGGCCGGAAAAAGTCGAGTACCGAAGATTATCGAAGAATGGATGCTCTCTCTGAGAGAATAAAGAAGGAGGCATCTGAGTTCATGAGCTATGAATCCAAATTTGCAGAACAGCATCTCTTTGATGGGGGCATTGAAATGAGTAATGAAACATTTGCAGAGCAACATTTGTTTGATGATGAGGAAATTTATCAACTTGATAAGGATTCTGCCTTTGTTGTAGATGCGGATGATGGTGAAAATGTGAGTAATTTAGAAGGAGATGATGACGATGATGATTCATCATTTTACGACGAAAATGGCAACTATACCGAGAGCGGCAGCGATGAAAGTAATGAACAGCTATCAACCTTAGTCGAAGAAGATTCACAATGCTCGCATGCAAGTGATACCTTAACAATTCACTCTTCCGATTCGAACATGGATTCAGCTCTGTCTGGCGCCCCTACACCGTCACAGCTATCTCGATATTCCAACATGGTTCGACTAGGTATTCCTGATGTTGCTGTGATCCGTTCTATGGAACGGGATGAAATAACAAACCCCGAGTCAGTTTTACAGTCACTGAAAATTGAGAACAACATCCAGCTAGATAATATCAAACTAGGATCTGCAACACCTCCGCGGTCATCATCTAAGTCTTCCAAGCGGGCGGCAAAGGAATATGATGGCAACATGAGCAGAAGTGGCAACGAACTGTCTTCGTCATCTGCATACGAATCAGATTCAACAAATGTGTTCAGGGGGTCTCCTGAAAGGCCCCTCCGCGATGATCCAAATTACACCAAATACTTCAAAATGATAAAAGCCAAAGTCCCACGGTCGTGGGTGAAGCGAGTTCTTGAAGTGGACGGGAGGGATGCACGTGTTTTGCAATTAGACCCTGACCGGCCTCTATCTGAACAAGTGACTGGAGCCGATATTGATGAAAAGGGGAATATAAATTGGAAGAATGTTGCAATCAATTCAACGGAGTCGATGGATTCTTCAGATTCTGATAGGGAAGATACGCCTGCTGTGGCTATTCCGGTAGACATTGGTGCTTCAGTGAAGGCTGAATTAGCTGCTATGACAGCAAGGGCTGGCGAATTTGCACGAAAAAGATCAAATGGCAGTGAAAGCTTTTCTTTAACTGATAGAGGTGGAAAAGACATTCCTTCAGCTCCGGCTGATATTTCTTCTGAGGCTTTAGCCGCGTCCAACGCCAGGTTGGATCGGCTCAAAGCATTGAGGGTGACATCTGGCGAGGCAGACTCGTCTATCAGCAAGATAGGACGCCGTCGAGAGAATGTTGACGAAATCCGGAGGCGGGCTCTTCCTCCGACACAGCCGACACGAAGCCGACGCTCACCTACCTCATCGGTCGCATCAGGCGGCGCCGGGAGCGGAAAGGAAAGTTATGACCATCTGCCACTGAAGGTAAGTTTTGACGAAGTATTGGATTGATAGTTGTTCACGTCTTGATGCCTCCACAACGTTGCTAAAGCTATACATGTTTGTCTCTTTCAGGATGACCCTCGCTTTTCAAAGTATTTCCAAATGATACGATCGAGGGTTCCTAGATCATGGGTAGAACGAGTTATTGAAGTTGATGATAGAGATCCAGCAATTTTAGATCTTGATCCAAATAAATCTCTTGCAAGTCAAGTAGGTGATGAATTGACGGCGCAAAAGGACACGTTCGATACAAGCATCGTTTCATTGGATGTAACCGAGAGGAGTAGCTTTACACAAAGTGATAAGAGCAGCGATGACGTTGTTGTGGATGATGTTGTTCCGAATGACGAGGTGACAACTGAAAGTTATGACGACGGCACTTGGAAAAGTGCTGCACCAGTATCTCAAATCGACGATTTACAAGCTGCAGATGACCGCAGTGAGACATCTAGCATCACAGCTTCACATGTAGACAAGCCAAGGCTCGATCTGTCTAGAATGTCTGCCTTGTTGGATCGATTGGATATGGACAATGGAGCACGAAACGTCCCACAGGACAATATTCAAATTGCTGATCAAGAAAGGCTGGAAAAGGTGCGATCATACTCTGCTGAAGAAATAGAAAATAGAGTTGCTGATTTGATAGAGAGATTTGGTTCAAGGAAGGCACAAGAAGAACAAAGTGGCTCATATCTCCGTCACAAGGATTTGTTGCGAAAGAGCCAGACTGATATATCCAAGCTCTCGAATCTTTTGTCTTCCAAAATCAACGAAAATAGCACCGATGCAAAACAGAATGATGATGTCGCCGAAGAATCGTTCAATATCGAGAATTTACCATCGCTTCTCAAGCAGGTCTTGTCCAAAATGGAGCAGAGTGATCAACAGCAGGCAACAGTGGAGCCAGTCGTAGGTCTAAGTAATTCACAGCAAGACTCCACTAGGCAAGATGCAAGCGAAACAACCCAATTCTCTCCAAACGAAGCTCTTGGAGCCCTATTTGCAAAGCGTGCAACGCAATCAGATGAAGTTCAGGAGATCTCTGAGCCAGATACAAGAAGTCCACCGCCATCTCCACACAAAGCCTTGGAGGCATTATTTGCAAAACGTGCTGTCGAAGGGCAGAAACCTGTTGAATCCTCTCCGGACGAATTTGCCAAACCCTCTCCACACAAAGCCTTGGAGGCATTATTTGCAAAACGTGCTGTCGAAGGGCAGAAACCTGTTGAATCCTCTCCGGACGAATTTGCCAAACCCTCTCCACACAAAGCCTTGGAGGCATTATTTGCAAAACGTGCTGTTGAAGGGCAGAAACCTGTTGAACCATCTCCGGACGAACTTACCAAACCCTCTCCAAACAAAGCCGTGGAAGCGGCTGGACGGGCAGAAGACAACACAGCGCCGATACTTCGGGAAGATCCTGACTATGCCAAATATTTCAAAATGTTGAAAATAGGTATGCCGCGTCCAACTGTTATGCAAGCATTAGAACGTGATGGGAAAGATGTTTCGATATTAGACCTTGATCCCGAGCTTCCTCTTGAGGAGCAAATGAGGGACACCGAACAAAGAAAGCAAGAAGCTGCAGATAAAAGAAATCTACTTTGGAAGCGATGTTTGCAAAACGAGCTGCAGCTATGGGCACTTCTCCTGCCCCTGCTACAGTGGCTGCCAAACCACTGAAAGATGATCCTGAGTATCAGAAGTACATGAAGATGCTAAAGATTGGTATGCCTATTGAAAATGTGGTTCAGGCACTTGAGCGAGACGGTAAGGATCCTCTCATTGCAGAGATGGACCCTAACAAATCTTATGAAAGTCAAAGGAAAAAGGAAGAAAGTGAAAGCCAGGCGAAAGAGGAAACTGATGTACCGCTTAAAGACATGCCAGAATATACTAAGTTCTTTAAAATGCTCAAAATGGGTATCCCACTTGGAGCTGTTAGACAGGCACTACAGAAGGAAGGCAAAGATCCTGATATAGCAGAAATGGACCCAAACAAGTCGTTGTCCAGCCAGCAGGAAGCTAAGTCGAAACAATCTGAAAAGCCATCAGATCCTCCACTACAGGAAGACCCGGAGTACATGAAATTCTTCAAGATGCTGAAAATGGGTATTCCAGTCGGTGCAGTGCAAAATGCTTTGAAGAAGGAAGGGAAAGATCCAGAGATCATGAACATGGATCCTACGAAACCGCTGTCCGCTCAAAAGGCTTCAAATAAAATTGAAGTTAGCCCACCAAAGAAGAAACCGAATCCTCCGAAGGTGGCAAGAAAACGTCTGCATTGGAACAAAATCGATGAATCTAAACTTGATGCGTCGTCCTTTTGGAACCAAGCTAAAGATCAATCTCTTCAATTGGTTGGCTTGGACATTGACAATGAGGAATTTACTAATTTATTTACCTCGTCGATAAATAACAAGGCAGCTCTCAAGAATGATACGAAGCCTGATACCAAGAAGAATTCTTCGAAGCAAAAAGTCCAACTCATCGATAGCCGACGTCGAATGAATGGATCCATCCTGCTTGCCAAGTTTAAGGTTGACTGCAAAGCTCTGGCAAAACAAGTTAACAATATGGAATATGTACATGCTGAAGCCAATGAGCTACGTGGAATGATGCAACTCTTACCCACGAAAGATGAATCTTTAGCTCTTCGGAGTTATTTGCCGCCTACAGATGCGCCTCGCTCCGAAATTGATGATTCGATCAACAAGTTGGGTGAATGTGAACGATACATGGCTGTGATGCTTGATGTTCCAGACGCCAACGCAAAATTTGAATGCATGGTATTCAGAGCTGAGTTTGAATCACATGCTGAAAGCATCCGCGATGGCACAAAATTGCTTGCAGAGGCATGTAATGCTGTGAAGAATTCAGAGCGCTTTCAAAAGTTGCTTTTGTATTCTTTGAAGCTTGGAAATGCTCTTAATACTGGTGGTTCAAATGAAGGTGTCTCGGCTATCACCCTTGATTCACTATTGAAACTGGCAGAGGCAAAGGCATTTGACCGGCAGACAAGTGTGTTACATTATTTGGTGTCAATCGTGCAGAAAAACGACGCTGATGTGCTCAAGTTATCAGAAGACTTTGCCCCTGTGAAAGCCGCTGAGAGGGTCGCCATGGACATGCTTTCCTTGGAACTAACCAAAATGGACCAGGGCATTGAAAAATTGCAGGCTGTTGTGAAAAACAACTTGCCAGAGCCAAGTGATTCAGGATCAGAGAGAGAAGAGGATGAACTCATTGATTCAACACCTATGGGGCGGTTCTCTATCAGTGCTGCGTCAAAAATTCAGTCACTCTCCAACGAGTTCAATGATGTCCGGAGTAGTTTTATCGATCTGCTTCGCTATTTTGGGGAAGATAGTTCAATGTCTCCTGAAGCTTTCTTCGGTACGATCAATACTTTTGTATCCATGTTTGATCAGACACATAAAGAGTTGGTACGGAAAGAAGAAGCGAAGGCGCGGAGGAAGAGGATCGAAGAAAAACAACGTCTACGCAAAGAGGAGATGGCAAAGAAAACTAAGTCTTGAGATTCTGATATAATACCAACTACCTACTATTTGATGCACACGCTCGCCATAACATTTGATTCTGACTTAATGTCAAAATATAATTGTACAAACTGCACCTACGCACAATCAAACGCCTTTTGTGGCATGTATTCAACATCATCGCGTTGAATCAATAGAAGTAATTAATAATAACAACAATAACAGAAATTTTAAAGTAGTACGTCTGTATGGCTTCATGCCTCCCGGGCAAGCTATAACGAACCAATATTATGTCTACTGCAGGAGCAATACTTTTTCTCAGATCGCACTCCATGCTATCACGTCAAATCAACTACCTCGTTGTCATTGCTATGGCTTCTGAGATTCGCTCTTGCCTGACTCACTGTCAATGTTGGCAGTGTTGGTATAAGAGTCTTCGTAGAAGATGTTATAGGCATCGGTTCCATAAACACAGGTCCGTTCATTTGATTGCCACTCATAATACCTTCCTGCTCTCCCTTTCCACACCTCAATATACATTCCTTTTCCTCCTCAGTTGGTGCATCCATCTGTGCGTCCTCCCTCCTCTTCAAATAAGTACTGGCTTCATCCCTATCAAACGCGCCGTTCAATGCTACCGCCCATATCATTGTATCAACTAATCTATTTCGAGTAAATCCTTCAATTTCTCCTCTACAGCACGGGCATTCTGTCCGCTTGACATTGGCATCGTCATCTGTGCAATTGATTGACGTCAAGTGTGTATTAGCGCATTCTTCACAAAAATTGTGACCACATGGATGAACCGCGACAGTCTTGACAAAGATTCCAAAACACAACGGGCACTCTGTACTATTTTCAATCAGTGATTGTGCACCCTGTAGTACCCGTGGGTGCTTGTGCCGCTTGGCGTCACTCTCATTATTATTATTCGCCTGTGCTGAAGTTGACGTCATATCATCCGCTCCCCTCTTTCTAGATGCAACGCTCTCGCCTCTATTTACGATTGCCCCATTGCTCTCTATTCTGACCCGATACGCAAATCCCGTTGCTCCGTACAATGACAAGATGGATCCATCCTGCAATTGAAACTTTCGGTCAATCATTTCTGAAATGATAGTACCATCCATGTGCACAAGATGTTGAGATACACCTTTCCTCATCTTAATCCACGCCGTGACATGCTTATTATTATTATCACTTCCACCGCCACCAGCATTGTTGCCAGTTTCCCTCAAAGTCATGCCAATATCACACAGCGATCTTGATATAGTTGTCCAAGAAATATTGGCAAATTCACTGCGTCCCAATTTCAACTCGCATGAGTAATTTCCGTCATTGTCCAAACGAGCATATCGCGTGGGCTCGAGAGGGTTGTTGGTGTTGTCAATGTCGACAATGTCGTCGCTTTCGGAGCAGAGCTTGAGCCAGAGGGTGGGCCGTCGTTTGCGGATGTGATCCTGGAATCCTGGAATGTTGTAGTCGATGCTCGTGTTTTCGGTGTCAGCAGCACAGGAGGAGAGGGCAGAGGTACACTGAGCTTGGCTTAGTGGGATGAGCTTCAGGATGGGGTAATTTACGGCAGTATTGTTGTTAGCAGCCATCATGTTCATAAATAATATGTGCATATCTCCTTGTAGGACAGATTTTTTTCATTTTAGTACGCCATAGCGTACTAAAAATCACCCATCTTTGTGCTAATAATAACACTACTTCCGCTGCAGTAATAGCATAAGTCACCATAGCAATCTTGTTAGGAATGATTTTAGCTTTCGTTTGATGCCCCATTTATGTTTATAGCCCTAGTATTTTGCTCACTACGTACATCTATGTAATCAGTGTGTAACCCGATCTGCGTGTTTTTCCATATTTTTGTGCTCCGGTGGCAATGAATTACATAGAAGTGGTCTGATAACATTGATAACATCATTGGAACAAGTGGAAGCTATTGCCAACATTATGCCCTAGCATATTTGGTGAGTGGAGCGTAGTAGAATGAGGCATTACGCATCAATTCACCATTGCAGATGCAGACATAATTTTCATCCAATATCTCGCTGCCAACACATATTCCTTTATTTCATCCGAAGGAGAGCACCACACCTTAAGACCTCGCACACACACCTTCCAACTATTGTTATATGACGCTCTATTTTCTCTTTCGTCTGCCGTTTGGTGATTTACTCCATCAAATACGTCGTCAACATTAATGACTTG
The DNA here is from genome assembly GCA_037178625.1 of Skeletonema tropicum. NCBI lineage: Eukaryota > Bacillariophyta > Thalassiosirophyceae > Thalassiosirales > Thalassiosiraceae > Skeletonema > Skeletonema tropicum. The sequence goes on from CM074138.1 coordinate 1,022,207, forward strand.
GAAGATGTCGGGCGCAACTGCCACTGGAATACGGTGTAGGAGAGGGCCCGATGGGGAAATAGGCGATACCAAGGACATTGCCATGTACATCGGGGTTGTTGTAAGCATTGTGCATGAGATCGTCGTCGGAATCGCCTCCTGTGTCAGTCAAATCATCGTCATGGTGGTGAATTGTTGGGTAACGGATTGCAAAAATTAAAAAAAAATCATCAAAAAATCATGTCGACACAACAACCATGGCATCTTATGTGGCCACCCCTTCACCAATTTGGACCGATCCACCCACATTAATCCCATCATCAACATCATATGAAGCAGTCTACCTTTTGGTTTCCTTTGAATCGGTTGATTTGTCGAGTAGTTATTGAATTTATCCATTATCACATGTTGATGAAAGATGCATCATCACAACGACATTATGTATGGGGACGATGCACAACACACCGGCCAATTCTGACACCCGCACCACAACGGATCGCGATTCCATGATATTGCCGTCATGGGGAGCCACTGGTGGCCTTCTGGAGTGGTCTAGTTATGAAGTTATAATGGTACAAAGTATGGTGGAGATAGTACGCAGCCGTTTTTTTTGTCATCGGATGGTGCAGTTTGCAACGGTCGTATCTCTGAAGTTTGTTATGGAATAAAGTAATTAAGGTATGCTGTAAGACTAAATCGAGTGTGCTGAACACGATGGTTATGCTTAAAAGTTATGAAAGTGTTCTAGCTTTGAAAATTTTTACTTTTAGTACGCTATAGCGTACTTGTCACACAAGGAGATAGATGTGCTTCCACTTTCCACTGTCCACTGCGCCTCGACGCGCGCTAGCTAGAGATACGCCGATAGAAGATGAAGACTCCAGTTGTTGGGGGTAGTTTCGCGTGTCCCAGGACGCGTCCGGTCGTCCCGCAAAATGCACATCGAAAAAACAGGAAAAAACGCCCCATATCATACCTACCTTACCTACTTATCTACTGACGGTTCCCATGTACTGACGATAGCCCACCTCCTGACTCCTGATCCATTTCATAAACGAGGCATCAGAATCTTTATCCAAAACTACTGAGAATGAAAACGGCAACAGCAAGAAGAGGAAACGAAGGCAGCGTAGAAAAGTTTCCGCGGTTTTCCATGACACTGTCATCACGCAGCTGGGAGATGACGACATTAAGTCAACTGAGTTTGCAGCAAATGGAGCTAAAATCGAGCCCGCCCTACGCATCTACCCCGGATCCCACCATATGTGCATAACGAATGAGGATCTTGACCAAGGGCGAGGCAACGAGACTCTTTCCAAGTGCTTGAAAGTCAAACTCAGAAGGATGAGCGGGAGAGGAGGTGGAAAAATTGGGATGGAAAGAAGGTATGGACTGTGTCGGTTGACGACGTCGAGTGGGTGGAGTTCGAGCACTACCCAACAACCGGCACCAAAGCTCCGACCTTCAAGCTCAAACCACAAGAATTTACGGCCACAATCAAGTTCCCTCTGACCGAAACCATATCTACAACCTTGGGCAACGCCAAGGTCAAACAGGTTCCTGTCAACTCTAACATAGCAACAACAGGCCACAAGCTGCAGGGAATGTCCAAAGACGTCCTTATCGTCAATGACTGGAATTATCGATGCGTGCATTGGGTCTGCGTTGTCTTGTCGAGGGTGAGAACACTAGCCCTGGACTCTATTTACTAATGAAACCCTTAGACCTGGAACACAGCTTCAATGTCCCTCAGAATCTCATTCGCTTCGAGCAATGATTGAAGGACAACAAAGAACGACCAATTCTCGACATGTTGGGTTACCGATCTCTGCGTATTTCTGTTATACCACCAATCTAATGCAGAGATCGATACGATGCAGTGAATGTTAGGTACACGTATGTAGTGTACCATAACTCCATAGTACAGACTCACTATTCCCTATTACTATTTCCTATCCTTCATCTTTCATCTCTGTATTGCATCATGGAGATCTGGGATACTACTAGTCTGCCTAATATTATGCTGTGATTCCATTGCCAGCAGCCGATAGAAAGGGTATTGCTGTCTCACGGTGTGTCAGCATCTACGTGAAAATCGCTAGTAAAAAACCATGGGCAACCTATGGTTGGTACGTAGGAAAGTTGTAAAAGCACCTTTTAGTACATACTAGCCGCGCAAGCGCGGCTAGCGCTTCGCGTCAGTATGTAATATTTAGTTACACATGTAACATGGTATTATAATTATTCTCTGCTGTACAGTAGTATGAGAATTGCCTCATTCTAATTTACTTATCTGCCTTTCGTTTGCGTGCAGCTCTTGTGGTTTGGCTGTTCGTGTTCTCACATGCTTACCACTCGCTCCTGCCAAAGAAGAAGCTGCACCTCAAGAAGCCACTTCTCATGAATGCTTATGTTGCTTGTACCCACCGTCCAATCTATTCTTGCTCCTACCCTGAACTCGTTGCCGCTGCAAGAAAAGACGCTTCTACTGGGCACCTGCATCCACTACACTTCAAAAAGTACGATTGTGCACTGTGATCATAATAATTATTTGTGACACTCCCAAACTCAACCCCCTGAATGTGACACTTTTACCAAACTCAATCAATCCGCTTCGTGTTACATACACCTCAAAATGTGACACTGGGACTGGCTGTCACATGCCTCGCCAATAGACTTTTAGGAACTAATTCCTACGTATTACTTTGTGTAAATTGAGAAGAAACAACCTCGCCAAAATTGGCGGATATGCTAATTTTGGCCAGCAAATTTTGGCTACCTTACAAAACATCGCCCGTGGAGATTGTACTTCCTCTCACGGTAACATCTGTCGTAAATCCTGCTACCACACGTCACACTAGACTGTCTGCAGCTAACCCCCGAAATGTGTACCTAACCTACAGAAATAGCACAGCTAACTATCTATTCTAAGCACAACCGATATCCCGAAGGCGCGTACTTGTCACTCGTGTAGTGACAAGCCGTCTTTTAGTTATTTTACCATTGAACATTACAACAGATTCAACAGATTACAACAGAATATAGCTGCGTACAAGCCTCAAAGTACACAGTAAACCAGTATTCAGTCTAACTCAACGCTAACCATTGCGCATCTCCTGCACAATGCAATGTGAGTATGAACCCTTACATCCTACACGAGAAAGGCCACGGTCTGACTTTCCTACCAAGTCACGGGCGAACTTTTCTAACCTCACTAACTAACGGACAAACGGACATGATATACACACACGCACGCACGCACGCACACGCGCGTCAGGTTTAGTATATATAGATAGATGCTGAAGATACTCGAAAATTACATGAAATTTGTAGTTCAATGGTGTTTTAACCTCGGGATAGACTATTGCATCATGGAACACCAATTTTGGTGAGTTATGAAACTGATTAGGCTGAGGTCAATTTTGTGAGTATAAACTATAAATTGATTACTTTCCGACAAAAGAAGACATGCTGAATCGATTGCAACATCGAGCGGTCGCAAAACTTGATCACATAACATGCTAAACGCGCTGCCAATATAGTGATCGGGTCGGACGCCATGTTTTTGTTAACGCTATGTACCAGAGAGTGGCGGGAGCCAAAAAAATGTAAAAGGAGCGTTTAGCATGTTATCGGAGCAATTTGAGCGACCGCTCTCTTTTGCAATCGATTCAGCATGTCTTCTTCTATCGGAAAATAATCAATCTATAGTTTATACTCACAATATTGGCCTCAGCCTAATCAGTTTCCTACCTCACCAAAATTGGCCAGATCTGCATATTTACTAGGGAACAAAGAGTAGCAAACTTTGGTGTGATAGTGTTCAATGATGCAATAGGCTATAACCGGAGGTCAAAACACCATTGAACTACAAATTTCATGTAGTTTCCGAGTATCTTCGCGCATATGTGCTAAAAGGTGCTTTTACAAGTTTCCTACGTACCAACCATACATAGCCCATGGTTTTTTACTAGCGATTTTCACGTTAAAGCCGACACACCGTGAGACAGCAATACCCTTCCTATCGGCTGTTGGCAATGGAATTACGGCATAATATTAGGCATACTATTCACTACTACCCTGCTGAGAGTAATACTGCTCTTGGAATCATTAAAATCGGGCTACTACAAGCGAAGTTCTGCTGAATACTTGACAAAATTCAAAATTTAGGTAAATTTAGGTCTCTGGTACATAGCGGGAGTAAGTAGCAATTTTGTTGCAAATTTTTTTTGCCTCCCGCCTGATAGAGTAGAGAGTAGTTCCTCTTTCTGGCGCGCCAGCCGACCACACGAAAGTGATGCCATCGCCAAAACTTGGCAGCAGAAATTCACCATGAGCTCATTATTCGTAGGTACTTAATTGTATTAAGAGTCTACTAGATCATTTACATAGGTCTTTAGCATACCTACGCAAAGGTCCACGAGTTCCCAACCTCGTGTAAAACAAAGGGGTATAAACAGGGCGGCCAAAACCACCGGCCGAATGACACAAGTGCCGACGATACGATATGCATTGGATCTGCCCTCGGCGTATGAAGACTCCAATTGTTAGTTCAATGATGTCTAGGTAGCGATAATGCAACATTTACCTAATTTCCTAAGTGATATGATATGTATTATCCAATGCACATAACTTCAACGCTACTAAGCGCTACCAGACTTTAGACCATCCACATCGACAACCTAGTCCACACTAAGAGTCCAGTCCAAACGGAGCTACAGCGGATCGGGGAACAGCTGCAGCTCGGCATCGAAACGATACACCTACGGAGCTACAGACAAGAACGGTAGAGGTCGCAAACTGCACACATAAAACCTCAACCACGTCAAGTGAGCAAAACGAATAAGAATCCAGATGCGATGAAAAACAAGCAGTGTTGGCAAAATATATCTGTGCCGAAGATCCTAACACTTCAAAGGGTGGCGGGAGCATAGACCGTGGCATAGGCACGGAGAATGCGTCACCTCAAAGGGTGCCAAAATCTTGGATTACGGAGGGAGATGATGACGGAATGAAAACAGGTCGCAACAAATTGCAAACAGAACGAACAAGAAATAGAAATGGTAAGACACATGAAACAGAATGAAAGAACAAGTCGAACCAGCATCATCGTGGGTCAGCTGAAAGGGTGTGTTAGAGTAGAGAGTAGTTCCTCTATCTGGCGCGCCAGCCGACCACACGAAAGTGATGGTACTTCATTGTATTAAGAGTCTACATACTAGATCATTTTTTACGTAGGTCTTTAGCACCGCCACTCTGGGGTACATTTTTTGTCAGCTAGCGTGTTTCGTGCAGCGAAGAATAGATACTTAGAAGCACGAAAGTCAGGAGAAGCTTGTCCCGCAGCCGCGCGCCAATATAATATTTTCTCGCTAAAAAGGAGTATGTACGATACTCCTCTCTATAAATGCACGGCACAAGTCTAAGATAGATGATAGACCTTAGACTGGGTATTTGCTGGGTATCTTTTTCGATACTTGGACAGATCATTCTTCGATACATGTCTTAAAAAGAAGACCATGTCTTCAAACATTCCCAAATGTGTTCCATGACCAAAATCCAACGCAAGAGAGAGCAATCCAACGCAAGAGCAGTACTTGTGTGCATAATAATACTCCTATTGATTGCTCCCCACATCCCAGTCACCGAAAGCCAGTAATACTAGCATCGCAACAATGACTAGAGGAGGCGGCGGCGGTCGTATCCTTGTCCACCAACGTGAGACGGATGATACTGTACCAATTATTGGCGCAGACATTGCCATCAAAGAGAATCATGCTGGTGCTGCTCAAACAACGCAGTCAAAAGGCATGAAGGATAGGACGCGCAAAGAACCCAGGAATCGTCACAAGCACCTGATGGATTTCTGGAAAGAACATTATGAGGAATACTTTGAACACGGGACGTACCTTCTGACAGAGGAGGAGAAAGCGGATCAAACAAAATACTACTTCAAAAATGATCGTGATCTCCGTTACCAAGGATTGAATGTTAAGATGGTGATTGCACATTGCTCAAACAAGAAATTCAAGGCAAATGGCAAACTTATCAGTCCCAGTGACTTGTCTAAATATGGCGACGCAATCAAATGGGGAGCGCAAATAGCAGGACAACAACTCCCAACGGAGTTCCATGTCAAATTTGAGAGTTTCATTTCATCCTACAAAAAAGAGTACAGCGAAGCAAAGAAGGAAGGCAAAGTTGACGAAAAGGCTGCCGACCCCATCAATGCTGGTCTACTCACTTTGATCCTCCAGTGGGCCGTCGCAAGTTTGAACATTTTTGTTTGGGTGTATGCCCTGTTGATGTGGCATTTGATGGCCCGCTCCATCTCCATTTCATCCCTAGGTCTACACAACATCAAGCTCGGCAGTGGAGGCGACTCTATTGCATTCAAGTTTGACAATTCGAAGACGGATCAGTCCGGAGAGTTTGTACAAGAGAAAAACTGCTACGCCAACCCAAAGCAAGCTGTTTTGTGCCTGTATCTTGCTCTGAGATGCAAAGGTCTCTGCTGAAGGCGGAGTCAACAGCGCAATCTTGGAAGAACAGATGGAAAAGCTCAAGATCAATATGAGAGAAATGGTGGGTGAAATTTTGACGACAACATCAACTACAAACAACGCTGCTGTGCTACAGCGTGACCAATCGGAGCAAGTAGTAGACCCTACTATCCGCATTCCTGAACCGAACCAGTTCAGTTACACTGAAAGTACAGGTATCACACGAGCTACATGTATTCCTCCTACGTTCGAATTCCCTTCAGAAACGAAGAGGTTGGAGGGATGGAGGAAGTGGTTGTGTGGGCAAACGTTTGTGTATGAAGGAATCACTTGGCATTTACCACCCTTTCGACAGCTCAAAGGGATTCATTTTACTGCTGAGAATCGCAAAATATACCACAATGAATGGAAACCAATCTTTCTTAAAATGATGGAAACGCCAGGTCTTGTAATTCCGGAACAAGTGAGTGAGCAGTTCATCACCGAAAGCTTCGAACGTGCTACTGAACATTTGAAAAACAATTTTAGTTATATCTTCGAATCACCTCCGGATGTCGTAGCAGGATACAGACTTGGAACTTGGTCGAAGAAGACTAAGTACAGTCAGGTCATGAAACATGGCACGGAAGAGGACAAACAGAAGCTTCCACCACCTACCGCAAGTAACAAGAAGAGAACTCCAAAAGAGAGGTCGGCGCCAAGTAGTGCTCCACGAAAGAGACGACTTCCCAAGAAGCTGTAGTAGTTACTATATATAATAAGAAGCATCATTCATTACATCTACCATAACAAAAGGCACAATTGCAATACTGACACCTCTGCCACTCAATGTCAACACAATATTCATCATCCCCAAAATTGCACGAGCGGCAAATTTCTCCCCGGCATTCGTAACATGTGGAGCCGCTTTCACAACCACAGACACAAAACCAATTCGAGCATTGATCTTGACATCCCCAATTATTGGGCATGTTATGACCACATTTGTTGGCGAATGTGTTGGGCAACAATAAACCTCTTACTCCATGCTTCATACAACTCATGCAACAAGCAATCATTCTCTCTTGGCAGAACACAAACAATGTCCCAGAACTCCTCTCACAGAACGACCCACGCCCGCAATAATGGCACCAATACAACGCTTGAATGGGTCCTTCCTCACAACAATTGGAGGAACAATGGATAACATTAAGACCTTTCTCTTTTTCCCACCCCTTCCCATACTCTGCACCAGTCCATTCCAATGGAAGCCGAAGATAGTTCAGGTAGTGATCAGGTTGCGCAATTAAATTAATGATTGACTTCACCTCCTCCAATGGGGTCCACCAGCCCCCCTCCGCCAACCGTCGTGAGCGCCTTGGAAGAAATCCGTTGTCGTGGAAAATAAGATAGTTCAACCCATCTTGATTGATTAGAGGACCAAGCCCGGTGCCAATAACGCCAGGGCAGTCCCTAATTGTAAGACGTTTCAAGGCCATGTCGTTGAAATTAACTACCAATGACAGCAAATGATAGACATCATTATCATTGATCCAGTCAACACAATCGAGGCAAATATCGGCCCAACGTCCACAACGTCCCTCTTGTTCCATCAGAAAATTCACTGCTTCTGATGTACCGGCTACGCCGCTGCTACCATTACGTGAGGAGTAGGACGGGTCGATGGCCAATGCAAAAAAGGCTACAGACGTGTTTGATAAATAGGATGTAATGTGCTCAAGTGGGAGCTGAAGCACAACATAGTGGAGCGAACGTAGGGGAGGGAGATAATTATTATTGTCGTACGGAATAACCGGGGCGGCCGAGGAGGCTCCCCCTTCAGCATCGGGGGGATGGACGTTGCTGTCCACCTCCATGCTGATTTAATGATATGACATGAACCATGATGCGGTTCTTGGGTAGAAAGTCGGACTATTGACGCCTATCACGGGGAGATTGCAGTAGTCTAACCATCATCGTAGACTTTGAATTACTGGAACAGAAGAGGAGGACAAAGTACAAAAATTCAACTGAAGGCATGTAGGAGTTCAGTATCCCGCACAGTAGACTATGGGCTCCTCTTGCGCGGGAGATGACAGGAGTCTAAGATATTTTTTGGGATGCGCGCAAAATACGCGCGTATTCTTAGACTTTTGAGGACTTCCTAGAGAGATAGAAGTACAAATAGAACGATGGGCATCGTATTGTAGGCAAACCGGGATAGCGGGCGCGTGGGCGTGCCCACAACACACCATGGTTGAAGGAGAGGCTTGAACGGGGAATATTGGGGATTTTTGGTCGATGTAAGGGTTGAATTCGGGCAATTTGAGCTCATTTGTACCGGATTATGTGTAGTTGTGGGCCCCACGTGGGCGTCGCCCACAACATACCATGAAAAGCGCCCACTATCCCGGCACGCCTATCGTATTGACCTTTCCACGGCGGGCAGCCCCCTTTCGTCCCTCATCTACTTTTTCCCCTATTCTTTGGAAATCTGTGGATGCAACTCAATTTTTTCACAATTTTGTTAGAGATTTCAGTTAGAGAGCAGCTCTCATGGCCAAAATTAAGTTTCAGGAAGATGATTAGTATGCATTTCCAGTATTACCATCCTTTCGTCGACTATATTGTCGACTCTATACATATGTTCGCTGGCCGAAAATTCCATTTCCCCGCTGAGAAATGCATGTGAGAGTACACTGGCTTTTTGCTAGCTATGTAAAAAACTTTGGCCATCAGCCATCAAAGCTAGTACCAAGCTAGAGAGCACCTTTCACATGCATATCTCGACGAAAATATACGCTTTCAACACCTACCCAGCACACTATACACTCACATACATAATAGTCACCTAAAGGATAGTGTCTCGGGGCTAGCATGTAAACCACTTCCCTGAAACTTAATTTTCGCCTTGAGAGCTGCTCTCTAACTAAAATCTCTAACAAAATTGTGAAAAAATCGATTTGCATCCACAGAATCAGGGAAAAAGTAGATGAGACTGCTTAGCCCACTGGGCGTTCCCATTGTGGAAAGGTCAATTACTTATATATGTAACAGAAAGCACACATTCACAAATACGCCAGGTTTCTTGGGTGCTTCTACGCCGCTCTAAAAGGCCCTAAAATAGAGGCTAAATTTGATTCTTTTAGCCTCTATTTTAGGGCCTTTTAGAGCGGCGTAGAAGGTCTTTGCGTAATTTCTGTGAGAGATGCAACTGGGTAAGCTGTACGGTCTTTCCCACTGGCACACAGATAATACTCTAAAAGCTTCTCCGATGCTGCTGCTGGTCGTTTCAAACAACTTTGATCTCACGGTTGTTGGAAACGCCGAGGCTCCTGCCGATACGTCATCAAGTTGGATCTTTCGTCGTCTTTCGTCAGGATTCTCGTCATTACCGACTCAGCAACTTCATCATATTGATCCTCGCAATTACCTGCTCCTCGAGACCATCTAAGCAGAAGCACGTGTCGCACCCAAGAAACCTGGCGTATTTGTGAATGTGTGCGTAACAGAAATTTCAAAGTAGGTACGTCTGGTGGTCCGAAGTCCGTGCCTTATTCACCTCCTTGCTGCAAATCTTGTTGCATGTCAAGCTGAGATAAAATTCAATCTTACTTGTTCTTTAATCTCTAGTTACCGTTGGGGAAGTTGACCCACTTTTCTCCTCCAATTGTCTCCAGCTCTCTGTGTCAAATGACCTGGGCATTTGCGTGCGGCGTCATTCATGAGTTGCAGGCCAGCCCTCATCTAGGGGTGAGCCCGAGGTAGGTGTCCTCGGGGCACGGGAAAGACACGTAATCGCGATCTCACCGTGAACCTGCCATGCTTCAGCCTACCGCTACTAGCACCAGTAGAGATCTCGAATCAATATTTGTGAAGAAGAAAGCTTCGCATCATAACCCCCCAAAAACAAGGGGGGCAACAACCGAAATAACCCAGGGTCGGGTGGGTGGGAAAATTTAATAAGCTGCTTGGAAAATGCGTTGTGGAGTCTTGATCGGGTCCTCCTTACTAACCAAATTCCAAGCGTCTCTCTCCCATTCAAATGTTCATTGTTGTCATCGCACCTGCGTGTTGATAAAGCAAAGAGTGACCTCGCAACCAGCTTCCTTTCACTTTGGTTTGGTACGCCTTTCTCACTCCGTCATTATTTGAATACAAATCTTTCTGCATCTGACGTCGTTCTTCTTTGAAAGCCGCTCGCTTCTCAGATGTTGTCTGCTCGTCCGTTCAATCCTTACTACTGGCGGACCCTCTTTACTGATGTGACGATCGGTCCGAAGTCCGTGCCTCATTCACCTCCTTGCTGCAAATCTTGTTGCATGTCAAGCTGAGATAAAATTCAATCTTACTTGTTCTTTAATCTCTAGTTACCGTTGGGGAAGTTGACCCACTTTTCTCCTCCAATTGTCTCCAGCTCTCTGTGTCAAATGACCTGGGCATTTGCGTGCGGCGTCATTCATGAGTTGCAGGCCAGCCCTCATCTAGGGGTGAGCCCGAGGTAGGTGTCCTCGGGGCACGGGAAAGACACGTAATCGCGATCTCACCGTGAACCTGCCATGCTTCAGCCTACCGCTACTAGCACCAGTAGAGATCTCGAATCAATATTTGTGAAGAAGAAAGCTTCGCATCATAACCCCCCTCGGCAACTAAGACTCCTCAAACACTCCAGCGTGGTTCCAGTGGCAGACCATGCTTGAGTAGTTTGCTCCCATGAGCTTTTCCTGCTTGTATGATGAAGGAAACAGCCTCAAAATCTGCCTGAGGTAGAACAACCTGTGCCTGCGGCCAACCTTACCCTTAACCTTTCGTGAGGGGGGAGGTTGCAATTCCATAATGCAGCGCGATACAATCGTACACAGGATGCACACCCATAAGAAGAGCAAGGCTGTAGTATTTCCGTAGCCCGATCCTCATCTGCAAGAAAATAGAGAGAAATGATACGATGCATGGTTAGTGTTCGCTTGCACTGAAGTTGATCACTCCACTTGTACCTCAGATACCCAAGGGTGCGTCTCATCCTTCCGATTCGTGGAGCCATATTTAATCTGGTTTCAGCTCCTTCCTTTTTCCTCCTTCTGTCGAAAAGCTAGACGGTCGCTGTGGGTGTTTTTGTGTGCCTGCACCGTAGTTCCTCCCCTCATAGACACCCTTAAGCTGTAATCCTCCATATCCATCTTGCTAGGAAAGGACGGTCCTTTGCCTCGCCGACTCCAAAAACTCCCTGAATACTCCGTTGTAGACCGTCATCCAATATCCATCTTGCTAGGAAAGGACGGTCCTTTGCCTCGCCGACTCCAAAAACTCCCTGAATACTCCGTTGAAGACCGTCATCCAATATCCATCTTGCTAGGAAAGGACGGTCCTTTGCCTCGCCGACTCCAAAAACTCCCTGAATACTCCGTTGTAGACCGTCATCCAATCTGCTGCAAAGATAATTTTGACCCCCATTGGACTTGAATTCCCTCTTTCAAAGATACTGATTCCAATCTTCATCTAACACTCAACGACACGTTCAATCCTTGAGCACGCGAGTTACACCCAACCAGGCCCCAATGCACCCTCGTTTTATCTGTAACTGTAGCCTATTGGCTGCAAATACACGATCCAGCCCTGATTATACATTCTGCCATCATCATGCCCTTCCTCCTGGTCACTGTTGCGTAACCAGTGGTACCCTTGAAGGCACATCCAACTCTGACTCAACTCTACCAGGCGTCTCATCAAGTCGTCATCGTTTCACGGCAGAACACAAGATCCAATCCTGATTTGTTCATGCCTTCATCTTCCTTCCTCCCGAAGTAGCGCTGAACCCCGCCGCCCCGCCCAAGGACGTTCATCTGGGCAGCAATGTTTCTGACTGTCACGACACGACGAACCGTGCATCCCCTTCGGTGACCGTGAGGAGGAAAATGTGGGTAGTGTAGACTGGATCATTCCTCATTTAAAACTGGAAGCGAGGCTTTCTCCCTTCGTAATCATCACATAACCCCCCCGGAAAACCATTGTATCAGAGTGGCTACGTCGTTTGGCAGACGCATGGTGCAAGGTCATGAAAGCTATACATGTGGCGTTCCACTCACTTCCTTGATACTAGCTGTGCCAAGTGGCAACCACGTTTTTATCTGCTTTTGTCTGTTTGGCTCCTCTAGGTAGCGGGTGAACACTACCGACTGCTGGGACATGCCTATCTCCTATCTTCCCATCTATGCGGGCTTGGGAAAGACGTGTAATGCCCGAAGGCCAAGTTACACACACACCATGCCCGCGCAGCAGTCATGACACACAACCCCAAGCTTTGCGTCAGCCTTCGCTTCCTCATCGCGTCGCAGCATGCCCAACATATCGCTATTCCAAGCCGCATGGGATCAGTAGAGATGTAGTGGAGTGCTTGACTGAGTACCTGCCCTACACCCCTGACACCAAGAGACCATAGTAGCTTCGGCATTCGATCGGTCGTCCACAGCTTCTCCATTGTGCAAGCGCTTCCGTCCAGGTCTGACGTCTCCATAAGAGTAATCGTCAGCCTCCATTGTTGCCTACGATGGCAACTCAAACCAGCTCTGGTGTTAATATCTTCCGAATGACAGTAGCTTATGAACATCCCAGAATAAAATGTTTATTCAAATACTGAAGAGGATCTTATTGCGTCACCCAAACACCGCAAGTGACTCCCCCCCCCGGTATCCCAACTAACACCTAACCTCGACTATCATACCCTCACACATTACTCCTGTTGATCTAGAGTGCTATCTCCGTGCTAGATAAACCATGCAGTTCCAAACCGCATGATGTCATCTGAGATTCATCGCAATAATCAGTTCCATACACAAGAAGAAGACCCGCTACTAGCTGTAGGGGGCAGAGGGACCCCGGAGAAAATGGGCCTCTCATCATCTTGTATACGGAAGCACATGGTAGACTTGTATACGGAAGCAGCAAGTAACTGGGAGTAAGCATATGGTCGTCGGCAGCATCTTCCCCCGAAGATAGGTAAGCAGGCGTAGGCAACCCTCTCACTATGTGACCGGGTTGTTGCTTCCGTGGAGGAGAGATTGGTAGGGCAACTGCTGAAGAACTCGTTGGCATATGCATAAGACGTGTTGGAAGGGTGGCATGCGTAGCAACACATGTGGCACCGATGGTCCCAGTAGGAAGGACAGGGCCTCGGTTTCCCGTCGATACACAAAATCCATCAACCGTCCCCCAATCAGCGAAAAATATGTCAGCATATCTTCCACAAAGGATAGACCGTGGCCAGCCGCTACTAATATACAGATTGGCTTGAGAACTATCCGACAATGACTAACACTCCAGCTCGATGGGGAACTTCCACAGACGATGCCCCCTAGCGGCATCTGGTCTCCCCAAAAATTATGAAATATGTATTTGACTGATTGATGAACACGACCGTCTTGTATCACACATCGATCGATACAACATCCATCATCCGTCCCCCATCAGCAAAAGTTGATGGTGGTACACCCCCAGCGTAGCAAATTGCTAGAAGGCGTTCACGTCCTTCACCAACCTACCCCCCCGGAAAATAATAATATCCGTAGAGTAGACGTCCCCTGCCCATGCCGATCGAAAACGAGCAGAGAAGAGCTGCTGGAGGGGTCCTACGCTCAGGAACCCCCCCGGACCAACACGCACCTTGTGCGACAACCTAATATACACTCCAACCCACCATCCGCATCATCAAGAGGGTGGGAAGGGGAAAATGACATACAAAACCCGTGAACGTTGACTCTAAAATAAGTTCACCAAACTTTAAAATTTAATAAGCTGCTTGGAAAATGCGTTGTGGAGTCTTGATCGGGTCCTCCTTACTAACCAAATTCCAAGCGTCTCTCTCCCATTCAAATGTTCATTGTTGTCATCGCACCTGCGTGTTGATAAAGCAAAGAGTGACCTCGCAACCAGCTTCCTTTCACTTTGGTTTGGTACGCCTTTCTCACTCCGTCATTATTTGAATACAAATCTTTCTGCATCTGACGTCGTTCTTCTTTGAAAGCCGCTCGCTTCTCAGATGTTGTCTGCTCGTCCGTTCAATCCTTACTACTGGCGGACCCTCTTTACATACTGATGTGACGATCGGGCCCTCAAGATAGAGGCGACATTACTTATCCATGTGCTGCAGTAGCTATTATTTCCCAGATAACGTGGGCATCGTAGATAGAAGAACTCACAGTTGTCTCTGACTCTCGAATTGTCTCGGTTACTAAACTTTAAAATGTCTCCGACACCCCAAATACCGATCCTTTAAATTAAATATCTCCGGCACCCCAAATACCGATACATTTATTTTTTGACAACGACAGGTAAAAGTACGTATGTACTTACCTCTCAATCTCAAGCCAACTCAGTTTCATTATATTAACAAGAAGGATACGCGTCAACAAGTCAACAGACGTGACTGAGCCAAATTTTACCTTTGTATTCTCAAAATGCAGCTTTCTGAATGAACTTGAAATGCCTCAAGTCTTTCGTTTCTACACTCTACCCACGACCACGACAAGTCTCAACACTCTACCCACGACAAGTTTTTCCTCCACGTCAAAAGCCTAAAACGCATCCAATGCTGCGTTTACTGCACGTCATGTGTGAATCTCTCCAGAAATCTCGCAGCTCACAATTAACACAAAACACAATTCAATTCAACAGAAAGCTTCAGCTTCCTTGGATCTCTGCCTACTCTGCCATCATGAAGTTCCGCACTTTCGCTCTTGCCGCCGCTCTTCTTGCACCCCAGGTCAACTCCCAAACCGTAACCAACGGTAATTTCACCTTTGTGGGATCATATGAAACTGCGTCAACCTTGGGAGGATTCCTTGGAGGTGGATCGATTGTTGATGATACGCTTTTGCTCATAGTGAATTCTGAATACTCAGATTCTTCTTTGGCATCTGTCCCGATCTTGCGTAATGGTAAGTTGTATGACTCTTCTCTCTTATTATGTGCACATACTTCATAACTTCAAACCGCAAAAGCTGACACTTCTTCTCCAACAACAGCTACCACAGGAAGGATCACTGGGTTTGACTTCGCCAGTGCTGATCAGACATTTTTCGTAGAGCCACACATGGATATGATGACTCAACAGCCCAACTTTGTGGGCGGAAAGTACATTTACTCATCAACGGACGATTGTCATGATCCCAAGACAATGAGTTTTGCGGACCCAGCCTTCACTGACGTTACGAAGATTGAGAGCATCCGTGATTTGGGGATCACGGATGATTTGGGGTCAGGAGAGATTTTTAAAGGAGCGTATGGTGTTGATTTCTCACCGGTTATCACGGTGAGCTCAATCAAGTATATTCTTTTGTATTTGTATCTCCATTTCATAAGCCTATACCAATGCCGCATCTTTCCTCACACTCAATACATATCCTTAGGACCCCGGGACCGGTAATGGTAAATTAATGTGCACCTCTATCAATTCTTTTTGGGAGGTTGGTCTGTCGCAAAACGTCTCAACTAGCGAGTGGGAAATCTCAGGTGCTAGCAAGTTGGCAGATCTCGATGCGTATTATGCAGGAGGATTCTCCTTCATTCCTTCAGGAAGCAACAAGGACAATATCTTCTTTGCTGACTGGGACAACGACATTGTCAAAATGATGGAGTTTGACGTTGACGGTCGCCCTGCTCCTGGCCCCATTAACACCGATTTTATCACTGGTATCAAAGCCCCATGGGGCTTCTTTTTTGACGACAAGGTAATTGTGAACCACTTTTCACGTTGAATTGAAGTTGTTGCTACCTGTTCTCTGCAAAATATTTTTCTCACAACGTCAAACTGGAACGCGGCGTTTTCTTTTCCCTACACAGACGAAAGATTTTTTCGTGACTACTTGGGACGCACCTGTTGATGGAATTGTCCACTTCAAAGGTTTCCCACCGGGTTTGGATGTGGATGTTGTTATTGCCAACATCCAGAATCAAATGCAAGTCGCTCTTTCAATTCTCATCAGCGGTCGCCGCAAGCTTGAAGATGACGAGCCCAAGCGTCAGAGGCTCAGGAAGCCAGAGTCCAAGAAGAAGAAATCTTCGAAAACTGGAAAATCTAAAGGCGATGACGGGGAAACGGAAGTCGAGATTCCTACTGCCGATGAGAGTGAGTCTTATCAATCACACGTCATTCACCAACTTTGACCTGCACTTTTCTCTTCCTGACCCATGCAAACTAACATTGTGCACTTCATCTACACTTTCAATTTGTAGTTGTAGGTGATATTCTTTCTTCCGGCACTGCAGCAGATGCCACCGCAGTCTTCACTGATCTTTTGGATGCTACATTCTCGAACGACTCTTTTACCAACGATGTCATTAGTGGGGGATCGTCGGAAGCGTTTGAGGGTATGTAACATCTCTTTGCTTTTCTATTTTTCTGTGTTTGTAAATCATTGCTAACGCCCATCTACACTTCAAAAATTGTGTTCCATAGAAAATATTGGCAAATTCAGCGATTCCGTCGACCTTCTTCTAACAGCTGCGGACTCTGCAGCCCTTGATACAACTGAACTAGAGACTGTTCAAGACAGTCTCAACACTGTGAATGAATTGGTGGCATTGCTCGCTAGTGTTACCGAAGGCTCTCAATTCTAAGTAGGGAGTGGTGTGAGAATTTTCATGAGAGGATTTTGTTGTTGTGTTCTGCCGAGGTACAGTTTTAAAAATACAGTAGTACAGGTACGAGCAAAGTAATAGTATCGAGCTCTTTATTTGTGTTATCGACGATGTGACATCCACGTCGCACATCTCCTATGCGATTTGTAACAACCATGAAGAAGACAAGAAGTAGTAGGATATGTAATGTAACTTCTTTTTCGAAACCTTTCAATTGTACTGAATTCACCTTATTTGGTCATGGTCACTGGTGATGAGATCTTCATCGAAAATCAACACCCTATGCTGTTGCGAAGCAACTGACGCTGCCCAAATGACCACGAATGTATCCTCTGGAGGTGACGTCTCAACCCCGTACGTGAATACATGTAGTAGTAGAGCTTCGTAGATGGATCGACGATATGGTTTGGAGGGGATACATTATAGTACATTAACCACCTCGAAAATGTCCTGAATATGGCGTAGCAGTGGTGAGATATGATATGACGATGAGCCATTCATCAATCAAAAGGTATATTTGTAAGCAAGTTATAAAGTACATAACATGAACTAACAATACCATCCGTGACAATCAATCTTCAAAGACAAGTTGCGAAGTGAAAGGGGAAGGCCATCACGGTAACGGACGGAGGGATGTTGAATCGATGGTAAAGCTTTGAGGCCAGTCAGGGGAGACGTGGTTGGCATAGCGTCGTTGGTAAAGGCCGCTTTGAGAGGCAAATCACGAACCCTTCGATTCTCTCTACGGATATCATAATATTGTTAACATTGAGCCGAAGCCAAGCTAAGAGTCAAGCCGGAAATACCTCGATCAATGCGAAAAATTTTCATATCATTTACGATAACTGTTGCGAAAATCATTGCCGCAGTGGCGACCACAAATTGTGTCCATGTGGAATCCAAGCCAACGCTCAACGCTCACAGGCGATGGATGCAAAGAATGATTTTGAATGAGCGTCATAACCGGGAGTGTAGCAGCACGGGAACCTACGGGAACTCTTCTACTTACAGCAGCAGATTCTTTTATGTGCCCTGGAACACTCCCTGTCGTCTCTCTCTCGGATCGGATTTGAATAATGGGAGTCCATATTTTGCGGAACCTTCAAAGGTGGGACTTTTCGTGGGGTGTATCGTGGGAGATCGGCTAGAGTTACTTATGTTGTAAGAGGGTGAGAAGAGCTTCAACACACCATAAGAAGATGAGGCTAAGTTGCAAGCCGTTCTCAAAACAATGTTCAAAAATGAAATGGCACTTGACAAACAAAGGTTTCTCTACAAAATATTCGCATTAAAACTAATCTAAATGGTGGAGAACACATCTACATAGAAGCCACAGGTTCAGTCGTGTTGTGAGAACTGATCAAACCTCTGTCAGGTGAAGAAGGTGGAACTAAGACGAAACGGCCGGTAGCTTTGAAGCAGACTAACTCAGTAACATCTTGTACAGCACTGAACTCGACAATATAGGTGGACTCTGGCTTGCCCATCTCGCCACTAGAGCAGTAGACCTTTGCCTGAAACTTCAATCCAAAAGTATGGGGGAAATGGAAGTTTTCTGGCGTGCAGTCGAAAGACATTAGCCCCAAGCTATAATCCTGGCCATAATCCATTTTCTTGAAAGGAACGTAGACGCCTGTGAGTTTTTCGATCGCCATACCAAGAAGATCACAGCTGTGAAAGATCATCACTGAAAGGGGCAGGCATGGATTATCGTAAAAGTGACCGCTGCAATCGTCAAATGTAACTGGAGGCAATGTTCCTTCCAAGCAAATCCAGTCTTTGTCGGGAGATGAATATGCCTTGATTTGTTGGAGTTTACTGCTCAAATTCTCATAGGGATTTGCACTTGTGTAGAGTGAATTCGTAGGAGTAGAAGGAGGGGGAAATTTCCTCTTGAATAAAGGCGCAGAAATGACGAAACCACTCGCCTTGATGTACCAAACAGTGTCTTTTGTTTTCAAAGCGCCAGACACTGTTGCAGACCTTTTTGATACGCTGTTGCACCTGAGTTATTTGAGAGTGTCGAATAAAAGGCAAGTGAAGAATATTAGTAAACGCTCTGCAGAACAAGCATCTGGATTGAAAACGATGTACTCACATAGTTAAGAATACTGGATCAGAAGCATTATCGAAGAAAGATTGACCACCCACGATTCTTGAAATCTCTGCTCTCAACCAATTTTCATGTGCTGGGTTGACATCAACACTGTAATTTTCGGCTGGGAAATGGTGTCTTTTCTTGAAAGGCTTGGCGAGAATTACAGCTGCAGAGCCGATAACACCACTTGCTCTCAAGAATTCAAAAAAAGAGATATCACCCGTGTCACGGCCAATAGGAGCTTCTCTTTTGACAGTGCAGATGATCCCACGGCATTCACCGGTCGTGCCATCGACAATGGCGTTCTCATTTTCTAGAGAATAGTATGGCATTGCCACATCGAGTAGCTTAGACAAGTCTTTCTTGAAATCGATCTTGACCAAATGTTTATCCTTCTTGGAAGCTGCAGTCATGTTTGTTTTGACTTGGGCGCTCGTAGGAGAAAGAAGGGTGGGGTCCACGTTCTCCACATCGATCAGACTATTCTTGCGATACAATAGATCTGATTTGAGTTGGAGGGTGGCACTAACTCTAACTGAGTGTGAGAAGGCTTCCGATGAAGCTGACAGCACAAAGAAAAGAGCTCCAATGGTGAAGGAGATGGAGATAGAGTAGATCATCATTAATATTCTGTTGTGAGTGATAAAACAGTGAGGGAAGTCGGTTTTGTGAGTAGGGAAGAAATATCAGTGTATATGGATACATCTCTCAATCTGACGTCTCCTGCTGTCACCGCAAACCCAATAACTCAGCAGATTTGAATGCATCCACCATATATATCATGCCCTGTGGCTGTGGAAGATTGAATGGCCGCAAACGATCGCATCAAAACGATACCGCAACATTTCTCGCCACATCTGGATGGCTTGACACGCGTCCACCAGCGGCTAAGTTGGCCAAGGCAAAGGCCGCTTCGTAAACATCAGCGTGTACGCACCTCTTAAGAATTGTGTGATGAATAAAAGATAAGGAGAGAGGTGCTTTTGGATGTCGCTGTCCTTCTTTTGTGTGTTGTTGTAATGAAAGGAGAGACTGATGCAATATTGATGCAAAAAATGAGAGCCACGTTGGTTGTGCGGCGGGTGGTATCGTTTGTACCTATGTACCTGTTCTCCACAAATTTGGCGCGTCCTGGTCCTCACTACTTCGTCTCGCTAGCTATCTGCTCGATTGCTTGGACCATCTATCTTGACTCTTGACGGAACTGCCTAATGAGCTGTGGTATTGCAAATGACATTCACAAATATCTCATTGCATTGCAAAACTTCGTCTCCAGGCCTCTAAGGAAACTCACTCTTCCTCATGACGGCACGAATCCGCTCGATTCAACAACGGCGATGGCAAGGCGATGGCTTCAGTGATTGGTGCAGCTTCAATCTCCATGTTCAAGCTTGCTTTCGCAATCAAGAAGAATGTCAATTATGCAGCGTCCCTTGCCCCAACGCCACCAAGGGACGCGTTTGCAGGCAAAGTGTGGTGGATTTCTGGTGCATCGTCGGGGTATGGCCGAGCTCTTGCTCTCCATCTGTGTTCACACCATGATGACGTCAAACTTATCCTCTCCTCACGAAGAAAAAGTGTCCTTGAGGAAGTTGCAAAAAAGTGCGGTAGCATAAATAAGAGTATCGAAGTAAAGGTGTTGCCAATGGATCTCACCGATCTTGCTTCTCTCCCGTCCAAAGTTGAGGAGGCTCTAGCTTTGTTTGATGATCGCGTTGATGTATTGGTCAACAACGATGGGGTGACGACAAGGTCATTTGCTCGGGATTCAAACTTTGTTGATGTACCCGATTCAGCTGTCTTCGCGGTGTCAGCCGTGGGAGGTCGGTTGCGTTTGACTTTCTCCTTTTCCTTCTCTATTTGGACTTTGACAGATTTCTCCTTTTGCTTCTTGTCTTCCAGATTACTCCGCTCTCTCAAAATCGTCTCAAGGTCAACCCCCACTTCATTAAAATCCTTATCTCCTGTGAGTGTAAAATTTCTCCTTCCCGATCCACTGTTGAGCGGGTGGTTCTTTTTATCATGAATTGTTTCTGGTTCATAATCACCTTTTGTGCAACCGATCATGTAAATTCGCACCTTTTTCTTATCAACAGTTATGCGGTGCCCGTTTTTGACGTGTATCAAATAACCCTCAAACTCGGGGTCGGTCTCTCCTCCAACCACCTGCCAAAATGGAAGGGTGTACTCCTTTTCACCCCCTTGAACAGTAAAAGCAGCTGTTATCATTTTTCATCTACCTTCTTCATATCATCTTGACCTCTCCAGCGGCACATGATTGTGCTTATTGGTACATGCAATTGCTCATAACTACAATATTTACCGAGAAGACTATCATCTTTTACGAAGTGAGCGATCGCTTTACGTAGAGCGGAATGACTGCTATTGTTGAATTGAATGCCACTCATAATACACACCCCACACCGCCCCTTGGTAGAGACATAAAATAAATAATGCCGACTGCTTTGAAAGTAATAGATTATGAGGGCGGATACGGCACGGACGCCCCCTTCCGTATGTTGACATCAGAGGACGAAACCCACCACGTCTCTATCTGGGCCAAAGGACACCTACGAACACATACACAAGAGATGTCCAGCCGACACGAAATGGGGGAAATTCATAAATTCAAATGACGATATCTCGGTGACCAAGGTCGCACAGCCCGGTCCTGAAGGGTCTCCCAACCTCGTATGGCATAGTGGCATCGAGTTGCGGCGTCAGATCCGACCCTTCTCCAACTCGGCCTTGATGGCAGAGAGGTCCCATTTAGATGGGGGCTACCGTGTTAAACTTTACAAGAAACGAACATTTTTAAAAATCGAAAAAAATGGAGACTCGAGGTAAAAAGCATGCAAGTGCGCAAGGGTAAAGTAGGGAGTGGTGTGAGAATTTTCTACAAAGGTCCAAATCGCCGGGACAATCAACTTTAATAATGGGAGTCCCCACGGGACGACACTCTTGCTCCACGTGCGTAGCAAATAGATCATACTCTAGCTAAGAGTAGAAGTATTGTACCTACAAAAGTACACACCCACAAAGCAAGAAGATGATAAAGAAGAGATTACTTCTTGCGACTTATGCATGAATGGATCCAATGAAAGCCAATTAATTTCAGTCTACCTTATCACTTACGTCAAGCTTCCTCCCAATGTAGCCATGTTCATTTTTCGTATCCATCTACTCCTGATGGTGCTTATCAAATGCTGGTCCACTATAATATATCAGTATGTAATGTTTCCCTTCACTGTCAGTTTCATAGACTTTTTCTCCCCAGCTCCTGCAGAGCATTGCAGTAGCACATCAGCACACTCGCAACCTGCGTGAGCGAAACGCCTTCAACTTGGTGTCTAATAATTGGTCGATTTATGTGTCCCGGAAGAAGTCCCTGCAAATGCAAAATTTATCAAATGCCACCTGGCGTTGTCATTGTAATGGCTTGGAATGTGGGAGCATGCGATTTCACATTCTGGTCTGCCCAACATGCAAGTGCCCGCCAACAGCAGCTGCATTCTTCTTTCGAGTCAGGAGAACAATAGGAGAGTGTCTGCCTTGCATGACCTGCCCGTTCTTGATTTCCGCCCATCAAAAGGAGATGGTTCCTGTCTTCTCCCATTTCTATCTAGCCGCCACGGCACACAGCGTGGGAAATCATTGCAATTACTGTTCTGTCTTCATTCCCCTCGTCGCTATGTTGGACGAGGTACAGCGCATCGCTAGGCCGCATGATTTTTTGTAACTTCCTCTCCATTTAATTATTCTGCATGGCATCATGACAAATTCATCCCATTGCTCACAGCAGTTCTGTGCCCTTCAAGGCAGGACAAAAATATAACATTGAGTTAACCGATGGGCAATGCATGCGCATGAATTATTGTCCGATGCTGACATCTCGATCGGGAAGGAAGCGTAGGAAGAACTTTTGTGCCATGGTGATGGAGGATTTTGTGGTGGATTTTGCAATTTCATCAGCGGGCTGAACGGCGGCGGTGACAAAAATTTGAACAAAAAACGGGGAGAACGGCCTCCCGCCGCCTCCGGCGCCGGGACGGAGCGTCCCAATGGGACGCTTTCGCGTCCCGGCGAAAAAAATTTTCATGAGGATTTTGTTGTTGTGTTCTGCCGAGGTACAGTTTTAAAAATACAGTAGTACAGGTACGAGCAAAGTAATAGTATCGAGCTCTTTATTTGTGTTATCGACGATGTGACATCCACGTCGCACATCTTCTATGCGATTTGTAACAACCATGAAGAAGACAAGAAGTAGTAGGATATGTAATGTAACTTCTTTTTCGAAACCTTTCAATTGTACTGAATTCACCTTATTTGGTCATGGTCACTGGTGATGAGATCTTCATCGAAAATCAACACCCTATGCTGTTGCGAAGCAACTGACGCTGCCCAAATGACCACGAATGTATCCTCTGGAGGTGACGTCTCAACCCCGTACGTGAATACATGTAGTAGTAGAGCTTCGTAGATGGATCGACGATATGGTTTGGAGGGGATACATTATAGTACATTAACCACCTCGAAAATGTCCTGAATATGGCGTAGCAGTGGTGAGATATGATATGACGATGAGCCATTCATCAATCAAAAGGTATATTTGTAAGCAAGTTATAAAGTACATAACATGAACTAACAATACCATCCGTGACAATCAATCTTCAAAGACAAGTTGCGAAGTGAAAGGGGAAGGCCATCACGGTAACGGACGGAGGGATGTTGAATCGATGGTAAAGCTTTGAGGCCAGTCAGGGGAGACGTGGTTGGCATAGCGTCGTTGGTAAAGGCCGCTTTGAGAGGCAAATCACGAACCCTTCGATTCTCTCTACGGATATCATAATATTGTTAACATTGAGCCGAAGCCAAGCTAAGAGTCAAGCCGGAAATACCTCGATCAATGCGAAAAATTTTCATATCATTTACGATAACTGTTGCGAAAATCATTGCCGCAGTGGCGACCACAAATTGTGTCCATGTGGAATCCAAGCCAACGCTCAACGCTCACAGGCGATGGATGCAAAGAATGATTTTGAATGAGCGTCATAACCGGGAGTGTAGCAGCACGGGAACCTACGGGAACTCTTCTACTTACAGCAGCAGATTCTTTTATGTGCCCTGGAACACTCCCTGTCGTCTCTCTCTCGGATCGGATTTGAATAATGGGAGTCCATATTTTGCGGAACCTTCAAAGGTGGGACTTTTCGTGGGGTGTATCGTGGGAGATCGGCTAGAGTTACTTATGTTGTAAGAGGGTGAGAAGAGCTTCAACACACCATAAGAAGATGAGGCTAAGTTGCAAGCCGTTCTCAAAACAATGTTCAAAAATGAAATGGCACTTGACAAACAAAGGTTTCTCTACAAAATATTCGCATTAAAACTAATCTAAATGGTGGAGAACACATCTACATAGAAGCCACAGGTTCAGTCGTGTTGTGAGAACTGATCAAACCTCTGTCAGGTGAAGAAGGTGGAACTAAGACGAAACGGCCGGTAGCTTTGAAGCAGACTAACTCAGTAACATCTTGTACAGCACTGAACTCGACAATATAGGTGGACTCTGGCTTGCCCATCTCGCCACTAGAGCAGTAGACCTTTGCCTGAAACTTCAATCCAAAAGTATGGGGGAAATGGAAGTTTTCTGGCGTGCAGTCGAAAGACATTAGCCCCAAGCTATAATCCTGGCCATAATCCATTTTCTTGAAAGGAACGTAGACGCCTGTGAGTTTTTCGATCGCCATACCAAGAAGATCACAGCTGTGAAAGATCATCACTGAATGGGGCAGGCATGGATTATCGTAAAAGTGACCGCTGCAATCGTCAAATGTAACTGGAGGCAATGTTCCTTCCAAGCAAATCCAGTCTTTGTCGGGAGATGAATATGCCTTGATTTGTTGGAGTTTACTGCTCAAATTCTCATAGGGATTTGCACTTGTGTAGAGTGAATTCGTAGGAGTAGAAGGAGGGGGAAATTTCCTCTTGAATAAAGGCGCAGAAATGACGAAACCACTCGCCTTGATGTACCAAACAGTGTCTTTTGTTTTCAAAGCGCCAGACACTGTTGCAGACCTTTTTGATACGCTGTTGCACCTGAGTTATTTGAGAGTGTCGAATAAAAGGCAAGTGAAGAATATTAGTAAACGCTCTGCAGAACAAGCATCTGGATTGAAAACGATGTACTCACATAGTTAAGAATACTGGATCAGAAGCATTATCGAAGAAAGATTGACCACCCACGATTCTTGAAATCTCTGCTCTCAACCAATTTTCATGTGCTGGGTTGACATCAACACTGTAATTTTCGGCTGGGAAATGGTGTCTTTTCTTGAAAGGCTTGGCGAGAATTACAGCTGCAGAGCCGATAACACCACTTGCTCTCAAGAATTCAAAAAAAGAGATATCACCCGTGTCACGGCCAATAGGAGCTTCTCTTTTGACAGTGCAGATGATCCCACGGCATTCACCGGTCGTGCCATCGACAATGGCGTTCTCATTTTCTAGAGAATAGTATGGCATTGCCACATCGAGTAGCTTAGACAAGTCTTTCTTGAAATCGATCTTGACCAAATGTTTATCCTTCTTGGAAGCTGCAGTCATGTTTGTTTTGACTTGGGCGCTCGTAGGAGAAAGAAGGGTGGGGTCCACGTTCTCCACATCGATCAGACTATTCTTGCGATACAATAGATCTGATTTGAGTTGGAGGGTGGCACTAACTCTAACTGAGTGTGAGAAGGCTTCCGATGAAGCTGACAGCACAAAGAAAAGAGCTCCAATGGTGAAGGAGATGGAGATAGAGTAGATCATCATTAATATTCTGTTGTGAGTGATAAAACAGTGAGGGAAGTCGGTTTTGTGAGTAGGGAAGAAATATCAGTGTATATGGATACATCTCTCAATCTGACGTCTCCTGCTGTCACCGCAAACCCAATAACTCAGCAGATTTGAATGCATCCACCATATATATCATGCCCTGTGGCTGTGGAAGATTGAATGGCCGCAAACGATCGCATCAAAACGATACCGCAACATTTCTCGCCACATCTGGATGGCTTGACACGCGTCCACCAGCGGCTAAGTTGGCCAAGGCAAAGGCCGCTTCGTAAACATCAGCGTGTACGCACCTCTTAAGAATTGTGTGATGAATAAAAGATAAGGAGAGAGGTGCTTTTGGATGTCGCTGTCCTTCTTTTGTGTGTTGTTGTAATGAAAGGAGAGACTGATGCAATATTGATGCAAAAAATGAGAGCCACGTTGGTTGTGCGGCGGGTGGTATCGTTTGTACCTATGTACCTGTTCTCCACAAATTTGGCGCGTCCTGGTCCTCACTACTTCGTCTCGCTAGCTATCTGCTCGATTGCTTGGACCATCTATCTTGACTCTTGACGGAACTGCCTAATGAGCTGTGGTATTGCAAATGACATTCACAAATATCTCATTGCATTGCAAAACTTCGTCTCCAGGCCTCTAAGGAAACTCACTCTTCCTCATGACGGCACGAATCCGCTCGATTCAACAACGGCGATGGCAAGGCGATGGCTTCAGTGATTGGTGCAGCTTCAATCTCCATGTTCAAGCTTGCTTTCGCAATCAAGAAGAATGTCAATTATGCAGCGTCCCTTGCCCCAACGCCACCAAGGGACGCGTTTGCAGGCAAAGTGTGGTGGATTTCTGGTGCATCGTCGGGGTATGGCCGAGCTCTTGCTCTCCATCTGTGTTCACACCATGATGACGTCAAACTTATCCTCTCCTCACGAAGAAAAAGTGTCCTTGAGGAAGTTGCAAAAAAGTGCGGTAGCATAAATAAGAGTATCGAAGTAAAGGTGTTGCCAATGGATCTCACCGATCTTGCTTCTCTCCCGTCCAAAGTTGAGGAGGCTCTAGCTTTGTTTGATGATCGCGTTGATGTATTGGTCAACAACGATGGGGTGACGACAAGGTCATTTGCTCGGGATTCAAACTTTTGCGTGGATACGCACGTTATGAATGTGGACTTTCTTTCCTACGTACAATTGACAAAATCGCTTCTTCCATGTTGGGAGAAGAGCCCCAAGTGTAATCCAATAATTATCAACACGTCAAGTGTAGCTGGTAAGATTGGAGCCCCGATGCGTACAGCCTATTGCGCAGCCAAATTTGCTATCCATGGTTGGTTCGAAGCTTTCCGGATCGAACAGTATATAAGTGGGAACCCAGTCGAAATCTTGAACGTGGTGCTGGGTTCTACGAGGACTAATGCTGCTCGTAACGCCATAACAAGCTCACCTGATGTCAAGTTTGGCGAAGATGTTGTTGATAAAAATATCGAGGGAGGCCTTGATCCAGATTTTGTTGTAGAGCGAGTTGTAGCGTCTGCCTATGCCAAGCATGATGAAATATGGATTGCACCCCGAATGGAATTGATAGTTTTATACTTAAACCAGTATCTCCCTGCAATAGCAAAGAAAGTTTTGACAAGGAAATTGGCAAAGAAATATATAATTGAAAAGGAAAAGGCAGAGTAGTTGTTGGTCATGCTATCAGCAAGTGAAATAAAAGTTTTTGATCTATGATCTAAGTCTATCTCTCTATCTCTCTCTTCCAAGCTAGAGGAGTATAGGTAATATATCGATGTCTAAAATACTTGTAAAGTTATTTTTATCTACATTGTACCGAAGTAGTATGTACCTCCATCTCGAAAAATCCACAAAATAATGACCATGATGACGCTTGTACTACTACTTTTGTTCACCTCATGCCTACTATCGACGGCTGATTCTGCCGCGTACCTAATATCAGGCATCGCAGACACTACTCAAGTTTTCAGAAACAGTGGCTCGTTGGATTTAATACGGCACCATCTCGCGTGTTTCCGACATGTCTATCAAACCGGCTATGATTCTGAATCATGTTGTAGTCAACTCTATCTGAAAGGGTTCATCGAGAAGGACCAGGTCAAGTACTGCCTGGATCATGTAGCAGTGATTTCATCAATCGATTCATTTGGAAGTGTAGCACCGGTATATTATCTTGCTCTGGATTCATCAGTGTCGTTAGATTCGCATCATTCAAAACATGTGTTGCTGGATGGCAAAAGATCGTACCGCCAACACCGTAGCCTACAAGTGGTGGAAGATAATGAGAAAGAAACTTTGTTAGACGGATACAAAGGTGTTGACGCATTTTCGCCGTTTCATTTGACAGGCTTTATGCCCAGTGAGCTTGGTGATGACGAGAATACTAAGAGATCGTCGTTTCCGCTTCTTGGGATAGCAGAGGGCCGTCTATCAAAAGAGGGGGGAATGCACCGTACATTTGGACAGACTGTTCATCTCTCCTTTGCAGACTTACCAGACGACAACAAAGCTCGTTACAGGATGAAACTCAATGCCACTGTACTACTTCCAATCACGGAAGATGTTTTCATCGATGCAGATGATCCGCTGATCGTGGAATATACAAATGACTCTCCAGATGGTGTCAAGTGCAGGGCCAAGTTTGTATCTAATCGCGCGTCCGCATTGGACACACCGGCATTGGAAGATGAGTGCAACATACAATTCACATCCTCTGAAGTGATAGATATTGAACAACCTTCATTTGCAAGTCGGCAGTATGTTGTTGCTTACCACATCTCAGCTTCATTGGATTTTGATCACTCTCACAATAAAGGAGCGGAGGGGTTTGAATTGCACATTGAATATGGAACAACTCTGCACTTACGATATCCCTCACCCATTCTTTATCAAACAGGTGTAGCTGAGGGTGATCTTGTTCCAATTGCAATACAACAGCCAGTCTTGTACTCGGCAAATGCAAACGTTCAGTGCTTGCCGCTAGATTGCTTACTTGAGAGGAAGTACATTCTCGAGACGGATCCAACTGCGTCTGAACTCGGTGCAGACAAGAAATTTGATATACCACAACCTGTTGTTATCGATGTTGCTGCTGGAATACACAATGATTACTGGTGGGTGACGTCAATAACCATGTTAGCAGCAGTTATTGGAGGAATCGTTGTCATCAATAGTATGGATTCAATAAGCAAATGGTCTTAACAAAAATCTCCAGTTACTTTAACAATGCAGCAGCGCATGAAGTGCTATCCAAAATGCAATTTATATTCATTTTGCAAACGTTATGCCATCTCCACTGTACTCACTCTTCTCTCACCTGATTTTGCATTGTTTTTCTTTTCTTCTTTTCTGACTTCGTATGGTCGTCCTCCCAGTAAAGGCAGTCTGTAGCATCCCAGCACACCACTGAATAGAACCGTGTCAAAGAATGGGTAGTATACAAACAATGAAACTCCAAACTCTATGCAGTATGCTTTCATGAAAGAGAAATCTTCTAATTCGAAGTCTTTCACGCTGTCAACTATGTCGGTGAGTGTTGTGTTGTTGTCCTGGATATAGGGGATCTCCGTTTGACCCTCGTCATCCATCTTTACCCTCACAATCACAATAAATGACGCAGCTGCACACACTAATACAACAAGCAGCACAACTAGGTATGTGCCAAAATCCTGCCATCTTCCTCTCCTTGGACTGTTTATGGAATTGGTTTCAAACGTCCCGCCTGCACGACAACACTTGCAAGCACTAACACTCCAGATGAACCTATCGAAAATAGTGTGGAGTCCGCTGCCAACGGTAACTAACATCACTAGACCCGCAGTGACTGAGTAATGCGCAGGATCTTGTGCATTCAAATCAATAGAAAATACTTCCTGCTCTGCATCTCTCCCCGTCGATATGAACCATAAGTAGCAAATATTTGTTATTGCTACTCCAAAGGCAAATGATCCAAGAAATATTATACACCTCTGTCTTGTTTTCAACGGATGAAGGTGATGGTGACAACAAATACCTATGACGGGGTGGTTGTTGAGCATGTATTGTAACCAATCAGCGCAGAGGGAGTTCCCTGGGAGGTGATAGGCACGAGCAGCGAATCTAGGCACCAATGTGCGCTCTAGCGGAGTTACACGTTCACTCCATTCAGCAGGGATGTTCTTCAGATTGTGGTGTGGCGACCTATTGCCACTATTTGAGTTGTTGTCTTCGGAGGTCATGGTGGTCTATTATAATGCTGTTTTTACATAAACACTTTCTCTTGTTAATTTTGAAGGCAATGAATGCATCTACACTAACCAGCGAAGTTAATGGACGGCTTCGATTTTCATTGTGAAGAAAAGAACTTTTGTGTATTTTAAATGATATCGTAGTTTCAGTTGATACTAAAGGAGTACAGCATAAGTTGTGGGTAATTATGTTAAGTCGTTCAGTGTTTTCAGTACAGCTTCTGCGCTTGTGTCGTGTTTCGTGTTGGCGATTCGCGATAACCAATTTTTCATGCCAAGATCAAGATTCAACAAGTGCCGATTCGCTTCTTGTTGTCTTGGTGACTCTTGTTTCAGTCTGTCCATTGTATTAGGCTTGTGTCACTTCCTGATCTTCCTCTACTTATGAAGTAACTTCTTTGTTTAGTACAACAAGCTTTAGAGGACTCACCACCGAGTCGTATGATCGCGTCAACTGTTGCTTTCTACTATTGTACTTTTGTAGGTGCTTTTGTTGTGGTATCTTCTTACTTTCATCTAACACAAACTTGTTAACACACACCCCTCTAGAGCTAGAGAACATCCTCAATGTGTCTTAGTCCAAAGGCCAGAGCCAGATGAAGACGTGGATTAGTTTGTCAATTTTTACAAACCTCTCCAGTTCGTCTTCGCAATTCTTCTCTTTCTCTTCCAACTCTTCAACGTATGACACGGCTAAGTGCAGCTGCAGCTTGTGTTGTTGAATCTCACACGTCGATTGTACGAAACCATGAATGATATGAATCTCCACAAGCAAAATATGATCAGGATACCTGGAATCACACGTAAGATTCCTTTTAGGCGTGTTTCAGTAGTACTCCTACCTCCAATAAGAGTGACATCGCAACACGACCAAATCAATAGAATGTGAATTGCTTTTAAAAACCTGTCTTCTGTCTTGCCCAAGCAAATAGACCGCTGCCAAAAGCTCCGTAAGAAATGAAGTTAGGATTCAAGAGCAGATAAGTGAGCTTAGAGCCACATGAATAAGTACCAGGGTACAATTATTTGCTTCAGTAGGTAGGACCTCTTTCTCTCTACATCTTCTATCCTTCTTCTATCTATCTTCTTCGGTACACAGTCAAAAGAGGCTCTATCTAGAGAGACACGCATCTCCTCACACTGTCGCATCTCTCATCTCGCATCTTTTACATCTCTTCACGAAAGAATCTTGATCATCTTCAGCTTCTTCCTTACTTATGCATGACCATGACCGCCTGCTCTCCGCCTGCTACTCTAGAGAGATAGTGTTCCTCCCTTAATAGAAAGATAATGGCAAGAATTGAGAACGCAGCTAGCTCGTCCGCTCTACCGCGCCGACGACGCAAACAGGTGAGCCTTCTCTTACCTCCCATCACTGCCGGCCAATCTCTGTATGACTCGTCATCCGCAAATCGCAGTCGTCTCAGATGCGCTGCAATCACTTCTTCTTTTGCACTGGCGGCAGTGTTCCTTCTCACTAAGAGTGGTGCACAAAATCATAAACGTCTTGACGACAATCCAATCAGCTCATCATGGGAATCCAACAACAAAAACATGGAAACACTAACTGGGAGTTCTCGTCCATTCCATTACATTGGTGATTTCGATCCTACACAACCGCAGCCTTGGCCGGAAGAGGAAGAGGATTGGCATGCATTGCATGAAACGTTAGTGAAGCGCGTGAAAGAATCAGATGCCTTGTCTGTGAATCAAGTTGACGACTATTTGCCGCAGTTGATATTTTATGGTGATAGTATAACTGAAGGTTGGAATGGTACCTCCTTCGGTAATGTTCCTGGCCCGCATAGGATGTGGACTGCTGACGAAGATGAATCTATACGAGACGTATTTGCAACTACTTTTGGGGATAGATCTGATTGGGGGGAGCGAGCGTTGAAACCGCCTCTGATTTTGGGCATCAGTGGATCTAGAACTTATGACTTTATTTGGAGAGTTGAAAATGGAGAATTTCCAGTATCGCCGTTGTTGGCCAGAGCAGAAAATAATGATAATATTGACGAAGGTGATGATCTGTTCCCGATAGGAAGACTGGAAAGAATATATATACTGCTGATGGGAACCAACAATCTCGGAGGGGGGATGCTTCCAGAGCAAACGCTCAGGGGAATGGATGCGTCTACGAGAACAATTCTACAATTGCATGAAAAGTATTTCCCAAATACTCCAGCGGCCATGCTCTTTAGTGAGTTATTACCGCGCAAAGATGATTTTAGAGCAGTCAAGATGTGTCCTCCGAGGTGCAAGAATGTTGAAAATTTGGATCCGTATACATCCTTCATGCCTGCTATCAATAAGGTTAATCGAGCGTTGCCAAATTTGATGCATGGTTGGAGGGAAGATTTCAAGAATAGTCGCATAATACTATTATCTGCAAACGACGAGGCAAGCAAAGTTGGTGCGAGTGAAGAAATGCATTCTTATACCCCTGTGATAAATTGTGGAAGAGAAATGTTTGCATTCGATGACATTAATGAATTAGATGTCTACATGCCTGATAGGCTTCATCCAAATGCAGAAGGTTACAAACTTTGGTCGCGTTGCTTGAAAAAGGGCTTGAATGCCATCTTGTCAAGATAGAAGAGAGAAGAGTTATGAGCAGACCACGCCTACAGAATTGTGATAGATTGCATGTCAAACAATTTTTCTCTAAAGGTATTAACATCTACATGCCCCTTCAAAGGACAGTGGCAGCAAATCAAACAAAAAGCAATTATCTACTGGCTGGGCTCGTCACGTTGATTTACCTCCCATAGCTCTAATCGATAGACCAGAACGGAGGCGAACATGCATGAACATAGAGACCAAACTTATCTATATTGGGGATGGATTCAACTAAGGCACGCGATCAGGCATCGTTGGTGGTCCCGTGGTTTCGGTTGAAACTGTGACGGTTCCTTCATTACTACCGAGGGATGAAAGAACACTCGTCGCAACAGGAGTTGGTGCTGGTGTTGGCTTAGTTACGATGACTGGGGTAGGAGAGATGCATTCTTCAATGCATAATTCCGGGCATTTACCTTTGATTTCATCTGAGCAATTGCCGGCTGGATCATCGCCAACGGCTTTGTCGCAGTCAAAATTAGCAACATTTGTACAGTCTGCAGGAACAAATTCTAAGGTAGGCAATGGCGTTGGGCGTGGAGTCGGCTTCTTTGTGGGATTAGGAGTTGGCTTAGGTGATGGCTCAGCTGTCGGGGATGGAGTTGGTCGTGGGGAAGGCTTTTTCGGCCAAGTCGGTGCTGGTGTTGGCTTCTTAGTTGGTGCTGGTGTTGGCTTCTTGGTCGGTGCTGGTGTTGGCTTCTTAGTCGGTGCTGGTGTTGGCTTCTTAGTCGGTGCTGGAGTTGGCTTCTTAGTTGGTGCTGGAGTTGGCTTCTTAGTTGGTGCTGGAGTTGGCTTCTTAGTTGGTGCTGGTGTTGGCTTCTTAGTCGGTGCTGGAGTTGGCTTCTTAGTCGGTGCTGGAGTTGGCTTCTTAGTCGGTGCTGGAGTTGGCTTCTTAGTTGGTGCTGGTGTTGGTGTTGGCTTCTTAGTCGGTGCTGGAGTTTGCAAGTTCACAGTATTGCTTGGGGCAGGTGTGGGTGGCTTCTTCGTCGGGCGTGTTGTTGGAGAAGGAGTTGGAAAAGGAGTTGGGGAGGTAGTTCTATCACCGGGGCAAGGCGGACACACAGATGAATTCGGTGAAGGTGAAGGTGGAGGTGGAGGAGTCACAACCACAGGTACTTCTGGACAGTCTGGATT
The DNA here is from genome assembly GCA_037178625.1 of Skeletonema tropicum. Lineage (NCBI taxonomy): Eukaryota > Bacillariophyta > Thalassiosirophyceae > Thalassiosirales > Thalassiosiraceae > Skeletonema > Skeletonema tropicum. The sequence continues at coordinate 1,056,219 of CM074138.1, forward strand.
TGTTCCGTCACATGGTGAAGGAGCGCCCGTTGGTGCATCTGTCCGCACCGGTTTCATGGAAGAACAAATTGTAGGCGATGGCGACTGCGAAGAAGTGATTTCCATGCCAAGCTTCCTTCTCCTGGGTGTAGGCGCTGGAGGACAAGTGCATGCAGTTGGTGCAAGAGTAACTTCTGTTCCAAGTCCTCGTCTAGAAGATGGGACGCACTTGTCGATGTTGGGACTTGGGCTCTTGGTCCTACACGCCGTCTTCGATATTGTAATGAGAAAACGAATATTAGATATCTGATGGAAGTATACAATTACAAAGAATATTTTCTATACTTACAGTAATAGCAGCTGATGGCTTGGGATCTGACGGGAAAGGAGTTGCCATGGGCGGATTGAGAAAATCATCTGCATTTGTTGGCATAAAAGTTGTTGGCGTTGGAGTGTCTGGTTGAAAGGTCAGGCCCAGATTTCTGACCCTGACCGTTCCGGTTCCGGTTCCACTGCTTACGTTATCGTTAGCGGAGTAAATGGTCTCTGTTCCTGGCACAATTAGTTTGCGACGAGTTTCGTCTGGGCACCAAGGAAGATCAGAATCAGTTGAAGTAGACTTGGCCACGGTGATTGCAGCTCTGTTTTTGTTCCTTGTGCTTACGCCCATCCCTACGCCGATAGTGATAGCCACAATGCACAGGCCGATCGCGCCGAGCTTGACATACTGTTGATTTACCATGGCGAAACGAGTTTATGTGCTGCCTGTAGCTATTTGTATTTTATAAGATGATGGGTATGCAAAGTCGAGCCACAATGGCTCCGCATTATCAGTTCACCAGTTTAGATGTTATCGTAGACTTTGACGGGACGGAGGGGAGTGGTACTCATGTATGGTTTGAAATATAATTCTACTAGTTCCGACGAACAGGGATCTAAATTTTCTTGTGAAGATACTGATGATGACCTGTTGCGCTACCGAGGATGACCTTTGACGGGATTGAAGTAAGTCTTGCCGATGCCAATGCTGGACTGATGACAAGAAACTGTATTTTTATGTTCAAACCATGCCGCGCTCAAGCAACACTTTCGTACCGAAGGTACTCAGGAGTAACAGAAATTGTGGTACTAAAACAGAAATTGTGGTACAAAGTACTTTCTCCATCAACCCACTTAGCATTCCCTTAAATAGTTTCTATAAGCGATTGCGGTCGGTTTGAAAAGTACTAATTCCTATCGTACATACTCACGTGGAGAAATTGGTGTTTCGGTCAAAAAATCCCCTCACCCCTCACCCACACAACCACACAAAAACACCATGACGGCCGCCTTTATTAGTAGGTTTGCTTCCACTGTGGCGTACTATCAAAATACAGGGCACCGTCAGTAACTACTGCACTTTCGGGCCGCTAATAATAGCTGTCTAAAGTGGGCATCTATACACTCAATCTCAACAAAACACCATGGAGTACAAATTTACTTCTTGTGCAAAGGCATTGGGGCTTCTTGATCTTAACGTTGGCATGGCCCCAGTGGATCATATCATCAAGCATTACAGAAAAGTTTTGGCTAAGTCGTCTTGGGGTCTACGGTATCTGTCACCCTGGAGAAAGCTACTTCGCACGTGTGTCGGAGCACGGGAACCGTCGGAGCTTGCAAATAGTCGATCTGACACCCTCTCTGTTGCTGTAAATTGCTTCCTACCAATCAAGAACTTCGGCGTCAATTGCCTGTTAATATTAGAATGAAATCGTGCATTTTCTAGAACCCGCGGTGGGATAGCATGTCCCATCCCTTTGGACTGTCCTCAGATGTGGCCGCCAAAGTAACTCCACTATTACAGTCTCAGACACTCGTGCCAGAAATGACCCATCGGTGTGCACCAAGATATACACCGTACAGCACTCGCAAAGTCGGCTGAGGAGATAATTCTTTCTGGGGGTGTTTATTGGAAAAGTAGCAAGTCAGTGTACGACGATTGAATGTCAAGCAGGGGAGAGTGCTAAGTGATACTCGACATTCTCAGGATGGCTTAGAAGTGGTCAGTAATAACACGGAGTTGTCAGTAGCGTGTGAAGTTTGCGGTAGATGTTACGACGAACGGGTGCGGGGTGATTGCGACATGGATGAAGGTCGTATGATGAGACATAACAATGTCAAGCGAGGGAGAGTGATTGATTAGCTCGACATTCTCATGTATGTTGGTATTGATATCAATGGGAGGCGGCACAACGCTGGGTGGTTAAGCCTCCTATTCTTTCGATGTCATCTACCCTCCACCAAGGCCCCGGACACATGACACATCTAAGCATGTGTCAGATTGAAGGTCTTGAAATTAACGGAAATCTTAAAGTACGTCATGGTTGGCCCTCCAGGGGCGAAATTATCTACAATTATCTAGAGCAATGTCACAAGTTGCTCCGTAGGTGTTGACACTGACACTACGGCGATACAATACTTTGTTTTAGTGAGTGTCTTAATAAGTATTCCATGTATTGCGGCCGCTATGATGGCCGAGGACACAGGATGGACATTACAACAACAACATGGATGGTGTGTTGTGTGTTGTGTTGTAAGTATGTGGCGGGTGGTGGGATTTTTGGCCGAAACACCGATTTCCCCCTTTCTCGTGGACCGCAATCGCTTATTGCATACTGTTTCTAATTATTTCAAGCTGTAGTTGACCCGTTAATGGAAATCTCTTCTACTCCTACCTACGCAGCGACATTGAAGATGTGTTCACCTTGTAAGGCGTAAACTCTTTGTGCAAATGCATACAGTTCCAAGTCAAACACATTTTGTCGTTCAATAGCTTTCCACGCTGGATTTCCAACTATGACTTCTTCAGCTGCGTTCGAGTTATTAGACTGAAGCGATGCAAATGCTTCTCTATCTTTGATACTAGTTGGGTGCCCCAGATTCTTGTCTCCTCGAGATATAGCTTTTGAGCGGCATTTGGCAGTATCAGCCCGAGTTCTCTTTGAATCTTTCCAGCCAAAATATCTCTGGAATCTTGCCATTGAAGTTTCTAGTTCATCATATAGTCCCACGAGGACTTTGTATTTCACAATTTTCTTTGCCAAGAGCATATCTAAATGCGTTAGTTTCCCCTTCGGTTTCCCAACTAAAAATCTAGTCATCCAGTTGTTCTCGATGTACCCACTTTGTGCAAATTCCTCGATAGTCATATCTTTGACCTCTGGGGAATACATAGGATCCCAAGTTGCTTTTGAGAGATAGTGATACATAGACAGAGCACGATCTACCGGGTGCCGGAACAAAGCGAAAAGTCTACCGGGATTTTGAGCTGTAAAGACCAATGATGCGATGTTGTGGAGGTAAGCGCTAATGATGACATCAGCAAGATGGCTCTCTGCAAGACCCAAGTTCGCAGCGCGCAAGATGCCCTCCTTTGTGGTGAGCTCTACATTAACGTATCTACTCCCATCGAGATTGAATTTTGCAAGTTCATGTTCAGTATACTGAGGTTGTCGAAGCCCGAACTCAGCAGCCATTATTAGATTGTGACATTGAGAAAAGATGGCTTCTGCAATACTTTCTCCTGAGAAGTGAACATCCCAGAAGTAGGGAGTCTCCTTCTCTTGTCGATATTCTTCTGTGAGATCGGACAGACTTGAAAAGTAGGAGGGAAATAATACTTCCACAGCTTCTTCTTGAATGATATTGTCGCTCTGGTTCTCCGAGATAGAGTCACTTCCATTTGGTAAGAATTGGCCACGCAGTTTCGGGTTGTTCAATATACTTAGTAATAGAACCTTCTCCTTTTCTCGCCCTTTGAGTCGGCCAAGGTTAAATACAAGTAACACCATCAAGACCATTGCAAAGATAACTTTTGAGGTCTTCGTACTTTTTGGGTTAGAGTCGTCTGACAGATATAATGAGTCCAGGTCATCAGCATCATCTTCGTCTTCTTTCTTTGTGCATTTCATAACTTTTTTTACTCGTCTAAAAAGACGAGGGCTGTCTCCAAATGCGCTCAATACCATATTCATCTTCTTCTTTTGTAATTGAGGTTGTCTATTTTTGTCTCCTCTATTGGCAGCACTAATTTCCATTTGCATTCTTTGTAACGATCCAATCGAGTTGCCTGACGAAGGGGCTTTTGAAGAAGCTTTCTTTTTTAGCGGTCCACCAGAGTGATCGGAATCCATCATCGGTCCCCTTCTATTGTTATTTTGTGGTTGCTGCTCTGTCAGACGCAATTTTTCGGATAAGAATGGTAGTTGATCTGAGTCGTCACCCGGCCCGCCGCCTACTGCCCTCGCCATTTCCTTTGCTCTTGCTGCGTTGAATTTTTTATATTTGTCAGATGCAGCGCTGTTGTCGTCTCTTGCAGAAACAGCTGCATCAAACGCAGCGGCACCGGCTGATCGCCGCACACGTCTCATTCCTCCAGATTTGTTCATGGTTAATGTCTCCTCCTTGTATCTACCTTTCAAGGTGTTAGTTCCAAGCACGTGAGAGAAAAATACTTAGTACTCTTTTTGACTGATGCGATTATGACTGATGCGATGACTCCATCCAACTAATATTCGTAAATGTTCGATCTAATCGAGTAGCTGCCGTCTCTCTCTGACTACAAATGTAATTCACAACACCTACTCCCGTGTATTCACTATGACCGCGGTCATTAAGTAATATCACCGCACCTTGCATCTGGTTGCTAATCAGCCCAGCCAGGCCTACATACAGGAGGCAGAGGGAAAAGTCCGCGAACTCTATCTCTTCCCGCCATAAAATGTCCACAAAATTCTCGACCATGCATGAACCATGATGGACCTAACCTACCATAACGGCCGATAAAGTAGTAGTGTCAAGATTAAGCACCAAACCGGTAGCTCACCATCCAGCCGTGCCTCAGTCAACATGATGTCTGCCCTGAAGATAACAGGCTCTTTCTACTTCCTCTTACTGCCGACGGCGTGTTCGTTTGCACCATCAGCCGTCTGTGTACATAATAAGCATCCTCGTCGAATAGCCGTAGGTGAAAAAGTTTATCCACATAACCTGCTGTGTGCTCTACCTGTTCCAGGTGACATGAGTGAATCGTTTGACGGAAAGGTTCAAAGGGACTACTCGACAAATACTACCACACAGAAGCCACGCCTGGCGACGGCAGTCGAAACCATAATGCGATGGCTCATCAAACATATTCTCCTCTCGCAATGCTCATCTCTCAAAGTTAACATGAATGCTGTATCCAATAAATTAATACTCAAAGGAAACGTCAGTAAAATATCTATATCAGCAAGAGATTGCATCAGTCGATTCAAGCTTCTAAGCTTTCGAAAGCTGGATTTATATGGCGTCAATCTACATCTTGGGTACCTTCCATTTGTTTTACCTGTGCTACCATTCTTTCTTTGGAGGTTTAGGAAATATATCCAGTCGACAATAATCACTGTCTTTCTACTAAGAATTACTGGCTGTCTTGATGGTGATGATTTTCGCAAACAACTTGGGTCTATCAAAGAGAGAATGCTTCGCTATATTGGCTCGCCGCGCCCACCTTGTATCAGCTATTCCCTGGCGATTGCATCGAGTGACATTGGTAATTCACTACTCTTACGCTTTTGGCTGCGGAATATCTTACAATCACTTGTACAGAATTCAGTTATTGGAGCTGCTGCAACCTTGGGAGACGCTGCGCAACAGAGTAGTATGGAAGCAGAGAGGAGACGAATACGGAATGGAACTCCCCTCTTGCCAGGCAATGCGGCAGTATTGCCAAATTTATCATTCGAAGATCAGCAGCAGCAGAAAGGTTTGACATCGGCATTATTATCAGCAACATCATTTGAGTTGATGAATGCGGGTTTTATGGATGGAAAAGTAGTTTTTGATGCAAAGGCAGTATTACCGAGAAATGAGAACGGTGAGACAAATTCATTGCAATTTTGTATTAGAGCAAAGCTTGCACCAACCGCAATATTGGAGACAGCAGATCAGTCAACACTAAAACGAGGCCAACAAGAGATACATAATGCCATCGGATTCCTTCAACCGGAGTGTCGCTTGGCTACTAACCCACTTTATGCACCATTCGGGGGTAGCTCAATACTTAAAAATTTGGTCCCGAACTTGATTCCAGAATACCTCTGGTTACCTTTTGGTGTAGGGGTTGCAGTTCCTTTGGGTTATAAAAGTGAGATATATCGTGCAGATGTCAAAAAAAATGAAGAAGATGGTTATACATGTAGAATTGATGGATGTGTAAATCCGGGCCAGTATTGAAGTTATATTATGTAGCTAAAATGACTACATCTTTTACCAAATAATTGTCACGCGTGAGAGGCTGCATTAACGAAATTTTCACATGAGCAGACGCACTGATTATCAATTCTATCCGTAATGAATATACTGTAACACTATAATCTACATTCAAGAATTCGCTGCAGAAAACCAATATCAAAAAGTAAGATGAAATGGGACACTAGATTAGACTAGAACGGCTCATGCGCATATTGACGACGATTGAAACGATATGGTGATTGTTGAAACCTGATAAGGTCATCAAGGCGCCTGTAGCATCGCTCATACGTAAGCAACTCATTCGTGGAGCCCTAATGTGCTTGAATAGTAACGCCACCGACTTTATTGGGCCACTAGAAGCGGCTCATGCGTTTATTGACGACGATAGATACGATTTGGTTGGATGTGGTGCTGCCGGCCAGCCATCACTGGACATCTCAGATCAGCAACGAGACTGTAGCATCGCTTCTACATAAGCTGTCCGTTTGCGCAGAGCTAATGTGCTTGCAAAGTATCGCCAGCGTCTTTAATAAGCCACTAGAAGCGGCTCAACCGCATGCTAAAGGAGACAGATACAATTTGGTTGGATGTGGTGCTGCCGGCCAGCCCGCAATGGACCTCTCAGATCAGCTACGAGACTGTAGTATGGCATCTAAGCGAGCAACCCGTTGATGCAGTGCTAATGTGCTTGCATAGTATCGCCACCGACTATAATGGGCTGCTAGAAGCGGCTCATGCGCATATTGACGACGATAGATACGATTTAGATTGATGTGGTGCTGCCGGCCAGCCCGCAATGGACCTCTCAGATCATCTACGAGACTGTGACATCGCATCTACATAAACTGTCCGTCTGCGCAGTGCTATTGTGCTTGCATAGTATCGCCACCGACTATAATGGGCTGCTAGAAGCGGCTCATGCGCATGTTGACGACGATAGATACGATTTGGTTGGATGTGGTGCTGCCGGCCAGCACGCACTGGACCTCTCAGATCAGCTACGAGACTGTAGCATCGCTGCTACATAAGCTGTCCGTCTGAGCAGTGCTATTGTGCTTGCATAGTATCGCCACCGACTATAATGGGCTGCTAGAAGCGGCTCATGCGCATATTGACGATGATAGATACGATTTGGTTGGATGTGGTGCTGCCGGCAAGCCCGCTATGGACCTCTCGGGTCATTAAAGAGGCTGTAGTATCGCTTCTAAGCAAGCAACCCATTCGTGCAGCCCTAGTGTGCTTGCATAGTATCGCCACCGACTATAATGGGCTGCTAGAAGCGGCTCATGCGCATATTGACGACGATAGATACGATTTGGTTGGATGTGGTGCTGCCGGCCAGCCCGCAATGGACCTCTCGGATCATTGAAGAGGCTGTAGTATGACTTCTAAGCAAGCAACCCGTTGATGCAGTCCTAGTGTGCTTGTATAGTATCGCCACCGACTATAATGGGCTGCTAGAAGCGGCTCATGCGCATATTGACGACGATAGATACGATTTGGTTGGATGTGGTGCTGCCGGCCAGCCCGCAATGGACCTCTCAAATCATTGAAGAGGCTGTAGTATGGCTTCTAAGCGAGCAACCCGTTGGTGCAGGCCTAGTGTGCTTGCACAGTATCGGTAACGACAATAATGGGCTGCTAGAAGCGGCTCATGCGCATATTGACGACGATAGATACGATTTAGATGGATGTGGTGCTGTTGGCCAGCACGCACTGGGCATCTCAGATCAGCTACAAGATTGTAGTATCGCTTCTACGTAAGATGTCCGTCTGCGCAGAGCTAACGTGCTTGCATAGTATCGGTAACGACTATAATGGGCTACTAGAAGCAGCTCATGCGCATATTGACGACGATAGATACGATTTGGTTGGACGTGGTGCTGCCTGCCAGCTCGCACGGACCTCTCGGAAATCTACGAGACTGTAGCATCGCTGCTACATAAGCTGTCCGTCTGAGCAGTGCTAATGAGCTTGCATAGTATCGCCACCGACTATAATGGGCTGCTAGAAGCGGCTCATGCGCATATAGACGACGATAGATACGATTTGGTTGGATGTGGTGCTGCCGGCCAGCCCGCAATGGACCTCTCGGATCATTGAAGAGGCTGTAGTATGGCTTCTTAACGAGCAACCCATTGATGCAGTCCTAGTGTGCTTGCATAGTATCGCCACCGACTATAATGGGCTGCTAGAAGCGGCTCATGCGCATATTGACGATGATAAATATGATTTGGTTGGATGAGGTGCTGCCTGCCAGCTCGCAATGGACCTCTCATATCAGCTACATTACTGTAGCATCGCTGCTACATAAGCTGTCGGTGTGCGCAGTGCTAATGTGCTTGCATAGTATCGCCACCGACTATAATGGGCTGCTAGAAGCGGCTCATGCGCATATTGACGATGATAGATACGATTTGGTTGGATGTGGTGCTGCCGGCCAGCCCGCAATGGACCTCTCGGATCATTGAAGAGGCTGTAGTATCGCTTCTAAGCGAGCAAGCCGTTGATGCAGGCCTAATATGCTTGCATAGTATCGGTAACGTCTATAATGGGCTGCTAGAAGCGGCTCATGCGTATATTGACGACGATAGATACGATTTGGTTGGATGTGGTGCTGCCTGCCAGCTCGCAATGGACCTCTCGGATCATTGAAGAGGCTGTAGTATGGCTTCTTAACGAGCAACCAATTGATGCAGTCCTAGTGTGCTTGCATAGTATCGCCACCGACTATAATGGGCTACTAGAAGCGGCTCATGCGCATATTGACGATGATAGATATGATTTGGTTGGATGAGGTGCTGCCTGCCAGCTCGCAATGAACCTCTCGGATCATTGAAGAGGCTGTAGTATGGCTTCTTAACGAGCAACCAATTGATGCAGTCCTAGTGTGCTTGTATAGTATCGCCACCGACTATAATGGGCTGCTAGAAGCGGCTCATGCGCATATTGACGATGATAAATATGATTTGGTTGGATGTGGTGCTGCCGGCCAGCTCTCAATGGACCTCTCATATCAGCTACATTACTGTAGCATCGCTGCTACATAAGCTGTCCGTCTGCGCAGTGCTAATGTGCTTGCATAGTATCGCCACCGACTATAATGGGCTGCTAGAAGCGGCTCATGCGCATATTGACGACGATAGATACGATTTGCTTGGATGTGGTGCTGCCGGCCAGCCCGCAATGGACCTCTCAGACCAGCTACGAGATTGTAGCATCGCTTCTAAGCGAGCAACCCGTTGATGCAGTGCTAATGTGCTTGCATAGTATCGCCACCGACTATAATGGGCTGCTAGAAGCGGCTCATGCGCATATTGACGACGATAGATACGATTTAGATTGATGTGGTGCTGTTGGCCAGCACGCACTGGGCATCTCAGATCAGCTACAAGATTGTAGTATCGCTTCTACATAAGCTGTCCGTCTGCGCAGAGCTAACGTGCTTGCATAGTATCGCCACCGACTATAATGGGCTACTAGAAGCAGCTCATGCGCATATTGACGACGATAGATACGATTTGGTTGGACGTGGTGCTGCCTGCCAGCTCGCACGGACCTCTCGGAAATCTACGAGACTGTAGCATCGCTGCTACATAAGCTGACCGTCTGAGCAGTGCTAATGAGCTTGCATAGTATCGCCACCGACTATAATGGGCTGCTAGAAGCGGCTCATGCGCATATTGACGACGATAGATACGATTTGGTTGGATGTGGTGCTGCCTGCCAGCTCGCAATGGACCTCTCGGATCATTGAAGAGGCTGTAGTATGGCTTCTTAACGAGCAACCAATTGATGCAGTCCTAGTGTGCTTGCATAGTATCGCCACCGACTATAATGGGCTACTAGAAGCGGCTCATGCGCATATTGACGATGATAGATACGATTTGGTTGGATGAGGTGCTGCCTGCCAGCTCGCAATGGACCTCTCGGATCATTGAAGAGGCTGTAGTATGGCTTCTTAACGAGCAACCAATTGATGCAGTCCTAGTGTGCTTGTATAGTATCGCCACCGACTATAATGGGCTGCTAGAAGCGGCTCATGCGCATATTGACGATGATAAATATGATTTGGTTGGATGTGGTGCTGCCGGCCAGCTCTCAATGGACCTCTCATATCAGCTACATTACTGTAGCATCGCTGCTACATAAGCTGTCCGTCTGCGCAGTGCTAATGTGCTTGCATAGTATCGCCACCGACTATAATGGGCTGCTAGAAGCGGCTCATGCGCATATTGACGACGATAGATACGATTTGCTTGGATGTGGTGCTGCCGGCCAGCCCGCAATGGACCTCTCAGACCAGCTACGAGATTGTAGCATCGCTTCTAAGCGAGCAACCCGTTGATGCAGTGCTAATGTGCTTGCATAGTATCGCCACCGACTATAATGGGCTGCTAGAAGCGGCTCATGCGCATATTGACGACGATAGATACGATTTAGATTGATGTGGTGCTGTTGGCCAGCACGCACTGGGCATCTCAGATCAGCTACAAGATTGTAGTATCGCTTCTACATAAGCTGTCCGTCTGCGCAGAGCTAACGTGCTTGCATAGTATCGCCACCGACTATAATGGGCTACTAGAAGCAGCTCATGCGCATATTGACGACGATAGATACGATTTGGTTGGACGTGGTGCTGCCTGCCAGCTCGCACGGACCTCTCGGAAATCTACGAGACTGTAGCATCGCTGCTACATAAGCTGTCCGTCTGAGCAGTGCTAATGAGCTTGCATAGTATCGCCACCGACTATAATGGGCTGCTAGAAGCGGCTCATGCGCATATTGACGACGATAGATACGATTTGGTTGGATGTGGTGCTGCCGGCCAGCCCGCAATGGACCTCTCGGATCATTGAAGAGGCTGTAGTATGGCTTCTTAACGAGCAACCCATTGATGCAGTCCTAGTGTGCTTATATAGTATCGCCACCGACTATAATGGGCTGCTAGAAGCGGCTCATGCGCATATTGACGACGATAGATACGATTTGGTTGGATGTGGTGCTGCCGGCCAGCCCACAATGGACCTCTCGGATCATTGAAGAGGCTGTAGTATGGCTTCTTAACGAGCAACCCATTGATGCAGTCCTAGTGTGCTTGTATAGTATCGCCACCGACTATAATGGGCTGCTAGAAGCGGCTCATGCGCATATTGACGATGATAGATACGATTTGGTTGGATGTGGTGCTGCCGGCCAGCTCTCAATGGACATCTCATATCAGCTACATTACTGTAGCATCGCTTCTACATAAGCTGTCGGTGTGCGCAGTGCTAATGTGCTTGCATAGTATCGCCACCGACTATAATGGGCTGCTAGAAGCGGCTCATGCGCATATTGACGATGATAGATACGATTTGCTTGGATGTGGTGCTGCCGGCCAGCCATCAATGGACCTCTCAGACCAGCTACGAGATTGTAGCATCGCTTCTAAGCGAGCAACCCATTGATGCAGTGCTAATGTGCTTGCATAGTATCGCCACCGACTATAATGGGCTGCTAGAAGCGGCTCATGCGCATATTGACGACGATAGATACGATTTGGTTGGATGTAGTCCTGCCAGGCAGCATGCAATGGACCTCTCGGAAATCTACGAGACTGTAGCATCGCTCTTACGTAAGCTGTCCGTCTGAGCAGTGCTAATGAGCTTGCATAGTATCGAGACCGACTATAATGGGCCACTAGAAGCGGCTCATGCGCATATTGACGACAATAGATACGATTTGCTTAGATGTGGTGCTGCCGGCCAGCCATCAATGGACTTCTCAGACCAGCTACGAGAATGTAGCATCGCTTCAAAGCGAGCAACCCGTTGATGCAGTCCTAGTGTGCTTGCAAAGTATCGCCACCGACTATAATGGGCTGCTAGAAGCGGCTCATGCGCATATTGACGACGATAGATAGGATTTGGTTGGATGTGGTGCTGCCAGCCAGCTTGAATTGGACGTCTCATATCAGCTACTAGACTGTAGCATCGCTTCTACATCAGCTGTCCGTTTGCGCAGTGCTAATGTGCTTGCATAGTATCGCCACCGTCTATAATGGGCCACTAGAAGCGGCTCATGCGCATATTGACGACGATAGATACGATTTGCTTGGATGTGGTGCTGCCGGCCGGCCCCTTGTTGGACCTGTCGGATTAGCTACGAGACTGTAGCATCGCTTCTACATAAGCTTTTCGTCTGCGCAGTGCTAATGTGCTTGCATAGTATCGCCACCGACTATAATGGGCCACTAGAAGCGGCTCATGCGCATATTGACGACGTTTGATACGATATGGTGCTTGACAGTTGCGCTCTTGTTAGCCTAATTGGAACTTTTCAGGTCAACTACCAGGCTGTAGCGTAGCTTCTGCGTTTAACTTATCAATGTCTTACCTTTCTTTCTGTATAACGTAATGGTAAACTAGGAGCCTTTCACTCGTTGTGAGGTTTAGAAGTGATGTTAGGGCAGTCTCAAATTATTGGACCTGTCAGTGTACGTTTCTGCTCCTTTGGACTCCTTGGATCTCATCATACAAACATTACGATGATATTGGTTAGCTTTTGATGATAGTTTATTCTATTTCATTTGTTCATATACTGAGAGAAAGATCTCATTCATTTGTGTAGAGTAAATCTGTTCAATTCATGTATGAATGAGAGAGCAGTTGATTTCATCAAATTTGGTAGGAACATCTAACGAACCATCTTTGCACGCTAAACATTGCCCTTTGCACTTTATCTCAATGTCCACATCATCATGCTAACACATCTTGCTGTAGTATATTTTGCGTCCTCATTCTCTCATCAGTACTTTTAATCAGTATATCATCTCAATAACCATCATTCGACCACGAAATCGTATATCCAACAAACTTGCCACTCTTCTCCACAACATCCTTCGCCAAGGCATGATCCGCCCTTCCAAACCCATAGCTGTAACCAAAGAGCTTGATTATTTTTTCATCATCGCAACGGTATATCCGACCTCCACCCTTTATTCTAATGTCCGTGTAGCCACCTTGTTGTAGGATGGGGATCAACGGTTCAGCGACATTACGGTGATATTGTGCCCCTCGTTTGGAATGGACGAATACCTCTGGTTTATTTTTATTATTTGGTGGGAGTGCAGTGATTAGAACGTATTTGTAGGCTCCACTGTCGATGGATACGGATGGTATTCTGTATTGATGTTGAGCTGCTGATGGGGAGGAGGAAGATGATTTCGCACTACTATCCTGCTCTAATAATTGGGCCTGCAGTTTTGCTGCTTCGGCGAGATCATGGGCATTTGTTGTGAATTCTTCTGACATGGTTGCTGTAGCCGTGAGAGACAAAGGTAGATCACTGATGAATTGGTGAATTGTTTGCCTCAATAGATTAGAGATGTTGTAAGCTGATTGCTACGTGTTGTTGTGCCAATCCAAGCTTCGACAAAGCTTAGAGTTATTGCGGAAATCTGACGAGCTCTGGCGTAGCGTGGCTATATATGTATGTAACGTTTCTGTACGTGGGCTGTACATGGGTAGGAATCAGAGCACGAAAGCCGGGAGAAGCTTGCCCTGCCGCCGCACGCCAATCACCAATCACAGAAGGAATGAGCATTGTCGCTACATAGAAGTACTTACCCAAGCCTTGGGAAAAGATTCACACCGTCTTCAGTCGTCTGTCCATCACCACCGCCAAAAATGTCGAAACGTTCCCGTGCAAAAGTATTGTATTGTACACTGTGGTAAAAAAGTAGCAACGCACATTATTCTAACGCCGTTGCCTCATTCAGCCTGCCAGCCAAACAATGGTGAGGCAGCTACCATCCCTACTGCTACTCCTTCAAGTAATCATTGCAACCATAACATTGCTCAGATCGCTGGCAGCAGTTGACGCGTTTGCACCTTTCGTTGCACGCAACATTCGATTTTCTGCCTTCAATAATAAGATGGCTCTGTCATCGTCATCGGCATTATCGGCCACTATCACGCAACAATCACAACAGATTGGCAATACAAGTTTTGCATCATTTCTGGAGTCGAGTGTTCCAGCATCATTAGCGGATGCTGCCCAGAGCAAGACTGCAAATAAGCGAGTCAACAGCGTGATTATAGGGAATGAAGCAGGCGATGCCGATTCGATCATTTCTGCGCTAACACTTGGATATGTCACGTCATCCAACTTTAAATCTCCATCTGACAATACCTTTCAGGTTCCCATTGTAAGCATTCCTCGGGCAGAGATGGAACTAAGAAGGGATGCTGCTTTACTTCTGGATATGGTGGGAATTAATGTTGAAAAGCTGATTTATATTGATGATGATGTTGTCACAAAGCATCTCTTGCCATCATCATCTTCTGGTGCTTCGACTGATCTGGATACGACAATTACATTGGTGGATCATAATAGATTACGCCCCATGTACTCTCATTTAAATTCAATGGTAAAGGAAATTGTCGACCATCACAAAGATGAGAATCACCATGAACAAGTAGACTCCGTAAATCGTATTATTGCATTTGAGAATGGTCATGCTACCGTTGCAAGCACTTGTTCGCTTGTTGCCGAACGTTTGTTTCAGAGCATGTCAGATTCAGACTCGTCTCTAAAGATTGATGGTGCATTAGGATTGTCACTCTTGGGTGTGATCCTTCTTGATTCCATCAATATGCTCCCAGAGGCAAAGAAGGGTACACCTCGTGACGAGGAAGCGATACAACAACTGCTGAGCCGAACCGATTGGTCATCTTGTGCGGACACTGTGCCGTCACTGATGGATGGGGCTACTCTGGATAGAATATTTCCAAATGGTAGATGCAACACGCCAGATCGAAAAGCATTATTCGATGCATTGATTGGTGCCAAAAGTGATCCCAAATTTTGGCTGGAAATGTCGGCAATGAATTGTTTGAGGATTGATTACAAGAAATTCGTAGTGGATGATAAATCATCGATTGGATTGTCGTCTGTGATCATTACAATGGATGATCTACTCACCAAGGATGGATTCATAGACAGCATGAAATCATTTATCGCTTCAGAAGATGTGAATCTATTTGGTGTATTGGGTGTTACATTTTTTGATGACAAGCCGAAGCGAGAGCTTTTGTTGGCTGGTAATGATGACAATGTCGTAGATTCATTCGCCCAGTTTCTGTTGGATCATCCTGACGCCTCAGATTTGGACATGGCCGAGCGAGAAGATTGTAACGATTACTCGCAAGATGGTATGAAGATACGCGTGTTTCGGCAAGGAAATCCAAAAGGTTCTAGAAAGCAGATTGCACCTTTGTTGCTTCAGCATGCTTCCACAAACGAATCAAAGCTTTAAAATAAGGCACATGTCTATGAATATTAACTATTAATGAATGCGGCAGGCATGAAGAAGGTGAGGTCAATGCTCACAACAAGTTACTTCTTCTGTCGCGACTTCTTCTTCATCATTCCAGCCTGAATCCTTTCAAATTCTGCATCATCAATGTCACCACCACTTGCCTTCTTACCCTTCTTTTTCTTCTTACCACCGCCATACTTATCTTCCAAACCAGCCATCAATGAATCAAATCCCGCTTGTCTGTTACGAGCCAAGGCATTTCCACGAATCTGAGCAATGAGATCATCCTCAGATGAGCTGTTCTTCTTTGTAGTCTTGGCCTTCTTCTTAGGAGGTGCTTTGGGGGTTTTGTTCTTGGTGGACGATTTTACCTTTGCACTTTGCTTTTCTTCATCAACAACTTCTGCCATGGGTACATCATCATCATCATCACTATCATCCAACTCTGCTTCATCAGCTTTCTTCTTGCCTCTTCCCTTTTTGGCTCTTTTACTCTTTGATGGAGCGCTCCCAATGGTCTTTTTGATCTTATCCTTGTAATCCTCTACATCGCCTTTCTGAATAGCTGGATTTATGTAGTCCTTCACCCATCGTTCCTTATCCGCATCCGAACTCAGCATGACACATTCGACCATTTTATTCAAATCACCCTTGAAGTGCGCATAATATCGCAATACATCCCTCTCTTCCTCATCAGAGCACTTGTATTTTACTTCAAACGCATCAATATCTGCGGTTGTCACTTTTGGGAAAACGGCATCGAAATAATCCGTCCATTGTTTCATCCCCTCTTTACTTGGCAAATCTTCATCGTCATCATACAAGTCACCAGTCTCATCGTACTCTTTTCGCTTCTCTTCATCACTTAGAATAGTGTACGCCAATGATATCGCTTGGAATTTCTTCTTGGCCAATTCTTTCTCATCATGGGATAGAGTTGGTGATAGTTTGTCTGGGTGGTATTTGAGGCAGAGTTTGTAGTAGCCTTTGCGCAGTTGGGACGGTGTTGCATCGGAAGAGACGTTGAGAACGTCGGTATAGAGATTGGCAGATTCGCCATAGGCTTCAGCGAGGATAGTTGCGGCTGACATGTCTTGTGTATTCGTTATGATATTATGATGTAACCTCCATCATTGTTGCATCGTCCTCGTTGCTGAAATTCAAAAAAATTCAAAAAGTGTTTAAATCTGTCTACGGGTCTCGGGCAAAACTTTAGGAATTAGTATTCATTTGTGCTCTTCAAATCTTTTTGCGCAAGGCCTCGCAAAGATCTTCAAGTGCGATTTATTTCACAACGTTCGATCATCGATCAAGCTACACGCCATGCCATCGTATCAATCGATACAATATCGACGAACACACCCACCTACGCCAACATGAATCTATTGAAATCTTCCCTTCTTCTACTACTAAGTTGCGGCCCAGTGCAGTCGTTCACTGCCTCGTCGTCTTCCCTTGCCACTGTAACTCGCTCGACATCGAAGAGAGTCGATCTTGCCCGGCCAACAACAACTTCAAAAACCACATCCACCACTAGCCTCGCTGTTGGGACAGAAATCGTAGAGCCGAGCTATAATCTTGCACTGGGATCGTTGGCTCTAGGAGCTGCCTTTGGCGTACCCGGATCTCCATTGAAGTCGAAGCTATCAGCGTTTTTGGGAGGAATCCCTTTGACACTTTTTGGTCTTTTCTTGGCATTTCAAACAACTACATTGCGGTAAGATCATACACATCGCCTAGCTGCTAGCTGCGTGTCTCTATTTCAATACATGATATAATTCCTGCCCATCTCACGCGCTCAATAACATAACTCAATCGCTGCTCGCCCAGTTTCACGTTCGACGACGACAACTTCTCATTGGTCAAATCAAATTTGGAGTCGACAGGCGAGAATGTAGTCGTCGGCGGAGAGAATGTTTGGGCATACAAAAGCTTTGTAAACTACGACGTCTTCCCAAGTCAGAACTTTCCCATTTTGATTTACTTTAAGGAAACTCAAACACCGGAAGATCAATGGAATATTGGCCCAGGAGAACAGGCGAATAGCGAAGAGGCTCTTGCCAAGGGTGCTGTGCGTGGTCAGGTTCATTTCTTTCCGGCGATTGGTAATACAGAACAATTAATTGGTGGATTTGAGAAGCATGATTGTGCCAAGTTGGATCTTTGAGTTGTATACGAGAATGCAGACATTACTGACATGTTACTGTTGTTATATTAATTTATCGGTACACATAGTTACGATGATAACAATTGAAGTGTTTCAACGATAATTTACACTTAGTTTACATTATTGCAGCTCACGAAGCAGATCCAAATCGTCTATCACTCGCCAACGCTTATTCAACGGATGCAGCAATACGTTGTAATACAGTTTCATATCTCGCCGGGACATGACGCGATAAATCAAACATACGCGGACTGACACGCATCTCATCGAATACAGTAGGATCAACAGAACGAATACTGTATCTCTTCACTGAAGACTCACTTTCATCCACAGGAAAATCAAATAGTGACCCACTCATCACATAAATCACTCCGGGCGGGACAAGAATTTCGGAATTCATTTGTTTCCGTAAGAACGTCATGGCATTCACACACCAAGCGTAATCTTCTTCAGATAAATCTTCTGGCCGCAACCAGTTGGTCGTTCCGGTATGTTGCATTATCTCATCTCGAAATCCATCATCGGAGCAAAGCTTCGACAGAGCTTTGGTAAGATTAGCAATATGCCCGAGACTGAAACATGCAAAAGGATCTCCTTCTCCCGTCACCGAAATAATATTATCGCAGGAGCTGGTAATTGCCAATGGGAAGACACATGGGTTGCCGAACCCGATGGATCGCACTCTATTTGCAAATCGTTGTTTCCACATGGTTGCAAGAACGGCTGCAACGCCCCCACCTAGACTGTGACCAACAATTACTAAAGATACGGTAGGATCTGATTGGAGTTCATCCGAAATGATCTTCGCAGTCATCCTTGCAACACCTCTAGCTGCTTCAACCATACCTGAATGAGCTCGAGAGAATTGAATCTTTCCCCAATCAGAAGACATTATGCTCTCATCGATATTTCCCAATGATGACTCATAGTCTGTTGCAATCGTCTGTTCTTCCTCTGCTGCAGACAAAACTTCTGGATTATCTTCTACCAAGAAATTTTCACAACTTGCACAAAGATCAGTGAGGACATCACGCGGAGATAAGGTTCCCCTAATACTAAGCACAATAGCGTTACG
Source organism: Skeletonema tropicum (assembly GCA_037178625.1). Classification (NCBI taxonomy): domain Eukaryota; phylum Bacillariophyta; class Thalassiosirophyceae; order Thalassiosirales; family Thalassiosiraceae; genus Skeletonema; species Skeletonema tropicum. Next base: position 1,075,017 of record CM074138.1, read on the forward strand.
CTCTTTATCCCTCACGAGAAAGAAGGCTGGACGATTTGTTTTCGAATGCCATTTCGTCATCAAGATATCGTTTTGTTCTATCCCTGTACGTGTCATTAAAGCGCGATTGTTATTTCCGAATAGGGGGATTCGACCACAGAACGCTGCTCCTTTCCATCCGTATGCCACATTTGCAAATATGCTGTAGTAAGCAAGTTCTTCTATAACGCTTTTGTCGATCATAGTCTCATTCTTTTCCTCATCCTCATCATCGTACTCAGCTTTACGAGTTGCTACTACATGTTGTAGTCTCGACAAGGCCAGAATGGAAAGTACAACTTCCTTTGGTGAATACAATCCAAACAAATCAACCACTCCATACTCAGGAAAAGCCGCCAATATCTTTTGTATAGTGTTGATTGCCCTCGCTGTTTCTGGACTTAGAAAATTGTGCTCAATCTTTCGTAACCATGCACGAAGAGCACGTCTCTTCCATCCTTTTCTGGATGCTGCCTCCCGCGGAGGTTTGGTGGTTGTGAAGAAGGCATCATCATCACCATCGTAAGTAGATTGATTGTTAGAGGAAGTGGTGGTGTCAACCTCATGGTCGAAAATAATGGTATCAAGTTCATCAAATGCGTGATCTTCCTGTAATATTTCATCATCATAATTTTGATCAACTAAACTTTCCACCACCACCCTTCCTCTTCGAAACACAACTGTACTCTGAACAATCAATTTTCTTGCCCCAAACCATAAGCGTTTGTGTATTCTACCGAATCGAATTCTTCTTGGTCGTTCTAGCTCAACACCACCATTATTACTTTCTCCGCCGCGAGGTATGAAGTCTTTGTGGATTGATATTGGGCGTGTATTATAAGGTGGCGCATCGAAAAGAACTGCAAGGCTACTGCCCGACGATAGTAGCAGCAGTGCCACCACTTTCAAACGCAACATCGCAGCAGACCACAACTATATTTATTGTTCAGCAAGCATTACTTATGTGAGCAACGGCTTCAAACCGATGCAGACAGCTGTTTTCTGTTTTAGCTTGGTTCATAAATAATAATGTCGACTGTCGTAGGAGCCAGCGGTAGGAATTAGTAGAAAATATTCCCCCAACATCAGATCTGTAGATCTCTGCTCCTGATTATCTTGGACAGAAGCTAGCTCATAGCGTGTCAGTGTGAGTTGATGGAGATTGTTGGCTCTTCTTCATCCCAAGGCGGCTCTTGATACCCATGGATCACATGCAAAAGCTTACATTCGTCCTCCTGTGCAGCGGCAACGGCGCAGACTCATCGCTCTACAGACCAAATGGCGATGATAAGCGCTATCGTCATCGGCAAGATGCACTGGTGCGATGTGTGGCAGTTACGCTCTTCAGTGCCGCTGGGGCCTCCGCTAATACTACGGATGGTCGGTCCTGCGAATTACTCTTGCTATACGAAGATTCTTACATGAGAATGAGTCTGTCGTCGTCAAAGTCTAGAAGAGAGGAGGAGCAGTTGACTGCATCATCATTATTTGAACAGCAGTCTCCGCCACTGGAGAAAGATATTGTCACGGCTTGGAAACAAGCAGCAAACGAGGCAACTCGTCTGCGAACGCAACAACATATATCATCAATAGGAACGATGGGAAGTTCCTTTACCAGAAATCAGGACAACCACAACGTTAGCGGTAGATCAACATCATTTCAATTACTTACGAAATGTGTCTTGGACGAGTCTCCGCCAAATCAGGCTGCTGATAATGCATCCAATAGCAAGTCGAAACACAAACTGCCAAGTCACATGCCTGCATCTAAACGAGATGCAGTAAACATACTACAATCTACATGTTCTCTCGAGTTTTTAAGGTCGCATCACTTGAATGTTCCACTGGCTGTTGCATTGAAGAAATTTAACAAGAACAAATTGCAAACTGTTTGGGACAAGGCCAAGAAACATGACGGTGGTGGTGCTAGTAGTAGTGATTCTAGTAATGGACAACCTGACAGTAGCAGAATTGAGAGAACATTTCGTAAGATCCTATCAGGGGCAAAAGGAGTTGACCCAACAAATAATGATTATTCAACCGATGTTCTTGCAGCATATCTACACGAATCTTGTGATTCAGAGCTACCATGCTGGTCAAAGGAGTTGTATGTTAGAAATAAAGAAGTGAAACACATGTTTCTATTCTGTGGAGCTGTACGTGATATGACAGATGCAGAGAATGCGTCTCTTTCCAATGTCTGCGAGCAGATGAAGATACCGCTGCTGCCGTGTAGGTTAGGGCCGATTCCTGAGTTTACCAGTAAGATTGTTTGTGTTGCTGGATATCATTTTTACAAGGGATTGTTGGGAGGTGGACTGATCAAGTTGTGGGAACGGAAACAAAACCAAAAGCAGTCACAGGAATTGATGGCTTCAACCCAACCCTTGAACAACAATACGACACATAAGAAATTACTTCACACGATAGCAATGATCCCAATAGACTCTGCTTCACTAACGGCGGATCCAAACAAGAGATGTCGCGTGCACTGGTGTATGGTACGTCTGTGCGTATGCAGCTTGTACAGGTCGAAATTCGCAGGTACCACTAGAGATGCACTAGACAACAAACTCAGTTTCATTTTCCAAGATGGTTTGACTATCAACTTGGATCAAAGGGATTTTATTTCTTCCTTGGCGGAGAAGCATCAAGCTGCACCTTCGGAAAGACAAATTCTGGAGGAGTTATGTCGCCGTCGTGATGAAGCTGAAAGCAAAAGTGTAACTGAGATTTTATCTGCATACACCGACCAAGAAGGTGATGTGTATGCATTAGATTTTACGGACGAGTTTCAAGGGACGTCAAAGCAAGTGATGGAGTTAGCGTACGCTGAAGATTGTTCATCGGAAGATGCCGGTGAGAGCTCGACGTTGCTTGCCATTTTAGAAGTCAGAGATCAAAATGGTCACACAAACGACAAAATGGAAAGCTTGCATGGGAGAATCATTGATACAATAACAAGAGCCAAGATTCAAGTTATGACACAATCACTACAGGTTCGTGAAGCTCAAGATTGCGAAGCTCTCACCGTAGTCATGCTACAGCACTTGCAGTATCAATCAAAACTGTTTGGCATCTTGCGGCATGTATTAGAAACTAATTCATCCGAAGCCGTTGCAAGCGACTTAGCTACGACAACAGAGAGCGGGCGAAAGAGAAAGAAGCAAAAGGATGCCAAGCAAAAGAAGTCGAAGAAGAAACACAAGAAACATTCGAAGGAAAGCTAATTATTTTATTACACCTAAATTCCAAACTCTCCAACTCCTTTCCTTGAATTGACAAATGCGTCATAGTTCTCCAAAAAGATCTGCCTTCTAAGCTCATACTCTTCGTCTTCATAAACTACATCGTCATCATCATCGAGGCTGTCTGATTCAAAACGCCATTCACATTCATCGTCGTCGTGCTCCCAAACGTCTTCTAAAGACGATTTGATGTTTTCGTGAATGCAGTGTAAGTTGTTTACATCCATATCTGAACCCCACGCATCCTTCATTTCATTCAATATCATGTGCGGGACTCGTCTTTGCCACCCTTGCGCAAGTACGACGCTTCCATTATGGTTTATCCGCAATATGCCCAGATTCTCCAACACATCAATTTCGTGCCTAATACCAGTAACTGCGTCTGATGAGAGATGTGTTACTGTCCATTCGTCATTCCATCGATCCATTTCCTCGCTCGTAGACTGAGGTGGAAGCTTTAATTCGTCATTACCCAGCCAATTCTTTTTTAGCCGTGCAAGTCGTTCTTCAGTTAGCATGAAACGAACATTCTCGAAGGAGAGGTTGCCTGGCTTTCTTGGATTACCCGCAAACATGACCTCTTTTGGCAAAGGAGTCGTGATGGTGGATCTATGACGTTGCTGCCAAGCATAGTTTGGATGAGAAGGTTCGACAAACAAATGACCGTAAGTCTTGCTAATATGCAAAAGAATTTCCCCGAGAACGTAGGCGCTGGGCACAGCCTTCGACTTATGACCAATGCTGCTCTCATTTTGCTTTGGCCGTTTTGGAGATGGCAGATTGGAATCATTTGCCACCCTTTTAAGGGAAGTTTGAGGTTGAAGAAGTGCAGTCAAAGGCATATCCTCATCATCACTGTCATCATCATCCGAGTCCAACTGTTTCTTCGACTCATCGACATCTGGCTTTGGTAAAGTTGGCATTTTGTTTTCCATCTTTGGTTCTACCGGGTCGAGAAGACGATCGTTCGGAATGAAATCCATAACAGCTGCCACAGCTGAAAGCACAACAGTACACAACGAGCTTGGCGCAAAGACAGCCTTCTTCATACCAATGCACTGATTCTGCTCCATCTTGAGCACAAACTCCGCCTCTTCCTTCGTGGCCGCCGTCTCTTCACGAAGCTGGTTGAATCTTCGAATGTAAGCCGCTTCTAACTTCCCTTTCCCTTTTGTAGATATCTTCTTTCCTTTCTTTTTCTTCTCATCTTCCAGCACATTGATGGAATTTTGTGCACAAAACTGCTTCACGTCTCTGAAAAGAATACACTTTGGATCGGACACGAAGGTATGAGTCTTGCTCCCACACTTACAACCAGTAGTAGGTCGTGCTTTAGAGCGAAGAATACTTCGTTGCGCATCTGTAAGGTAGTAGTTCTCAACCAACGAGTTGTTGTTGTCATTATCAGCATCATGTTTCAGTTCACCTTTCCATGCAGCCTTCCAATACTCCTCGGCCTTCTGCTTCGCTTCTTCTTCAATACGTGTTCCCTCAAAGGACATTTTTGCTTGGATTGACTCCACACTGCGTTGATTGAGAAAGGTTTTATACCCCTCCTTTTCTTTGATTGTAGCACAAACATCCTTTGTTGCTACAGGCAACAAGGCCATCCCAGTCGTTAGTGCGCGTGAAACGATTGGAAATGCTCGGATGACAGCACACCATTCTACAGATGAAAAATCACCAATTACCGTCTCTCCAAGGATACTAAATGAAACCAATGGGATAGCCGGAGTAGAAGGTTGCATTGCAGAAGTGGAATTGGGCAAACGAAGGTTGTTGTTGTTGTTGTAGTTGTTGTTGGTAGTGCCAGACATTGCACCACCTACCACAGCAGCAGCAGTAGTAGTAGCGGGTAGTAGTGGAACGTTCCTTCTCGCTACAGTCAACACACAACGAATCTCGTTAGTAACCGAGCACTTTGTAGATGAGGTAGAAATGAATCGACATGATTCGGCAAATGTCATCCCACCCACATCACGTCCATTTACTGAAAGGATGATATCACCAGGTTGCAATAAAGCCTTCTTCACCTTCGTTACGTCGGTATTTGGTTGTGATGATGATGATGACGCAAACCTAGCCTTGCTCGCTTCGACTACACAAAGTACTCCAAAGGTTTCTCTTTTTCGTCGAGGTTTCTTTTCAGTTGTGGTGGTGGTAGTAGTTGATGATGCTGCTGCTCCTCCGATACCAACACTCGTAGTAGTAACAGCAGCAGTCGCAGTAGTAGTAGCAGTCACTGTTGTTGTTGTCGTTGTGGGAACAACAACTTCTTCCCGTCGTGGCACCAAAACACTTTTACTTTCATATCGCAACGTTACACCAAAGGAATCCTTTGCGTCTTTTTTCATGACACATATGTTGTGTCCATGGAGCAAATGATGAGATGATCTGTAGGGGCTGTGAGGGTTGGTGAGAGCATAATATTGTGCGGATAGAACCAGTGGCTTTCTGTTGGTTGCTGCTGCTGTCTTGACAGTAGCTGTGATTGGATTCGCTAGTGTCTGCGAAGGTGGCAATGCAGGAGGATATTGTGGGTACGGAAGTGACATGTTGGGATGATGATGATGATGATGATGCATAGCTGGCATTGTCATATTATGATAGCCATTGACAGTATTCGGAGGCATCTGCATCTGCATCGGGTAATACGCTCCATTATACCCATAGTGCGGCACTATCACTCCTTGTTGTTGTTGGATGTTATACTGCATCGACGAAGGAATGATACTTTGATGACCGTACTGCTGCTGTTGTTGTTGCTGTTTCATCATCATCATCATTTGCACTTGCTGTTGTTGCACTTGTTGCTGCATCTGCATCATCTTCTGCACCTGTTCCTGATGATACGAAACACTACTACTACCATAAACCCTCTTCTCCACACCACTCACAACCTCACTCAAACACTGTTGTACTATCACCTTTCGTTCCTTAGTCATCTTTCGTCGTAACCGTGCCTTATTTTCACGTATCAATCGTTTCTCTTTGAAATCGTTTTGTTCAATCGTATCCATCATTTCAGTCATAACCTCCGCTATACTATAATGAACTTTATTATTACCGAAACGTTCCTCCAATGCCATTCGTTGTTCGACACGTGTTACAATATGACCAATTGTTTCTTGTACAACCTGACGTTGTTGTTGGCGTAGTATTCGACGTGCCTCACGTTGTCGTTGTCGTTGTCGTTGTCGTTCCAAAGTTTGTAATTCAAGTTGACGTTTCTTGCGTTGTTGGTCTAATTCTCTTTGTTGGAGGAGGAGTTGTTTCCGACGTTTGATTTGAGCTATTTGAGTTTTGAGTGATTGTTTGAGTGATTTTGGTCGAGTGGTGGAGGAGGTGGATGTGGATGATGATTGTGTGGTGCGTTTCATTATTTGATGGTTTTTGGATGATGAGGTTGAGTTGGATGGATGAATCATTGTTTTGCGAGGTGCATTCAACTTTGAATTTGGTATGGATCTGTTGATAGCATTTGTTGATGCAGTGGTTGCCTTTGGTGTAGTATAAGCAGATGCAGCGGCTCTTGTAGTGTTGACACTGCCAGTAGTAGCAGTAGTTGCTGAAGCGGCCTTTGAGGTAGATGAGCCTGGCTTGCTGTGTTTGTGAAGTATTTGTTTCTTCTTGGGTGTAGGAGTGACAGCCTTTGTCTTTGTGTTGTTGTTGACGGAAGAGTACGGATTATTCGACTTGCCATGAGGTCTCTTGGCATTGCTGACAGCTACAGGCCTAGCAGGCTTGACAGTGGTACTCGCAGGTCGATTGAGGTGATTGTAGGATTGTTTATTGCTACTATTGACAGCATTTTTAACAGCAGGAAATGCTGGTTTGACCTTTGGCGTGACATTGTTGGCAGCTACAGCTACAGCTACAGCAGTAGCTCTATTAGGTTGTTTCTTTGCGTAGGGGTTGCTAATCACAGGCTTTTTGGCATACGGATTGACAGCAGCGCTCTTGCCTTTCAATGAAGAGTTCGTCATTGTGAAGCAATGGGTCTGTTTGTTATCGTACTTATTGACTTGCTTGTGCTCAAGTGTACCGATCTGACGGCACGGTAGGTGCACGTGAGATGATGTCCTGAAATTACATTGTATTTGAAAATCAAAAAATGTAGAGCCTGGGTCACGTCACATTCCATCACATCACACATCGCGTGATATCCCTCACACAGTCACACACCGAAACTGTTGGCACAGCATAAAAGATAACAACCATGGCATCTCCACCCCCATCCAGCGGTGGCCTTCCACCACACCTCCTCACAGATCCAAAGAAGAAGTCGTCGTCGTCTCAGCATCAGTATCAGCAGCAGCAACAGCCGTGGAAATCTCAGGCAGTCAATCGAACCAACGAATTACTGTCATGTGCACGAACGGCATTGAAAATTGGTCAGCAGCAACATCGACAACGACTGCAACAACAACAACAGCAATTACAACAACAGCAGCAGCAGGGGCAGCAGGGGTCATTACTATTTCAATCCAAGTCATTGACTAATACTAAAAATGACGAATTTCCAGAATGGCTTGTAGATATAAATCCTGCACAATTGACACTCTATCAACCTCCACCGCCACCACCCTCCTCCTTCGATCATCATCATCTCCACGACGACAACAACAACAATAACGACTCCACCACCTCCCTCCTATCCGACTCTCAATCCCTCCTCTCCCTACTCGACAACAATTTATCCCAATTACACTCACTCGTTCGTAAACGAGGACATACGAATGACCCCACACAACAAATCAATTCACTCATGTCCAAATTTCAAGAGGCAGCGCAGGAATTGAAACAGGTTTGTGAATTGGTACGATTGGCGGGTACTACTACCATGCCACCATCCGCCACCGTGGTAGTAAATTCGGATGGTAGTAGGACTACTACTACTACTAATTCCAATAATAAACGAATGAAAAGTTCCGGACAGAGACGTAAACATTATGAATTGGTATCAACACAATTGGAACATTTGGCAAAGGAACGTATGGAACAGTTGAAACGTGAGTTGGAAACGAGGAGTCAAGTGTTGAGAGATCAAACGAATCGACGAAAGTTGTTGGCGACTGGTGGTGCAATAGCTGGTGGTGGTAATACTACAGCTGTTACTGCAACTAATGGAACGTGTCGTGGACCTCTACCACCACGAACAACAACTGCAAGTACTGCTGCGACACGATTGACACAACCACCAAGTCGATTACCACCAAATACTAGCAATGCAAAGAATGCATCATTTCAATTTCAATCACCATTGTTTACAGCTACATCGGGAGTTGGTGGTAAAGGTAGTAGTAATGGAGTACAGAGGCGAGGAGGTAATGCGAATAAGAATACATCGTCGTCATCAGGATATTCTGGTTATGCTGGATATGGTGGTACAACTACTAGTAACAACGCAGCATCAACAGCATCATCTGCTGGATATGGTGGCACTGCAACACGTGCTGGATATGGTGGAATATCAACAACTACATCATCATCTACACCATCATCCTTTGCCACGGGAATACGACAACGCAAACAACAGCAGCAACAGCAATCACGCATTCAAATTGATCACGGCAATGACGATGACAAATACAACAAAGACACCTCCTCCTCCTCCTCTTCCACAACTGCAACAACAGTCCAACAACAAATACAAGAACGTCGTCAAAACCGCGCAGCACAATCCCGACTCGCCTCCGCTCGTCTAGCCGAAAAGAGTATTGCCGAATTAGGTGTCATGTTTACCAAAATGTCCACATTGATTAGTCAACAGGGGGAAGTATTAGAACGGATTGAGGATGATGTCGAGGCAGCAGGATTGGATATTGATGCGGGACATGATGAGTTGGTGAAAGTTTATGGGATGACCAAGGGGAATCGGGGATTGATTTTGAAGGTGTTTGGGATTTTGATCTTTTTGATTGTGTTTATGAAGTTGTATTGATTGTTTTGCTGTGCGTGGCTGTTTTATGATGGATATATGCTTCATTTTTTGGAATAGAATGCACACTACTACTTAGACATTATAGATTATAGCCTGATCGGCTAGTAGATATTGACGCAAAGCAGGAAGAGTTCGTATGGTTTTGCCTGACCTAAAGTAAATAATTTCGTTCCATTTTGGTGCGTTCAGGCCAGAGACCTTAAGTACTTATCAGCGACAGCTAAAAAATGACGCGGTGAAATCTTGTATATAAGATCCCGACCTACCCTTGTCCCGACCTATCGCCATCTCCGTGGATGGGTGTGCGTTATAATACGAGATATCTATTGTCAGCGATATTCGGACATTCCGATATCGGGATCTTACTCCTTACTGATTTCATTTTCATTTTTCATCCCCGTCTTGTACACAAACTTTCGTCTTGAGTTTCCATGTGAGGAGGATTCGTGACCAGGGGGACGTGTTGCTCATCCTGGCTCGAACAACATCCTCAAATAGCCAGCTGCCGTCAAACCAACTATTCGTCAACACTACCGATTCCACCGCGATAGAAAGGATCTACTTCTTCCTACCCCTTCTGTACCAAAGGCATCGCTGTATTTATCTTTGTTGCCCCATTGCCTAAGTCTCTAATAATACAGGTCCCATTCAATTTTAGATGTCCAAGAGATAGATAGAACGTCTCAGACTATCAACACATCATCATTGCATGGATGATCAAGGGCTAAGTCTCGCCCCCCTCCGCGTTACATAGTCTATTCCTCCAGAAATAAAGAGTCCTACACTCACAACAACATGGAACGTTGTGTTAGACAGAGAAGGGATAAGTACATAGATAGCTTGGATCAGCTTGGATCTCGGCGGTCGCGGTCGGCGGACGGCGGAGCTCAACCTTCAACCTTCGCACTGAAATAGGAGTACTTTCACTGAACAGATCACGCGTGATAGTCACACTCGCAGTCACACTCGCTCACACTCGTAGTCACACTCGGTCAAGCACCGCGAGGCTTCACGTGTCACGCTCAGTCAACTCGTATTCACACTCGCAGTCACACTCGCAGTCACACTCGTCACACTTAGTCACGCCATTTCATTATCACCTCGTAGCTTCACGGTCACGCTTCTTCACGCCTGATTGCATAACCTAAAGCCCCACCTACCGACCAGCAAATCACATGGCGGTCGATCTAGAGAGGCTTAAGTAGTATTGTAGACACCGTTAACAATAACAACCACGAACTATAACCACCTCTCTCCCTTCTCTAACACCTCGTGATACATTCGGGGTGCGGTGTTCGTTTGGTTTCATCCGTTTGCCAGCAATTGGCAGCGAATGGCTGCGGCACGGCCGAATATCGTGCTATCGCTTCTATTTTCGATGGTCATACGCTTCTGCTCCTCTTCCTCGACTCGATAATCATCGACACGTTACTATCAACTGATTCTTGATTCGGGGGGGTGCGAATTATTGCTAAATATACCTACTCATACAAGTTAACACACGGGTTCAAATCAATAGCACACGCACTCCGCCAGCCGCCAGGGCAAGCTACATGTTCGGAGTATGCCATAGATACGCACCGTGAACAATTTGGCATCAATACCACGCAATAGAAACTAATCAGTAACGATGATGGCAACAACAACCTCTACTTCAGCTACCGTGGTGATGACACCTCCTCCTCCCATTAACGAAAGCAAACCAGCAATCATCAAAGCCGCCGCCCGAGGTGATTTAGAGGCAGTGAAACGGATAGTGGAAGCAGCAGCCTCCATATCCATGGAGGAGAAAAACAAGATAATGAACCAAGCCCCAATTTGGACAGAGATCTATCCAGTGGAAGATAATGGTTTAAGTAGTCGCGATGGAAGTAATGATGATATGCAGGCACAGACAGCACCAATAACACAGGAATGGTTTGATGTCACAGCAACTACCATGGCAGCCATTCGTGGTCACCATCACGTACTACAATACTTGCTAGAAGAAGGGGCAGATCCTACATTAAAGGGTTGTCCAAAAGATGCGGTACAGGATGACGATGACGATCCATTCGTTGCCGATCAGAAGGAGCTACACATGAATGCATTTGATGTGAGCAAAGATTTATACAAAAAGATACGAAGCTGTAGGCGTAGCCATGACTTGCTCACTGTTTGCAAACCTTATTGGAGGCGTTGTTATTATTCAAGCAGTAATGCTTCCAAATGCAAGCGAGAAACATTTACAAACATTCCTCTGTGTGAGTTATCGCAGTTAAAAGAAGCAATACGCACAGTTCCTCCTATCAATCAGTATCCACTAAAATGTGCTGATTATGATAAATCACTTGTTGATACAATGCCCACGTTCGCTATTGTTGGACAAAAGAGAAAAGAGCCTACGGGAGTTATGAATCAACACTTACAACAACAACAGCATCAACAATCAGAACCATTGTATGGTGGTGGAAGGCTCAGAAGATGCTTCATTTGCAATCAGGCCAAGAATGAAACGTCATTTTCAACAATTCAGAAGAAAAAGGGACCAGAAGCTACTTGCATTAGCTGTGTAGCTACTGCTGGTATTCAAGTTGCAGCAGAGGAGAAAGCAAAGGAAGCAGCAGCAGTACGACCTTTGCCACAGGCTCAGCTGGTTCATGTCCCTCAACACAAATCTTTGACGAATGTAGCTCCTTCTCCTAGACAGGGTGATATCGCAGCAGGAGATCATCAGCAGCGTTTAGATGAAGGGTATTGAAGTAATATCTTTTACTGAATGAGAATCCCTGACTCCTATACAAGTTCCTACATCATAGTTGTTATTTCTATAATGTACTTTTCTACCAGACGATGAATCTATATCTATCCGGCCAGAGGACTAATCTAAAGCATGTGCGGGAAGAAGGTGTTTACAACTGACATGCCAGCACCTGCCAACGCCAAAATCGCCCCAAGACCAATCAAAAATTTATTCCATAACCTTTCGACCTTCAATACACGCGTGGATGCCAACGAGCCATCATTCATTCTCCTTCGTGTCGATTTCAAGAAGATGAACGATGGTATCATATATATGAGAGCGGAGCCAAGCAATGCTCCAGTCACACTTACAACAAATCCAGCATCACTAACCAACAAGGCAAGCGAGGTCAATATTCCAATGAACATTTTGGATGTACGGTAGTGAATCTTGTCACTGATTTCCTGACCCTTGTAAAATATTTCATACCACGCTTTTTTCATTGCGTTGGCCAAGAATGCATACGATCCTAACAAACTAACTCCCATTAGTAAACGACATAGGGTTGCTCCAGCATCTAAAGTAGAATAATTGTTCAATATCATTCCCTTGCACGAGCCCCCGAATGTCAAAAACCCAACAGCCATCATGAATGCACTAATCAATGCTGTGCTACCAAACCCAATAGCCGAAAGTTTTCCGAATCGAACAAGTGTGGGATTTTGTAGTGTCTGGTACACCTCTGGCCCCGCCATGTGAACAAGAAAAGCTGTCGCTGTCATTGAAGAGAGGACCAAGAGTGATTTGGGACTTCGTAGACCGATAACTCCAAAGCTGGGACGTAATTCAGCACTTAGTGAAGCGAGGTAGTTCGTAGCACCCACTGCTGAAGTTGTTGAGTACGGACCTCCAGGTAACGCACGAATTGCCATGACAACACATGTGATCAAAATACCCACAATTCCAGTCAAGGAAACTGGAGCCAATGCCGCAAGAGATTTGAGGCAAGTCAATGGATATACTCCCAATAAGGAAATTGCAGCAATATTCGCTCGTCGTGTCGCAAACAGCCCATTGATCCCAAATGTTTGAGCCAATGATGTCAAGGTATCACCCAAAATGATACTGTACGCCAAACAAGTTCCGAAGCATGTGAGAAATATAGCCGCACTTATCAGCCATGATGAAGATGCTCCAATTTCCTTTTCCCACAGCTGTCCTATACTTGTAACTTTAGACGCAGACGTATCATCTGTTGATTCATTGTTGGCAACTACAGTGAGACGTCCGAGCAAGTGAAAGGTGTAGGCACTGATTGCGCCTAGAGTAAATAACATGGATGATGCTGGAACGAGGGCAGATTTCACATCACCAATGGCAGCCACACCGGCGGGCAAAGACAATACTCCCGAGCCGACAGCCCCCTTGATCAAATTGAATGATGCCATTGGGATTGAACAGGAATTACTGTCCTCAACAGCTTCATTGTTTTCGGAGGAAGATGATGTCTTTATGTTCAGACGAGCTCTTCCACTGTTGCTTTTACTGCCCTGATCACCGCCGCGGTATTTTGTTGTCAACAGCGCATTGGTTGGAGGAGAAAAGGCATCTGACGTTGTCACAGCGGCAATGAGGAGGAGGATATTGAGGGATTTCATTCTGCTCAGATACGTAGTTTTTTGCCTCGATCCTCGATCCTGGTGATAGATGTGCGCACTATGCTGCCAACCAATGTATGACAAGCAAGGTGATGGTTGTAAGTTACAATAGTTGTATTGTAAGATCAACAGCTGGATCGATGGACGGTGGTGGTTGATTTTGAAATAAAAATTAGTACGCAGCAGCTCGACCGGACGCGGGACAGAGGAGGTGGGGACGGACCCTTTTTTATATATATATATATATATATATATATTCCTTTTTTCCGGGAACCGTTCGTTTGGCTTGATCAGTCCTATGAAGAAGATCTCGTCTATCTCTCCAGAGCCGCCCCCACCCTATTCAGCTATCTAACTTCCGCAGATGGCGATACATCTCCAGCCTTCTATTACATTGTTTCCACACCTCCCATCATGCTATTGGTAAAACTCCTCAGTCCTAATGCCACTATGCCAACTCGCTGGTCACCCGAATCTGCTGGGTTTGATTTATGTGCAGCGGAGCCTAAAGTCGTACCTGCTGGGGGGATGGCAGTTATTAAAACTGACTTGAGTGTTGCCTGTCCAGAGGGAACTTATGCCCGTATCGCTCCAAGGAGGCAAGTCCGACAATGCTCGATATTGTGTGCTATGTTATCATGCATTCATATTAATTCCTGCGTTTTGTTCTGTTGTGTATTATGTAGTGGTGTTGCTGTTAAGAGAATGATCGGCTGTGGTGCTGGAGTTGTCGATGCTGACTGTAAGCTAAAATTGAAGTACAAATTAACAGCCTCGCTTATTTCATTGTAACCCATCTCAAAATTTCATATTCATATATTTTTTAAACAGATCGAGGAATATATATATATATATTATATATATTTCATTTGATTGTTCTGAGTTATCAAAGCAGGTGATCGACTTCAGCGATGGGTAGTTCTCAAGCTAATGGAGCAAGGGAAGTGATCCGAATTTCGCTCATGTCTTTGGTCATTACTAGGGGCACGATCATGATAGCTGTACTCGTTGTGTGGCACGTCAGTCCTACTTCCAGAGTGATTGCGTTTGTACCCAACTGCAGCTCTGCGAGCTCTGTCTGAATAAGAGCGTTGAATTCTTTCTTGTGTGTGCTCGTCATGTGGTTCAGTGATACGGTAATGAGGTTGACGAAATGCAGTTGCGTACATGGGAACATCATAGCCCCTGTTTGATTGTGCTGGCATGTAATCATAATCATAGTGATGGCGGCGGCCATTATGTGCACCTGCCGAGTTATTCGCATGAGATCCAAAACCAGCATCAACATAACGAGGAAACGTGGCCTCGGTCGGAGGGGTCTGTAGATAGGGTGGTGTCAATCTACCATAATTCCATTGCTGTAACTGTTGATCCTGTTCGTACCTTGCTCGAGGAGAAAGATGTGGGAGATATGGGGGCTTTCGATCTTCATCACTGGCAAGTAATGAGGACTCATCACCAGATCCTCTAGACGAAGCAGAAGCAGCAACTCCAGCAGCAGCAGCAGCAGGACTAACATGGTGGGGTTGGATTGGATCACCCGGCACAAAAGTGGCCATCTGCCTTGGGAGGTAATTCGCCAGATCCTGACCTCCCGCTCCCGGTGGTTGTTCTCCAGAAAGGCCAGGTTCAAACGATCTTTGCTGTAACTGTTGATCCTGTTCGTACCTTGCTCGAGGAGGAAGATGTTGGAGATATGGGGGCTTTCGACCTTCATCACTGGCAAGTAATGAGGACTCATCACCAGATCCTCTAGACGAAGCAGAAGCAGCAACTCCAGCAGCAGCAGCAGCAGGACTAACATGGTGGGGTTGGATTGGATCACCCGGCACAAAAGTGGCCATATGCCTTGGGAGGTAATTCGCCAGATCCTGACCTCCCGCTCCCGGTGGTTGTTCTCCAGAAAGGCCAGGTTCAAACGATCTTTGCTGTAACTGTTGATCCTGTTCGTACCTTGCTCGAGGAGGAAGATGTTGGAGATATGGGGGCTTTCGACCTTCATCACTGGCACGTAAAGAGGACTCATCACCAGATCGAGACGAAGCCAAACCCAGCGCATCGAGCAGAAAAGTGGCTGTTTCCTGCAATGGGAGGCATTCTGCAGAAGGGCCAGGTTCAAACAATAGACCAGCACGACCTTCACCACCAGCAGCAGCAGCAGCAGCAGGAAAAGAATCAGCTTTCACTGCTTCCAACTTGCACAAGAAATCCCCGAGGAGTGCTGTAGTGGCCTTTTTCAATTCAGCGAAATTAATGTCGTTTTCATTGGCAAAGTCTAGCTCCCCTTTTGTTATTCCTTGACGAGCCACTTTAGTTTCTTGACTATCTGAGGCAACTTGTTGATCCTCTCTTGTTGGATGAGCCACTTCAGAAGCTGTTGGGGGGCTTGTTGGAGGAGCCATGTCAGCAGCTGTCCCTTGAGAATCCAAGGAAATTGAGGGATCAAGCTCGGAAATATAAGTTTCGAAAGTCTTGTCCCAAATGTTGACGATGCACAATTCTTGATCCATTGATGGAGGCAGCCATGTCAATTTATGCTCGACAAGAGTTTGCCCATAAGTATTGGTGAACTGATGATGAGTCTCGATCCATGCGGCGGCGTCTATTGTCGGGACGAGCGCTCGAAGCTTTCCGGGGAACGCTGTAACATCCTGAGATCCGTCCAGTGGACCTCCACCATTCATAAGATAAGTGCTTTTCCAGATACCAACAAATGTTTTCCGGTATATGCGTATGATGTCAGCCAACATCTTCAGATAATCGTCTGCCCTTTCTTCACGTTTGCGTCGTTCTGGAACATAACGTTTGATGGGAAAATGAAAGTACTCTGGGATCTCCCTTTTGCCTCCACTCAAATAGTCAATGAGTTCTTCAGGCAAGTTGGAGACCTTTCGAAGTTTATTTTTATCCAGTCGCCCAAAGGTCTCCAGTTCGATCTCAACTCCACGATTTACTTTTTGTTCTTCTTCAGGATTAAGACGACGTTGATTGAGAAAGTCTCGCATCTCCAACGAGCACCGAAACTCAAGGGTTTGAAGAAAAAAGGGTGCCATGCTACCATACAATTTTTCAGATCACCAGCTTTTATTTTTGTATGGACTTGTTGATTTCCTGCAGTGTAAGTTTACTCCTCTAAGTAGATATATTTATGAAACCCCTTTCACCTGCATTGCTCGGCGTCTTTCCAATCCGGCGGCTAAACACTC